>CM072816.1:42446693-43078139 GCA_036937905.1 Salvia rosmarinus | reverse complement strand
ATATCGCAAAGATGCGATCATAACTGTCACTGACATTTTCTCCTCGTTCGATTAAAACTCATGTTCATTTCTCTTCCGATAACTCTGTGAACATACTTCTATAGCTCCCTTAAACTCTTCCTGTGAATTATTCATGTGATCCCGTCAGAAAATCTTCGCGGCTTCCCACCAAAAGTCGGGTGTCCTCGCTACAAAGGTAATACAGATAGCTCGCCGCTACCGCTGACAAGAAAATCAAATATCCTTTCCATAGCCCCGATCCATTGCTCGCCATCATCCGGCTTCCTTTCCATCAAAGGATGGTGGGTTCGCTAAGAATAATCCCATCCACGATCGGGTGGAGGTGGTAGTTGGGGTATATCAGCTGTTCGCATGTGAATTCTTCCTTCCGCTCTACCTCACTCTTCCCTTCCCCACCTCTTTGTGCGTGATCTCGCCTCGGCATTCTCGTTGTTTAAACATACAATAAATATTGAAAATCATTTTCAATTAACATATATAATATCATCATACAATTTTTCAAAGCTTTTAAACCAAGTTATTCATCACAATATCATTTCGCAAGAAAAGCCCGCACGGTTATCATATATACATCGAAAATTTGTACTCGAGGAGGACTATTCTGCATAAACAATAATACAAAAGAGATAATGTACAATAGATGGCATCAAAGCTTAACCCGATCGAACAACATACTCGGATTACAAGATAATACAAAATACAAAGTTCACTCTTTCAAAACACAAAAGTAACCCACACACATATCGACTATATACATACTGACTAAAACCTAGCTAAACAGATCAACAGTGTATCACCATCATCATACTCGATCCTCTCGATCCTCCTCGCCGTTCGAATCGCCATCGAGTCGCCATCCGAATCATCGTCCGAGTCGCCCTCACGGCGACGCATCGACGGCCCCGCCCGTCATCCCCAACCATAGGAATGTCGCGATCGGATCAAGTCATCACGATCATCGAGACCTCATCCCGCCGTCTGTCGGTGACGGCTCAACGGTGCCTAAGGCACATGCATGGAAGATAGAGGCAGGAGCGTCCAATCGACTGGAAACACCGGCATCCCCAAGCCTCGCCGAGACGCTGTCACATGAGTGTGTCGGTCGCCCAAATCTCTAATCACGGGATCAACCACTGAGGAACCTGCAGAGCCACCCGGACTCGTCACCACGATATTCCCTGAGGGAGGTACGGTCCCTGGCTACCCCTGTAGATACTAAAGACGAGGTCGATGGCTCACAAATCCTGTAGATCGCTACTGTCGAAGTCACCACCATATCGGTAGATGTAATTCTCGATATTTCCCGCATAGTCTTCCCAACACCTGTAGCGATCAAGACGCTCACGCCATCAAGTCTCCACCATGTTCGCAGGCGCCCTCCAATGACGCAGGAAGGATGAGAACTCTCCAAGATCATCTCCCAAAGACATCCGACACGCATACCTATGAATGATCTCTGCAGGGTGGGCACTCGTCCAAGTCTCGCTTAGTGGTGTGTCGAACGCCATCCGTCACGCATAAACGAGCATAAGACAACTAAATAAGGATAATCGAGCATAGATAAAATAAACTTAACGCTCTGCTAAGCAAAAGAATAAACGATGGTCTATAAAGCGTATAAACAATCCAAACACCTCTCGATAAATTATAAATGTTATAATGAAATTGTTCTCATATACAACACACGCTAGAAGCTTCTACCATACTAAGAACATACCGCCTAGCAGATAAACAAAATGTTATCATATAACTAAATTTAGTTCTATAAAATTACGAGCTAGCTTCTACTGGCTCTCGTGATTTCTGGAGAAAGAAACAGGGATATTTCCTTCATAAGAAATATAGTACAGTCCTTTAGAGTACGTAGAGAAAACCGTGCAATTGGAGTCCAAACGAAGGAGAACGGACAAAATAAAATCACTGCGCCGGCAGTCGCTTTGCCGAGGTGAACTGTCCGGGTGGACTGTACTGATTCTCGTGAATTTTGGAGAAGGAATCATGGGTTCGATCCATCATAACAAATAAATTAAACAAGTTAAGAGTACGTAGGCGAAAGCCGCTTGCAAACCGGAGTCCGAACGAAAAGAACGGATCCAAACAAAACACCGCGCAGCAGAAAATTTTCTGCGCGTTCAGAGATCGAGGCAATGCCGATATCGAGGTCGCATGCCGCTGCGAGGCGGACTGCCGAGGCCGAGGTGACGAGGTGACTGAGGTCAGCTGGTCTGTCAAAGAATCCGATCTTGAAATGATGGTCGACACGACAAAGGCGGCTCGCGAATCGAGGTCGACTCCAAGTGGATTTGCCGAGGCGAAAATACGGCCATGAATTGTCGAGATGCAATCTTCATACAAGTGGATGTCGAGGTCGACACCATAAACCCCGTGTCGATGCCGTGAATCAATTGAAGTCACAAGAATGCCGAGGCGCATTGGTCACCGAGTCGAGGTAAACTCGGGTCGACTTCAAACTAGGAAAGCCTTACCTTCCATGAGTTCGATTCTTGTTCTCAAAGAAATGGAGAAGTTTGTACATTTGTCCGCCTATGTTCTTTTCAAAGAGGGATCATGCATCTTATTACGCCTATGTTCCATCTGGATACATAGGCATTAATCAAAATCAACATTGAGAAAAGATGAATAAATATTCAATAACATTAACATAGTTCGCTTTAAACATAACGATTTTTGAAAAAAAATTTCATCAATAAATCAATAAATCAATAATTCATGGTTATTTACAACATTTTTCATTTCATTTGTCGATAATGTTCTATCAACACAAATCATTTATCGATAATGTTCTATCGACAACAAATCAAATTCATAAACTCAAACTTTTCTTTTCAAAGAAGAAAATATTTTCCTTTTCCGCCGAGCTGGACGTGATGGAGTGTCGAGAGTCGATGATTTCTAGAAGTCTAGTGACTCAATCTGACTTAACTTTAAAGAAAGTTTAGGTTCAGAGAGTAAATGCCTCGATACCACTATGTCACACCGCCTAATCCAAAGGATAGATTGAGAATCGAGCTCGAAATGTTGAATGCAAAACAATTGATAAAAATAATCAAAAGATTTCAGAAGATATTTATCGAACTCGATAATCAAACCTTACTTACAAGCAAAAGCAATTCAACCCTTATTCACAAGGCAAAAGTCATATACAAATGTAAAGGTTACGAGTTCCTTTTACAAGAGGGTTCGATAATCGCATGATACAATCACAATAACATACAAAATATTCGTAATATATTGAAATCATGTGAATGATATACGATATATGCACTCCAAGCGGTTCTTTCTTTCAAACATAATAAATACCAAAAGACCTCGACTACTCAACATCTTCGCCCATCACCATCATCACTCAACTGCACATTTAAAAACAATATGCATCGAGTACAAATAATGAACTCAATGGCTCATGCCAAAATAATTTATCACAGCTTGAATTACTCGCCCATCACAAGAATAACGAGGTTTTAATTTGAAATACTGTACTTTAAATATTTTCGTCATTTTCAATAAATATCGCCGCCAAGATTTTCCACATACATGATCCACATCCACCACAACAATCATTCACACCTCATACCGGAGAGTGAGGCCTCTCCACGCCGCGATCGTCGAGCACCCTTCAAAGACACAATACAAAATAATCAGCAAAATCCAGCCATCTCAAGACAGATACGATTCTCCATCATTCTTGGGTACTTCCAAGAATTAATTCAAGCATGTCATAAGCTGGGTACCCAACATGCATCAACAATCATGGATTTATACATACATAAACATAAACATTTTGTAGTAATTAAATAAATCACCATAATTATTTGCTTGCAATAAAGCATCATAAATAAATTATTTGGTAAATTCACCTTGAGTATAGTAAAGCCCACCTTACTTCTAACTCGAATTTCACTACGCGTGTTTTCTCCTCGCTAGTAGTGAACTCACGTCCCACCTTTACGCAAAAATGTACGCTTAAGTACGCTAATCGTTTGAGATTTTCAAAGTTCATTCAACTTTGATAATTAAATTAATAATCAAGTTTGATGATTCTTTATACGCCTTAATCACGCTGAAACGACGCGATATCAATAAAATATTTCAGATATCGAGAGACGAATATGATCTACGCCTCATTTTAACCTTTTTTTTGTTAAACAATTAACGATAATAACGTTATTCAATAAAGTGATTTCAATAATGAAATCTTTTTCACAATTGAGATATCTTATAAAAGTAATACGCTTCACGATTAACGTATTTAATCTAACGATTTCAGACGTTAATTTCGAAAGTCAACCATTTTGACTTTTCTTATTAAATTTTCAATAACTCATATTTATCAATATAAATCGATTTTCAATCCATTTCTTTTCAAAAGCTTTAATCTTCGATTTTCACGAATCGATAATTTTGATTAATATTTTCTTCAATATTAATCTTTAACGCATTAAGCATTATTTACGCTTAACGTTATTTAATATAACGCTTCGTCAGAAACATAATATTCTATGTTTAATAATTTCTAAAATTTTAATATGTTTAAATTAATTTCAAGACATATAATATATTATTTTCGATTAAAAGGATTTAAAACCTTAATAAATCAATATAGCTCACTTATGCTATAATTTCCAAACTTGTTATAAAATTCTCTAAATTCATATGTGTATTATTTTACACTATGATCATTATGTATTAATATCACTATAGAAAATTTTGAACTCACCTATATCACTATATAGGTCTCAAATTTCCCAAAATTATCAAATAACTTCCTAAAATTATAATTAAATTATAGAAGGCTCTAACCTTAATTTATAACATAACTATAACCTAAAGTCCATCATATTAAATTTCTACATTAATAATTATATTGTTCAAGGTCACGGTTTCATCCCAACTCAAACCAAACATTTTTATTAAATTTAATTAATTTACACTATACTTATATACTATAGTATAGCACTAATACATCATAACATCAACTAAATCATGCCTTAATCACAAGCTTATAGCTCGGCCATTTCAAATTTTGAGTATAAACCTTCAAAAATTCTAGTAAATTCACAACTCACATAAACCATACTCTAGATCAACAATATGCAATTAGATTTCTTAAATTAAAATTATACAACAACCTAGCATGTATCATCGTCATAATGAAAATTAGCATAGATTTTTTATAAATTTCACAATAATCACAAAAGGCTTCTACAATAACATATATCATTAATCCAACCCTAATTCCTCCATGAAAATTTTCGACATATGAAATAACTTCATAGATTTTAATCATCACAATAAACATGCTACATGCTTATAAAATCATTCTAATGTACTTATTAATGAACAAGTATCATGCTTAGGATAATTTATGCTTAAGAACACATGCTTGAAAATTAAATCTAACCATTAGAAAATTAAAACTTAGGGTATAATCAAGCTCGCTCGATTCCTAACCTTTAACGGTATCGATCTAACGTGAACAAGCTTTAGGTCAAGCTTTTGGTGAATTAAACTCAAGAACACTCAATGCTTTTTCAATGGCGTAGCTCACTGTTTTTTTTTCTTGTTTTGGAGAGGAAATGTTTGTGTTAAATGAAATATATCACTAAGTAATGAAGTCACATACCTCACCTCTCATTCTCTCTCTCGGTCACCACAATTAAAATGCAAGACACAACTAAAATTTTGAAGTCAAAGCATATGTCATACAATAAATATCCCTTACACATGCATTTACTTTTGCGCTTTATTAAAGCTTTTGGGAGAAACAAAATTATTTTGTCTCATGAATCAAGTTGTCGCCCAACGTAGAGGGGAAGAATTTCAGATTTTCATTACCTTGCATGTATAAAAGTTATTACACTCTATCCCAAATATATGAAATCATGCACAAAGAAAATCAAGCTTTTGTACAACATTTAGTCAACATAATCGCTACTATACCTCACACATGCATCCACTTGGTTAATTACTTGATTAGAGTGCAATTAGATCACACTTGTATCAATTAATCCATAACATAGCTGAGTAGCAAAAAACGTGAACCTCCTATTGCGCAAAGTTCACGGCACTTTCATTTCCTTAAGTGCTAATATTTGCTTTTCCATGTTAATTATACATATATACCATAATATATGTTTTAGATGATAATTTTATCATAGGAAAAATTATTGGTATCATTTCAGAAAGCCCTAATTTTCAATTGGGTTTTCAAAATTAGCATTGTCCAATAATTAATCCTTAATGTTCTAGCATTATTTTAATGCTAAATAATATTCTAATAATATAAAAAATCATAGGAATTTAAATATCATAATTCCTTGATCGTTAGACTGATTCTCGTCATCTCTAAACGTTAACGCTTGAAACGCCTCAAAACGTTAAATATCGACTCATCTCAAAATGGTCGTAATAAAGTGTAATCACTTTATTAATTTATTCCAATAATGGAATTAAATTCTAAGCTTAAAACTTAGAAAATATCACTTAGCATTTAATTATCGATACGTAATCGACGTTAAAATTATACTCAAACACGTTAACATTCAGATTTTCAATTCACATTCATTTGTGAATTGTACATAGGAATTTATTATTCCAAAATAATCAAAATCGTTATTCCATAATTTATTAATCAAATTATTTTTAATATTCTAATTTACTAAATTAATATCGTAATTAGGCGCTTAAATAATCTGGTATTACATTCCACCCTTAAAGAAATTTTCGTCCCAAATTTACATACCTCATAAGAGATCGGGTATTTTTCTTCATTATGCCCTCCACCCCCACTGGCTTCCTCGTCCATGATGCTTCCACAACACTACCAAGGAATCGATTTGTTTCAATTGTCGAACCTCTGTGGTCTGAATAGCCGTAGGTTCTTCATTATAGC
The DNA here is from genome assembly GCA_036937905.1 of Salvia rosmarinus. Taxonomy (NCBI): domain Eukaryota; kingdom Viridiplantae; phylum Streptophyta; class Magnoliopsida; order Lamiales; family Lamiaceae; genus Salvia; species Salvia rosmarinus. The sequence continues at coordinate 43,071,205 of CM072816.1, read as the reverse complement.
TCATATCCGGATCGAGGATCAGCCGCCTTGACTGGATTCATGCTCGGTCGCATACGTATTTTCCGAGTCAGGATACGAAAACATTATGACGCTTCCCAGTTCATGAAGGGCCAACCCATAGCGATCGGGCCTATTCTTTCTAGGATTTCATAAGGTCCAATAAAACGGGTCTTAACTTTCCCTTTACTCCAAACCTTATAATCCTTTAGACGGAGAGACCTTCAAAAGACTTTATCTCCATTTTCAAAATGTAGTTTCGATCCTTCACAGACAGAAGATGCTCGCTCATCTTGAGCTTTTTATTCTTTCTGCCCATTTGGTAACGATCTCAATCATCTCGCTTATAGCCAGCCCTAAGATTCTTCTTTCACCCACTTCATCCCAAAGAAAGCGTGATCGGCATTTTCTTCCATAAGGCTCACACGGGCCATATCGATCGTCGCTGATAACTATTATTGTAGTAATGGATGAGGTAAACCTCTTCCCATTTGGCACCCTCGATCCAATACTACGCTCAACATGTCTTCGAGTGTTTGATCGTCCTTTCCGATTGTCCATCGGTTTGAGGGTGAAAAGTCGTCGAATTTAATTTCGCGTCTAATTCTTTTTTCAAGCTAGTCCGTAATTCAAGTAAATTTTGAATCTCTATCGATGTGATAGTTTTGCACATGCAAAGCGCATAATTTCTTTACGTAGTCGGGCTAGCTTATCGTAATGCGGTAACTGAATTCGCGTAAATGTGCACATTTAGTAGTCTCCCACTACTACCCATATAGCAATGTTCCTTTGACTTTGTAAACCCGTAACAAAATCCATAGCTATATCTTCCCATTTCCACTGGTATTGCCAAAGGTCGTAGCTTTCATAAGGATCGCTAGTGTCTTTTACTTGTCGACAAGCAAAGCAAAGCCACAAAGAGGCTATGCTCTTTTCATACCTTCCCACCGTAACTTTTTCTTCAAATTCGTACATTTTGTACGCCGGACGGGTCAGAGTGTGTCATGAGCTTCACTCATGATTTCATTCCAAGATCGTTGTTGCGATACACAATCTTCCTTTAAATAAAGCATTGTCTCGTGCTTGAAAATTTTTCACCCGTTCTACTCGCTCTTGCTTTTTCTAACTTTTCTCCATCCTTCGCTCTTCAATGATTCTTTTTCCTCAAGTCGACGTCAAGGAGTGTAGCAACACAACTCGTGATCGCTCTCGTGGTTCAATCAATTCAATCTTCATTCTTTCAAACTCTTCAATGAGTTTTTCTTCATTTGTGAGAGACATCCCAATTGGTTTTCGACCACGACTCAAGGCATCGGCCACAACGCTCGCTGCTCCGGTGATAGTTTATACCACCGTAGTCCTTACCAATTCGAGCCATCTTCTTTGTCTCATGTTTAGATCTCTGCGAAAAGTATTTCAAACTTTTATGATCGGTATAGATTTCACATCTTACCCGTAGAGACGATGTTCCATATCTTTAGGCATGCACCATCACGCTAGTTCCGCATCATGTGTTGATAATTCAATTCATGCGGTCTCGCTTGTCGAGATGCATAGGCTATCACTTTCCATTTTGCATTAACACACGCCTAATCCATTTTTGAAGCATCTCGTAGACCACGATTCTTTATCTCGCTCGAACTCATAATCAAGAGTTAACTTTTCCTCGAGGCCCTGAAATTACCACACTCATCACCCATGTGAATTTAATTCTTTCTCGAGTAGTCGTTATCGCCTTGCAATTTTGGAGAATCCTTCAACGAATCTCCGATAGTAACCCGCTAATCCCAAGAAACTTCTAATTTCATTTGTCTTTCACATTTCCATTCTCGACCGCTTCTACCTGGTCGATCAACTTTAATCCTCTCTCGACACTATGTGTCCAAGGAACATTACTTCCTTTAGCAAAATTCACACTTGCTAAATTTAGCAAAAGTTGTTCATCTTTAAAGTTTGCAAGATCGTCGAGGTGTCTGTTCGTTCATTTTTCGAATAGAGAGGATGTCATCTATGAAGACTAAAACAAATTTGTCAGGTGGAACACCCTATTCATGAGATCCATGAATATCGCCACGATTAGTTAATCCGAATGGCACAACTATAAATTTAGGGCCGATCTCGCTCGGAAAGCGTTCGATACATCTTCGTCCGCACTTTAAGTTGATGATAGCTCGACTTGAGGTCGATTGAGAACACGCGCCTTCAGAGCTGATCAAACAAGTCATCTATCCTGGAAGTGGATACTTGTTTTTAAGCATCATTTTGTTCAGCCTCTGTAATCTATACACATCCTCAAGGAACCATCCTTTTCTTATAAATAACACCTGTCCCTATGCGAAACACTAGTCCGATAAAACCTAGGTCTAAATTGATTTGAATTTTCAACTCTTCCAGCTTTTGAGCCATTTCAGACGGTGCTTTTGACATCGAGCCGATCCGGTTCCAAGTCAATAGTAAACTCCAGCTTGTTCATCGTGAGGCAATCCGTAGATTTTCGTGAAAACATCTAAAATTCTCGCACAATCTCTACATCTTCAACTTTATCGTTGTTCGATCTTCTGCTCAAGTAAACAAGAAATGCATGGCATCCTTTCTTGTTTATCATACTCCGCCTTCGCCGGATATAATCGAAATTCTCTTCCCATATCGATTCGTAAAAGCTGTAGTTCTTTTCCGTGAAATGGAATGAAATTTTCCTTTCATTGTGATTGTAGCATGATTTTCAGCCAACCAATCCATTCCCAAAATTATATCTACGCCACCCATGGGTATTATGTTTAAGTTATTCGTCGAACCTTAAGTGATCCTATGTTCAACTCTAAGTTTAAGCAAACGGTAAACCATAATCCCTCCCATGGGGCAAGAGATGTTCATATCCCGATTTGCTTTCTCGATCTAAGTTCCAATAGATCTACACATGTTCTTGGTAAAAGAATGTGATGCCCAGATCGAAAAAAGTATAATGCGACGTGGAGTGTTCATACCGCTGTGTTTCCGGTTTTGTTCATTCTCGCCCCGCATAGCATATGCTCCGCTGAGCCTACCGAGGTCGACGGGGCTCGCCTTTGTTGATTCGCTAGGTCGCCACTGCTGGCCGAACGCCTGCTCGTGGTGGTTGTCGTTGTTGTTCAATGAAACCGAATCGCTTAGGTGGTGCGTGGCTGATTCGCCTTCCCACCGTCTCCCCTAAGCACTTCTGCAACTGCTATGAATGGCCCTTCATACCACACTTGAAACAATTTACCAAACGACAAACTCCTTGTGAAATTTCGCATTTGGGCAAGGAGTTGTTCTCGCCGATCCCGGTCCTCCGTCTGGGGTTAAAGACCGTTTCTTCCATCCCGCCTCTGGCGCTAGATTCCTTGCCAAGGACGTTGTTATTGGTATTATCAAACTTCTCGATTGTTGTTACCAAAATTTCTTCCCATTTTCTCTTCCCTTGTCCCTCGTGTTCGATGTCGTGTTTGATCGATTTTCGCTGCATGGTCGCTTATGTCCAAAGCTCGTCCGAGAGCTTCGTGTAAGTCGATCTCCATGGTCGCTAGAGACATTCTTATCTCTCGATCTTAATCGCACTTCAATTTTTCTCGCCATCTTCATATCCGTATTCACCGATCAAGCATATCCGACATATCGCAAAGATGCGATCATAATCGTCACTTACATTTTCTCCTGCTTTATTATAAAACTCATGTTCATTTCTTCCGATAAATCTTCTGAACATACTTCATACAGCCTCCTTAAACTCTTCCTGTGTGAATTCATTCATGATCCTCAGAAATCTTCGTCGGCTTCCCACCAAAAGTCGGTGTCCTCGCTGAAAGGTAATACAGATAGTGCCTCTACAGTGCAATAAGAAAATCAAATATCCTTTCCATAGCCCCGATCCATTGCTCGGCATCATCCGGCCTTTTCCATCAAAGGATGGTGTTCTCTTAAGAATAATTCCGATCCCACGATCGTGGAGGTGGTAGTGGTCGGTATATTCAGCAGTTCTGCACAGAATTCTTCCTCCGCCTACCTCTACCTCTTCCCTTCCCTACCTCTTGTGCGTGATCTCGCCTCGGCATTCGTTGTTTAAACATACAAAATATTGAAAATCATTTTCACAATTAACATATATAATATCATCATACAATTTCTTTTTAGCGAATTTTAAACCAAGCTATTCATCACAATATCATTTCAAAAGCCCGCCTCGGGTTATCATATATACATTCGAAAATTTGTGCCTCGAGGAGGACTATTCTGCATAAACAACAAGAGATAATGTACAATAGATGGCATCTCAAAAGCTTAACCAGATCGAACAACATACGGATTACAAGATAATACAAAATACAAAGTTCTTCCTTTTCAAAACACAAAAGTAACCCACACACATACCGGACTATATACATACCGACTAAAACCTAGCTAAACAGATCAACAGTGTATCACCCATCATATCGATCCTCCTCGTGATCCTCCTCGTCCTCAATCGCCATCGAGTCGCCATCCAATCATCGTCCGAGTCGCCCTCACGGCGACGCACTCGACGGTCCCGCCCGTCATCCCCAACCATAGGAATGTCGCGATCGGACAAGTCATCACGATCATCGAGACCTCATCCCGCCGCCGTTTCCGCCACCCAGGCCGGGCGCCGCCATAGGCGGCAAGATAGGAGTGCGGTTGGTGTCCAATCGAATGGGAAACACGGCATCCCCAATGCTCGGGCCGAGAGGCCGGTCACATGAGTGTGCCGGTCGCCGCCCAAATCTCTAATCACGGATCAACCACTGAGGAACCTCCAAGTGAGCCACCCTGATGCTCACGCCACGATATTCCTGGAGAGGTACGGTCCTCTGGCTACCCGAGATACTAAAGACGAGGTCGATGGCTCACAAATCCGTAGATCTCGCTACTGTGTCAGATCACCACCATATCGGTAGATGTAATCTCCGATATTTCCTGCATAGTCTCTCCCAACAATCGTAGTCGCATCAAGACGCCCACGCCATCAAGTCTCCCCACCCATGTTCGTGCGCCCTCCAATGACGAAGGTAGTATGAAACTCTCCAAGATCATCTCCCAAAGACATCCGACATCTGGTACCTATGAATGATCTCGCAGGTGGCACTCGGTCCAAGTCTCGCTTAGTGGTGTGTCGAGTCCCGCCATCTCGTCATGCATAAACGAGCATAAGACAACTAAATAAGGATAATCGATGCATAGATAAAATAAACTTAACGCTTTCTCTACAAAGAATAAACTCGACAGTGTCTATAAAGCGATAAACAATCCAAACACCTCCGATAAATGATAAATGTTATACGGAAATTGTTCTCATATACAACACACGTGAGCTTTCTACCATACTAAGAACATACCGCCTAGCAAGATAAACAAAATGTTATCATATAACTAAATTCTAGTTCTATAAAATTACGAGCTAGCTTCTACTGGCTCTCGTGATTTCTGGAGAAAGAAACAGGGATATTTCCTTCATAAGAAATATAGTACAGTCCTTTAGGAGTACGAGAGAAAACCGTGCAATTCGAGTCCAAACGAAGGAGAACGGACAAAATAAAATCATCGCAAGCAGTTCGCCTTTGCCGAGGTGAACTGTCCGGTGGACTGTACTGATTCTCGTGAATTTTGGAGAAGGAATCATGGGTTCGATCCATCATAACAAATAAATTAAATTGCGTTAAGAGTATGAGAGGCGAAGTCGCTTGCAAATCGGAGTCCGAACGAAAAGAACGGATCCAAACAAAACACCGCAGCAGAAAATTTTTCCGCACGTTCAGAGATCGTAGGTATGCCGATATCGAGGTCGCATGCCGCTGCCGAGGCGGACTGCCGAGGCCGAGGTGACGAGGTGACTGAGGTCAGCTGGTCTGTCGAAAAGAATCGCCGATCTTGAAATGATGGTCGACACACAAAGGCGCTGCTCGCGTAATCGAGGTCGACTCGGCGGATTTGCCGGCGAAAATACGGCCATGAATTGTCGAGATGCAATCTTCATACTCGGATGTCGAGGTCGACACCAAATAAACTCCGTGTCGATGCCAGTGAATCAATTGAAGTCGAATGCCGAGGCGCATTGGTCACCGAGTCGAGGTAAACTCGGGTCGACTTCAAACGATGGAAAGCCTTAGCCTTCCAATTGAGTTCGATCTTTGTTCTCGAAAGAAATGGAGAAGAGTTTGTACATTTGTCCGCTCATGTTCTTTTCAAAGAGGGATCATGCATCTTATTACGCCTATGTTCCATTCGGGATGACATAGGCATTAATCAAAATCAACATTGAGAAAAGATGAATAAATATTCAATATGACTAACATAGTTCGCTTTAAACATACGCATTTTGCAAAAAAATTTCATCAATAAATCAATAAATCAATAATTCATGGTTATTTACAACATTTTTCATTTCATTTGTCGATAATGTTCTATCAACACAAATCATTTATCGATAATGTTCTATCGACAACAAATCAAATTCATAAATCTCAAACTTTTCTTTTCAAAGACGAGAAAATATTTTACCTTTTCCCATTGAAAGCTGAGATGGAGTGTCGAGCGAGTCGATGATTTCAGAAGTCTAGTGACTCAATCTAGACTTAACTTTGAAAGAAAGTTTAGGTCTGAGTAAATGCTCGATACCACTATGTCACACCCGCCTAATCCAAAGGATAGATTAGAGAACTGAGCTCGAATGAATGCAAAACAATTGATAAAAATAATCAAAAGATTTCAAAAGATATTTATCGAACTTCATAATCAAACCTTACTTACAAGGCAAAAGCAATTCAACCCTTATTCACAAGGCAAAAGTCATATACAAATGTAAAGGTTACGAAGTTCCTTTTACAAGAGGGTTCGATAATTCGATGATACAATCGTCACAATAACATACAAAATATTCGTTAATATGTGAAATCATGAATGCATATATGACGATACGCACTCAGGTTCTTTCTTTCAAACATAATAAATACCAAAAGACCGACTACTCAACATCTTCGCCCATCACCATCACTCAAATTCAATCGCACATTTAAAACAATATGCAAAGTACAAATAATGAACTCAATGGCTCATGCCAAAATAATTTATCACGCTTGAATTATCGCCTATCACAAGAATACGAGGTTTTAATTAAATACCGTGCTACTAAATATTTTCCATTATTTCAATAAATATCGTCACAAGCATTTTCCACATACGTATGATCCACATCCACCACAACAATCATTCACAACACTCACGGAGAGGAGGCCTTCACAGACGCGCGATCGCAGCACCTTTCAAAGACACAACACAAATAAGCACAAAATCCGTGCCATCTCAAGACAGATACTTAATTCTCCATCATTCTTGGGGTACTTCCAAGAATTCAATTCAAGCATGTCATAAAGCTGGTTACCCAACATTATGCATCAACAATCATGGATTTGATACATACATAAAACATAAACATTTTCGTAGGTAATTAAATAAATCACCCATAATTATTTGCTTGCAATAAAGCATCATAAATAAATTATTTGGTAAAATTCTACCATTGAGTATAGTAAAGCCCACCTTTACTTCTGAACTCAATTTCACTATGCGTTTTCTCCTCGCTATGTAGTGAACTTCACGTCCCACCTTTACGCAAAAATGTACGCTTAGACGCTACACGTTGAGATTTTCAAAGTTCATTCAACTTTGAAAATTAAATTAATAATCAAGTTCGATGATTCTTTATACGCCTTAATACGCTGAAACGACGCGATATCAATAAAATAATTTCGATATCGAGAGACGAATATGATCTACGCCCATTTTAACCTTTTTTTAGGTTAAACAATTAACGATAATAACGTTATTCAATAAAGTGATTTCAATAATGAAATCTTTCTCACAATCGAGATATTCTTATAAAAGTAATACGCTTCACGATTAACGATTTAACTAACGATTTCAGACGTTAATTTCAAAGTCAACCATTTCGACTTTTCTTATTAAATTTTCAATAACTCATATTTTATCAATATAAATCGATTTTCAATCGATTTCTTTTCAAAAGCTTTAATCTTCGATTTTCACGAATCGATAATTTTGATTAATATTTTCTTCAATATTAATCTTTAACGCAAGAACATTATTTACGCTTAACGTTATTTAATATAACGTCATCGTAAACATAATATTCTATGTTTAATAATTTCTAAAATTTTAATATGTTTAAATTAATTTCAAGACATATAATATATTATTTTCGATTAAAAAGGATTTAAAACCTTAATAAAATCAATATAGCTCACTATGAGCTATAATTTCCAAACTTGTTATAAAAATTTCTAAATTCATATAGTGTATTATTTTACACCATGATCATTAATATGTATTAATATCACTATAGAAAATTTGAACTCACCTATATCACTATATAGGTCTCAAATTTCCCAAAATTATCAAATAACTTCCTAAAATTATAATTAAATTATAGAAGGCTCTAACCTTAATTTATAACATAACTATAACCTAAAGTCCATCATATTAAATTTCTACATTAATAATTATATTGTTCAAGGTCACGGTTTCATCCCAACTCAAACCAAACATTTTATTAAATTTAATTAATTTACACTATACTTATATACTATAGTATAGCACTAATACATCATAACATCAACTAAATCATGCCTTAATCACAAGTTTATAGCTCGCCATTTCAAATTTTTGAGTATAAACCTTCAAAAATTCTAGTAAATTCACAACTCACATAAACCATACTCTAGATCAACAATATGCAATTAGATTTCTTAAATTAAAATTATACAACAACCTAGCATGTATCATGATTTTCGTCATAATGAAAATTAGCATAGGATTTTTATAAATTTCACAATAATCACAAAAGGTTTCTACAATAACATATATCATTAATCCAACCCTAATTCCTCCATGAAAATTTTCTCACATATGAAATAACTTCATAGCATTTTAATCATCACAATAAACATGCTACATGCTTATAAAATCATTCTAATGTACTTATTAATGAACAAGTATCATGCTTAGTATAATTTATGCTTAAGAACACATGCTTGAAAATTAAATCTAACCATTAGAAAATTAAAACTTAGGTATAATCGGCTCGCTCGATTCCTAACCTTTTAACTAGACGATCTAACGTGAAGCTTTAGGTCAAGCTTTGGTGAATTAAACTCAAGAACACTCAATGCTTTTTCAATGGCGTAGCTCACGTTTTTTTTTTCGTTTGGAGAGAGGAAATGTGTTTGTGTTAAATGAAATATATCACTTAAGTAATGAAGTCACATACCTCACCTCTCACTCTCTCTCTCGTCACCACAATTAAAATGCAAGACACAACTAAAATTTTGAAGTCAAAGTATATGTCATACAACAAAATATCCCTTACACACGATTTACTTTCTAAGCTTTATTAAAGCTTTTGGGAGAAACAAAATTATTTTGTCTCATGAATCAAGTTGCGCCCACCGTAGAGGGAGAAGAATTTCAGATTTTCATTACCTTGCATGTATAAAAGTTATTACACTCTATCCCAAATATATGAAATCATGCACAAAGAAAATCAAGCTTTTTGTACAACATTTAGTCAACATAATCGGCTACTATACCTCACACATGCATCCACTGGTTAATTACTTGATTAGAGTGCAATTAGATCACACTTGTATCAATTAATCCATAACATAGCATGGAGTAGCAAAAAACGGAACCTCCTATCAGGCACCAAAGTTCACTGCACTTTCATTTCCTTAAGTGCTAATATTTGCTTTTCCATGTTAATTATACATATATACCATAATATATGTTTTAGATGATAATTTTATCATAGGAAAATTATTGGTATCATTTCATGAGAAGCCCTAATTTTCTAATTGTGGTTTTCAAAATTAGGCATTGTCCAATAATTAATCCTTAATGTTCTAGCATTATTTTAATGCTAAATAATATTCTAATAATATAAAAAATCATAGGAATTTAAATATCATAATTCCTTGATCGTTAGACTTGATTCTCAAGTCATTTCTAAACGTTAACGTCAAACGCCTCAAAACGTTAAATATCGACTCATCTCAAAATGGTCGAATAAAGCTGTAATCACTTTATTAATTTATTCCAATAATGGAATTAAATTCTAAGCTTAAAACTTAGAAAATATCACGAGCATTTAATTATCGATACGTAATCGACGTTAAAATTATACTCATGAAATACGCTTATTCAGATTTCTCAATTCACATTCATTTGTGAATTGTACATAGGAATTTATTATTCCAAAATAATCAAAATCGTTATTCCATAATTTATTAATCAAATTATTTTAATAATATTCTAATTTACTAAATTAATATCGTAATTAGCGCTTAAATAATCGGTATTACATTCCACCCCTTAAAGAAATTCTCGCTCCAAATTTATATACCTCTAAGAGATCGTATTTTTCTTCATTAGGCTCTCCAGCCCCACGTGGCTTCCTCTCGTCCATGATGCTTCCACAACACTTTGACCAAGGAATCGATTTGTTTTCAATTGTCGAACCTTGTGGTCTGAATAGCCGTAGGTTCTTCATTATAGCTCATATCCGATCGAGGATCACGCCGCCATGGATTTCATGCTCGGGTCGCATACGATTTTCCGAGTCAGGATAACGTGAAAACATTATGTACGCTTCCAGTTCATGAAGGCCAACCTATAGGCGATCGGGCTATTCTTTCTGGATTTCATAAGGTCCAATAAAACGGGTCTTAACTTCCCTTTACTCCAAACCTTATAATCCCTTTAGATGAGAGACCTTCAAAAGACTTTATCTCCATTTTCAAAATGAGTTGACTATCAAGATCGCGAAGATTGCCTCATCTTGAGCTTTATTCTTCCCAATTGGCAACCATCTCAATCATCTCGCTTATAGCCAGCCCAAGATTCTTCTTTCACCCACTTCATCCCAAGAAAGCGTGATCGGCATTTTCTTCCATATAAGGCTCATACGGGCCATATCGATCGTCGCTGATAACTATTATTGTAGAAATTGACGAGAGGTAAACCCTTCCCATTTGGCACCTCGATCCAATACTACGCTCTCAACATGTCTTCGAGTGTTCGATCGCTTTCCGATTGTCCATCGGTTTGAGGGAAAGTCATGAGAATTTAATTTGCGTCTAATTTTTTTGCAAGCTAGTCCGTAATCTTAAGTAAATTTTGAATCTCTATCGATGTGAAGTTTTCGCACTCATGCAAAGCATAATTTCTTTACGATATCGGCTAGCTTATCGCATCTGTGGTAATCAATCGCGTAAATGTGCACATTTATGAGTGTCGTCCACTACTACCCATATAGCAAGTTCTCTTTAGACTTTGGTAAACCCGAACAAAATCCATAGCTATATCTTCCCATTTCCACTGTATTGCCAAAGCGTCGTAGCTTCATAAGGACGCTGTGTAATGCTTTACTTGTCGACAAGCAAGACAGTCGCCACAAAGAGGCTATGTCTCTTTCATACCTTCCCACCGTAACTTTTTCTTCAAATCTTGGTACATTTTGTATCGCCGGACGGGTCAGATAGTGTGTCATGAGCTTCACCATGATTTCATTCAAGATCGTTGTTGCTCGATACACAATCTTCCTTTAAATAATAAAGCATTGTCTGGTGCTTCTTGAAAATTTTTCCCCTTCCGTCTCTACTCGCTCTCGCTTTTTCTAACTTTTCCTCCATCCTTGCCCTTCAATGATTCTTTTTCTCAAGTCGACGCCAATGAGTGTAGCAATACAACTCGTGATCGCCCTCGTGGTTCAATCAATTCAATCTTCATTCTTTCAAACTCTTCAATGAGTTTTCTTCATTTGTGAGACATCCCAATTGGTTTTCGACTTCACGACTCAAGGCATCGGCACAACGCTCGCTTCCGGTGATAGTTTATACCACGTCGTAGTCCTTACCAATTCGAGCCATCTTCTTTGTCTCATGTTTAGATCTCTCGCTCGAAAAGTATTTCAAACTTTATGATCGGTATAGATTTCACATCTTACTCCGTAGAGACGATGTTCCATATCTTAAGGCATGCACCATCCGCCGCTAGTTCCATCAGTGTTGATAATTCAATTCATGCGGTCTCGCTGTCGAGACGATAGCTATCACTTTCCATTTTGCATTAACACACGCCTAATCCATTTTTGGAAGCATCTGTAGACCACGATTCTTTATCTCGCTCGAACCTGCACACAAAGTGAGTTAACTTTCCTCGAGCGCCCGAAATTACCACACTCATCACCCATGTGAATTTAATTCTTTTCTCGAGTAGGTTATTGGCCTGCATTTTGGAGAATCCTTCAATGAATCTCCGATAGTAACCCGCTAATCCCAAGAAACTTCTAATTTCATTTCAGGTCTTTCGCATTTCCATTCTGACGCTTCACCTTGGTCGATCAACTTTAATCCCTTCTACGACACTATGTGTCCAAGGAACATTATCCTTTAGCAAAATTCACACTTGCTAAATTTAGCAAAAGTTGTTCATCTTTAAAGTTTGCAAGACGTCTCGAGGTGTCCTTGTTCGCCTTCATTTTTCAATAGACGAGGATGTCATCTATGAAGACTAAAACAAATTTGTCTAAGTATGGTGGAACACCCTATTCATGAGATCCATGAATACCGCCGCATTAGTTAATCCGAATGGCACAACTATAAATTCATAGTGGCCGATCTCGCTCGAAAGCAGCCTGATACATTCGTTCAGCGACTTAAGTTGATGAAAGCCACTTGAGGTCGATTTTCGAGAACACGCTAGCTCCTCTAGCTGATCAAACAAGTCATCTATCCTTGGAAGTGGATACTTGTTTTAAGCATCATTTTGTTCCTCGTAATCTATACACATCCTCAAGGAACCATCCTTTTCTTTACAACAACATCCGCCCCTAAGCGAAACACTAGTCTGATAAAACCTAGGTCTAACAGCTCTGATTTGAATTTTCAACTCTTCCAGCTCTTTGAGCCATTCAGACTTGCTTTTGACATCGGAGCCGATCCGGTTCCAAGTCAATAGTAACCCAGCTTGTTCATCGTGAGGCAACCCGTAGATTTTCGTGAAAACATCTAAAATTCTCGCATAATCTCTACATCTTCAACTTTATCGTTGTTCGATCTTTCCGCTCAAGTAAACAAGAAATGCATGGCATCCTTTCTTGTTTATCATACTCCGCCTTCGCCATGATATAATCGGAATTTCTTCCCATACCGATTCGAAAAGCAGTAGCTTTTTCCGTGAAAATGGAATGAAATTTTCCTTTTTACATGATTGTAGCATGATTTTCAGCCAACCAATCCATTCCCAAAATTATATCTACGCCACCCATGGGTATTATGTTTGTTATTCGTCGAACCTTAAGTGATCCTATGTTCAACTCTGTTTAAGCAAACGTGTAATACCATAATCCCTCCATGGGTGAAGAGATGTTCATATCCCGATTTGCTTTCTCGCATCTAAGTTCCAATAGATCTACACATGTTCTTGGTACAAAAGAATGATGCTCCAGTATCGAACAAAAGTATAACAGTGCACGCTGAGAAGTGTTCCACACCCGGTTTCTCGGTTTTGTTCATTCTCGCCCCGGCATAGCATATGCTCGCTTGAGCCTACCGAGGCCGACGGGGCTGTCTTTGTTGATTCTGCTTGTGGCCGCTGTCACTGGCATTCGACATTACGCCTGCTCGTGGTTGTCGTTGTTGCTTGTAGAATAAACCAATCGCCTAGGTTGGGCGTCACGGTCGATTCGGCCTTCCCATCGCCCCTGCAAGGCACTCTCCGCAATCAAGCTATGTTGCTGTAATGGCCCTTCATACCACACTTGAAACAATTTACCAACGACAAACTCCTTGTGAAATTTTCGCATTTTCAAAGGAGTTGTTTCGCCGATCCTCGCGGGTCCTCCCCGTTCGGAGGGTTAAAGATCGTTTTCCATCCCCGCCTCATGGCGCTAGATTCCTCTGCAAGGACGCTTGTTATCGTATTATCAAACTTCTCGATTGTTGTTACCAAAATTTCTTCCCATTTTCTCTTCCCTTTGTCCTCGTGGTTCGATGTCCGTGTTCGACCGACCGCCCGGCATGGTCGCTTATGTCCAAAGCTCGTCCGAGAGCTTTGTAAGTCGATTCCATGGCCGGTTAGAGACATTCTTATTCTCCGATCTTAATCCGATTTCAATTTTCTCCATCTTCATATCCGTATTCACCGATCGTAAGCATATTCGACATATCGCAAAGATGCGATCTAACGCACTGACATTTTCTCCGCTTCGATTATAAACTCATCCATTTCTTTCTCTCGATAACTCTTCTAACATACTTCTCATAGCCCCTTTAAACTCTTCCTGTGTGAATTCATTCACGTGATCCTCAGAAAATCTTTCGCCGGCTTCCCACCAAAATGGGCAGTCCTCACAAAAGTGTAATACAGATAGTTGCCTCGCGCGGCAACAAGAAAATCAACATCCTTCCATAGCCCCATCCATTGCTCGGCATCATCCGGCTTCCTTTTCCATCAAAGGACGCGGGTCTCGCTTAATAATTCCCATCCCACGACGCGGTGGAGTGGTAGTGGTCAGTATATTCCAGTGTCTGCACAGAATTCCTCCTCCTCCGCCTCTACCTCTACCTCTTCCCCTTCCCCTCCCTGTGTGATCTCGCCCTCGCCGCATTCTCGTTGTTTAAACACAATAAATATTGAAAATCATTTTCACAATTATATATATAATATCATCATACAATTTCTTTTGTAGCAATTTTAAACCAAGTTATTCATCACAATATCATTTCGCCAGAAAAGCCCGCTTCGGGTTATCATATATATACATATCGAAAATTTGTGCCTCGAGGAGGACTATTCTGCACAAACAGCTTAATACAAAAAGAGATAATGTACAATAGATGGCATCTCAAAGCTTAACCCGTGATCGAACAACATACTCGGATTACAAGATAATACAAAATACAAAGTTCACTTCCCTTCAAAACACAAAAGAACCCACACACACATCGGACTATACATACTGACTAAACCTAGCTAAACAGATCAACAGTATCACTCATCATCATAATCGATCCTCCTCGTGATCCTCCGCCGTCTCAATCGCCATCGAGTCGCTATCCAATCATCGTCCGAGTCGCCCTCACGGCGACGCATCGACTCCGCCCCGCCCGTCATCCCCAACCATAGAATGTCGCGATCGGATCAAGTCATCACGATCATCGAGACCTCATCCCGCCGCCCTGTCGCAGACGCCTAACTGGCGCGCCCAACGCCATAGGCGGCAAGATAGGAGCGCGGGGACAGGTCCAATCGACAACAAACACCTGCATCCTCAATGCTCGGGCCGAGACGCCTGGTCACATGAAAGTGCCTTGCCGCCCGCTTCCAAATCTCTAATCACGGATCAACCACTGAGGAACCTAGCAGCCACCCGTGACTCGTCACGCCACGATATTCCCTAGGAGGTACGGTCCCTGGCTACCCAGATACTAAAAGACGAGGTCGATGGCTCACAAATCCCAGATCCGCCACCAGTCGAGTCACAATATCTAGATGTAATCATATTTCCGCGTGCATAGTCTTCCCAACAATCGAGTCGATCAAGACGCTCACGCCATCAAGTCCTGCCACCCATGTTCGTGCGCCCTCCAATGACGTAAGGTACAGTAACTCTCCAAGATCATCTCCCCAAGACATCCGACACTCATGGGTACCCATGAATGATCTCCTGGTGCGGTACTCGTCCAAGTCTGCTATTTAGTGGTGGTCGAATCCGCCATCCGTCATGCATAAACGAGCATAAGACAACTAAATAAGGATAATCGATGATAGATAAAATAAACTTAACGTCCTGCTAAAAGAATAAATCGACAGTCTATAAAGCGATAAACAATCCAAACACCTCCGATAAAATGTGACAAATGTTATACGAAATTGTTCTCATATACAACACACGCTAGCTTTCCTACCATACTAAGAACATACCGCCTAGCAAAGATAAACAAAATGTTATCATATAACTAAATTTAGTTCTATAAAATTACGAGCTAGCTTCTACTGGCTCGTGATTTCTGGAGAAAGAAACAGGGATATTTCCTTCATAAGAAATATAGTACAGTCCATTAGAGTACGTAGGAGAAAACCGTGGCAATCTGGAGTCCAAACGGAGAACGGACAAAATAAAATCATCGGCGTAGTTCGCTTTGCCGAGGTGAACTGTCCGGGTGGACTGTACTGATTCTCGTGAATTTTGAGAAGGAATCATGTTCGATCCATCATAAAAATAAATTAAATATGCTAAGAGATGTGAGGCTAAAGCCGCTTGCAAATCGGAGTCCGAACGAAAAGAACGGATCCAAACAAAACACCGCGTAGCAGAAAATTTTTCCGCACGCTCGCAGAGATCGTAGCAATGCCGATATCGAGGTCGCATGCCGCTGCCGAGGTGGACTGCCGAGGCCGAGGTGACGAGGTGACTGAGGTCAGCTGGTCTGTCGAAAAGAATCGTCAATCTGAAATGATGGTCGACACGATAAAGGCGGTTTCAGAATCGAGGTCGATCTCGCGGATTTGCCGAGCGAAAAATACGGCCATGAATTGTCGAGATGCAATCTTCATACTGGCGGGATGTCGAGGTCGACACCAAATAAACTCCTGTGTCGATGCCAGGTGAATCAATCAAGTCGCAATGCCGAGGCGCATTGGTCACCCGAGTCGAGGTAAACTCGTCGATTTCAAACGAGGTGGAAAGCCTTACCTCCAATTGAGTTCGATTCTTTGTTCTCGAAAGAAACGGAGAAGAGTTCACACATTGTCCGCGCTCATGTTTTTTTCAAAGAGGGATCATGCATCTTATTACGCCTATGTTCCATTCGGGATGACATAGGCATTAATCAAAATCAACATTGAGAAAAGATGAATAAATATTCAATATGACTAATATAGTTCGCTTTAAACATACGCATTTCGAAAAAAAAATTTCATCAATAAATCAATAAATCAATAATTCATGGTTATTTACAACATTTTTCATTTCATTTGTCGATAATGTTCTATCAACACAAATCATTTATCGATAATGTTCTATCGACAACAAATCAAATTCATAAATCTCAAACTTTTCTTTTCAAAGATGAGAAAATATTTTACCTTTTCCCATTGAGTCGGATTGATGGAGGTCGAGGTAGTCGATGATTTCTGAAGTCTGTGACTCAATCTAGACTTAACTTTGAAAGAAAGTTTAGGTTCGTGAGTAAATGCTCGACACTAATTATGTCGTACCATTTAATCCAAAGGATAGATTAGAGAATCGATTTCGAACAAGGAATGCAAAACAATTGATAAAAATAATCAAAAGATTTAGAAAGATATTTATCGAACTTCGATAATCAAACCTTACTTACAAGGCAAAAGCATTCAACCCTTATTCACAAGGCAAAAGTCATATACAAATGTAAATATAGTTCCTTTACAAGAGGGTTCGATAATCTGCATGATACAACTCATCACAATAACATACAAAATATTCGAATATGCAATGAAATCATGTGAATGCATATATGATTTATATGCACCCGCTGTTCTTTCTTTCAAACATAATAAATAAAAGACTTCTCGACTACTCAACATCTTCGCCCATCACCATCACTAAATCAATCACATTTAAAACAACATATGGTATCGAAAGTACAAATAATGAACTCAATGGCTCATGCCAAAATAATTTATCACATTGAATTATCGCCCATCACAAGAATACACGAGGTTTTAATTTGAAATACTGTGCTTACTAAATATTTTCTCATTTTCAATAAATATCGCCGCCAAGCATTTTCCACATATGTATGATCCACATCCACCACAACAATCATTCATTAACACCTCATACTGAGTAGGCCTCACAGACGCCGTGATCGCCGAGCACCTTTCAAAGACACAAATACAAAATAATCGCAGCACAAAATCCAGCCATTCAAGATGATACGAATTCTCCATCATCTTGGGTATCCAAGAATTAATTCAAGCATGTCATAGCTGACCCTACTCATGCATCAACAATCACGGATTCGATACATACATAAAACATAAACATTTTCAGTAATTAAATAAATCCATAATTATTTGCTTGCAATAAAGCATCATAAATAAATTATTTGGTAAAATTCTACCAACATTGAGTATAGTAAAGCCACCTTATTTCTAACTCGAATTTCACTACTGCGTTTTCTCCTCGCTAGTGAACTTCACGTCCCACCTTTACGCAAAAATGTACGCTTAGTACGCTACGTTGAGATTTTCAAAGTTCATTCAACTTTGAAAATTAAATTAATAATTCAAGTTCGATGATTCTTTATACGCCTTAACACGCTGAAACGACGCGATATCAATAAAATAACCAGATATCGAGAGACGAATGATCTACGCCCTTCATTTTAACCTTTTTTTTAGGTTAAACAATTAACGATAATAACGTTATTCAATAAAGTGATTTAATGAAATCTTTTCTCACAATTGAGATATTCTTATAAAAGTAATACGCTTTTCACGATTAACGTATTTAACGAACGAGATTGCTAATTTCGAAAGTCAACCATTTCACTTTTCTTATTAAATTTTCAATAACTCATATTTTAATCAATATAAACGATTTTCAATCGATTTCTTTTCAAAAGCTTTTCTTTAATTCGATTTTCACGAAATCGATAATTTTGATTAATATTTTCTTTCAATATTAATCTTTTAACGCATTAAGCATTATTTACGCTTAACGCTATTTAATATAACGTCATTTAAACATAATATTCTATGTTTAATAATTCTCAAAATTTTTAATATGTTTAAATTAATTTCAAGACATATAATATATTATTTTCGATTAAAAAGGATTTAAAATCCTTAATAAATCAATATAGCTCACTACATGAGCTATAATTTCAAACTTGTTATAAAAATTCTCTAAATTCATATAGTGTATTATTTTACACTATGATCATTAATATGTATTATCATATAGTAATTTTGAACTCACCTATATCACTATATAGGTCTCAAATTTCCAAAATTATCAAATAACTTCCTAAAATTATAATTAAATTATAGGCTCTAACCTTAATTTATAACATAACTATAACCTAAAGTCCATCATATTAAATTTCTACATTAATAATTATATTGTTCAAGGTCACGGTTTCATCCCAACTCAAACCAAACATTTTATTAAATTTAATTAATTTACACTATACTTATATACTATAGTATAGCACTAATACATCATAACATCAACTAAATCATGCCTTAATCATGTTTATAGCTTTCACCATTTCAAATTTTCGAGTATAAAACCTTCAAAAATTTAGTAAATTCACAACTCACATAAACCATACTCTAGATCAACAATATGCAATTAGATTTCTTAAATTAAAATTATACAACAACCTAGTATGTATCATGATTTTCGTCATAATGAAAATTAGCATAGATTTTTTATAAATTTCACAATAATCACAAAAAGGCTTCTACAATAACATATATCATTAATCCAACCCTAATTCCTCCATGAAAATTTTTCACACATATGAAATAACTTCATAGCATTTTAATCATCACAATAAACATGCTACATGCTTATAAAATCATTCTAATGTACTTATTAATGAACAGTATCATGCTTAGATAATTTATGCTTAAGAACACATGCTTGAAAATTAAATCTAACCATTAGAAAATTAAAAACTTAGGGTATAATCAAGCTCGTCATTCCTAACCTTTAACAGACGATCTAACGAAATGCTTTTAGTCAAGCTTTGGTGAATTAAACTCAAGAACACCAATGCTTTTTCAACGCGAGCTCACTGCTTTTTTTTTTCGCTTTTTGAGAGAGGAAAGTGTTTGTGTTAAATGAAATATATCACTTACAATGTCACATACCTCACTCTCTCATTCTCTCTCTGGTCACCACAATTAAAATGCAAGACACAACTAAAATTTTGAAGTCAAAGTGCATATGTCATACAATAAAATATCCCTTATTACGCATTTACTCTCTAAGCTTTATTAAAGCTTTTGAGAAACAAAATTATTTTGTCTCATGAACTCAAGTTGTCACCACCGTAGAGGTGGAGAAGAATTTGATTTTCATTACCTTTGTAAAAAGTTATTACACTATCCCAAATATATGAAATCATGCACAAAGAAAATCAAGCTTTTCAGACAACATTTAGTCAACATAATCGGCTACTATACCTCACACATGCATCCACTTGGTTAATTACTTGATTAGAGTGCAATTAGATCACACTTGTATCAATTAATCCATAACATAGCTTGAGTAAAAAAACGCGAACCTCTATTGCGCACTGAAAGTTCACACTTTCATTTCCTTATGCTAATATTTGCTTTTCCATGTTAATATATATATATACCATAATATATGTTTTAGATGATAAATTTATCATAGGAAAAATTATTGGTATCATTTCATGTAGAGCCCTAATTTTCAATTGTGGTTTTCAAAATTAAAGGCATTGTCCAATAATTAATCTTAATGTTCTAGCATTATTTTAATGCTAAATAATATTCTAATAATATAAAATAATCTATAGAATTTAAATATCATAATTTGATCGTTAGACTCGATTCTCAAGTCATCTCTAAACGTTAACGTCAAACGCCTCAAACGCTAAATATCGACTCATCTCAAAATGGTCGAATAAATGTAATCACTTTATTAATTTATTCCAATAATAATGGAATTAAATTCTAAGCTTAAAACTTAGAAAATATCATTTAGCATTTAATTATCGATACGTAATCGACGTTAAAATTATATCGCTGAATACGCTTAATATTCGTATTTCTCAATTCACATTCATTTGTGAATTGTATAGGAATTTATTATTCCAAAATAATCAAAATCGTTATTCCATAATTTATTAATCAAATTATTTAATAATATTCTAATTTACTAAATTAATATCGTAATTAGCTTAAATAATCGGTATTACATTCCACCCTTAAAGAAATTCTCGCCCAAATTTATACCTCAAAGAGATCGGGTATTTTTCTTCATTATGCTCTCCAGCCTCCCCACGTGCTCCTCTTCGATGCTTCCACAACACTGAATGGAATCGATTTGTTTCAATCAACCTTGTGGTCTAGAATAGCCAGGTTCTTCATTATAGCTCATATCCGACTGAGGATCACGCCTTGATGGATTTCATGCTCGGCGCATACGTATTTTCCGAGTCAGATACGTGAAAAACATTATGACGCTTCCTGTGCTCCTAGGCCAACCTATAGGCGATGGCCTATTCTTTTCTAGGATTTCATAAGGTCCAATAAAACGGGTCTTAACTTTCCCTTTACTCCAAACCTTATAATCCCTTTAGACGAGAGAGACCTCAAAAGACTTTATCTCCATTTTCAAACGAGTTTTGACCTTCACAGATTTCTGCCTCATCCTTTCTTTATTCTTTGCCTAATTTGCAACGATCTCAATCATCTCGCTTTATAGGCAGTGCCCTAAGATTCTTCTTTTCACCCACTTCATCCCAAAGAAGCGGTGATCGGCATTTTCTTCCATATAAGGCTTCACACGGCCATATCGATCGTCGCTGATAACTATTATTGTAGCAATTGATGAGAGGTAAACCTCTTCCCATTTGCACCTCGATCCAAACTACGCCTCAACATGTCTTCGAGTGTTTGATCGCCCTTCCGATTGTCCACCGGCTTGAGGGTGAAAACGGCGTCTTGAATTTAATTTCGTGCCATTCTTTTGATGCTAGTCCGAATCTAAGTAAATTTTAATCTCTATCGAATGTGATAGTTTTCGCGACTCCATGCAGCGGCTAAATTTCCTTCACGTATAGTCGGAAGCTAGCTTATCGGACCAGTGAGAATCGAATCTGGCGTAAATGTACATTTACGGAGTCGTCACTACTACCCATATGCGAAATTCCTCTTTTGCTTTGGTAAAGTAACAAAATCCATAGCTATATCTTCCATTTCCACTGGTATTGCCAAAGGCTGTAGCTTTCATAGGAGTGGTGTAATGCTTTTACTGCGACAAAGCAAGGCATAGCTTCTACAAAAGGCTATGCTCTCTTCATACCTTCCACCGAACTTTTCTTCAGAATCTTGGTACATTTTGACCTGCCTGATGGTGTATAGGTGTGTCATGAGCTTCACTCATGATTTCATTCACGAATCGTTGTTGTCAGGATACACAATCTTCCTTTAAATAATAAAGCATTGTCTATGTTCTTGAAATTTTTCGATCCGTTCCGCCTTACCTCGCTCGCTTTTCTAACTTTCTCCATCCTTGCCTTCATGATCTTTTCCTCAAGTCGAGTCAATGAGTGTAGCAATCAACTCGTGATCGCCTCACGTGGTTCAATCAATTCAATCTTCATTCTTTCAAACTCTTCATGAGTTTTTCTTCATTTATGAGACATCCCAATCTGGTTTGACTCACGACTCAAGGCATCGGCTACAACGCTCGCGGTTTCGGTGATAGTTTATACCACACGTAGTCCTTACCAATTCGAGCCATCTTCTTTGTCTCATGTTTAGATCTCTGTCAAAAGTATTTCAAACTTTATGATCGGTATAGATTTCACATCTTACCCGTAGACGATGTTCCATATCTTTAAGGCTACGACCATCAGCGCTAGTTCCGATCATGTGTTGATAATTCAATTCATGCGGTCTCGCTTGTCGAGATGCATAGGCTATCACTTTCCATTTTGCATTAACACAACCTAATCCATTTTGGAAGCATCTGCATAGACCACGTATTCTTTATCTCGCTCGAACCCAACAACAGGCGAGTTAACTTTTCCCGAGCGCCTGAAATTGCCACACTCATCACCCATGTGAATTTAATTCCTTTCTCGAGTAGTTGGTTATGCCTTGTAATTTTGGAGAATCCTTCAATGAATCTCCGATAGAACCCGCTAATCCCAAGAAACTTCTAATTTCATTTTCGTTTTCTGATTTCCATTCTCGACCGCTTCTACCTTGGTCGGATCAACTTTAATCCTTCGTCGACACTATGTGTCCAAGGAACATTACCTTTAGCCAAAATTCACACTTGCTAAATTTAGCAAAAGTTGTTCATCTTTAAAGTTTAAGACTCGTCCGAGGTGTTCCTGTTCGCCTTCATTTTTCGAATAGACGAGATGTCATCTATGAAGACTAAAACAAATTTGTCTAAGTATGGGTGGAACACCCTATTCATGAGATCCTGAATACCGCGATTAGTTAATCCGAATGGCACAACTATAAATTCATAGTGGCGATCTCGCTCGAAAGCCTGATACATCTTCAGCCGCACTTTAAGTTGACGATACCGACTTGAGGTCGATTTTCGAGAACACGCTAGCTCCTCGAGCTGATCAAACAAGTCATCTATCCTTGGAAGTGGATACTTGTTTTAAGCATCATTTTGTTCAGCTCGTTCTATACACATCCTCAAGGAACCATCCTTTTCTTTACAAAACATCGCTCCTAAGCTAAACACAGTCCGATAAAACCTAGGTCTAACAGCTTGATTTGAATTTTCAACTCTTCCGCTCTTTTGAGCCATTCAGACGGTGCTTTTGACATCGAGCCGATCCGGTTCCAAGTCAATAGTAAACCCGCTGTTCATCGTGAGGCAACTCGTATTTTCGTGAAAACATCTAAAATTCTCGCATAATCTCTACATCTTCAACTTTTATCGTTGTTCGATCTTCTCCGCTCAAGTAAACAAGAAATGGCATCCTTTCTTGTTTATCATACTTCCGCCCATGTATATAATCGAAATTTCTTCCCATATCGATTCTGAAAGTCAGAGCTTCTTTTCCGTGAAAATGGAATGAAATTTTCTTTACATAGGATTGTAGCATGATTTTCACCAACCAATCCATTCCCAAAATTATATCTACGCCACCCATGGGTATTATGTTTAAGTTATTCGCCGAACCTTAAGTGATCCTATGTTCAACTCTAAGTTTAGCAAACGTGTGTAATGCCATAATCCCTCCCATGGGTAAGAGATGTTCATATCCCGATTTGCTTCTCTATCTAAGTTCCAATAGATCTACACATTTGGTACAAAAGAATGTGATGCTCCGATCGAAAAAAGTATAACAGTGACGCTGATGTGTCCTACACCGCTGTGCTCGGTTTTGTTCATTCTCGCCTCCTGCATAGCATATGCTCCGCTGAGCCCCGAGGTGACGGGTCATTGCCTTTGTTGATGCGGCTGTCCGCGTATTGTGCGATTACGCTGCGGTGGTGGTTGTCGTTGTTGTTCGTAATAAAACTGCAATCGCCTAGGGGTTGGGCGCGGTCGATTCGCCTTCCCACTCCCAGGCACTTCGCAACTGCTTGTAATGGCCCTTCATACACTTGAAACAATTTACCAAACGACAAACTCCTTGTGAAATTTCGCATTTCGGAGTGTTCTCGCTCGATCCCGTGGTCCTCCTGAGGTTAAAGACGGTTTCTTCCATCCCCGCCTGTGGCGCTAGATTCCTGCCAAGGACGGTTATGGTATTATCAAACTTCCTCGATTGTTGTTACCAAAATTTCCTTCCCATTTTCTCTTCCCTTGTCCCCTCGTGGTTCGATGTCCGTGTTTGACGACCCCTGCATGGTCGCTTCTATGTCCAAAGCTCGTCCGAGAGCTTCTGTAAGTCGATCTCCAGGTCCAGAGACATTCTTATCTCTCGATCTTAATCCAGACTTCAATTTTTTCGCCATCTTCATATCCGTATTCACCATCGCATATCCGACATATCGCAAAGATGCGATCATAATCGTCACGACATTTTCTCCTGCTTGATTATAAACTCATGTTCATTTCTCTTCCGATAACTCTTCGAACATACTTCTCATACTGCTCCTTAAACTCTTCCTGTGAATTATTCATGTGATCCTCTCAGAAATCTTTCGCTCGGCTTCCCACCAAAAGTCGGGTCCTGTCAACAAAGGTAATACAGATAGTGCCTCGCTACTGCAATAAGAAAATCAAATATCCTTCCCATACCCGATTCATTGCTCGGCATCATCCGGCTTCCTTCCATCAAAGGAGGTGGGTTCGCTTAAGAAATAATTCCCGATCCCACGATCGGGTGGAGTGGTAGTGGTTGTATATTCACAGTGTTCCGCATCGAATTCTTCCTCCCGCCTACCTCTACCTCTACCTCTTCCCTTCCCTACCTCTTGTGCAGGATCTCGCCTCAAGCGGCATTCTCGTTGTTTAAACATACAATAAATATTGAAAATCATTTTCACATTATATATAATATCATCATACACATTTCGAAAGCGTCTTAAACCAAGCTATTCATCACAATATCATTTCGCAAAGCCCGCCCGGTTATCATATATATACGAAAATTTGCCTCGAGTAGACTATTCATAAACAGCTAATACAAAAGAGATAATGTACAATAGATGGCATCTCAAAAGCTTAACCCAGATCGAACAACATACCGGATTACAAGATAATACAAAATACAAAGTTCACTCCTTTCAAAACACAAAAGTAACCCACACACACTCGGACTATATACATACGGACTAAAACCTAGCTAAAGATCAAGCGTGTATCACCATCATCATATCGATCCTCCTCGTGATCCTCCTCGCCGTCAATCGCATCTGAGTCGCATCCGAATCATCGTCCGAGTCGCCTCACGGCGACGCATGCTGGACGGCCCGCCCGCATCCCCAACCATAGGAATGTCGCGATCGGATCAAGTCATCACGATCATCGAGACCTCATCCCCGCCCGTCGACGGCAACACTGCTGCGACTGCCGCTCATAGCGGCAAGACAGGAGTGGTGTGGTCAAGGTCCAATCGAGGGAACATCCGGCATCCCCAATGCTCGGCCGAGACGCCTGGTCACACGAGCAGGTCGGTCGCCGCTTCCAAATCTTCTGAATCACGGATCAACCACGCGAGAACCTCCAAGTAGAGCCACCCGTGACTCGCACGCCACGATATTCCCTGAGGAGGTGACGGTCCTCCTGGCTACCCCGAGATACTAAAGACGAGGTCGATGGCTCACAAATCTGGTAGATCTGCTACTGTCGTAGTCACCACCATATTTAGATGAATCTCCGATATTTCCTCGCATAGTCTTCCCAACAATCGGTAGTCGCATCGTAAGACGCCTCACGCCATCAAGTCCTGCCACCCATGTTCGTGCGCCTCCTCCATGACTGGCAAGGTATGAACTCCAAGATCATCTCCCAAAGACATCCGATACTCGGTACCTATGAATGATCTCTCGCAGGGTGGCACTCGTCCAAGTCTCGTCAGTGGTGTGTCGAGTTCCGCCATCTGTCAGCATAAACGAGCATAAGACAACTAAATAAGGATAATCGATGCATAGATAAAATAAACTTAACGATCTCGCTAAGAAGAATAAACCGACAGTCTATAAAGCGATAAACAATCCAAACACCGATAAATGATAAATGTTATAATGGAAATTGTTCTCATATACAACACACGCTAGCTTCTACCATACTAAGAACATACTGCCTAGCAAGCATAAACAAAATGTTATCATATAACTAAATTCTAGTTCTATAAAATTACGAGCTAGCTTTACTGGCTCTCGTGATTTCTGGAGAAAGAAACAGGGATATTTCCTTCATAAGAAATATAGTACAGTCCTTTAGAGTACGAGAGAGAAAACCGTGTGCAATTCGGAGTCCAAACGAAGGAGAACGGACAAAATAAAATCACTGCGTGAAGCAGTTCGCTTTTGCCGAGGTGAACTGTCCGGGTGGACTGTACTGATTCTCGTGAATTTTGGAGAAGGAATCATGGGTCGATCCATCATAACAAATAAATTAAATTGCGTTAAGAGTCGAGTAAAGCCGCTTGCAAATCGAGTCCGAACAAAAAGAACGGATCCAAACAAAACACCGCGCAAGCAGAAAATTTTCTGCACGTTCAGAGATCGAGGTATGCCGATATCGAGGTCGCGCATGCCGCCTGGGCGGACTGCCGAGGCCGAGGTGACGAGGTGACTGAGGTCAGCTGGTCTGTCAAAAGAATCGCCAATCTTGAAATGATGGTCGACACACAAAGGCGGTCGGCGAATCGAGGTCGACTCGGCTGGATTTGCCGAAAGTAAATACGCCATGAATTGTCGAGATGCAACTTCATACTGGCGGATGTCGAGGTCGACACCAAATAAACTCCTGTGTCGATGCCGGGTGAATCAATTGAAGTCGCGAATGCCGAGGCGCATTGGTCACCGAGTCGAGGTAAACTCGGTGACTTCAACGAGGGAAAGCCCACCTTCCAATCTGAGTTCGATTCTTTGTTCTCGAAAGAAATGGAGAAGAGTTTGTACATTTGTCCGCCTATGTTCTTTTCAAAGAGGATCATGCATCTTATTACGCCTATGTTCCATTCGGGATGACATAGGCATTAATCAAAATCAACATTGAGAAAAGATGAATAAATATTCGAATATGATTAACATAGTTCGCTTTAAACATACGCATTTCGCGAAAAAAATTTCATCAATAAATCAATAAATCAATAATTCATGGTTATTTACAACATTTTTCATTTCATTTGTCGATAATGTTCTATCAACACAAATCATTTATCGATAATGTTCTATCGAAACAAATCAAATCATATAATCTCAAAATTTTCTTTTCAAAGACAGAAAATATTTTACCTTTTTCCCTTGAGTGGATGATGGAGTGTTGAGCGAGTCGATGATTTCTAGAAGTCTAGTGACTCAATCTAGACTTAACTTTGAAGAAAGTTTAGGTCTGTGAGAGTAAAATGCTCGATACTACTCATGTACGCCTAATCCAAAGGATAGATTAGAACGAGCTGAATGAATGCAAAACAATTGATAAAAATAATCAAAAGATTTCAAAGATATTTATCGAACTCGATAATCAAACCTTACTTACAAGGCAAAAGCAATTCAACCCTTATTCACAAGGCAAAAGTCATATACAAATGTAAAGGTTACGAGTTCCTTTACAAGAGGGTTCGATAATCTGTAGATACAACCTGTCACAATAACATACAAAATATTCGTAATATGCACTGAAATCATGTGAATGCATATATGACGATATGCACCCATGGTTCTTTCTTTCAAACATAATAAATACCAAAAGACCCTCGACTACTCAACATCTTCGCTCCATCACTCATCACCAATCAATGCACATTTAAAACAAATATGCAGGTGAGTACAATAATGAACTCAATGGCTCATGCCAAAATAATTTATCACTTGAATTACTCGCCTCATCACAAGAATACACTAGGTTTTAATTTGAAATACTGTGCTTACTAAATATTTTCTTCATTTTCAATAAATATCGCACAAGCATTTTCCACATACATGATCCACATCCACCACAACAATCATTCACACACCTCTACTGGAGAGCTGCCTCTCTCAGACGCGTGCGCCGAGCACCCTTTCAAAGACACAAATACAAAATAACCAGCACAAAATCCAGCTATCTCAAGACAGATACAATTCTCCATCATTCTTGGGGTACTTCCAAGAATTCAATCCATATACAGTGCTGTACCCAACATTATGCATCAACAATCATGGATTGGTACATACATAAAACATAAACATTTTCGTAGGTAATTAAATAAATCACCCATAATTATTTGCTTGCAATAAAGCATCATAAATAAATTATTTGGAAATTCACCATTGAGTATAGTAAAGCCCACCGAACTTCAATTTCACTACGTGCTCTCTCCTCGCTATGAGTGAACTACACGTCCCACCTTTACGCAAAAATGTACGCTTAGACGTGCGATCGTTTTGAGATTTTCAAAGTTCATTCAACTTTGAAAATTAAATTAATAATTCAAGTTCGATGATTCTTTATACGCCTTAATACGCTGAAACGACGCAGATATCAATAAAATAATTCAGTATATCGAGAGACGTAATATGATCTAGCTCATTTTAACCTTTTTTTAGTTAAACAATTAACGATAATAACGTTATTCAATAAAGTGATTTCAATAATGAAATCTTTTCTCACAATCGAGATATTCTTATAAAAGTAATACGCTTTCACGATTAACGATTTAACTAACGATTTCAGACGTTAATTTCGAAAGTCAACCATTTTGACTTTTCTTATTAAATTTTCAATAACTCATATTTTAATCAATATAAATCGATTTTCAATCGATTTCTTTCAAAAGCTTTAATCTTCGATTTTCACGCGAATCGATAATTTTGATTAATATTTTTTCAATATTAATCTTTAACGCATTAAGCATTATTTACGCTTAACGTTATTTAATATAACGTCTCAGTAAACATAATATTCTATGTTTAATAATTCTAAAATTTTAATATGTTTAAATTAATTTCAAGACATATAATATATTATTTTCGATAAAAAGGATTTAAAACTTATAAATCAATATAGCTCACTGCTATGAGCTATAATTTCCAAACTTGTTATAAAATTTCTAAATTCATATAGTATTATTTTACACTATGATCATTAATATGTATTTATCACTATAGAAAATTTTGAACTCACCTATATCACTATATAGGTCTCAAATTTCCCAAAATTATCAAATAACTTCCTAAAATTATAATTAAATTATAGAAGGCTCTAACCTTAATTTATAACATAACTATAACCTAAAGTCCATCATATTAAATTTCTACATTAATAATTATATTGTTCAAGGTCACGTTTCATCCCAACTCAAACCAAACATTTTTATTAAATTTAATTAATTTACACTATACTTATATACTATAGTATAGCACTAATACATCATAACATCAACTAAATCATGCCTTAATCACAAGTTATAGTTTCGGCCATTTCAAATTTTGAGTATAAACCTTCAAAATTCTAGTAAATTCACAACTCACATAAACCATACTCTAGATCAACAATATGCAATTAGATTTCTTAAATTAAAATTATACAACAACCTAGCATGTATCATGATTTTCTATAATGAAAATTAGCATAGGATTTTTATAAATTTCACAATAATCACAAAAGGCTTCTACAATAACATATATCATTAATCCAACCCTAATTCCTCCATGAAAATTTTCTAACATATGAAATAACTTCATAGCATTTTAATCATCACAATAAACATGCTACATGCTTATAAAATCATTCTAATGTACTTATTAATGAACAAGTATCATGCTTAGCATAATTTATGCTTAAGAACACATGCTTGAAAATTAAATCTAACCATTAGAAAATTAAAAACTTAGGGTATAATCGAAGCTCGCTCGATTCCTAACCTTTAACGGTATCGATCTAACGTGAATGCTTTAGGTCGCTTTGGTGAATTAAACTCAAGAACACTCAATGCTTTTTTCAATGGCGAGCTCACGGTTTTTTTTTCTGTTTTTGGAGAGGAAAATGTGTTTGTGTTAAATGAAATATATCACTTAAGTAATGAAGTCACATACCTCACTCTCTCATTCTCTCTCTCTCACACACACAATTAAAATGCAAGACACAACTAAAATTTTGAAGTCAAAGTGCATATGTCATACAACAAAATATCCCTTACACATGCATTTACTCTTTGCTAAGCTTTATTAAAGCTTTTGGGAGAAACAAAATTATTTTTGTCTCATGAACTGTTGCCGCCCACCGTAGTGGGAGAAGAATTTCAGATTTTCATTACCTTTGCATGTATAAAAGTTATTACACTCTATCCCAAATATATGAAATCATGCACAAAGAAAATCAAGCTTTTGACAACATTTAGTCAACATAATCGGCTACTATACCTCACACATGCATCCACTTGGTTAATTACTTGATTAGAGTGCAATTAGATCACACTTGTATCAATTAATCCATAACATAGCATGGAGTAGCAAAAAACGCTGAACCTCCTATCAGGCACCAAAGTTCACGATTTTCATTTCCTTAAGTGCTAATATTTGCTTTTCCATGTTAATTATACATATATACCATAATATATGTTTTAGATGATAATTTTATCATAGGAAAAATTATTGTATCATTTCATAGAGAGCCCAATTTTCAATTGTGGTTTTCAAAATAAGGCATTGTCCAATAATTAATCCTTAAAGTTCTAGCATTATTTTAATGCTAAATAATATTCTAATAATATAAAAAATCATAGGAATTTAAATATCATAATTCCTTGATCGTTAGACTTGATTCTCAAGTCATTTCTAAACGTTAACGTCAAACGCCTCAAAACGTTAAATATCGACTCATCTCAAAATGGTCGTAATAAAGCTGTAATCACTTTATTAATTTATTCCAATAATAATGGAATTAAATTCTAAGCTTAAAACTTAGAAAATATCACAGCATTTAATTATCGATACGTAATCGACGTTAAATTATAATCGCTGAATACACACATCGTATTTCTCAATTCACATTCATTTGTGAATTGTACATAGGAATTTATTATTCCAAAATAATCAAAATCGTTATTCCATAATTTATTAATCAAATTATTTTAATAATATTCTAATTTATAAATTAATATCTAATTAGGCTTAAATAATCGGTATTACATTCCACCCTTAAAGAAATTTCGTCCCAAATTTATATACCCGAAGAGATCGGGTATTTTTCTTTTCATTGCGCCCCACTCGGCTCCATCGTGGCTTCTCCATGATGCTTCCCAACACTTCAGGAATCGACTTTCAATTGCGAACCTCTGTGGTCTAGAATAGCCGTAGGTTCTTCATTATAGCTCATATCCGATCGAGGATCACGCCTTGATGGATTTCATGCTCGGTCGCATAACGTATTTTCCGAGTAAGGATACGTGAAAACATTATGTACGCTTCTCATGTCGCATGGGCGCCAACCCTAGGCGATCGGGCCTTATTTTTCTAGGATTTCACTAGGTCCAATAAAACGGGTCTTAACTTTCCTTTACTCCAAACCTTATAATCCCTTTAGATGGAGAGACCTTCAAAAGACTTTATCTCCATTTTCAAATGTAGCTCGCACCGTTCGTAACAGAAGATTCGCTCATCTTGAGCTTCTTTATTCTTTCGCCCTATTTGCTAACGATCTCAATCATCTCGCTTATAGGCCAAGTGCCCCTAAGATTCTTTTTCACCCACTTCATCCCAAGAAAGCGTGATCGCATTTTCTTCCATATAAGCTCATACGGGCCATCATCGATCGTCGCTGATAACTATTATTGTAGTAATCTACAGGTAAACCTCTTCCCATTTGGCACCTCGATCCAATACACAGCTCTCAACATGTCTTCGAGTGTTTGATCGCCCTTCCGATTGTCCATCGGTTTGAGGCGATAGGTCTGAATTTAATTTCGCTCTCAATCTTTTTCAAGCTAGTCGCAATCAAGTAAATTTCAATCTCTATCGATTGATAGTTTTCAGATCCATGCAAAGCGCATAATTTCCTTTTACGTATAGTCGGCTAGCTTATCAGCACCTTGGTAATCGAATCGCGTAAATTGCACATTTATGTAGCGCCACCTACTACCCAATATAGCAAGAAATTCTCTTTGACTTTGTAAACCCGACAAAATCCATAGCTATATCTTCCCATTTCCACTTCATTGCCAAAGGCTGTAGCTTCCATATGACGCTGTAATGCTTTACTTATCGAAAGACAGACTCCAAAAGAGAGGCTATGTCTTTTCATACCTTCCCACCGTAACTTTTTCTTCAAACTTCGTACATTTTCAATCGGCCGGACGGGTCGAGATAAGCATGAGCTTCACCATGATTTCATTCCAAGATCGTTGTTGTCCGATACACAATCTTCCTTTAAATAATAAAGCATTGTTCCGTGCTTGAAAATTTTTCATTCTTCCGTCTTACTCGCTCTTGCTTTTCTAACTTTTCTCCATCCTTCGCCTCTTCAATGATTTTTCTCAAGTCGACGCCAATGCGAGTGTAGCAATGCAACTCGTGATCGCCTCGTGGTTCAATCAATTCAATCTTCATTCTTTCAAACTCTTCAATGAGTTTTTCTTCATTTTATGGAGACATCCCAATTGGTTTCGACTTCACGACTCAAGGCATCGGCACAACGCTCGCTTTCGCCGGTGATAGTTTATACCACTGTAGTCCTTACCAATTCGAGCCATCTTCTTTGTCTCATGTTTAGATCTCTCCGCAAAAGTATTTCAAACTTTTATGATCGGTATAGATTTCACATCTTACCCGTAGAGAGATGTCTCCATATCTTTGGCACGCACTCAGCCGCTAGTCCCGCATCATGGTTGATAATTCAATTCATGCGGTCTCATCGTTTAGAGCATAGCTATCACTTTCCCATTTTCAGACACACGCCTAATCCATTTTTGGAAGCATCTGTAGACCACGTTTATTCTTTATCTCGCTCGAATCGCTAATACAAGTGAGTTAACTTTTCTCGAGCGCCTGAAATTCGCCCACACTCATCACCCATGTGAATTTAATTCTTTCTCGAGTAGTTGGGTTCGGCCTTGCAATTTTGGAGAATCCTTCAATGAATCTCCGATAGAACCCGCTAATCCCAAGAAACTTCTATTTCATTTTGTCTTTCGCGATTTCATTCTCTGACGCTTACCTTGGTCGATCAACTTTAATCCTTCACGACACTATGTGTCCAAGGAACATTATTCCTTTAGCCAAAATTCACACTTGCTAAATTTAGCAAAAGTTGTTCATCTTTAAAGTTTGAAGACCGTGCCTCGAGTGCCTTTGTTCCTTTCATTTTTCGAATAGTACGAGGATGTCATCTATGAAGACTAAAACAAATTTGTCTAAGTACGGTGAACACCCTATTCATGAGATCCTTGAATACCGCCAGCATTAGTTAATCCGAATGGCACAACTATAAATTCATAGTGGTCGATCTCGCCGGAAAGCGCCTGATACATCTTCGCCGCACTTTAAGTTGATGATACCGACTTGAGGTCGATTTTCGAGAACACGCTAGCTCCTCGAGCTGATCAAACAAGTCATCTATCCTGAAGTGGATACTTGTTTTAAGCATCATTTTGTTCAGCCTCGTAATCTATACACATCCTCAAGGAACCATCCTTTTCTTTACAAATAACACCGGTTCCCTAAGGCGAAACACTAGTCTGATAAAACCTAGGTCTAATTTCTGATTTGAATTTTCAACTCTTCCAGCTCTTTTGGAGCCATTCTGACGTGTTTTGCACCGAGCCGATCCGGTTCCAAGTCAATAGTAACCGCTTGTTCATCGTGAGGCAATCCCGGTTGATTTCGTGAAAACATCTAAAAATTCTCGACAATCTCTACATCTTCAACTTTTATCGTTGTTCGATCTTCTCCGTCAAGTAAACAAGAAATGCATGGCATCCTTTCTTGTTTATCATACTCCGCCTTCAACATGGATATAATCGGAATTCTCTTCCCATATCGATTCCGTAAAAGTCGAGCTTCTTTTCCGTGAAAATGGAATGAAATTTTCCTTTCTTTACATAGATTGTAGATGATTTTCAGCCAACCAATCCATTCCCAAAATTATATCTACGCCACCCATGGGTATTATGTTTAAGTTATTCGCCGTAACCTTAAGTGATCCTATGTTCAACTCTAAGTTTAAGCAAACGTGTAAACCATAATCCCTCCTATGGGTGAAGAGATGTTCATATCCCGACTTTCTTCTCGATCTAAGTTCCAATAGATCTACACATGTTCTGTACAAAAGAATGTGATGCTCCCAGATCGAACAAAAGTATACAGTACGCTTGAGAAGTGTTCCCATACCCGCCGCCGGTTTTGTTCATTCCGCCCTGCATAGCATATGCCGCTTGAGCCGCCGAGACGGGCTCGTGCTTTGTGATTCGCTGCTGGGCTGCTGGCGCCTGCACGACACGCCGCTGTGGTGGTTGTTGTTGCTGCGATAAACCAATCGCCTTAGGGGTCATGCTGGCTGATTCGCCTTCCCATCGCTCCCCGCGCACTTGGCAATCCGCTTATGAATGGCCCTTCATACCACACTTGAAACAATTTACCAAACGACAAACTCCTTTGTGAAATTTCGCATTTTGGGCAAGGAGCTCGCTCGATCCTCGGTCCTCCGTCGGGGTTAAAGACCGTTTCTTCCATCCCCGCCTGTGGCGCTTAGATTCCTTGCCAAGGACGCTGTTATGTATTATCAAACTTCCTCGATTGTTGTTACCAAAATTTCCTTCCCATTTTCTCTCCCTTGTCCCCGTGGTTCGATGTCCGTGTTGACCGACTTCGCCGCATGGTCGCTTCTATGTCCAAAGCTCGTCCGAGAGCTTCGTAAGTCGATCTCCATGGCTAGAGACATTCTTATCTCTCGATCTTAATCCGACTTCAATTTTTTCGCCATCTTCATATCCGTATTCACCGATCAAGTATATTCGACATATCGTAAAGATGCGATCATAATCGTCACGACATTTTCTCCTCTTGCATTATAAACTCATGTTCATTCTCTTCCGATAACTCTTCGAACATACTTCTCACGCCCCTTAAACTCTTCCTGTGTGAATTCATTCATGTGATCCTCGCAAAATCTTCGCCGGGCTTCCCACCAAAAGTCGGGTGTCCTGTCATGAAAGGTAATACAGATAGTTGCCTACTGCAACAAGAAAATCAAATATCCTTTCCATAGCCCCGATTAATTGCTCGCATCATCCGGCTTCCTTTTCCATCAAAGGACGTGGTTCGCTTAAGAATAATTCCTCGATCCTACGATCGGTGGAGGTGGTAGTGTTGGGGTATATTCGCAGGTTCGCACAGAATTCTTCCTCGCCTCACCTCTACCTCTACCTCTTCCCCCCACCTCTTTGTGGATCTCGCTCATGCATTCGTTGTTTAAACATACAATAAATATTGAAAATCATTTTCACAATTAACATATATAATATCATCATACAATTTCTTTTGTAAGCAGCTTTAAACCAAGCTATTCATCACAATATCTCCAAAAGCCCGCCCGGTTATCATATATATACATCGAAAATTTGTGCCTCGAGGAGGACTATTCTGATACAAATATAAAAGAGATAATGTACAATAGATGGCATCTCAAAGCTTAACCCGATCGAACAACATACGGGATTACAAGATAATACAAAATACAAAGTTCACTTCTTTTCAAAACACAAAAGAACCATACAACATACGGATTAAAAACCTAGCTAAACAGATCAACAGTGTCATCACTCATCATCACTCTGATCCTCCCTAATCCTCGCCTCCAGTCATCGTCCAGTCCGCCCTCATCGGCGACGTCACTCGGCGACCGGGTCCCGCCCGTCATCCCCAACCATAGGAATGTCGCGGATCGGACAGTCATCACGATCATCGAGACCTCATCCCGCCGTCTGCAGATCGCTCACTGGGCGTGCGCCCCATAGGCGGCAAGATAGGGAGCCGGGTGAGGGGTCCAATCGACACGGAAACACTCGGCATCCCTAATGCCGGGCCGAGACGCCTCGGTCACATGAGCAGTCGGTCGCCTTCCAAATCTAATCACGGATCAACCACTGAGGAACCTCCAGAGAGCCACCCGTGACTCGTCAGCCACGATATTCTGGAGGAGGACGTCCTCCTGGCTACCCCGAGATACTAAAGACGAGGTCGATGGCTCACAAATCTCGTAGATCTCGCTACTGTGTCGAGTCACCACCATATCGGTAGATGTAATCTCCGATATTTCCCGCATAGTCTTCCCAACCAGAGTCGCGATCAAGACGCTCACGCCATCAAGTCTCACTCCATGTTCGGGCGCCTCCAACAGACGAGGTAGTGCATGAGGAACTCTCCAAGATCATCTCCCAAAGACATCCGATACCGCGGTACCTATGAATGATCTCTCGCAGGGTGGCACTCGTCCAAGTCTCTGCTCAGTGGTGTGTCGAGTCCCGCCATCCGTCATGCATAAACGAGCATAAGACAACAAATAAGGATAATCGATGCATAGATAAAAATAAACTTAACGCTGCCTAAGCAAAAGAATAAACCTGACAGGTCTATAAAGCGTATAAACAATCCAAACACCTCTAATAAATGTATAAATGTTATACGGAAATTGTTCTCATATACAACACACGCTAGAGCTTCTACCATACTAAGAACATACTGCCTAGCAGATAAACAAAATGTTATCATATAACTAAATTCTAGTTCTATAAAATTACGAGCTAGCTTCTACTGGCTCTCGTGATTTCTGGAGAAAGAAACAGGGATATTTCCTTCATAAGAAATATAGTACAGTCCTTTAGGAGTACGAGAGAAAACCGTGCAATTCGGAGTCCAAACGAAGGAGAACGGACAAAAATAAAATCATCTGCCAAGCAGTTCGCTTTTGCCGAGGGAACTGTCCGGGTGGACTGTACTGATTCTCGTGAATTTTGGAGAAGGAATCATGGGTTCGATCCATCATAACAAATAAATTAAATTGCGTTAAGAGTACGAGGCGAAAGCCGCTTGCAAATCGGAGTCCGAACTAAAAGAACGGATCCAAACAAAAACACCGCGCAGCAGAAAATTTTTCCACGTCGCAGAGATCGTAGGCAATGCCGATATCGAGGTCGTGCATGCCGCTGCCGAGGCGGACTGCCGAGGCCGAGGTGACGAGGTGACTGAGGTCAGCTGGTCTGTCGAAAAGAATCGCCGAATCTTGAAATGATGGTCCATTACAAAGGCGGCTCGGCGAATCGAGGTCGACTTCGTGGATTTGCCGAGGTAAAATACGGCCATGAATTGTCGAGATGCATCTTCATACTGGTGATGTCGAGGTGACACCAAATAAACTCCTGTGTCGATGCGTGGTGAATCAATTGAAGTCGCGCAATGCCGAGGCGCATTGGTCACCGAGTCGAGGTAAACTGGTCGATTTAAACGAGGGGAAAGCCTTAGCCTTCCAATTTGAGCTCGATTCTTTGTTTCGAAAGAAATGGAGAAGAGTTTGTACATTTGTCCGCCTATGTTCTTTTCAAAGAGGATCATGCATCTTATTACGCCTATGTTCCATTCGGATGACATAGGCATTAATCAAAATCAACATTGAGAAAAGATGAATAAATATTCAATATGATTTAACATAGTTCGCTTTAAACATACGCATTTCGCAAAAAAAATTTCATCAATAAATCAATAAATCAATAATTCATGGTTATTTACAACATTTTTCATTTCATTTGTCGATAATGTTCTATCAACACAAATCATTTATCGATAATGTTCTATCGACAACAAATCAAATTCATAAATCTCAAACTTTCTTTTCAAAGACGAGAAAATATTTTACCTTTTCCTATTGAATGGAGTGATGGAGTGTCGAGCGAGTCGATGATTTCTAGAAGTCAGACTCAATCTAGACTTAACTTTGAAAGAAAGTTTAGGTTCAGAGAGTAAAATGCTCGAACCACTACTGTACCGCCTAATCCAAAGGATAGATTAGAGAGAATCGAGCTCGAAATGTGAATGCAAAACAATTGATAAAAATAATCAAAAGATTTCGAAAGATATTTATCGAACTTCGATAATCAAACCTTACTTACAAGGCAAAAGCAATTCAACCCTTATTCACAAGGAAAGTCATATACAAATGTAAAGGTTACGAGTTCCTTTTACAAGAGGTTCGATAATTCGATGATACAACGTCACAATAACATACAAAATATTCGTAATATGCATGAAAGCATGTGAATGCATATATGACGATATGCACCCAGGTTCTTTCTTTCAAACATAATAAATACCAAAAGACCCGACTACTCAACATCTTCGCCCATCACCATCACCACTCAATCGCACATTTAAAACAAATATGTGGTCGAAAGTACAAATAATGAACTCAATGGCTCATGCCAAAATAATTTATCACAGTTGAATTACTCATTCATCACAAGAAACACGAGGTTTTAATTTGAAATACCGTGCTTACTAAATATTTTCTCATTTTCAATAAATATCGTCACAAGCATTTTCCACATATGTATGATCCACATCCACCACAACAATCATTCACAACACTCTACGAGAGGAGGCCTCCTCACGTACGCGCGACCGGCCGAGCACCCTTTCAAAGACACAAATACAAAATAATCGCACAAAATCCAGGCTATCTCAAGACAGATACTTAATTCTCCATCATTCTTGGGGTATCAAGAATTAATTCAAGATGTCATAAAGTGGTTACCCAACATTATGCATCAACAATCATGGATTTGATACATAAAACATAAACATTTTCTGTAGGTAATTAAATAAATCACCCATAATTATTTGCTTGCAATAAAGCATCATAAATAAATTATTTGGTAAAATTCTACCGACTTGAGTATAGTAAAGCCCACCTTTACTCTAACTCGAATTTCACTATGCGTGCTCTTCTCCTCGCTATAGTGAACTACACGTCCCACCTTTACGCAAAAAATGTACGCTTAGTACGTCATCGGAGATTTTCAAAGTTCATTCAACTTTGAAAATTAAATTAATAATTCAAGTTCGATGATTCTTTATACGCCTTAATACGCTGAAACGACGCGATATCAATAAAATAATCTCAGATATCGAGAGACGTAATATGATCTACGCCTCATTTTAACCTTTTTTTTGTTAAACAATTAACGATAATAACGTTATTCAATAAAGTGATTTCAATAATGAAATCTTTTCACAATCGAGATATTCTTATAAAAGTAATACGCTTTTCACGATTAACGTATTTAACTAACGATTTCAGACGTTAATTTCGAAAGTCAACCATTTTGACTTTTCTTATTAAATTTTCAATAACTCATATTTTAATCAATATAAATCGATTTTCAATCGATTTCTTTTCAAAAGCTTTAATCTTCGATTTTCACGCAATCGATAATTTTGATTAATATTTTTTCAATATTAATCTTTAACGATTAAGCATTATTTACGCTTTTAACGTTATTTAATATAACGTCTAAACATAATATTCTATGTTTAATAATTCTAAAATTTTAATATGTTTAAATTAATTTCAAGACATATAATATATTATTTTCTTGATTAAAAAGGATTTAAAATCCTTAATAAATCAATATAGCTCACTTCATGAGCTATAATTTCCAAACTTGTTATAAAAATTTCTAAATTCATATAGTGTATTATTTTACACTATGATCATTAATATGTATTAATATCACTATAGAAAATTTCGAACTCACCTATATCACTATATAGGTCTCAAATTTCCCAAAATTATCAAATAACTTCCTAAAATTATAATTAAATTATAGAAGGCTCTAACCTTAATTTATAACATAACTATAACCTAAAGTCCATCATATTAAATTTCTACATTAATAATTATATTGTTCAAGGTCACGGTCATCCCAACTCAAACCAAACATTTTTATTAAATTTAATTAATTTACACTATACTTATATACTATAGTATAGCACTAATACATCATAACATCAACTAAATCATGCCTTAATCACAAGCTTATAGCTCGGCCATTTCAAATTTTTGAGTATAAACCTTCAAAATTCTAGTAAATTCACAACTCACATAAACCATACTCTAGATCAACAATATGCAATTAGATTTCTTAAATTAAAATTATACAACAACCTAGATGTATCATGATTTTCGTCATAATGAAAATTAGCATAGGATTTTTTATAAATTTCACAATAATCACAAAAGGTTTCTACAATAACATATATCATTAATCCAACCCTAATTCCTCCATGAAAATTTTCGACACATATGAAATAACTTCATAGATTTTAATCATCACAATAAACATGCTACATGCTTATAAAATCATTCTAATGTACTTATTAATGAACAAGTATCATGCTTAGATAATTTATGCTTAAGAACACATGCTTGAAAATTAAATCTAACCATTAGAAAATTAAAACTTAGGGTATAATCAAGCTCGCTCGATTCCTAACCTTTAACGTATCGATCTAACGTGAAGCTTTAGGTCAAGCTTTTGGTGAATTAAACTCAAGAACACTCAATGCTTTTTTCAATGGGTAGCTCACGGTTTTTTTTTCTTGTTTTGAGAGAGGAAATGGTTTGTGTTAAATGAAATATATCACTTAAGTAATGAAGTCACATACTCACTCTCTCATTCTCTCTCTCGGTCACCACAATTAAAATGCAAGACACAACTAAAATTTTGAAAAGTGCATATGTCATACAAAAATATCCCTACACATGCATTTACTCTTTCTGCTTTATTAAAGCTTTTGAGAAACAAAATTATTTTGTCTCATGAATCAAGTGTCCGCCAATCGTAGAGTGGAGAAGAATTTCAGATTTTTCATTACCTTTGCATGTATAAAAGTTATTACACTCTATCCCAAATATATGAAATCATGCACAAAGAAAAATCTTTTTTGACAACATTTAGTCAACATAATCGGCTACTATACTCACACATGCATCCACTTGGTTAATTACTTGATTAGAGTGCAATTAGATCACACTTGTATCAATTAATCCATAACATAGCATGGAGAGCAAAAAAACGAACCTCCTATTGTGCACAAAGTTCACCGACTTTCATTTCCTTAAGTGCTAATATTTGCTTTTCCATGTTAATTATACATATATACCATAATATATGTTTTAGATGATAATTTTATCATAGGAAAATTATTGGCATCATTTCATTAGAAAGCCCTAATTTTCAATTGGTTTTCAAAATTGGCATTGTCCAATAATTAATCCTTAAAGTTCTAGCATTATTTTAATGCTAAATAATATTCTAATAATATAAAAAATCATAGGAATTTAAATATCATAATTTTGATCGTTAGACTTGATTCTCAAGTCATTTCTAAACGTTAACGCTTGAAACGCCTCAAAACGTTAAATATCGACTCATCTCAAAATGGTCGTAATAAAGTCTGTAATCACTTTATTAATTTATTCCAATAATAATGGAATTAAATTCTAAGCTTAAAACTTAGAAAATATCACGAGCATTTAATTATCGATACGTAATCGACGTTAAAATTATATCGTGAAATACGTAATATTCGTATTTCAATTCACATTCATTTGTGAATTGTACATAGGAATTTATTATTCCAAAATAATCAAATCGTTATTCCATAATTTATTAATCAAATTATTTTAATAATATTCTAATTTACTTAAATTAATATCATAATTAGCGTTAAATAATCGGTATTACATAAAAACTCTCATTTTATTATATTTATTTAATATATATAGACATATACGAATTACATATATGAAGTTATCCTAATATAACTACATGTAAAACAAAACATCATCTAAAGGATTTTATTAAATTATAAGGCCAACTATAAAAAAATACAAGTTATAACAATATTCAAGATAAGAAATCAAATTATTTTTTCATAAATCTACCCTCGCTTCGAGTTACAAGCAAGTAACACTTATCCAATATATATATATATATATATATAGAGGATCACGAAGAATGCAAATATCGTGAAATAAGAATGAAGATTTAATGATAAAGTTGTTGCACTAAATGTATAAATTTGTTGTATGGAATTTAACATATAAAGTGTAGCACTTAATATAAAATTGTTGCATAGAATTTGGTGCAACAAATTTATACATTTAGTGAAACAACTTTATACATTAAATGTGATTCTTATTTCTCACCAATATTTACATTCTCACGTGAACCATCCCCATATATATATATATATATATGCGAGTGTGTACGTAATTAACTACTTAGTTTTAATTATTATCTCCGCCCACCAAAATTGTTTATCGATTTTGGTGGCACGGGTTTTAATAAACCAGAATGAGTATAAAGTAAATGTGTATAAAAGATATGTTATCGATAATAAATGAATATATTAATGGATAGTGAGTGTAAAAGGGCCATGAGTGTTTTTTGTAAATAAATGGATAAGTTTAGGATAAAATGTAAAGTTGATGTTTCTAAAAGAAAGTTAATATTTTGATGGACGACCAAAATAGAATTAAATGCACTAATTTGTGGACATAGGAGTATTATTTTATTATTTAAATGATGATTAGTGGTCGGATTATAGATTGAAGGCAATGGATTCTTCTCCAAAGCGTAGTTATAATTCAACCTATACCATACAGCCACAAAATACACATCACTTGAAACATGACAAAAAAATAGGAATTAAAAATCGAATGAGCAAACCGCCTAAGAAAAGAAGAGAATTGTTTCAACAAACATTAACTCATTCGACGGTGGAAGTCTAGTTAATTAGATCATACAAGATATAAATACATTAACCAAAAAAAATTGCAAGAGAAAGAAGTTGCAACGAAGTTAGTGAGAACGAGAAGGGAGCTTACCTCCAACTAGATTTTTCTTTTCCGGTGTTTTTGAAAAAACGACATTAAAGTATATATATATATATAAAGATAAGCAAGCCTAACCCTAATAAGAATCCTAATCCCATTAGAACTCTAGTTAATTAAATTTCAATCCTAGATAAATATAAAATAGAACTTGGGCTCAACAAAATAATATTCTACAAAGCTCAAACGGTCTCAATAAGCGAGGTCTTAACTTTCCTTTCTTACCAAATCTCAAACTCCCTACATTGGCGCCACCTTCAAAAACACCTTATCACCAACTTCAAAATACAAATCTTTTCTTCTTCTCTTGAGCAATTTTGATCCTATCTCAATTTTCGACCACGCCAATAGTTTTTCTACCATCTCGGTCCTAAGATTTTTCTTTCACCAACTTCATCCCAAAAGACAGTGATCTACATTTTCTCCCATAGAGTGCCTCTATAGAACCATACCAATAATATAGTGGTAACTATTGTTATAAGCAAACTCTATCAACGAAAACGTGTCTCCCAATTCCTCTAATATCCAAGACATGAGTTCTTAACATATCTTCCAAAGTTTAATCGTCTTTCCGAAGGCCGTCGTCTGAGGATGATACATTGTCAAAACTTTAATTGTGTCCAAAGAACGAGATCGCCCTAAACCTGAGTGAGACGAGTGGTCTGATCGATATAATGGAGAAAATTGAAGTCAACTATCTCTCAAACATATAACTGCAAACTTGTCCATCGAAATGTCAGTGCATCGGCACGAAATGTGTCGATTAGTGTCACACCGCCAACCCTTAAGTATGGATTAGCCGGATCGTGGCTAATGATACG
This sequence comes from Salvia rosmarinus, assembly GCA_036937905.1. Taxonomy (NCBI): domain Eukaryota; kingdom Viridiplantae; phylum Streptophyta; class Magnoliopsida; order Lamiales; family Lamiaceae; genus Salvia; species Salvia rosmarinus. The sequence continues at coordinate 43,027,012 of CM072816.1, read as the reverse complement.
GAATTAAAGGACTTAATGATAAATGAATATGAAACGATAAAGGAATGATGACCAATCTCATAAAACTTCAAAGGATTATAGGTAACCACACAACGACATATACACACTGATAAAAAGGTTCGACTCGATCCAAGGTGATATGCATCAATAATCAAAACATAACTAAGTGTTTCAAACAATGAGTGTGAATTCATATACGATTTATATGAATCAAGGCTATACTATATCACGAAAAACTCCGATTGCTCAACACTTTGCCATCCATCGTCACCAACCTCGCACATTTAAAACAACACGCAGGCTAAGTACAAGAATGCACTTAGTGGACTCATGCCAAAATAATTTCTTTAAATTACACGCCCATAGTATAACACGAGGATTTTAGTAAATAACTCGTGAATACCAAAACACTTTATCATTTCTCAAAAGATCGCCGCCGCATTTTCTCGTATGTATGATCCGTATCGTTCATATAACTTTCTCATAACTCGCTCACGCCGAGAAGTAGCTCCTTCTACTACCGCGACCGATCAAGATGTTGCATCGGCTCACAAATACCTATGGTGTACACGCTAATCCGTGCTAGGAATTCTCGATCTAGCACAGGATCCGATATCGATTTTCTATAAAGTCGAGCGACCCAACAACAGATCACTTTCATAGTCGGCTCACCCAACCGCTTGATAAGATCCATACATAAAACATAAACACTTTCGGTGTAATCAATAACACTCATATTCATATCTTATCCGAAAGCTTTGTAAATAAATACTTTTTTAAAGAAAGCATTGTAAATAAAAGGGTTTTCGAACAAAGCCCACCGGTATATGTAGTCTTTCTATGTCACTTTCACGCCTCCGCTCAAATCACGTCCCACCTTAACGTAAGAACTATTTTAGTACATCGTCACGCTTCGATAGAGACGAACATTGTCTATAACGCCCTATGTATCAAATAAGGCTAACGCCGGACTTATTTTGATGTTTCCAATCAACATAATGTCGATTATGAAATTATTCAATATATAAGAGATATTCCATCTCTTTAAGACATAACTGACGCTTTAATGTACTTACGTAACGTAGTTACATTGTTACTAAACGATCACGCCACATAGATCACGACATCGAATTTCGTGTGATTTGACCTTGGTCAACGTTTTGGTCAATGATTTTGACTTGTCAACATTTAGTCAACATTTCGACTAAAGTCAACATTTTGACTTTTTAATCTTTATATGTAATTTCGTTATTTTATGTACAATTTTGTTCTAAAATTCTATAAAATCATACTATGTCTAAAACATTATTTTAGATCATATTATGCCATTATCCATGATAAAATAATTTTATAACATTAATACTCATAACCTATGGTTTTCCACGCTTAATTTAATTAGCTAGACTTGCAAAAATTTTATAAATTCACATAACACATAATCATCTATAAGCATCCTTACTATAACATAATTTTTATTTATTAAGAACTATTCAATTAATTCTTCCTAAGTCATTTTCAAAATTCGACTTAGTCCAATTAATTTTAACAATTCCAATAAATTCATACAATACTATATTATGAATCTACACTATCAATATGTTATGATAACACTTAAACATGGATTATATCACAACATGTTATCATGTTCTATAATTTTGAAATTCATGTACCCACCAAAGTTTTCCAAAATTCTACATAAATTCATATAAGATAATTTCTACCATAGATCATGATTTCATGCTCAAATCAACAATTAAAAATCATAATCATCAACATATCATACCTCATGTTTTCGGTCTAATATAAAATTTAATAGATGCTCAATTTTGTGATATAATTATAATACATGCTTAATAACATCATATAAACACAATATCTAAACATATTAGCATATGTTCTACAATTTCTAAAATTTCACATAGAACTAAGCTCATAACATGAATTCTAACGGATGAAAATCAAAATTCTAGCATGTATAAGCTCAGAAGATTTCTAACCTCTTAATCGAGTCGATTTAATCGTGAGGTTTATTTGCTAGTGATTGGATTGGAATAGACGAGCTCTCTTCAATTTTTCCTCACTATTTTCGGTAGTCTTGTGGTTTGGAACGAGAAAGAAGAGCTTCATGTAGTATTTATGACTTAGCAACTGTATTATAATTATTACATAGAAAATATCTAGTACACTGTGATCCTTCTGAAATTTTCGTCCCCACTGCATAAGAGAACAAAATTTATCTTATCCTTAACACTTTATTACGTCACCTTATCACTTAATAAATGATCGATAATCCTTATCACATAGATAAAGTTTATCACATAGTACCTAATGTGGTGTGCCCAAGCTTAGGTCTTAGGATTAAATTTTTTTTTTTTTCTTATACTATATTTTTATTATATTATAAAGTCATGTTCAATAGTCAAAATTTCAATTATACAAGGCCTTATTATATAGTTTGAAATTAATTATCTAACCCTAATTTCTTCAAGAATTTCGCCCCTACTAGAAGTCTCCATAGATTACTTGTTCAATTTGTTAACTAACACCACTTTACACCTAATACATGATAAGATCTTATCTTATCTTCACACAATTCAAAACATAGTAAAACAAATTTTATCACATAAAATAGTGACATTTTCACCATAAGGAGACAAATAGGCAAGTTACTTGTTCAAATCAATTCTAACTCTACTTTACACCATCATACGATAAGATCATATCTTATCCTTTACATTAATTTGAAGCAAGATTTTATTCATAAAATCTTATAAAAGTTGTAAATTGTCTTTTTATGCAAGTGTTCTCCCACTTGTGCAACTTGATATGGTACCATATATTATCCTTAATAATATCATTTTATAATAATCATCATAGGACCATAATTGGGTAGCAATTAAAATTAATTAATACTATAAGCTTACATTTTCAAAATTGGGTTTCATACCCTACACATTTTATTTTCATGTAATAAATAGCTAACACATAGTTATGAGACACATTATAATCATAGATGATGAATTTAATCATGAAAAATATTTAGAATAAAATTTAGATCACAAAACCCCAATTTATAAATTAGGTTTTCAAACCCATCATATATGGCACATGTTATTCCTAATTTTCTAGCATTATTTTGATGATAAATAATACTCTATATCATAAAATAATCATAGAATTTGAATTTTATAATTCCATGATCGTTGACCAAGTTATGGAATTATTCTAAACGTAGACGTCAAACGCCTCTAAATTCACATAATTGAATTATCTCTAATTGTTCAAAATAAAGTTGTAACAACTTTATTTATTCCTATAATAATAGGAAATTTTGAAATTTAAGCTTAATTGCTTAAAATAATGTAAGGCTTAATCGTCAATTTAGTCGACGTTAGACATTACGCTCGGAATATCGTAAACTATATTCTTTAATTCGCTAAGCGTTGAATATCACACGAATTATCAAATTATGCTTAGCCAAAATCGAGTGTGACTAATTAAGATTTTTAATTATCGAACTTAAAACCCTAATTACGATTTATATTATCGTAATTAAGTATTAAAACTACGGATATTACACTTAGTCAAACGGTCAACAATCACCCAAATTACATCATTACCTCTCAAAATTGAAGGAAGTTGAACTCTAAAATCAATATTGATGTGTTCCCACTTCTACTTTGGTATCTCTATGGCTTTAAAATCCCGATGGTCTTTGATGTTCACCTTCACTTGTCTGGCAAGCCACCATCACTTCACATACTTTGCAATCGACCTTTCATGCCATACCACCAAAACTCTTCTTTAAATCTTGGTACATCTTGGTGCTACAGGGTCTGTACACGTCGATGTACTCATCCATTATCTCTTTTCTCAACTTCTTATCCACTAGCACACAAATTCTCTAATTATAGTGCAAGTGTCCCCCATGCAAAACTGAAAACTCGTAGATCATCGACACTTCCTTAGATAGCATCCTAGGAACTCATCATCCTTTTGAGCCTCTTTAATTCTACCTTGTAACATCGGACGACTACTAAAGCGATAATAGCATATGCCTTTAGGTATGGTCACTACAAGACTCATATTCAAAATCTTTCACCATCCTCTTGTCGAGTTAACCTTCTTAGGATTTGTATGCATCTTTCTACTAAGTGCATCGCCACCATATTTGCTTTCCTGGTGGTATAAAATCTTACAATCATAGTCCTCGACCAACTCCAACCACCTTCACCGCCATGTTTAGCTTTTTACGTGAAAAGTATTTCAAACTCGTGGTCGATATATCTCACACTTACCCCCATAAAGGTAATGTCTCCAAATCTTCAAAGCATGAACTGTCGCCAATTCCAAATCGGTGTAGGATAATTTAATTCATGTGGCTTCAACTGCTAGATGCATAGCGATCACTTTTCCTTCGCTTTAGCACACATCCTAAACCCGCTAGACGCATCACTATAGATTATGTATCCTTAGAACTATCAGAATAGTCAAGACCGGAGAGGTTACCAACTTCTTTTAATATTTGAAAGCTTCGCTCGCACTTCTTCGCCCACTAAAATGGTATTCCTTTCCGTGTCAACGAGAGTGGTCCTGCAATCCTTGAAAACCCTTTGATAAATTTTCTATAATATCATGTGTTTAGTCCGAATCGGTGATTTTCTATGCTTTTGGATTTAAATTGTCGATCTTTAGTTTTACTTTTGGCATAATTTATTATGTTATAAAGATGAATTCTAATTTTGGTTTGATGTAGGAAATAGCTCATTATTTGGGCATTATTCGACAAGAAATTCTACACGTGGAACTTGAGAGAGCCGATACTTTCAATGATTCTCATAAATAGGAGAAGTAATCAAGGATTATTTCCTTCATAATAATTGAAGAGAATCTCGATAGAGTCCATAGCGTAAACAGATTGCAGGAGTTCGGACGAGGAGAACGGAGCAACACCGGTCAAGACGCGAACGCTGAGCGTCGTCGGGCTCGCCCCAACGCTTGCAGCCAAACCGCGCTGCCCCAGCCCCTCCTCAAGCCCAGCCCTCCTCAAGCCCCCGCACCTCCTCCCCTCCGCCGCCTTCTCCCCAGCCGCGATTCAAACCGGTCGCGATTCCTCCTAAACCGCTTGCCCGTCCGCGCGATAGTATCGGCTGTTCATTCCGTGGCTCCCGACGGCCGATCAATGCATGTGAATTTTCGCTATAAATACGATTTACATGAAACCCTACGCCTTTTTCATTATTCGCTTTTTCTTTCGCCTCCTAGAATTCTTCTAAGCTTTTCAATTATTTCTTTCTCTTTGTGATTCAAGAATTTATTGTAAGGATTATTACTATTAGATTCCTACTCCGAAAGTCTTAATATCAATTCCATCCTTCGATTTTGTAGATTCTTTATCGCTTTATTCCGCCTTCTCGCATTTATTGATATCGATTTCTAAGCTTTGATTATGCTTAATATCGATATTTGCTTAATTATTCTTGTCTTCTATTTAATCTTTTCGATTCATGCCTAGGGTTTATAATTTTGATTCCATGTTCATCGATTTAGGTTTAATTTTGTCTTGATAATTTATCTTCTTTGTCAATTTGCGTAGTTAATTGCCTTTTTTCTTTAATAATCTCCAGGTAATCAATCAACCCTTTGTGATTAGAGTGTTTAGGAATTTATTGCTTCGTGTGGTGACTTAGTAACGCCTAAGTTTTCCTAGAGACGACTCTGATCAACTTGCTCGCTAGACACCTCGTAGATTGAGGACTTTATTAGTGATCTTTTAGTCCAAACATCATGTACCTTGTAGTGGTTCAAGAGGTCTTCAATTCTCGAGAGGATACTTGTTCTTTATGAAAGTTGATTCGGTCTCGATAATCGATACACATTCTCATGCTTCCATATTTCTTTACGACAATACCGGTGCTCCTCATGGTGAAACACTTGGTCGAATATACCTTTATCCTAAAATTCTTGTAATCGTGTTCAACTCTTCTAACTCCTTTTGTGCCATTCGATATAGAGCCTTAGAAACCGTGCCGCCCGAGCACAAGGTCAATGGTAAACTCAGTTGTCGGTCGGTGTTAAACCCGTATTTCTTCCGAAACACATCGAGAAAATTCAACCACTTCCATATCGTCTATTGTTGTCTCCGCTTGTCACCCAATTCATTTACCAAGAACCCTTCACACTTTCATTTTCTTAACATCTTCACCGCTTCCATTACGATATTATCTTTAGTGGTTTTCCGATCCTTGCTCAGAAACGAAACTAATCATCTTTCGGCTTAAAAATCACTTCTCTCATAGCACCTTATAGTGGCGTGATTTCTACTTAACCACCCATCCCCAAGATCAAATCAAAGTCACGTATCTCTAAAGCATAAAGATCCGCCGCTAATGTTTTTCCTCCCAACACGATTTTCACACTTTGTACCACATATTATTTCTTAGAGTTTCTCCGAGGGAATCCTAACATCAAGGATATGTTCTCTACTCCTATAGTCATTCTTGTTTTCTCACATTCGCTATCCAAAATCTATTAACAACCAAAAGAAAAGAAGTGAAAATAAAACGCTTCACTCAAGAAAAGAAACAAACGCTTAAAACTTAACTATCCTATTTCTCGTCACCATTAATCTCTATAACCTCCAGAAGGATGTCCTTCAGGTCCTCTCTTCGGATCCTCATCTTCTTTTTATCCCTCATTCTCTCGAGGTACTTCCATATTCTGGAGTGGACACGACCTTCTCATCTTCTATATTGTTATGCCACTAAACAAATCGACATCTCCGAATTAAAGTGATCATGTAATCCTTAAAATGATTCGACTATTCTCCGGATTGTCTCGATCCAAAGGCCTTCCAGGATAGCTTTAACTCATGGTGCTAGGTAAAACAATAGAAGCCCATATTCGTGTATTGGTGGTTCGTCAATAATCTGCCTCACCTATCTCTAAGGTACAAAGTTCTCACGACGCCTAGAGGGGATTACAAGACGCTAGAATCGACTACTAATAGTGTATGCTCATAAACCGGAGGTATATTATTATTATTATTATTATTATTATTATTGTCCATCTAGGCTACATGTGAAGCCTAATAATCAAGCAATTAAGTCCCTTCTAATTTCGAGGACATAAATAAGTAAAATTTCAATCAACTCATGCTCAAGTTCAACAATAATTTTGAAATGATGCACAACTCACATAATGCCACATACAAATCTCCACCACATCTCATAATATTTGAGAGAGAATTTTCACCAATAAGTGCTCACCAAAATACTTTATCATATCAAAGCAACGTAATTACCTCGATCGAGAGCAGGTTGGAATGGATGGTGCCTTTGTCACAACAACATAATATAACAAATTATTCAAAATTTTGAAGTCATAAACGTAGACCCGCTCGATACCACTAAATGTAACACCTAAATTCATAATTTAAAATGCTATATTTTCTTAAATAGCTAAAGCGGAAACATGTCAAATATTATTTTTTCTTTTATATCTATTGAATAAATTATTTAAATAACATATATAAAATCTCTGAATAAAATTTCCAAATAATGAGTCCAACAAACTCAAGTCTAAACTTTGTCAGAGAACTAACGCCAACCAAAAACCTAAAACAAACCACGCAAGACCTAATAGCACGAGATAAGTTGGAGTTCTAATAACTCAAATCCAACAACGATAATAGAGAAAAGAAATTAAACAAAATAGCACAAGTCTTGGAAGGAACTAAAAGACATAACACCACTAGACACCCATACCACCACTCCACAATAATCGACCGAAACATTCTAGATAAAAAGGGCACAAAACGCACTGCGGGAACAAGGAATATCATTATTTTTGTTCAAACGTATATATCGCAGAAAGTAATAGTCAATCATATTCATCACCGTAATGTCCAATTGCATACTCACCGCATGAAATCATATCTACCCACCGACATAGAAATCCTACCTCACCGGATGGGATATATACGAGCCAATGACTCACCCAGGCTCGGCCTCACCGGTTTAAAATCCCACCACCAGATAGATATACACGTAGCCAATGACTCACACAAGGCTCACCACCTTAAAATCCTTCCTCACCGACAGGAATACATAGCCAACGACTCACCGCAAAGCTTAACCTCACGGCTTAAAATACTGCCCACCGATAGGATATGACATGGGCAATGACTCACCACAAGACTCAACCTCACCCAAGATATATATACGTATGACTCAGCGTCAGGATCGCCTCACCGCTTAAAATCCTACCTCACCAACATAGGATATACATGGTCAACGACTCACCGTCAGGCTTACCACTCGATACTCACCACATGCAATAAATATCGATCACAATCCAAACAACGATATAAACGTTGGACATAAAAGAACACTTCTCAAACAAATTTCATTTTCACAATAAAATGTTTATTCCAAATCACATATTTGCAAGTTAAAGAAGATTTCACCCACAATAAATATTTTTATTCCAAATCACATGTTTGCAGTTAAAGAAAATTTCACCCAAATAAATATGTTTATTCCAAATCACATGTTTGTAAGTTAAAGAAAATTTCACCCACCTTCTTTTGTCGAGCACAACAAATCAAAATCAACTCAATTCAGAAATGAGGGTCCTAGTTGTGTCGCACCTAGTTCAATAAGATATAATTAATCTCACCGGCCTAATCAAAGAAATCCTTAAATGATACTTTAACAAAACTATACTTTATAGGTAAAGGCCAATTTTAAAATCAAGTCAATTTGCTTTAAAGACATACTTTTGAAAGTCTTAAAATTTTAATTGAATCAACTCGCTTTTCACTAATCAACACTAAAATACTTCTTAACTATTCGTTAAAATTAATAGTGAGATATTATACCCTTATAAAAACTCTCATTTTATTATATTTATTTATATATATGATATACATAAATACATATATGAAGTTATCCTATTATAACTACATGTAAAACAAATACCTTAAACATCACCTAAAGGATTTTATTAAATTATATGCCAACAATAAAAAATTTGTAATACCCTACATTCTCAGAGGAGATTATCTCCAAATTAAGAGTCGATGAAGGGCATCAGATCCTTAAGAAATAGTTGTTTAAGCCGTAAGTTTTGTTTTAAGTTCGAGACAAGAAGATAGAATTTCGATAGATTGCAAATAGTAACTCGAGATAAGATTCGATTCTTAAGTCATGCTTAGAATAAGAAGACTTAGATTTCAAGAGTTTTGAGATGATTAGTATGTGTTCATAAGAAGTTTAACCCAAAGTCTGATTTCAAAGTTTTGCTCTTTGTTCTATATGTTCGCAGATAAACCCTAATCGCGTAATACCTAAAATGGTTTTGAAGTCAAAATATTTTTATAATCAAAGTTTATGTTTATAATATTTTATTTGGATTTTAAAAGAGAATTTCAAGCAAAGAGCATTTTATCGTAAATCTGAGTTTTGAAACTAACAAGATGGATTAATAGATGTAATTATAACATTAGTATTTAATTCTAGCAAGAAAGAATGAGAAATTTCTAGATATATGATTATTCATCCTTGTTAAAGAAAAGAAAATGGAAAAGAAAAGGAAAATGGAGAAAGCTTGAGAATTTCTAGAATTGGTGAATAATCACTATATTTAAGAAAATAAAAATAAAATAGAAATTTTTATTAAATACACATAAATTCTGGAGACCACTATTCATCTTCATTTTCTTCCTAATTTTCATGCCTCACACACACTTACACACATTAAATTTTGAAAATTTCATGCTCAAATTTGCAAAGATCCAACCGTAATTCTCAATCGTTTCGAATTAATGTATATTTCTATCTTTAGAACATATCTAAGGTTTGAAAATTTAAAATATGATCTTATGAAGGTTTCATATTTTCGGTCATATTGGAGAAATTATGAAGGATATGTTGTTGTTTGATTATTTCGATACTATGTTAGGTTAATCGACAAGAGTGTTTAACGTCGAAATTTTGAGCATGTGTATTTTTGAATTTTATGATTTTCAAAATTTTGAGGCTATGATCTTGAACTTATGATGTTTATATGTTGATATTCTTCACATATGTATTGATGAGTAGATATAAACATGTTTTGAACAAGAAAACGCTAAATCGAAACTATGTGAAAACCCTAAATGGCCGAAACCCTAGCCTTCGTAATGTAGGATTTTGATTTTATTTGATCATTTTGACTTAATATTTGGATTCTATGATATGAATAAAGCTTAAAATGATTTATTCGGATTTTTCCCGACATATTCAAAAATTTCAAAATTTTAGTTCGACGTCAAAATTGGTTTTCAATGCTAAAGCTTTTGTTAGAGTTAGTTAACTCGACTAAGTCTCCTCAATATAAGGAGTTAGTTATTTTTAGTGTTTTGCCTTTTCTTCTCTTTCGTGCGTTATAATGTTTCAGGACGCGATGGTAACACAATCAAGAACTTGAAACAGATCGCAGAGATCGGACGGACTAAGTCACTGCTCGTCCTATTTTCCAGAGCAAGTTGTTAATTAATATTGATTGATAATCGAAGCGCTTTGGTTGAGCTCAGATACAATGTTTTTCTACCACTATTAAAATCTCATATCCGAATTGTTTACTTGATTGCATATGTATGTCCTTTTATCTCATATATAGTTAGATCACAAGTGTGTTGTAGATCACGTAAGTCTTTATGATGTCAAGTTAATGAGATATAAAAGAATCACAGAGACAACTTGAGGACGAGTTGTCGATAAACGCGTATAGATAATAAGAACTCGACTTGTTGTTTGTTCATCCGGACGCCTCGACGATCGATGGATCAGTGAGATGAGTTCTTCTATCTCGACTCCGTGAATAACCTAGATCTCGTGACTTTACGCTGATCTAAATCTCGATAAGGTATTAGGTGAGTATGAGGTCGACCATCACTTTGACTTGTTACGGGCGATGGTTAATGAGATAACCCAAGATTCTTCGGATCTGGTGGGCAGTGTCAGATGTCATGCAAGTTACCCGTGTTGAGTCACCGTATCCGCTAGGATGATGACGCCCCTAGGAGCTCAAAAGGTTTATTGTACTAAACCCCGCAGTCGAGTTATCTCAAGTACAATAATAAGGTCGAGTGGTACTACTTAAGGAATTAAAAATATTAATTATTTTAAGTAGTCAGCGTCAATAATTAATGGACGACGATATCTTAAATACGGGATTCGTGAAGTCTAAGTGCAAGCCCGACTCAACTTCGTAAATAAAGGTAAGTCAAGATTTATTCTCTAGGGCATTAATAAATGTTTATGAATTAATTTATGTTCGGCTGAAAATCAAATAATTAATTTATTTGAGGCCCATCTTTATTCCTCATTTGATCATCGGGGCCCATCCAGTTCGGAGTTTAGGACGACCGACTTCCCAAGGAAGTACGGATCATACGGATCGCCACCGGTATGATAATGCATGGATATATGTATAACAAATCAATGCAATTAACAATCGAACTACTCAAAGAACGCATGTAACTAAAAAGGAATAAGCTATTCATCACCAATTCAAGTCTGTAGGACTTGCAAAAGGTTCAAGGTTCAAATGTAACCCAATTAGGGCAATTCAAGGAACGAGTAGCACCTCAAGTTCAATACTGATGAAAGGCATAATCAAAACATCAAAACAAGATCGTAGTTAGGCAGAATAAACGTGGACATGTATATGACGATACATGCTCAGGTTCTAGAAATCCTTTCTATTAAGCAATAAAATAACGCTATTCTCGCACCATCTCGCACTCCATCATCAATCTCGCCAACTCGCACATCAAAATGAGATGCAGGGCTAAGTACAAAAGTACTCAGTGGACTCATTGTCAAAACATTTTCTTTGTTTTGTTATGAATCGCCACAATAGCGCATGAGGATTTTAGTTAAAGACTCATGCCTATCAAACATTTTATCATTTTCAAAGCTCAGCGACTATTTCATACGTTGTTCCATATCCGATCATTCATTCATTCATTCCATTCCAGCACTCATGAGTGGGCCACAAATAGTCATCGCGACCGGTCGAGGTAGCTAACCTTAACACAACACATCCGTACACAATCCGAGTTAGTTCTTAACTAAGTCGGATCCGATCATTACCTTTTTAACGCTAGGACCAACACATTCACATACTACATCGATATACCAATCTCGATAGAATCACAACAAAACATAAACATTCGATACCAATAATAGTTTATGTAATAATATTTTGTAAAGCTTTTATAAATCATGCTTGAGATAGATGCATGTCATTTTTGTTTCAAGAGAGCCCACTTGCTAGTTCGGTAATTGTTCTAAGGTGGCAATGGGAGTGTCCTTCCTCAACTACGCACGATCAAACCCTTCATAAGAAAATAACCGCTTTAGATTCTTTTCTATCGATCAAGGTCGCTTTATAGATTACACTTAAAGTTCCCAATTGGGTTTTTATGATTTCATGTGATTGTTTTATGATAATTTCTATTATCTTACATTCCAAATTCCCAAACTATATTACTTCATCGCTCATAGCGAACTTCAACTTAGAATCATATACACCGAGTCTATCCCCTCTTAACCTTAGTGTTCTTCTAAACTTATTACGTTATAGATTGTTAGTATTCAAGTGATTAGTATATTAGATATTCTCAAGCCACCAACTAGACTTAACAATGTAGTTACGCCCTAGTAGGTTATGTTTGACGACTGTCAGAACACACCAACAACAGTCTGACCACCGAGTTCACATACTATCATGTAAGTAAGTACTTTAGGAATAGAGAATTCCTTTGGGAATATTAACTCGACTTTTTGCATAAAGAATCGACATCTTATGTTCAACTTTGTTTACATTACGACGTGTTTGTTTCTCTTAACTCGTGGAGATCAGATAAGTCAGATAATCGTATTCGTTGTCGAGTTGTCTTAACGCTCAATCTAACGCGTATGGGTTCGAGATATCAACGGAGCCGGCTCGGTTTTTCTAACTTAGAACTCACGCTTGAGTATCCTTTTATTAATAAAACCCTAATTTGTGTCTAACTCGATTCCCTAAACCTTCTTAAGTTATCAAATTGGTCTTTTCGATCCTCGCATAGTATTATGTTGTTTATGTTGGGGTTTTGTTTTCGACAACATAAACATAACCATTCAACACTATACAATACCATACACAACATAAACTATAGAAAGTTAAAAACCCTAATTTCTAACATAATACACAATCATTAGATGTGCATGGTTCCATTCATTCATCATAATCACAACCATTCATACCAAGCTTATAAATTAATTATCATAACATCATTACCACTAAAATTAAACACATACTTAACCATTTTGCTATGTTTTATAATTAGCAAAATTAGCATATGTATCCAATAAATTCCAATAAAATCATGATATATCCTATCATACTATAGAATTTAATTTCCAATTAATATAATCATATAAAATTTTAAACCATGGGTTAATTTAGCATATAGTTTTCGATTCATGATTTAACGAGCTTGTTTAATAAATTCCACAAAATTTATATCCCGCTTATATCATATACTAAGCATGAAATATCATCTCATATCATACATTAAAATTAAAACACATGCTTTTTACTACATGTATATTTTCGATTATTATAAATACAAATATATATTCAATAAAATTCACTTCACCATATGTTTATAATATGCAATAAACATGTAATATTAACTTTAAACATCAACCAATATTTATAATATCACATATCATATTATTCTCAACAATTAAAAATCAAATAAATCCTAAAAATATATATATAAAGTTTCCTTTTTCATAAAATGAGTAGTGTTCAAAATTTCAAGATTAATATATGATGTTCATATCATATATTAAACACTATATCTCAACTATTTCTCAACAAATAAAATCAAACAATGGCTTAAAAATACTTAAATAAATTCTGCCCATTTTGAAAAATAGGAGTAGGTTTAAAATTTCAAGATTAATATATGATGTTATATCATATATTAAACATTATACCTCAATTATTTTCCAACAAATAAAATCAAAATAAATACAAAAAAAATTCCAAATAAATTTTGAAAATTACCATATTTATTCTACATGCTCCTAATACCTTAACAAGCAACAATATAAAATAATATTCACAATAGCATGCTTTATCTCATATAAAAAGAAATAAAACATAAATAAAAAATATTAAACATGCTCCAAAATTCTCAAATTTTAAATGAAGCCTTAGAACATTATTCTAAGTATATTTTGATTCATGGCTTAAGAGCATTTGTTGGCTCAAAAGTCACGAAAAAAAATGGAGAGCAAAACTAGGGTTTTTCATGAAATAATTCAAGAAAAATCTAAAAAAATTCTACTCCATTTTAAATGAAGAGAATGATGAATTCTACATTTTTATGATCTTAGAATAATTATTTGAGGGTTGGAATGGTTTGAAATGGGGGATTAAAGCTCAAAAGTTTGAAGAATAAAAGAGAAAAGTTAAAAGAGAGAATTTGTGTTCTAGAGTGGGGCTGCATATGGACGTTTTTGCTACTGTATTGAAGCCAAAGGACTTTCCTTAGCTCATTTGGGGTGGTCTTGGTTATTTGGGAGAAGGAATGGTCAAATTACCCGATTGATAGCTAATACCGACTTTTAAGTTTTAACGCTTGATTGATTTCGAACCTTAAGTTTTTATTTTCTTAAATAGCCTCAAAAAGACTTATTTCAATGTTTATATAATTTCATGAAGTTCGATGATATCCGATAAGTCAATTCCGATTTATCGCGAAAAACAAGTCTCCGATTAAAATATGCTCATTCAAATTCTATTGAATTCTTGAGCTTATAATTAATTTCAGTTTTATAAATCATAATTTATTGATTTAGACCCTTGGTTCGAAGTTTCGTCTGCTCAACAGCTTTATGGTTTTTCCCAGATATTTTCCGACGCTCTTTGTTCTTCAGAATTTCTTTCTTAAATTGATTCTTATAATTTATAAATTCATAATAATATATTCCTTCATGATTTTTATTGTTATCACTAATTATCAAGATTAGCACGGACTGAAAATTGATCCGCTCAGAATAGTGTTTTAAATCGACCGCAATCACGCCCGAAATTCTCATTCTTCGCTTCTCACATGTTTTCATGAGATGATTCTAGAAATGAAACTTTTGTTGAGATTCATTCTATATCGCTCATTCTATGTTCAAAGTTATTCGTAAAACCCTAATCCTAGAGACTAGTCACTATTTGATTCTAGTTTTCGATCTCCGAATCGATTCTAATTGCTTCGGGTTACCTTAAACATAATTAAGGTCTAAGCACCACAAATAATTGGTCTAAGCATCACTAATAAAAGTTTTAAATTTTTCGGTTATTAATGTTTAGTGAAAATCGTCCATCTCCCTTGTAGTCCCATCGACTCTTTTTGATCCTCTCTATCTTAAGTGATATTATTATATTTATGATATGGAAATTTATCTTGATAGGATTTAGGGTTGCATTATAAATATAAGTGAGAGAAAATCAAACTCTAATCCAAGAAAGAAGAAATTTCAAATTACTATTCATACAAGAGAGATTTTAAAACTTCATGGGATAGAAGGCGAATTTCTATAAGACTTCCATAGATTGTCCTCACTGCATTAGAGTTTTAGACAATCGGATACAGCCTAGAAGATCAAAGCACGAGTCTTGATCAATTTTTCCCGACAAATTGGCAGTGTAAGCACGAGAAAACACCACGTGTTGCAATTAATTATATAGGTGCATTCTAGAATATAATCAATGTATGGTGAATTAAACATCCAAGATAGATCATCGGAGAGGGTTAAAACGATTTTTACATTGGTATCGTACCGATCAATTCGCTCATGGATTAATTCATGTTTGATTATAACGCGACAATTAATTAATTGGAATCTATCGCTCATCGTGGCTCGCTTTATTTTGTCGGATTTTGTTTTTCACCGCGAGAAAACCGTGATTAGATTAGACTTTTTTGTAAATCTTATCCGTAGAAGAACGAAGATAAAAGCACGAAGACGAGACGACGGAGGCACGCGAACAACCACACGGCACGACGGGCGGCGGCGACGGCATGATGAGCGTGTTCGTGCTCCGAATCGCCTGCACAGGCGTGTTTCCTCGATGAATGGATGTGGCTCGACGGGTCTCGACGGTCTGCGCCATTCGGCAAGACGGGCGGTGTAGGTGCTTTGGTGTCTCGCCTAAAAGCGCCTGAGATCGCCCGGGCCCGGGGTGCGATCGCCAGAACCTCAACAC
This sequence comes from Salvia rosmarinus, assembly GCA_036937905.1. Taxonomy (NCBI): domain Eukaryota; kingdom Viridiplantae; phylum Streptophyta; class Magnoliopsida; order Lamiales; family Lamiaceae; genus Salvia; species Salvia rosmarinus. Next base: position 43,010,704 of record CM072816.1, on the reverse strand, counting down.
AGCTGGTCTCGACGGAGGCTCGACAAAGATCAGCGCCCTCGACGGGTGTCCGGGCGCCTTTATCGGCGGAACCCCGGGCCCGGCGTCAGGAGACCGCTGGGGCTCGGCACAGGCGATTCTCGACGGCAGGCCCGAGCGCCATCGGCGAGCCGCTGGGTCTCGGCGTGTTTTCAAGGTCGCGCCGCGACTGACGACACGGTGACGCCATGCCATTCTGGCCGATGCCTCGCAACGATCGGTGATTCCCGTAGCTTGTCGGAGCTAGCGCAGTCGCGTAGGTTTTTTCTCGACAGATGACAAAGACCCGCAGATCCAGCAACCCCGACGGGCGAGCGAGTGGGCAAGAATCCCTGACTGGCGAGCCTTCTGCAGTCCCGGGGAGCGACGGGTGACGACGGCAAGGGTCAGGCAGCGCATTGCCTAGCGACACGGCTAGCTCGACAATTGGGACCCAACTTCTGACCCAAACCCGATTTTTGTACCCGGTCCGTATTTTGACCCGATCCGCCCGATCCACTATTTCAGCCTGCTTTTTAAATTTTCGCCCAAACCAGCCATGAATCCGTCCGCGCCGCACGCGAGGCCTGTTTTTCGAGAGTTTTAAGATTCAGACTTTGCAAATTTATGTAATAAATTAGGAAGAAGTGTTCCACGAGGGTCAGATGAACATTTTATTTTATTTTATCGCTCAAAGCATGTCGTGGATGTTTAAATTATGGTACATGCTATGTATGTTTAATTACGATAAATATATTATATCTTTTCGGATTGACGCGATAGTAAGCATGCTAGGTTTATCGCATTTTTCAAGTATATTTTAGAATTCATAGCATGTTTCAGTTTTGAAACAAAAGACTAAGCAAGAAACACGACATTAATTTTAATTAAATGTCAAGACCTCCACTTTTTTGATCTCTAAACAAAGTGATACGACCGTGAGTAAATGTCCACACGCTGCTTGCTTGCACTGCTTATCATAAGTTTGTTAGATGAGATTTCTAAATGAAACATTTTAATCTATCGGTAGGGAGTTTATCCAGAACGCCCACACGTGACTTATATGTGATTTTCATAAGTTCTCTAGAGATAGATTTAAAATGAGATAGCAAAGGAATTTGGATTAAGCGGTATGGTCCTAGTGAGTATGCCAATTCTAAGAATTTATTTTCCGTTGTTAAAATTGTGGTCATGCTGACATCACCTCAAGTACAACTTCCCGCCAAGTCCCTTCTTGTGATAGTGATGTGGTCTAGTAAGGTCCAATCATTAATTTCATTGTCATAAGGATAAGTTATGGATTGAAATTAAAGACTAAAATGTATAATTTAGTCCGGTCGAGGGTTCATGGTAAACGCCCGCACGGCCGCTCAGTATGTCGGATTCCTCCATTGGAGGTTTCAATTAATATTGTTTTATCAAAGGTTACAATATTATTGTTACGAATTATGTGCGATCGATGCTTATGTGTTTACATTATCGCTTCGTATATGTCTCTACACCGATTATCAATATGCTCGCACAAAATCCTCTATCCGTCAAAATTTTATCGAGTGAAAACGAACATTGAGATTGTTCTACCGCCAAGAAAATTTATTTGTATTCACTACACCCTCGTCCCAAACCTCTAGAAGATTTATCCGCATGAGAGCACAAGGAGAGAAATGGGACAAATCAAATAGAATGGCGTCCTTTCGTCACCATGAACCCTACAACTCCAAAGATCAAGAGATGGAGATGAACCACTATATGGCTAAATCTAATGAAATCAGATGAGGAGTGACATAATCGCTGTCATAATTTGACAAAATCGATAATGTCAAGTTCAATGAAGGAAAGCGATTCAGATGACCATGTAGAGCAATGATCAATCTCTTCAAGAGCTCGAATTGGTGGAGGATATATTGAGACGAGTCGAATCGATATGATCTCAACACTTTGCCCAAGTCTTCCGATTACTCTATGGAGTAGTCCTTTATGATAAGAGTTATACTCTAGATTCATTGCAAGAGGATCTAGTAATGTAAGAACACAAACGGCAAAGGTAGTTTAGTACGACCTCAAAGAAAAACCACCGCTTATCGAAAATGAAAAGGAAAAGTGGAATTCAAGAGATGCTAGGGCTAAAGAAAGAGGAGTAATACAAAGGTCTCTACCAGGGTTTGAAAAGCAAAGGAGAATGGCAATGCTTCAAGTGCAAGGAGATGAGTACGAAGGTTTGCCCCAAGCTCATGGCTCAAGGTACGCCATTTGCTTTAGTAAGTAAACATGTTTAGCGACTTGTTCTACTCATTCACGGGTAGTAGATACGGGCAACCGATCATGTTTGTTACACCTTGGGTTCTTGCGGACAATGGAGCGCATAATGGCGAGATAATGATCTCCATGGGCAATGCGGCGAAAGTCGAGGCCGCTAAATGGAGATGTTACTTTATGTTTTGATAGGACAATTTTAGTATTAAAAACGTTTTATATGTGCCGAGTTTCGCAAACCTTATTTAAGTTTCAAACTATTTATTCATGGATATTCAATTGTTTTATAGTGGTTTTCTATCATAAGAAATGACGGTTATCTGATGGCACTTTATATAATTCGCTTTATAATATTTCCGCAAACATAATACATTTAATTATGTTGCATCTACATCAAACCTTAAAAGAGAAAGTTTTTCGCAAGATGACACCACATTTCCAGTATCTTAGATTAGGTCACATCAATCTAAATAGGATCCAAAGACCGCAAGAATGGAGCATTATCAGCGATCTCACGCCACCTGCTCCCACGCAATCCATACGTAAGAAAAGATGTCGACTGCACCTTCAAAGCGGGTTATAGAGCCAAATAAGTGTTGAGCTAGTCCATTTCGACGCGACCTAAGTCCACACAAGCTCGAGGGTACGGTATTTTGTCACTTTATTGATGATTACTCAAGGTACGGATAATATACCGCTTCACCGCAAGTCCGAATGCTTTGAGAAATTCAAAGAATTTAGGGAAGTGGAGACGAAGCTTGGTAAAGTATCAAGTCATCAGGTCCGATCCTGTGGCAATACCTCAAGAATGAGTTTATGGATTATTTGCGCAGGGATTACCTCTCGCCTAACTACACCGGCACAAGACAACAAAATGGTGTGTCGAGCAAGAAATACGACTCTTTAGAAATGGTTAGATCGATGATGAAGTTCGCAACATTACCTATTTCGCTCTGGCTAGCTTAGAAACAAGAAGATACTTGCTCAATCTAATACCATCCAAGTCAACGAAAAGACCCTTCGAAAGTTATGGTTCGCAGCCTAGTTTAAACCACATATGATATAAGCCCAAGACATGTGTCAACAAGAAGGTCAAGTTGGAGTCTAGATCCAAGCAAGACTATTTATCGCTATCCTAAGGAACGGGTGATTATTTCTATAGTCCTAAGGATCATAAGGTCATTATTAGCACTAATGCCCGCTTTAGAAGAGGATTATATGAAAACCATAAATCCAAAGTTGAAATCATTCTTCAAGAATTAGAGATCAGATTCGCCACCGATTAAGCCAATGTACGAGATGTCTGGTAGTGGAGGATCGACACCGATACTTCAAGAAATTGAAGGGTCGAGTTCCACCGAGATACCGACCGCATGTGGCACCATCTATCAAGTTGTGCAAAAGAGAACCATAAGTTACTACACCCACGGCCATTGTGCCAAGCCCGTCAGAGTGGGAGGTTGTTCGCCAACCCGAGCGATTTATGTTTGTGGTGAATCTTCGGATTTAGTCCCGTGAAACGAAGCCAATAATCGACCCATGGACATACAAAGGACGAATACCATTGATGCAAGATCATGGCACACCGCTATGGACATAGAAATCGAGTCCATAACAGCATGGATGATATAAAAGACACCCACCAGGCAAGGGTATAGGTAGGCGGATAAGCAAGGGAGATTCGATGGAGAGGTTTGCTTTGCCCGGCCGGGAAAGGGTACACCGATGAGGGCATCGATTTCCATGGAACCTTTTCAGAAATGCTCAAGTCCATCTTTTTCCGCCTAGTAGCCCACTTAAACCTTGAGGTTTGGCAAAGGATGAAAACCTCTTTCTAAACGCTTACCTCAAGAAGGAGACATCTATATGTAGCAACCTCAAGGTTTTATGGCAAAGAATCTAGCTTGAAGCTTGGTCCATAATGTGAATTAAGTAGTTTCTAAATAAATTCATACAATTGAAATAAATCAAGAAGCTATATAACTGATTTAGAATTCAAACAACAAATATTAAATCAAAATCATATTATCCGCAAGAATGTAAGAGACAAGCATATCTATGCATGAACATACATATCAATTGTTATTTATCGATAAATTTCATATCCATATCAAAATACACATCTACGTGGAATGCTACATCTAGTAAAATACGCAGAGAAGGGAGAGGATTAGGAGGAGGCGTGGTGGTTGGATAGTTTACCAAGCTCTTCGTGCAAGGAACCATTTAACCGATTTCCACTCGTAAGCTTGTAAACAAAAGAAAGGAATAATAAGATGCACAAGTGCACATTATTTTGAAAGACCAAAACTTCATTATACTTAAGAGAATACGCCAAGTAGAGATGAAATAATCCTCGACAACGAGGATGTATATTTGCAGCTAAGTTAAGTTGTTCTAATCACGAAAAGATCTTGTAAGAAGAAAGATTTATTTATATTAGCCACTCGACCTTCAAAGTCATCAAGCAACAACAACCTATGATTCATAAAGTTGGTGGCTTAAAGCAAATGTACGACTTCAACGGATCTCAATCACATCATCTTTCAAGCCTCTAGAAACAAAGTAAACATCAGATTCAACAGGAAATAATTTTATATAATTATATTAATTATTAGCCATTTTCAAAAAATTATTAAACTATATTCACCATTTTCATTCATTACCGTGAGTGAAACTCATAACTGAGAATCCAATCAAACTACCTCAACTGGCGCCGATTAATTTGACTTCAGATATCCTGTTGAGAACCCGACACCCTACCCATATTATGCTTTATGACCTCAACTCAAGGACAAAAGTGCCATGAGGATCGTGATAAAGGTCATGTTACTAAGTCGACATCGTTGAGACAATCCACCACAGCCCATCTCCACCATTAGTCAGTGTGGCCGAAGGTCCAAATGTTTGAGGAAGAAGGTATGTCCAGTGACCGTAATGGTGGAGAAGTTAATGATAACTTATTTCATTCCTTTCTGCAGTAAAATTATATTTCTTTTGGTATCGCCACGCAGTTTTGCAAAATAATTTGTCCAAAATGTTAAACTACAAACTTCCAACTCAATAGGTATGTTTCACTATCATCACTAACATCCGGATATCATACACGCATTTAATTAGTGGACGAGTGGAGTACAAATGGAGCAAAGGTATTCTCAAGAGTGCTTCATATCGCTTCAAAATTTTAATTTTAGCTCTTTATAAGATTGTGTTTTGAAGTCCCAAAATTTTAATTTTAGCTCTTTATAAGATCAGGTTTGCAGCTTAAAATTCTAATTTTTAGCTCTACATTATATTTCAAAAAAACGAACTATATGCACTTTCAAAACTAAGAAAATTCATCAATATACTTACGTAAATATATAACTCAAGTACCTCAACCTTGTTCTCAATTCGGGAGCTTACATACACATTCGCCTATGTGGGAATGATCGACCAATCGATCTAACAAATGCAAATACCTGCAAATAATGTAATATAATCACCAAGCTTTAGCTCAAATGCCAAAGTAGGAATCATATTCTTCGATATAAAAGAAAACGATGGTAAATTCAGCCAGGAACTTTTCACACTAACCTCTTCGCCACAATCTCAGATACCCTTTCAAAGGCCACAGTCATTCTTCCGTAGTCCTTAACACCAAATACAAGTAATTCCAATATGAAAACCAAGAGAGGCAGAATTATGGAGTAAGCTGACATGATGTCACCAAATAAAATAGCTTACACATATTTCAATTTACTATATTTGAAATGGTCATCATAGACGATAATCATCCCTATCAATTTCGAATGAGTAAGGTTCTCAAATTTGTAACAAAACTTCAAGTCACATGAGAAATGAATTAATATTCAGAGTCCGATTTCAAACTCATTCCGCATCACACATAATCTCAATGCTAAAGCCTTTCGATAAATTAAATGAGGGAAGGTAATGTAACTAAAGTTCACCAAATTTTCACCGAACAAGTCACTTTGTTGGATGGAAACTTAATCGAATTGTAACCTCCCATGGCGGAAGCCACTAATGCATGTTCAAGAAAGCAAGTTCACCACCGACCACAAGGAGTCGACGAGCAAAGGGTTACTTTATTTAAATTTGCCTAGTTCCAAACCCAACCACAATAGTAGCCAAAAAATAAATTTTGCGCCTAAATATGTTTCAGAATTTGTAAAGGAAAACTTTGTTAATCATAGTGATCAGACAAGAATATGTTAATCAAATTCATTGCATGAAGCAAGCCCTAGTTAGACTCGAATGCATCCTTCTCAATCAACCTTTATCAAGCATTACGCCAGAATAAGAGTCCCAATGTCTCGAACTATGATGATCAATGAGATCACGTTTCTTTAACTTTGCCATTCTTAGACAGACACCATGTCAAAGCACCATTAAGATACTCCAAAACCGTAAATATATATATTTGATATTTTTACAAAATGACAAGCATGAAGTTGGTCATCGAAGTAGAGCTACCAAAGCAAGAGTTCATGTGATATAGAAATGATCAAACTAAATAGGTTGCAAATTCGTAACAATTGAATAAAAGAGTTTAAAGAATATATTCCATTTATATATTCCAAGAGTATTAAAAGAAATAACATCGAGAAAAGTAGATATCATGTAAAGTTGTTGCTAAAAACCGACAGAACATACAATCATCGCTAGATAGTAAAATATGAGACAACATAAACCAAGAAAATTAGAGCACCCCAACTAATAATAATTAAATTGTAATATAACACGAGCTAAGGATACAATGAATTAATTTCTCCAACAATTTGTTAAAGGCCACGAAACTTCCTCATGATTGACAAGAATGGGCAATTCATATTTTGCGTAGAAGAGAACGCCTCGTCATCAAGTATGAGATTCTCTTTTAATTACACAACCCAAAATGTTAAAAGCCCGTGAGAAAGTGGAAGATTATCTTCATGGAGATGTAGATAAATAAATAAAGACGTAGATTAACTAAAACATGTTTTCAATCACGCATAAGGATAATTTATTTTTTGACATCGATTGTGATCGTGATCGTAGTAAATAACTCAAGTATCAATAATCGTAAATCATTTAACAATACATATTAAAGATTCCAACATAAGCCAACAAAACGGGGAAAGAGATGTAAGATTAGCGCCTAAACGAATCGCAAAACCAATTGTATTTATGAAAGAAGATAATACGGGTAAGATTAGCACATTATTTGCAAGCCCAGATCGAACGCGGTGGATAAGGGTTGATACGCCGTCAGATGGCGCTCTCGCAAGGAGAACTTCACAAATATAATCAGGTCTAATCCATCTTCATAGAGTAAGCAGCCAGACCGATCACGTTGCCAAGTTGTGATCACCCGCACTTCACGCATACAAAATGGCAACGCATCTGAAAACACAACATATAAAAGGTAAAAATTCAACACAACGTAATTAAGATAAAAACATAGCATACGCCGAGTCGCGACTCCCCAGACGGAGCATCAAGTTGATGTCGCCAGAGCCCAAGAGCCGCCGAACCCTAGCGCCACCTCACTTCTCCAGCGGATACAAACAACAAGCGGTTTGAGCGCCTCGCACTACCTAATCCCGACCGAGATCGATACACGCTTAATCGATGAAATAATCGCCAAGATCACACCTCATGGATGGTCGCCGGACAAGTATTTCATCGAAAGCTGCACCCACAAAGGTAAACCCACAAAGGGATCGATACACGCTATGCCTGCTTTTTTGCCCAAAATTCTAAGTCTCAATCGAATAGAAGACGAGAGAATAAAAAGTGATGTTCGGAGAGAGAATGAAAAGAGCTGTAATTTTTCACCAAAATTCTAAGTCCGAAATGGTTAAGAATACAAATAAAGTCCAGATACGAGACACTAAGACTTGGTGAAATGGTTATGATATGTTAACAAACTCAATCGGAGTTCAACCTGAAGCCCGCTTTTTTTTTTTTTTTTAATTTATTACATGACACGCTTTTATTAAAACACGCACATACACTCACGCTTTTAAGTTTAGTCTATACCCACTATAGACCACGTGATTTACACCACGCTTTTGTTGTTTAGTCTATACCCACCATAGACTACGATTTACACCACGCTTTGTTGCGTAGTCTATACTTCAAAATTTCAAGATAGACCACGCTTGATACAAAACAGAGTATATCTATAGACTACGCTTTTCATGAAAAAGTAGTCTATAAGTGTAGAGAAAAGTGGTTTTTGTAGTAGTGTATATAATCGACTTGTTACGCATTAGATTCACAGGGTTTTAGAAATAACCTATGAATCAAACTTTATGAAATCACTACTTCACGATCAACGACGCTAACAATTCTAGTTATAACATATCTCAGCACAATCATCAATAAACACCATATTCAAGACAAACGTGTTGAGAAGTAGGTCTCCTCCTCAACACCTCGCCAAAGGCCAATTGTACACATACCTTTACTAGAGTACTGCCTAGCATAGGTCGATATCGCTCATTCTCTCAGAGATAGCAATATACTATATGCTCAAAACATAAGTCAATTTACTTTGTAAAAATATTCATATGCTCATTATCATAAACTTGTGCGCACATTTTAGTTTAGAAAGCCCACCGAAATCCGCTACTCGAGACTTTTTCCTTCCTTTCGATCTCTATCCCGCCCACTTGCTCCTTAATAAAGAAATAAGAAGAATAAACACGGGAGAGGAACCAAGAGTTTCTAACCTCGAGCCTCTACTAAAACTCGACACTTAGGGTAGGCTAAGCTCGCTAGGTCAATGCATCCATACTTACTTATTCAACTCATTATAAAAAGTATTTTGTAGTTAACTTTAATCTTTCAATTTCTTATATATATATATATGATAAGAGATACCTTTACAAATATAGAACATCTTAACTTTCTAATCTTTTCCATTAGAAACTTTGATCAAGTTAGTCTTGATCAAGCTACATAATCACAAGAATCCATATTTTGAAATCAAACCAAATAATCACGCCCATAATCACAAAGTCCTTTCAAATACGCAACTAACGAGATTAAAATTTTCATACTAGTATAGAAAATATCAATAATTCAAAATAAGCTAATTTATATACTAGATCATACTTTTGAAATCAAACTAATCAAATAAAATCAAAATAATAAGTTCTTGATATTCCATAAGCATACTAAATTAGGGTTTTCACACGAGTCGGATTTAACTCCAATTCTTTTCACCAAACACAAGTATATATATATATATATATATAATCACATATATACTAACTTATTTTAAATAAACAAGAGCCAAATCATCTGAAATCAAGGCCATAGTTTCGGTCATGACAAGTAAATAAGGGTTTCATTTTTGTTTCCACAATCGACTCTAAACATGCTCAAACATCTCTAATTACATATATCTAGCTCAATTTAAGAATCATCAACAATCCCTCAAGGTAAGAATTAGGTTCTTAGCAAAGTTTGGGTTTTTTCGAATATAAACAAATCAAACCATAGATCAAGCATAAATCGCTTCTAAAAGGGTAGATCTAAGCATAAATAGACAAAAGATTGAAGAACAAAATTTTGTAAAGAATACGGCCTAATGGTCAAACTGTGAGCTTTGGGGTTTTCATCTCGATTTCTACTCAAAACTTGAATAAGGTTAGAGATCTACCTTCTAAGACGCTGATCTATCGATTTGAAGAGGATTTTGATCTTGAACTTGGCAAAGAAAAATTTGAGCGTAAGCAGGTGTGTAGCTCTCAAAAATTTGAGAGAACGGAGGAAAATTGAGTCTTTGCAGTTAATACATATATATTCATCACGGCGCAACATCCAAAGGGAACATCGCGAGATAATTGAGTTGATGATGAAGAGGAGCTACAGAGATCAATGTTGGCGATGATGTTGCTCTAATCACCGTGAAATTCAACACTATGGTAAGAAAGATGAACAAGGCAAAAGTTCAAGCTACGCCTATGGATCAAAATCATCGAATGGTTGAATATCCGTCTTCAAAACCTCAAAGCTTCACTCCACCAAGACCAGTGAGGAAGTCCTTTTCCTCAGACACATTTAGGTATGATTCCTCCAACATTGAGGGTATCCAATGCCGTGAATGCAAATGGTATGGACATTATGCAAACAAATGTGCGAACACGCTAAGAAAGAGAGGAAAATCGTACTGGGTATCATGGAGTGACGATGAAGCTGAGTTCTTCGAAGAGGTAAATAATGACAGCGACGCTACGGCCAACTTTGTTGCCACAAAGACTCACGCCGCAGTTTCCAAAACATTATCGTACGATGAGGAGATGCGAGAAGTTTTGATCCAAGATCAAATGTATGGTCTCGACTATTATTCAAGTTTGTTTTTCTATGCTCTTGTGAATGATACAGACTATGAGGGCGATTATGATGAAGACACTATCGCCATAGTACAAGAGTTGAAAAGCTATACGACGAGCTACTTGAGAAATGGAAAGATAAAGTCAAGATCTCGAGCTCACATCAAGAGAGAATACGAGGTCGAAAGCATCTCCGCTAAGCTTCAAGTCTTGGTCACACAAAGGAAGTCGAACTAAACAAGGTGACTTGTCAACTTGAAGTGGCACTAGGTACATTCGTAAAGTGGAACACAGTGCGCCTAAATTAGACGATGCTTTATTGATGGGTAAAACAGATACTACCGGTTTAGATTTTACACATGCTCCTAACGCTGCCGTTCTAATAATTGTCGCCACAAATGGGAAACCATTCAAAAGAAGGTGAACCGTAAAAGGGTAAAATGACACAAGAAAACATAGAAAATACGATGTCATTATCGCTTCTACACCGGGTCACATTAGCCTTCGTTATAAATCAAGGCTGATTTTAATGGACATAGGATGATGTCTAGGTCATGTTATACAAACACTTCGTGCATAGACCCCTTAACTACTCTAGGCACACTTCAAAGAAACACGACCAATGTATAATTGACTCAAAGAAAGTTCGGGTCGAAAATGAAGTAAAATGCCATGTTGTTTATACCGCATTGAAAACTAACATTTCGTGTTCATCAGATTTTGATAGCGGCCGCTCGGGGTAGTGTATCATTTAGAGGTGGTTCTAAAGGAAAAATTATAGCAAATGACTCCTAAATGTCCAAGGTTTACCTAGCCTCAAGAATGTCTTCGTATGTACAAGGTTTAATGGCAAATCTTATAAGATAAGTCAATTATGTGACGAAGAGTTGCAAGTGAAATTTGACAAAGATTCTTGTCATGTATATGATGGTAAGAACACACGCCTCATAAAGGACAGAGGTCAACCAATAATCGTTATATGGTCGACGAGAACCAAAGTGCAATAAGGCACAAATTGACGAGAGCGTGTTATGGCATCAAAAGTTAGACATACTATCTTTAGAAATCTCGACAGTTGAATAAAGTGAAGCAAGACGTGGACTACCCAAGTCGCGTGTTTAAAATGTGGTCTCGTGGTGATTGTCAATGGGAAAACAGACCCATGTTCCCCACGTTGTTGACAACATCGCAAACAACATTATGGTACAACACGCAGCTTTAAGTCGCTCACATGGACTAAGTAGGCCCGTCGAGATCGAAAACTTGGGTGGCAAGAGGTATACATATGTTATTGTGGATGATTTTCAAGGTACACATGGACATTCTTCCTACGAGAAAAATCGACACGCTTTGAAACGCTTAAAATCCTCTTTGCTAGAATTTTAACATGTTTGGTGTTCATGTCAAGGATCCGATCGATCATGGAAGAGAGTTCGAGAATATCTCTTTCACAAATTTTTGTGAGAAAATGGAATTTTCCAAGAATTCTCCGCGCCAAAAACACCTCAACAAAATGCGAATGAGCGCAAGAATAGAACTCTAATAGAAATGACACGAGTTATGTTAAGCTCGAAGGTCCATCCAAACGTTTTTGCGTAGGTCATAACACCGCATGTTATATTAATTGTAATACCCCAAATTTTTAATTAGTAATTAGTTAGTGATTAAAGGTTAAACAGGCATTCGATCCTTAATAAGAAAGAAATTAGATATGCTTATGATTTAAAATATAATGTCACTTAGAAAATAAAATATGATTAAAAATTTAATTATAAAATTTTTGAATGAAAGATTTTGTTTAGAATTTAAAATAATGTTTTGATTGATTATTTGATCTTAATGATCAAATAAATTCTATAATATTAGGAAAGTTTAAATTTTGCTAATTTGAATGTTATATTTTCATGTTATATAATAAACATAATTATATGAATGTGTAATTATAATGAAAATATTTCATGACCTAAAGTAAGGAAATTAAAAATATAAGTTATATATATATATGATTGGTAACCTTAAATGGAATATATATATACTACATTATTAATATTACATAAGGATATATATATGCATATTCTAGAACAAGGATGACTAAGCATGTATATTAAATTTTCTTGGTGAGCAAGTATGAGCATTTAATAAGAATGGTGAATAATCTTACATTTAATTAAAGGAAAATTTAAATAAATTTTGATATATAAATATGCTATCACTACACTATGAAAAAAATTTCTAAAAATCCTCACTTTGCTCTCTAAACTCACGCCTACACACACACAACACACACTTGAGATAAAAATTTCCTAAGCTAATTTCTTCCATAAATTCCTTTCTAAGCTTGATTTCAAGGATTTACAAAGTATATTTCTAACCTTTCTTCAATCTTAAGCATGAATTATTTTTATATATTTGTAAAATTAATGAATATGTTAGTTGAAGGATTTTATGTATTATGGGGATTATGGATTTAATATTGATATTATAGCATGAAATTGATGGATTAATGTGGAATTGATGAAATATTGATGGTTTAGAGTAAGATTTGTGTTGAGATTGAAAACCCTAGTTTATATGCTTAGGCTAAAGTGATGAATTATTGATGTTATGTTATAAATAAGTTATGATTTTGTGTTTAAAGCATGCTTAGGTTAATAAATTGAAAGAAAAGATAACAAAAATAAATTTATAATATGTATATATAATTTAAATTTTTTTGAAATAATTGAGAAAGTGATGTATTGATTTTATTTTCTTCAATTAACTTGATGTATGAGTTTAATATGATGATTTGAGTATTATATGAATTTATTAGAATTTTCTAAGTTTATATGTTGAAAATCAAAAATTTAGTTTAGAAGTTTAGTTGCTATATATATGCTAAAGTTAATATATGGTATTAATATTGATGATTTAAGCTAACATATGATACTTAAATGAGAAACCGAAAAGAAGTTGAAGGAAATTATAATTTATGTATATAATGGTGGAATTTTCAAAACTTAGAGAAAAGGAAATTGATTTTAATGTTATTCTTTATAGATCTTATGAATGTGAACATATTATGTAAATAAGGACTAATGAAGCTTAATGGAGGATGTTAGAACTAAGAATGTGAAAAGTTGAAGTTTATGAACATATTATGTTGAAATGGAATATTAATGACAAATAGGTTATGTTATATGATATTAAGTGATTTGTAATGGTTCAGATACCTAAAGTATACTAATAGCAAGAAAAATATTAGTATCAAGAAAGTTGATAGCTTATGACTTAGTTATGTGAAAAGTTTAATGAATAAAGGATGCAATGATAGATAAGAGTTAGACAAAAATGTCTAAACAAAACATAAGAAATGAAAAAAGAAGGAATAAGAGGAATTTATAGATGTTGATGGACAAGAAATTTTGTTTATATGAATACTAATATTATCAAATAATTAAAGGTACATCAAGAAAAGGAAGGCGGTTAAGGAAGAGAGGAAGAAGAAAATGGAGGTTTATTAAGCTTACGACTAAAAACAACAGTGGGCTCAACTAAATAATAGCAGACGTGTAAATTTATATTGTTTCATTATATCTAATGTATGACATTTAAAATCATCGACTTGCCAAATGTTTGAGCATAAGCATGATGCATTACCTATCCACGGAAAGAGAAAGAAAAGAAAGAAAGAAAGAAGATAAAAGAATGAAAGAATGTTACCGACGTTGGGTATGACCAGCGGCATGGTACCTTCGGACCATCAACACGGTATGTAATGTTAAGGTGTTTGAGAAAGAGGCCTACTTCTCAACACATAGAAAGAATCCGTGATATGGGAAGAGAAAGATATCTGCAGACAAAGATCATGCATGTGCAATTGTTTTAAAATTATGAAAATGAAAGTGAATACATGATTATTACGAAAAGCATGCACAAGTTTTTCATTAAAACCCCTGTGTATGACAAAGTTATGGCAAGTCAATCTTATAGCTCTAAGAGCAAAGTTTAACTGCTGCATGTGTCCACCGAGTGCTTGTAGATCACGCCCGCATGTATTTCTAAACATGCAGTTGAGCTTGGAATTCGGAGATGGAGTTGGAAGTGAACACTGTGGTTTTTGTTCGTAATTATTGTTATGTTGTGATTAACCTTATAATCGAATTACTTATTGTCAATGTTGTTGAAAATGGAGTCGAACCCCTTCTTATATTATGTTTGGGAATGTTCTCGCTGAATGGTCGCTTTGATCCGTGAATAAAGTTGAAACCGAACTCGTTATATCCTTGGTTATCGAGGTCTATTTGATCGATCAGAAGTTATGATTCTCGGAAATTGTTGAAGTTGAGATTGTTTAGTTCTACTTTGTTGGAAGTTGTCTTGAAAAAAATCGTTGTCCATTTCGCCCTGGCGATAAGTAGGAACCTTATGTAAATTGTTATACCTTGTTGCCCGGAGTTATATGTCTTTACACATGTAACGCAACTACCCTTTCTGCCATACTCGACTTGAAAAATGATTTTGCGATTGTTGTCTTTGTGGAAAGAAAACCCTTCCGTGAAAAAGATTTATTGTTGTTGATCATTATATTTCGCTAGTTCTTATGTTCATTCTATTCTATGGAACCTATTTATACTATTTGATCAACATTTACATCTCAATTGATAACATTCCTTAATCGATCTCCATAATTATTGTTCTCACAACTTACTGAATGTCTTATATTGTTGTTAACCCTAATAGTTACTTTGAGTCATTGTTGCAGCCAATCTCTTGTTTAAAAGTCGGACCGTGATGTATTGGTATCGAGCTTCGGCTCTATCGGGTCGCTTAGTATGTGACGCTTGTTCAATTCCAAATGTAAATAGAGTCAAGAAGCACAAAGTTCCAAATCCATCTCACTACCAACCGTAAGTAAGATGAAAATTTTATTATGAGTATTTAGAAAGGATTTCATTTCAAAAGCTATGTGACAAAGTCATGCATTTGATAAAGTTATGCATTTCACCAAATCATGCATGTGATAAAGTTCTCTATACAATTGATAAATCATGTGTGATAGGTTATGTGAAGTATATGTTGAACTATGATAAGTATAAAATGGTTAAGCTTCAAGATTTATGCACATTAAGATGAAGACATTTTAGTTAGTATTTATGTTTTATTCTAGGATGGCAAGGACTAGATCTACACCCGTGAAGAGTACAAAGACCAAGACCCCTTAGATCGGGACTAACGGATCTATTTTACGAGTATCGAATGGAAGAAGCTCGAGCCTAGTAGAGTTTCCGCGATTCGCTGAGCTATGGATGCAAGTTAGGAATTTGCAAGTGATTTACTGGGATGGTATTCTACGCCTAGTGCGTACTTCCTTCCGATGGTAGAATGGCAACCGTTGCCACTAGATTATATTGTCAATATCGTAGTTTTGCACACCATCGGGATTCGTGGATATTATTCAAGACGTAATCACGCCACTCAAAGTCCACCTCCGGTAACTATCCTCCGTGGAAGGTTTTGTTTTTGCCGTCTATAATATCCTATCATCGATATTTCCATTGAAAGTAATGAACCTCGCTTTGAAGTAGGCGAATCTAGTACATCCGCTATAGTAGATTCACCATTTCAATCTTTAATGGAAACCTCGATACTTCTTTCTATGAAGACCAAGTTGTACCAACCGATATTACCACTTCTTCTCGACCACCACATCCGTTGATGTTACTACTTCTCTTGAAGTTATGCCCTCATCGCTTCGATAACTATCTAACTCTTCTTGAAGAAGAATTTCCTCAAGAACTAGTCAAGAGGAAAATCCTCTCAAGAACTTGATTATGTTGATTTTGACTATAATATGGATGCCCGTCACACCCCGCTTATCTAATCTCGGTTAACTAACTAACCGGAGTGCGACGATGGAAGAAAAAGGAAATGACTAACTATTTCAAGAGACTCGCAGATATAAATAGTTATCATTTTAAAGAAAGACGAGTCATTGACACGTGATTAACCAAATGATCAAAGTTGAATATTAATCAATCATGCTTAGAAAACCGATACCATGATCTTTGACATGAATTCATACTTGTTTATCAAATGTCTAACCCATCAAGACTCGGATCATGCAATATTTTTCAAACCGAAACGAGTTGGCGAAGAAAGAGTAGCCGAGTTTATGTGTGAAGACATAAACCCGGCAAAACATACGATATGACAAAATAGGTCTTAAAGATTCAATCTCCGTCATCTCTCTTACACAACCCGCATATTTAGAAATACATGCAGGGCGTGAGTACTGATGCACCTGGGCAATCGTCAAACAATCAAACATGCTCTTGAGCTATCACTACTACAAAAACAAAATAGACTACACGCTTTATGTGTAGTCTATGTGCACGTGCAGTGTAGAGAAAAGTGGTGTAGAAAAGAGGCGCCAAGACACACTCACGCTTTTTAGCCGTAGTCTATACCCACCATAGACCACGCTCGACATAGACTACGCTTTTACGCCGTAGTCTATACCCACAAACCACGTAAAATGCGCCAAGACACACCACGCTTTTTTAAGCGTAGTCTATACCCACCATAGACCACGCTCGACATAGACCACGCCACGCGCGTAGTCTATACCCCCGCATCACGTAAAAAGACGGCATACACCACGTTTTTACGCGTAGTCTATACCCACCATGACCACGCCGCACATAGACCACGCCACGCCGTAGTCTATACACACGCATCACACAACAGTTCGCCCACACACCACGCTTTTATGCGTAGTCTATACCCACCATAGACCACGCCGCACATAGACTACGCCACGCCGTAGTCTATACCCACCATAGACCACGCCGCACATAGACCACGCTTTTACGCCGTAGTCTATACCAACAGATCACACAAAATTTCGCACATACACTACGCTTTTACGCGTAGTCTATATGTATTAACTACGGTTTTGAGTTTATTTACTACGGTTTTAATGCCAAATTTACTACGCTTTTCTATTACAACCCGTAGTCAATTTAATAACAACTACGGTTTTTCAATTTCAACCGTAGTTAATTTCTTTATTTAAACCTCGATAATTAATAACGCACAAGCAAACGAGATTAAAATATACTTATGACTACGCTCAAAATCACTATTCAAAATATACAACTGCTTTCATTGCGCCTACAAAATCACTATACAAAATATACAACTGCTTTCATTACATCTACAAAATCACTATACAAAAATACTATGCACATCACTTAACAAAACAATAAGACCAGATTCTCCATAACACAAGACAAAATAATTCAAAAATCAATAACTTACAACTAAAACATCACAAGACTATATGTGAAGAAGATGAAATTTACCCATTCAACGCGAACTTCATCAATGTCCTCTCGAGAGTAAGACCGATTTTGAAGCTATTAACAATTCAAAATAGAATATTAGCACTCTTGTATGAAAAAATGATTATATTAAAGAAATGAAATGTTTATCTTACATGTGAACGTAAAGAAATGGAACCACAACAACAATTGCGCTTTAAACGAGTCCAAAGATCGGTCAAGGCTTTCACCGTTAAGACAATAGACAATGACGATCATAGTATCGATGCAAACCTACATGAAACATGTATCAACAATTCATAAATTATTTTCAACTTCAAAAACTTAAGATAAGGGTTGTACTAGAGCAAGCTTCCATCTAGATCTACATAAAATAAGCTCAACATTTGATTCCGAGAAGAGATCCAGAATAATAGTAAATTTATTCCGAGAACTTTGATTTAAGATCGTTTTCTAAAGCGCATCAAGATCATCAATCGATAAAGTTGAAATAAATTTGAAGTTGCTCAAATCATGGTAGGCATAAAAGAAAATAATAAGGATTTGATTTGACCGAAGTGGAAATGTCATAGAGTGGCAACATTAGTTTACTTTAAACGATCCAATAGAAACCAAGTAAAGTTGAAGTGCTTTAAAGATAAGGAGAAAAATGGTGAGTGGGAATCTTAAACTCGACAGAGGCAACGATTAAAGATGACGAACCATTCCTCTTGGGAAGACCCAAGCATCAACCATGGGGACAAGAAGAGACATATGATAAATTTAAGATGTCTTATACCACATGCTTCATCTTGTCGGCCTCAAATTATTCCATCCTCATATATAGAACCAATTTGAGAGTCAAGAGAAGGAAGAGAAGATTTCTCCGAGGAAGGAATTGATAACAAACAAAATAAGATGCCAAGTGAAGAAACCGTGATCAAGGCATACCGTAATCAATCCAGGAGAGTGGTTGAATTTGAGCCCTGAGGATCCATCACGAGCATCCAAAGAACCCGAGGTACAATCAAGACTTGCTTCACCAAGGTTTTCTCGCAACTTCGTGATGCGAAGTTCTACAACACAAGCCTCGGGTGGACACCGTAATGCTCACAAAGGGAAAGAGGCGCAGACGACATTACCAATCACACAAAATGATGGCAATGATGGCATCGAACATGCCTATCCGTGCTTCCATGTTCGGATCACTCGGGTCCAAGCCCATTCCTTGTGCACAAACCCGTAGAGACTAAATACAACTATATCCGATTTAGTGAGGCTAACACGAGATTTGAATAGCACGCCGCATGGCACACCGGAAAGAGCAGCAGATTTGATGTCGCCGGAAGTTTCCGATCGGAACCGCAACACTCGTGAGCGTAAATCATCCAACTCAACTATGCTCGACTCAATCTCAAACTTTAAAATTATGTTTCATAGGCGGCGATATTATAGATACTATTGTAAACTATGCTTTCCATGACTTCCCGTAAGATAGAGCGACTACTTAAAGCTCAATGCATCAAGATCAAGTCCGATGTAAACTAGAAAATAAAAGGTGAAACCAATAATAGTTTCATACCGAAACTTTCCATCATATATACTTTCCCATATTTTCCCGCAGTTAAAATAAATTCACTAAGGCATCCTTAGAGAGAATAATGGCATGTATAACGTCAATGCCTATAACTTACCATCTTCCAAGAAAGTCCCTCCTCGCAAAATAATTTAAAGTGTCAAACAAAATAACTACAAAGATAGTGCATCCGTGCTTTTAAGCAAGTTTCAAAGAATCATAAAATGGACAATTCAATAAGTACAACCTTAAAACTATATCACAAGAAATGCAACAGGAACATCACCCACACAGATAAACAAGGATAATCGACTAAAAGCAAAAGCCACTTCTCATTGATGCCCAACCAATACAATGGCCAGGTAAATACATCAAATAGAGCTCATATCATTAAGCATTTGATGTAAAATTTTCGTAAAGTAGATAACATACCGAGCCACATATCCTTTAATAATACGATGGAAAAATGTTCCTTTATAGTGTAGTGGTTTTCCGCTTTAACACTAACGCTTTTTTCTCCTCAAGAAATGCACAAAGCAAAAATGAGGACGCGAATATAGACTAATGAAGCATTGGAGAATCAAACAGAGACATCTCAAGAAAACTTATTTAACATATTGTTTGACAATGGGGTGATAGCAATTTCACGACTTCAAGAACCCATCAATCATGAAAGGTCGTTGAATTGAGGAAAGATAGGCAAGTTACATAACTAAAGAAAATCAGACCCATGCATGTTCGAGTTTAGGAGTACTGAGTATGATACGCAATACATATCAAGACGAAGCAAATTACCAAAGGCAAAGTGCGCTAAAATTTTCATAGTCTTGGGAGCAACATCAAGAAGAGTCAGATATTGTATGAGTGAACAATGACAGGGGTCAAAACATCGCTTAGTGAAACAAACAGTATATAGTGAAAAATAATGTGAATTGGGTGAGTTTCTACAAATAAATTCATACAGCTGTAAAATAAATCCACAAGAAGCTATATAACTGATTTAGAATTCGCAAACAACAAATATTAAATCAAAAA
The DNA here is from genome assembly GCA_036937905.1 of Salvia rosmarinus. Classification (NCBI taxonomy): domain Eukaryota; kingdom Viridiplantae; phylum Streptophyta; class Magnoliopsida; order Lamiales; family Lamiaceae; genus Salvia; species Salvia rosmarinus. The sequence continues at coordinate 42,990,212 of CM072816.1, read as the reverse complement.
TCATATTATCCGCAAGAATGTAAGAGACAAGCATATCTATGCAGATGAACATACATATCAATTGTTATTTACTGATAAATTTCATACTTCCATATCAAAATACACATCTACGTGGAATGCTACATCTAGTAAAATACGCAGAGAAGGGAGAGGATTAGGAGGAGGCGTGTGGTGGTTGGATAGTTTACCAAGCTCTTCAGGCAAGGAACCATTTAACTGATTTCCACTCAGAAGCCTGTAAACAAAAGAAAGGAAATAACAGTATGCACAAGTGCACATTATTTTGAAAGACCAAAACTTCATTATACTTAAGAGAATACGCCAAGTAGAGATGAAATAATCCTCGACAATCAGAGGACAAGTATATTTGCGCTATAGTAACTAAGTTGTTCTAATCACGAAAAGATCTTTGTAAGAAACAACATTTATTTATATTAGCCACCCTCGACCTTCAAAGTCATCAAGCAACAACAACCTATGATTCATAAAGTGGTGGCTTAAAGCAAATGTACGACTTCAATGGATCTCAATCACATCATCTTTCAAGCCCTCTAGAAACAAAGTAAACATTGTATTCAACAGGAAATAATTTTATATAATTATATTAATTATTAGCCATTTTCAAAAAATTATTAAACTATATTCACCATTTTCATTCATTACCGTGAAAGTGAAACCTCATAACTGAGAATCCAATCAAACTACCTCAACTGCGCGATTAATTTGACTTGATATCCTGTTGAGAACCCGATGCACTCCTACCCATATTGCGCTTTATGACCCTCGAACTCGGGGGACAAAAGTGCCATGAGGTGATCGTGATAAAGGTCATGTTACTAAGTCGACATCGTTGAGACAATCCACTCACAGCCCATCTCCACCATTAGCCGTCAAAGTGTGGTGGAAGGTCCAAATGTTTGAGGAAGTAAGGTATGTCCAGTGACCGCAATGGTGGAGATAGTTAATGATAACTTATTTCATTCCTTTCTTGCAGTAAAATTATATTTCTTTGGTATCGCACCGCAGCTTGCAAAATAATTTGTCCAAAATGTTAAACTACAAACTTCCAACTCAATAGGTATGTTTCACTATCATCACTAACATCCGGATATCATACACGCATTTAATTAGTGGACGAGTGGAGTACAAATGGAGCAAAGGCATTCTCAAGAGTGCTTCATATCGCTTCAAAATTTTAATTTTAGCTCTTTATAAGATTGTGTTTTGAAGTCCCAAAATTTTAATTTTAGCTCTTTATAAGATTGTGTTTTGCGCTTCAAAATTCTTAATTTTTAGCTCTACATTATATTTCAAACTAAAACGAACTATATGCACTTTCAAAACTAAGAAAATTCATCAATATACTTACGTAAATATATAACTCAAGTACCTCAACCTTTGTTCTCAATTCGGCGAGCTTTCACATACATGACATTCTCGCCTGTGGGGAATGATCGACCAATCGATCTAACAAATGCAAATACCGCAAATAATGTAATATAATCACTCAAGCTTTAGCTCAAAATGCCAAAGTAGGAATCATATTCTTCGATATAAAAGAAAACGATGGTAAATTCAACAGGTGAACTTTTCACACTAACCTCTTCGCCACAATTCGAAGATACCCTTTCAAAGGCTGTGTCATTCTTCCGTAGTCCTTAAGCACACCAAATACAAGTAATTCCCAATAGAAAATGATGAAATCAAAATAAGAAATCAGATGATCGGGGCAGAGAGAGAGGGAGTGGGGGTGGGGTGAGGAGTGTTTCGACATGATGTCACCAAATAAAATAGCTTACACATATTTCAATTTACTATATTTGGAAATGGTCATCATAGACGATAATCATCCCTATCAATTTCGAATAGAGTAAGAAGTTCTCAAATTTGTAACAAAACTTCAAGTCACATGAGAAATGAATTAATATTCAGAGTCCGCATTTCAAAACTCATTCCGCCATCGCACACATAATCTCAATGCTAAAGCCTTTCGATAAATTAAATGAGGGAAGGTAATGTAACTAAAGTTCACCAAATTCTTCACCGAACAAGTTAGCAATCGACTTTGTATGGATGGAAACTTAATTCGAATTGTAACCTCCCATGGCGATAAGCCACTAATGCATGTTCAAGAAAGCAAGTTCACCACCGACCACAAAGAGGAGTCGACGAGCAAAGGGGTTACTTTATTTAAATTTGCCTAGTTCCAAACCTAACCACAATAGTAGCGAAAAGTAAATAAATTTTGCAAACTAAATATGTTTCGTGAATTTGTAAAGGAAAACTTTGTTAATCATAGTGATCGAGACAAGAATATGTTAATCAAATTCATCGCATGAAGTACAAGCCCTAGTTAGACTCGTAATGCATCCTTCTCAATCAACCTTTATCAAGCACATGCCTAAGATGAACAGAGTCCCAATGTCTCAACTATGATGATCAATGAGATCAGATGGCTTTCTTAACTTTGCCATTCTTAGACAGACACCATGTCAAAGCACCATTAAGATACTCCAAAACCGTAAATTATATGTACATATTTGATATTTCTTTACAAAATGACAAGCATGTGAAGTTGGTCATCAAGAAGGAGAGAGCTACCAAAGAAGAGTTCATGTGATATAGGAAATGATCAAACTAAATAGGTTGCAAATTCGTAACAATTGAATAAAAGAGTTTAAAGAATATATTCCATTTATATATTCCAAGAGTATTAAAAGAAATAACATCGAGAAAAAGTAGATTATCATGTAAAGTTGTTGCTAAAAACCGATAGAACATACAACTAATCATCGCTAGATAGTAAAATACGAGACAACATAAACCAAGAAAATTAGAGCACCCCAACTAATAATAATTAAATTGCAATATAACATGAGCTAAGGATACAATGAATTAATTTCTCCAACAATTTTGTTCGCTAAAGGCCACGAAACTTCTCTCATGTAACATATTGATTATGTTGTTAATGGCAATTCATATTTTGCGTAGAAGAGAATGCTTTCCGTCATCAAGTATGAGATTCTCTTTTTAATTACACAACCCAAAATGTTAAAAGCCCGTGAGAAAGTGAAGCTAATTATCTTCATGGAGATGTAGATAAATAAATAAAGATGTAGATTAACTAAAACATGTTTTCAATCGTTATGCATAAAGGATAATTTAATTTTTGCACATCGACTCAAGGATCGCACTATAGTAAATAACTCAAGTGCATCAATAATCGTAAATCATTTAACAATACATATATTAAAGATTCCAACATAAGCCAACAAAACGGGAAAAGAGATGTAAGATTAGCACGCCTAAACGAATCGCAAAACCAATTGTATTTATTGAAAGAAAGATAATAATGGGTAAGATTAGCACAATTACTTGCAAGCCCGCATCGAACGCGGTGGATAAGGGTTGATACGCCGTCGAGATGGCGCTCCCGCAAGGAGAACTTCACAAATATAATCAGTGTCGCTAATCCATCTTCATAGTGAGAAGCAACAGCACCGATCAATGCCAAGCAAGTTGTGATCACCCGCACTTCACGCATACAAAATGGCAACGACTCGAGAAAACACAACATATAAAAGGTAAAAATTCAACACAACGTAATTAAGATAAAACATAGCAATAAACGCCGAGTCGCGACTCCCAGATCGGAGCACCGTGGTTGATGTCGCCAGAGCCCAAGAGCCACCAAACCCTAGCGCCACCTCACTTCTCCAATACGGATACAAACAATGCCGTTTGAGCCCTCGCACTACCTAATCCCGACCGAGATCGATACACGCTTAATCGACGAAATAATCGCCGGAAGACCGCCACCTACCGATGGACGGTCGCCGGACAAGATTGATCACCGAAAGCGCGGCACCCACAAAGGGTAAACCCACAAAGGGATCGATACACGCTTATGCCTGCTTTTTTGCCCAAAATTCTAAGTCTCAATCGAACGAGAAGACGAGAGAAGGAAAAAGTGATGTTCGTGGAGAGAGAGAAAAAAAGAGGCTAAGTCCGTAATTTTTTATGCCAAAATTCTAAGTCCGAAATGGTTAAGAATACAAAATAAAGTCCAGATATGAGACACTAAGACTTGTTGGTGAAATGGTTAAGTGATATGTTAACAAACTCAATGTCGTGAGTTCGAATCCCGAAGCCCGCTTTTTTTTTTTTTTTTTAATTTACACATGACTACGCTTTTATTAAAACACGCACATACACTACGTTTTTAAGTCGTAGTCTATACCCACTATAGACCACGATTTACACCACGCTTTGTTGCCGTAGTCTATACCCACCATAGACTACGATTTACACCACGCTTTTGTTGTTTAGTCTATACTTCAAAAATCAAGATAGACCACGCTGATACAAAACAGTAGTCTATACCTATAGACTACGCTTTTCACGAAAAAGCGTAGTCTATAAGGTGTAGAGAAAAGTGGTTTTTGTAGTAGTGTATATAATCGACTTGCCACGATTAGATTCACAGGGTTTTAGAAATAACCTATGAATCAAACTTTATGAAATCACTTACTTCATGATCAACGACGTGCTAACAATTCTAGTTATAACATATCTCAGACAATCATCAATAAACACCATATCATCAAGACAAACGTGTTGAGAAGTAGGTCTCCTCCTCAACACCTCGCCAAAGGCCACCGTGTACACATACCTTTACTAGCACTGCCTAGCATAGGTCGATATCGCTCGTTCTCTCGTAGATGCAATATACTATATGCTCAAAAACGCACAAGTCAATTTACTTTTGTAAAAATATTCATATGCTCATTATCATAAACTTGTGCGCACATTTTAGTTTAGAAAGCCCACCGAAATCCGCTTACTCGAGACTTTCACCTTTTCCTTTCGATCTCTATCCCGCCCACTTGCTCCTTAATAAAGAAATAAGAAGAATAAACGGAAAGAGGAACCAAGAGTTTCTAACTCTCGAGCCTCTACTAAAACTCTCGACACTTAGGTAGGCTAAGCTCGCTAGGTCAATGCATCCATACTTACTTATTCAACTCATTATAAAAAGTATTTTAGAAGAACTTTAATCTTTCAATTTCTTATATATATATATATGTATAAGAGATACCTTTACAAATATAGGAACATCTTAACTTTCTAATCTTTTCCATTAGAAACTTTGATCAAGTTAGTCTTGATCAAGCTACATAATCACAAGAATCCATATTTTGAAATCAAACCAAATAATCACGCCATAATCACAAAGTCCTTTGAACACGCAACTAATCTAGATTAAAATTTTCATACTAGTATAGAAAATATCAATAATTCAAAATAAGCTAATTTCATATACTAGATCATACTTTTGAAATCAAACTAATCAAATAAAATCAAAATAATAAGTTCTTGATATTCCATACATACTAAATTAGGGGTTTTCACATGAGTCGGATTTAACTCCAATTTCTTTCACCAAACACAAGCATATATATATATATATATATATAATCACATATATACTAACTTATTTTAAATAAACAAGAGCCAAATCATCTGAAATCAAGGCCATAGTTTCGGTCATGACAAGTAAATAAGGGTTTCATTTTTGTTTCCACAATCGACTCTAAACATGCTCAAACATCTCTAATTACATATATCTAGCTCAATTTAAGAAATCATCAACAATCCCTCAAGGTAAGAATTAGGTTCTTAGCAAAGTTTGGGTTTTTTTGAATATAAACAAATCAAACCATAGATCAAGCATAAATCGCTTCTAAAAGGGTAGATCTAAGCATAAATGACAAAAGATTGAAGAACAAAATTTTAGAAAGAATACGGCCTAATGGTCAAACTTTGGGGAGCTTAAAAGGGGTTTTCATCTCGATTTCTACTTCAAAACTTGAATAAGGTTAGAGATCTACCTTCTTAAGACGCCGATCTGCTCGATTTGAAGAGGATTGAAGCTCGATCTCGAACTTGGAAGAAGAAAATTTGAGTGTGTGTGTGTGTGTGTAGCTCTCTAAAATTTGAGAGAACGGGAGGAAAAATGAGTCTTTGCAAGCTAATACATATATATATAGAAACCTAGGTTACTATTTAAATCTTCTTCCATAAGCCATTTAACGGCTTCTTTGATAAGCCACTAAGTTTCTAGAAAATTCCACTAGCTTCTTGAATAAGCTATGCTCTTTTTAGCTTCTTTAATAAGCTTTAATAAACATTCGGGTTCATTAATACCTTTTTGTGCTAGCCCAATTTATTAGAGACGTTAAGTCTTCATCCCAACATATACATATATTCAAATAGGTACTCAACAAAATGGGATATAATATATATATATATATATCTCGAATTTAATAAATCAAATAGAAAGGTAAAATTTGCTAGCAAGTTGAAATCTCATTTATCACTCTTTCAAAATTAAATTTGAATTAAACAATAAATAAAAATCTATTGTTAAATCGATCAATCAGAAATTCTAAAATAAATCTTTGAGTTAAAACTTTATAAAATCTTATCTCGAGGACGCATTGTCCCTAATCACCACGTAATTAATTTCTAATTAATTACGCACTTAGCGCTTAATCGAGTCATGGAAATATGGGTATTACATTCTTCCCTTAAAGAAATTTCATCCCAAATTTAGTACCTCCGTAAATAGTTCGGGTACTTCTTTTCATCTTCTCTTCTAGTTCCCAAGTCGCTTCTTCGGGCCATGATGTCTCCATAGAATCTTGACTAAAGGAATCGACTTATTCCTTAGTTGTTGATTCTTTTGATCTAGAATACGTTCTGGCCTCTCTTCATATCTTAGGTCAGACTCAGGAACTATGTTTTCTTGGTTGATAACATGGTTCGGGTCATAGACGTACTTCCGTAACTGAGATACGTGAAATACATTATGAACGTTACCAAAATTGGGTTGTAGCGCTAAACTGTACGCAACAGGTCCAATCTTCTCTAAAACCTCGTATGGTCCGATGAACCTCGGCTTGAGCTTTCCTTTCCGAATCTGTGCACTCCTTTCAGAGGTGAAACCTTCAGAATACTTTATCTCCGATTTCAAATTTCAATTCGGTTAAATCACAGATTCTGCATAAGACTTTTAGCATCCTAAGCTTCTTGAATTCTCTTCTTAATTTGGCGTATGATATTAATCATTTCTTCAACTGCTTCTGTGCCGAGAATTCTTTTCTCTCCAACTTCATCCCAATACAAAGGAGATCGACATTTCTTGTCGTACAACGCTTCGTAGGGTGCCATGTTGATGGTTGCTTGGTAGCTATTATTATAAGCAAATTCGATCAAAGGCAATGCTTGCTCCCATTGTTCTCCTCGATCTAAGACGATGGTTCTGATCATATCTTCTAGTGTCTGAATAGTTCTTTCTGTCTGTCCATCGGTCTATGGATGAAAGGCTGTACTGAAATTCAGCTGGGTGCCCATTTCCTTTTGAAAGCTTGTCCAAAATCGCGAGGTGAACTTGGAATCTCTATCTGAGGTGATCGAAACAGGAATTTCGTGTAGTCGCACGATCTCGCACGTAAATCTGGCTAGCTTATCGGCTCAGACGTCACGTAATTGGAATAAAATGGGCGCCTTGGTCAATCGGTCGATAATTACCCAATAATCGTATTTCCACGCTGACTTGGGTAACTGATGATGAAACCAAGGCTACGTGGTCCCGCTTCCACTCGTGAATGTCGAGAGGTTGCAATTTTTCTGACCAAATTATTCTTTTCAGTCGCTCGCAATAGTACGAGGTCCTTATAGAACGGTAAGGTCGACCCAAGTCGAATCTCTCGAGTAAGGCTTAACAGGGCTACGGTTTTATGTCAAACACGAAATGTAAAAGAAATACTAATGTCCTAACATAAAGGGGCTGTCACGGAAAGGACGACGTAAAATAAAATAAAGCAGAAAAGCGGATGTATTGGACAGAATAGGAATTGCGGATACACGAATTGGAGACGGTGTTCTGTGGTTCGAATCTATCCTCGCTATTAATAAATCAAAGATCGGTACACAATGCATAAAATACCCACACCTCTCACCAAACGGTCAACACTAACTAACCTCTCGATTACGCCAACGTTAGACTCGAACTTAATCACATGGGATCTCTCAATCAACCAACCATCAACTACGAAGGATAATTTACTACAAGGCATACAATAGCAAAACCCTAACCACATATATCATTTATTCAACAACAAACCAATCTCGATCACTTTCATTGTCAAACTTATATTTAATATAAATCGCTCTCGCATATCTTTATAATCAAACATAAGCATACAATCAACCTACACTATTCTTTCGAACACCATGCATGAAGATCATAAAATAAATAATTTATATGGATGAGGAATCAACAATCATCAACCCAACAATCACGATTCAAGATAAGAATAATTAAACATATATTTCCCAACAATTCGATAATTTATCTCATGATAGAAATTAATCGAATCCCAATTACAGAGACATAATCAAAGCGAGAAAAACTTACAACCATTCATACACAAATTCGTCTTCCAAAATCCGAAATCGTACAATCCCAATTGTTAATCCAAAGTACAAGAATTAAAAGGAAAATGGAAAGAAAAAGAAAAGGGAAAAGAAAACAATTCGCCTAAGAAACTGACGTCTGTGAAATAAAAATAAGAACTAGGGTTTTTCGCGTGCGTTTCCAAATTTATATCCGTCGAAAATTAACTCCCAACCGGACGCGACGCAGTCACGGACGCCAAGAGTTTCTCGATGTAACGCCTCAAAGATCCCAAATACCGAACGGAGCTCGGCGGACGCGCCAAGCTTCGAGACACGACACGCCGACCGAGTCAAGCGCCGATGCGGTTGGAGGTCACAACACGCGCGGCGGGCGCCGGAGGCGGGCCGGGGTGGAGCGCAACGGCGTTGGTTGGGCGGCCACCCACGGACGAAAGGCAGCGGCGATGGTGCAATGGCTGGCTGGCTTCAGCCGCGGACGGACGAGAGTGCGGGCGCTGGGAATTGGCGCGCCACCCACGGACGGAAGCTGCAGGCACGCGGGTGCGGGCGCTGGGCGGCGTTATGCGCCGGCGTTATGGGCACGGGCGCGAGGGCGCTGCGGAGGCGGCTGGCGCCGCGTTGCGGGACAAGCGGCGCGGACGAGGAGCACGGCGTCTGTGGGCGAGGCACCGGTTTGCTTGGCGAAGCTGGGCGCACGTGCGATTTCGATGTTTCGCTCCGTTCTCTCGCGTCCGATCTCGAATCGTGATCCGCTTGCTTATAAACTTATCGCGATGTTTTAATAAACTTAATTCTTGGCGATTCCATTCATCCTATTTTATTCCATTTTTCTACAAAACATCGAAGCAAAGTAAGTTCGAATCAATAAATATTAATCAAACCAACGGCATAAATAGGACAAACCACTGAAAAAGACATGTAAAACAATACCAAGAATCAGCACAAAATCATACTAAACAACTCCCCCACACTTATCCATTTGTTTGTCCTCAAGCAAAGTTAATACTAGTAAGAATAGGGAGGATGACTCATGCAACTTCACTCTTAGTCTAATCAATCAAACCTTATTGCTTTTCCCCCACACTTGGTGTTTACGTATTCAAAATAATGTGAAATAAAACTAAGACGGCAATTGATTTCCATTAAATAAAGGGTAACCTCTCGCCGCACTCAGACTCTCCGTTAGAGGTGAACTAACTAATGTGGTCACCTTTAGCAACAAGTTTCTTTTTAAAGCACAAAGAATGTTTTAAGAGATTTTGGAACAATATTCGAAAGGTGAACTCTCGATGAACTCGAGTTTCCTATCGTGGTTTCCCATGTCCATTTCTCAATTTACGAGAAAGAGGGACAGAATCCCATCCTCCATTTCAACAATCTCAATAAATAACTGGAGTTTTCATTCTCCTTATTTTTTTACTCTTTTTCATATACTTTTTTTTATAAAATGAAACAAGTACATAGGTAACCACAATGTTAACACTACCCCTAACATTAGCCGGACAAATCACATCAATTTCCCTCTATTCATTTTCTATCAATCATAATCTCGTCAATTCACATTACACTCGAATCATAAACCACCAAAAGTCTCGGAAATTTAAAACCAGTTTGACCAATACCACAGAGTTTAATTGCACAAATCAAAATCCTAACTTACTCGCCCAAAGACCGGCCGGGAGTCAAGCGCCGGACGCGGCCGAGGTCACAGCTGACACGCTGGGGCGCCGGAGAAGGCAGGGATGGAGCACAACGGCGCTGGTTACGCCACCACCCAAATACGGACGGAAGGCAGGCGATGGTGCAGCGGGCGTTGGCTTCAGCCGGATGGGAGAGTCGGGGTAGCTGGGGAATTTGGCTAGGTGGGCCGCCACCCAAAGACCGGACGGAAGTCTGGGCGACGGGCGCGGAGGGCGCTGGGAGGCAGGCAAGGCTGGGTGGCGGCAAGGCGCCGGCGCAGGGCGACGGGCGCGGATGAGGAGCGAGGCGACGACGGGCGAGGCGCCCGGTTCATTGGCGAGTTGTGTGCACGCCGACTTCGACGCTTTTGCTTTGTTCTCGCGCTCGATCTCCGAATCGTGATCCGCTTGCGCTTATAAACCCTATCGCGATGCTCTTTAATAAACTTGGTTCTTGAAGATCTAATTCATCCTATTTTATACCATTTTTCTACAAAACATCGAAACGAGCTAAGTAAGTTCAATCAATAAATATTAATCAAACCAACGGCATAAATAGGACAAACCATCGAAAAGACATGTAAACAATACCAAGAATCAGACAAAATCATACTAACCAAAGAATTTTCCATGTGGTCTCGGTGTAGCGCTTTGACTTGTTGACATGCCAAACACTTCTCGACAAACGATTTATATCTCTTGTTTCATACCTACCACACGAAATTTCGCTTGTGATCTCGATACATCTTTGTGCTTCTGGGTGGGCGTGTAAGGCGTGTTGTGTCTCCTTCGTAATTTCTTCCTTTAATTTCTTATCATTGGGTACACATATCCTGCTCCCAAGCACGAGGGCATTATCTCTTGCTTCATGGTACTGTTGATCCTTCGTTCTCACCTTCACCTTAACTTTTCTAATTGTTCATCTTGACGCTGAGCTTGAACAATTCGATTTCTCGTGTCGTTCTAGAATAAGCGGTTGCGATGATACCTTAAGTGGTCTCGTGGTAACACCACTTCTAGTTTCATCTTCTTGAACTCCTTAACTAGCTCTTTGTTCTGGGTAAGAACAGATGCTAGTTGAGTCTGGCTCTTCCTACTTAACGTATCGGCGACTACATTCGCTTTTCCTGGATGATACTTGATTTCGCAATCGAAATCTTTAACTAGCTCTAGCCATCTTCTCTGATGCATATTAAGATCCTTTTGCTCAAAGAAGTATTTCAGGCTCTTGTGGTCGGTGAAGATTTCACATTTTGATCCATATAAATAATGTCTCCAAATCTTCAATGCATGGACCACGACTGCTAGTTCTAGGTCATGGGTAGGGTAATTAAGCTCATGTGGTCTTAGCTGCCTCAAGCATAAGCAATTACCTCGCCTTCCGCATGAGTACACATCCTAGCCCGCTTCTTGAGGCATCCAGATAAAGCGATATTCTTTATCGTGCCTGTGTCTCATATCGGGTCAGTGATCGACCCTATCCTTCAATTCTTGAAAGTTTTTCTCGCATTCAATGGTCCATTGAATTTTACTCCCTTCAAGCAATTGCGTCATAGGTCTAGAAATCTTGAGAATCCTCGATGAATCTTCTAATAACCCGCTAGGCGAAGAAAACCCCGAATTTCATTCGGTGTTGTCGGCGATTTCAATCGCAAGACTTGCACTTTCATGGGTCTACTTTGATTCCTTCGCTAAGATAATATAACCAAGGAAGTTCAACTACCGAAGCCAAACTCGACTTGTTGAATTTGGCATACAACTTTCCGCTCTCAATGTATCCAAAACAGTTCGTAAATGGGTTCCGTGTTCTTTGTTTGTCTTCGAATACACAAGAATGTCGTCAATGAAGACCAAAACAAACTTATCGAGGTATTCATGGAAAACACGGTCCATCAGATCCATGAACACAAATGGAGCATTGATCGAGACCAGCGGTATTACGGTAAACTCATAATGACCGTACCGAGTTCGAAAAGCGGTCTTCGGTATATCTTCTTGCTTAATCTTTAATTGATGATATCCTGATCTCAAATCGATTTTTGAGAAAACTCATGTTCTTTCAACCGATCAAATGATCATCAATTCATGTAATGGGTACTTATTTTTCGTGATCAACTTGTTTAATTCCACAGTCGATGCACATTCTCAAAGTGCCATCCTTTTCTTAACGAACAATACCGCGCCCCCATGGAGATACGCTGGTCGGATAAATCCCAAATCCAATAGCTCTTTGCAATCGATCTTCAATTCTGAAGTTCCTTCGCGCCATTCGTATGGTGCCTTCAAATTGAGTCGACCCTGTTCTAAGTCGATGGAGAACTCTAATTGTCTATCCGTGGTAATCCGTAAGGATTTCGAAAACATCCGTGAATTCTCTCGCAATCGGGACATCTTCTACTTTCCTTTCAACTTCATCTTTTCCACCAAATACACTATATAGCGTGCTTCATCTTGTCTTAGCAATTTTTCTGCTCTTAAGGATGAAATAATGGGTACTCTCTTATGCCTTTCATCTATCCCGTAAAAATTGGTTGGTTCTTTGCCTGGTGGTTGGAAAGAAATCTCACGACTTCGCAACGAATCGCTATGAGTTTTGGGTTAACCACCCATTCCGTGATTATATCCACATCCCACATTGGGCAAAAGACGCAAGGATTCTGCTCAATTTGAGAGGACCTAACTCAAAGTCTAAGTTAGGACACTCATGCGTGATTCTATCGCTCGCCTAATGGCGTAAGGACTCTTATATCAGGATTAGATCGTTTTACTGGAAGCTCAAAAGTATCTACACATGCTAAAGAAATAAAGGAATGCGAAGCTCCAGTATCGAAAAGAATTATGACATGTACATTTCTTAAAATTTCCATACCATCAACATCCGTTTCTTATCGGTTGATTTCGGTTCGGGCAAAGGCTCTCGATGCCGGGTTTGTGGTTGAACTTCTTTGTCTTGGTGAGTCCGAGGTGGTTGTTAATGGAGTCATTGGAAATTGAGCTACCGAACTGGGGAACATCGAAATGGCAACCGAGGTAAGTCGTCATAGCTTTCATAGATTGAGTATTACGGGAGGATTTGGTCCGATCCACTTCCCGACGCCTTATCTCTGTTTGGGCGCTTGTTAGCATAGTGGCTCACTTGACCACGCTTGTAACAATCACACTTCCCATTTACTTACTCCAGTCATGCGCCCGCATTTTTTGACAAACATGCCTAGCTTGATTGGGAAATCCGAGATCGGCCTTGAAACGATGGTCGAGATTGACCTTGAGAAAATTGTCCCGATTACGCCTCGCTACTTATTCGAAAATTTTATTCTCCCACCTTCTTATTCCCGATCTTCCGATCGATGTGAATAATTTTGACGTGTGTGTGTGTGTGTTTCGGCGCGTGGTAAAGTGGTTAATGCCCGAAGCCAAAGGTCTCGGGTTCGAGTCCACCGTGACGCGACCTTTAAAATTTCTGTATTAAATTACCAAAAAAAATAAATAAATTTGACGGGTTAGGATGTTTGGGTGGATGCCGAGTCGATCGTATATAATCTTCTCGGACGCATTTCCATTTCCATATCTAGCGCCCGATCTGTAGTCTCCGCATAAGACATCGGAGGTTGGCTTGCCAAGATTATTCTCATTTCTTGTGTAATCCAGAGCGAAATAATTCAGCCATCTTCTCATCGTGTCGACCTTATAAGGTGCATATCGAGCCAACTTACGTAACTCCCCGTCGTCTTTCAAATACGCCTTTTTCCTTGCTTAAGGTTAGCGAACTCAATCTCTTTCTCGCTCGCGATAGTGCGTGGAATATATTTGCCAAAAGTTCTTCCTTGAAACGCTTCCACGTGAAAACGCCTAGCTATTCGGCGTGAAGGTTTTCGACGAGACTCCCACCAATAACTGCGGATCCCTTTAGGCGGAAGCGAGATACATAGCATACACTCTCGATCGGTGCATTCCAAAATCGGAAAATACGGTCCATAGACCTAACCCACTCTTGACCTCGGATGGATCACCGTATCCAAGAAAAGTTAGTGGATTTTGGCGAAGAAAAGTTCGGAAATCTTGCGATCAAGACGGAAGGTGATTGATTAGCGAGTTCGAGGTGTTGGTCGACTTCTCGAGTCTCTTCTTCGTGTATCGGGTTTTGACGCCATCTTGCATACCGAAGAATTTGAGAATTTAAATATCGGATCAAAGGAAACAATTCTTATCTCATAATAGATTAAAATGGTTGCGGAATTCAAACAAATCAGTTTGCTGATAAGATACTCATCACGAATAAAAGAGTTACAAAGCTTATATACTGAAATATTCAATTTATATAATCTGGGAAAATTACCTCTTTGAGGACTTTTTAGCAAAAGGGGGAAAATTGCCATAAGTGGATCTGGGCTATGGTGATGCTTTATCTATACAAGATCCCTACGAACTATCCACATAAATACCGATACATATACATCGGCTGCATCGCTACTACAACTACTTACGCATCACTATCGTACATCTCCACATCGCCTACACCGCATTATCACACATGATCTACTACTAATGACTCATCGCTGACCAGTGCTCATCACTCCGGTGATGTTCATCTCTATCGCAGCTCCACCGTCGCCGCTTTTTCTTCTTCAAGAATCGCTCGATCTCATCTTCCCAATGAGGCGGCCGTGTCTGCGTCTTCAAACCGTAAAGGCTCCATCTCTTCTTCATTGTAATCCGCACCGTGGTTTAGGAGCATTGGGGTTGTTGTCATGCGAAATTACTTTAAACTCGGGATGAGAATGTATGGGTCAAGAACAAAGACATTTCACCGACCGAGGTACTCAAGCTTGCACTTGCCAACGGACTCAATATGTTCAGGTTCATACCGATAAGATCTAGAAAGACCTGATGGTCTAGAAGAACTGGTCCCCTCATCTGCAGGAGGAGGTGACTCTTGAAATGTATGAATTTCACGTAAACAACTATGAATATCAGCTGAAATTGAATGGGACTCGGGAGTTATAACGAGAGTGTCAGGAGGAACTGCGTGAATTGGGTAAGAGCCAGGAACTACTTCAGAAACAGAATTACTAGGGCCAATCTGAGAAGACATTGGATTAGCAAAATAAATCGGATGAGAAGGCGAGTAAAAAAAAACGACTGCTCTAATAGATCCGCATCAATTTCCGGTATAACTTGATCCGGATAGGGAAAAGGAATATTTTCAGCAAGAAGCATATCAACAAACCACGGATCTAATGCAGGGGGTGTATACAAATCATCAGGACCCCGATGAATATCTGAGTCCATCAATAGAGGAGAATCAGCTGGCTCAACAATGTCGGGAACTAAACGAGTACGATCAATCATCATGGGCTCATCAAATCTAGGAGCAGGAATACCAATAGGTAGTACATCAACAGCAGGCTCGGGAGAAGGATCATCCTGCCTCACATAATGCTCCGCAAAGAGCTGACGAATAAGAGAATGAAAACGCTCGAGAGGAGGATAATCACCTGGGGGTGGACCTTGATGATCCCGATTCTGTGCCCGAATGAGCGCATGGAATCCAAAGAAATCCCCCGACTCTTCAGGATTTCTTGAAAAATCGATATAATCAAGAGCACTGGAAGAAGCCCATCCTCCTTGCCGGCCGGTAAGACTGAATCGATCAAGTATCGCATCGAAATCGCCAACCCCATGTCGCCTAACCAAAACCAGTCCAACGAACCGCCGAGAAAATGTGAGAATTTCGTACTTCTCCTACCTTAGCTCAGTAAAATGCTTAAGACGTCCAATCACCGAGGTCTAACCCTAGTGCTTTCACGCCGTAGTCCGCATCCTGGCATCCTAAATAATAATCCAAACTTAAATATCGTGACAATCACATCGATATGTCCCATTTCCATCTTAGGATACTAATCAAATTGTATGCATAATCAACTCATACAAAGATACAATACTAAGCATGTAAAGATCACACAAAGCCATAAGCAATGCGAGAAAGAATTCAACTCTTTATGAAAAATCAACTACTTGTACCGGTTGTGTTGGAGATGACGGACTTGAAATGTCGAGCTCAAATGATTTAAGACAATGGGTTAGACTCAAGTAAGACTCACGGGACGTGAGCGAACAAGCGCTCGATACCATTCTCACACACCTCGCTTATCTAATCTCGGGTTAACTAACTAACCTGGTGCTGACGGGCGGAAGAAAAAGGAAATGACTAACTATTTCTGTAATATCCCGAAGAATTAAATGCCTAATTACGATACTTAAAATTCGTAAATTAGGGTTTCATTAAATAAATGAATTAGTAATATATCGAATAATGATTTCGATTATTTACTTAATAACTAATTCTATTTTATATTCACTAAGGATTGTGAATTAAGGAATAGAATTTTATAAAGTGTTTCAAGAAGAGTATTTTAACGTCGATTGAGTATCGATAGTTAAAATTTCGTAAAATTTTCTAAGTGACGAAGATTAGAATTAAATTCCATTATTAATGGAATGATTTAATAAAGTAATTACCACTTTATTACGACCTTTTTGAGATAGGTCGATAATGAACGTTTTGAGACGTTTTAAACGTCAACGTTTAGAGATGAATTGAAAATGAGTTTAATGATCAAGGAATTATAATATTTAAATTCCTATGATTATTATATGTAATTAGAGTATTATTTAGCATTAAGATAATGCTAGAACATTAAGGATTAATTATTGAACAAGTTTAGAATTTTCGAAAACCCTAATTCAAAATTAGGGTTTCTCATGAAATGATACTAATAATTTTTCCTATGATATAATTTATCATCTAAAACATATATTATGATATATATCTATAATTAGCATGAAAATTAAATATATACCAATGCATAATTGAAAAGTGCCGTGATCTGGTACAAGTGTAGCAATATTTACATCAATTTCATGCTAGAATTTCTATGTTATGTGATCAAGTGATTCAAGTGGGATAATTTACACTCTTATCAAGAAAAATATACAAGAAACAATTGAAAGACTTGAATGCACAATTGCCGTGAGCATAGCTATATATGTATCACATGAATGATTTTTTTTAAAGCTTCCAAATTGTGTTGACCAAAGTGAGATATTTTCTACACTCATAACCAAGTAATTAAATGAAAGGACCAAATGAGTGTACAAGGGCTTGTTATAGCCGTGTGATATGTTGGAATTGAATAAAGAAGAATTTTGTGAACTCTTGTATGATGATGTATTACATTTGGGAATGTGTGTGGCTTTAACATGGTGTAAGGTATATATTAAAAATGTTTCTCCTTTGGTATTTAAGAGAGGGAGCCGACGGCTCCTATAGGAAAGAAAGACTTGATCAAATTGATTGTTCCAAAAAAAATTATGTGTAGCCGTGATTATTGACCAAAGAGGTAGGAAGAAATTTCAAAACACTTGATTGATTTCATATGATAAAGTGTAGGAGTTTTTATGTGTATTGTAATAAGACAAAATAAATTAAAACTCACCTCTTGTCTACATACATGGCCGACGCATGCTTTATCAAAAAGAGAGGATTTTGTTTTGATTCATTCAATGTGTAATTACTATGGGCAATATTGTGATGTAATACAATTGTGTGAGTCACCGAAATATCTTTGCCTTGCATGTTATGTGTGTGACCGTGAAGGGTATAGGGAATTAAGTTAACCTCGCTTATTCCTTTAACTTAAGTGTACATAAGTAATAAGGTAAAAGAAGGAAAGCATCACTTCTTCCATTTTGCATTCTCGCAGTGAGTGAAAGGGGAAAAGGAAAGGGTTTCTTCATTTTCCAATCCCAAACCCTTGATACAAAAAGCTCACATTAAATCGACAGATTAAAAGGTTAGAAATCGAACGAGCTTCGATTATACGCTAGAATTTTAATTATCCAATGGTTTGATCTTATGTTATAAGCATGGTTCTTAATTAAGAAATAATGCTAACATGTTAAGATGTTTATTAATAATGTTTAGTATAGTGTATATACTTCATTTATGATGTTTTAAGTACAAACTAAGCATGTTAAGAATTTTAGCAAGGTGATCGAAAATTTCTAGTGTTCAAAGTATTAATGGAATTATGATATATGATGATAGTTAAACATAGTGATTATTTAAAAAATTTAGGAAATCATATGCAACTTATTAGTAATGACCGAGAATGTTGGGAAGTTATATGTTGATATATAAATTATGTTTAAGTAAGATTTTGGCATATTAATGTAGTATAGCCTAAAGTAGTTGCTACATAAATTTATTAGAATTTTTAGAACACATGTGTTCATATTTATTGAATGGCCGAGAATGACTAAGTATGAATGCATTGATGTATAAATTGAAATTGTGGTGTATTATGTTAGATTAATGATATAGGATGAAGTTTAGGTATTGTGAAATTTAACTGAAATTTTATTAAAATGTTTGGTATATTTGTCAAGAAATTTCGAGAGCTATAAGCAATAGGAAATTGATGTTCAATTTTTCTATAGTTAATGTTAATACATATTAGTGATACTATGATAAAATAGTACACTATATGAATTTAGAAGAATTTTTGGAAGAAGATTGGAAATTATAAGCTCAAGATGCCGTGAGCTTGATTAAATATATTAAGAATTTTAAATCCTTAATATCAAGAAAAATAATACATTATATGTCTAGAAATAATTTTAGACATATTAAGAATTTATGGAATTTTATAAACATAGAATACTATGTTTATGTCGAAACGTTATACTAAATAACGTTAGAAATGAAAAATAATGTCTAATGAATAACATGATTAATATTTAAGAAAAATATTAATAAAGTTTATCGATTTGCGTGAAAAATCGAGAAGTAGGGTTTTATGAAAAGAAATCGATTGAAAATCGATTTATATGGAAATTAGATATTAAAAATATGATTTATTAAAGAATTTATAAAGAAAAGTCAAAATTGTTGACTTTTGAAATTAACGATGAAATACGTTCGATAAATCGCTAACGTGTAAAACGATTAATTATATAAGAAAATCTCATTGGTGAGAAAAGATTTCATAATTGAAATCTTTATATCGAAAACGTGAGAATCGTTGAACGTTTAACCTAAAAGGTTAAAATGAAATAGTTGAACATATCTCGAAGTACGAGAAATTTTTAGTTTAAGATACGCGATTGAACGGCGTATTGAATTCGTTAAGGAAATCAAATTATATTAGTATAAGTTATCAAAGTTTATTTTAAACTTTGAAAATCTCGAAAAACATGTCAGACATACTGAAATCGTTTTTACGTAAAGGTGAGACGTGGATGCGATCGTTGGCGTAGAAGGAAAACGAATTAAGAAAACTTACGCACCGGTGGGCTTTTTTCTTATCCTCAAGGATAAAATGCTCTATTTATGATGTTTTCTTGAAATGAAAAGTAATTATTTATGATGCTCTCTTTTGAGAAATGATTATGAAATGATGATGAAATTACATGCCCAAAATGTTTATGTTTTATGTATGTATCCTATCCTCGAATGAAATGTTATGAATGTTGTTGGGTCGCCCCAACTTATGAATGAAATCGATATTGGATCCTATGCCGGAAGAACTTATACAGCCAGATTAACGTGTACACCTAATGGTGATGTGTAGTTGTAAGGACAATTCACGGCCCGGCCACGGCGACGCAGAGGAGCCTCCTTCTCGGCGTAAATGTTAATGTTATGATGAAAGGATATGGATCATACATACAAGGAAAATGTCGGAAGGCACGAACGCTTATGAAAATGATGAAATTGTTTAGTAAGCTCGAGGTCTTTTAAATAAAACCACTTGTGTCTTACCATGATGGGCGAGGTAATTTAAAGGCGATAAAATGTTTTTGGCATAAGTCCACTGAGTGCATTATTTGTACTCAGCCCTGTATATTTGTTTTTAAATGTGCAGATTGAGCTGGTGATGCGATGGAGTAGTGTTGAGCAATAGGAAGGTTGTCACTGAAAAGTTTATACCTTGATAGTACATCGTCATATGTACATATCACATGTCTTCCGCTGAAAGAACATAAGTTATGTAGTAAAGTCCAAAAACATACTTGATTTATGTATTACAGTTTATTGTTAAATAGTTTTTATGTTTATTCATCCTTATTTAAGAGTAATAATCACCTAAATCGTTACTTAGGATTTAGGGGCACATTACAGAGTGTATCGAGCGGTTGCTCTTTGAACCCAAAATTTTCTTTGAGGTTAAGTCTAGATTGAGTCACTAGACTTCTAAAGGTCACCGACAATGCTCAACACTCCATCACATCAAGCTCACCGAAATGAGGTAAATCTTTTTTTAAAATTTTGAAATGAAAAGTTGAAAGGGAAAAATGATCGAGATGATTTTTTTTTCAAAAGGAATGAAAGATATGAAAGATGAATAATGTTGAGAATTGAAGTTATGCAAAGTGATCAAGTTAGAAATGAATGCTTATGATTGATAATGGGCAAAGTGTGCCAAGAGTGAAATGTTGAATTTGCAAAATTCAAGCAATACATGCATTCAATAAGTATGTTATGAAATTGAACAAAATTTTCAAGTTTTCATAACCAAATTCGTTCAAATTTCAAGATTTTGTATAATGAATGAATATGCTTGAAATGAACGTGAATGGCCAAAGTTGGAATGATGAATTCTTCGAAATTCAAAGAAATGTGCATGTATAAACGAACTATGTTTTCATTATTTGAAACTTTAGTTTCAAATCTCAAGATTTATTATGACAAATGATATGACATCTCAAGAAAAACATAGACGATATAAGAAGCATGATCACGTATTGCAAAAGAACATAGAAGTACGAACTTCATTCCCTTACAAGAACAAAAGAACGACATGAAGAACGAAAGTAAAGTTAGACTCGAGCTTGGAAGGCAAAAGACGAATGTGAAAATGAACGATTACGACTTCGGCATGTGTGATTCGACTTTGACTGGCATGTGCGACCGATTACGACTTGGCATGTGCGACTCGATTCGACTTGGCATATGCGACTCGAATCGACGACCGGCATGTGCGACTCGACCGACTTGGCATGTGCGACTCGATTACGACTTGGCATGTGCGACTCGACTCAACCCGGCATGTGTGACCGATTACGACTTGGCATGTGCGACTCGATTACGACTTGGCATGTGCGACTCGAATCGACTTGCATGTGCGACTCGACCGACTTGGCATGTGCGACTCGATTACGACTTCGGCATGTGCGACTCGACTTGACCTCGGCATGTGTGACTCGACTCAATCTCGGCATGTATGACTCGACTTGACCTTGGCATGTGCGACTCGACTCGACCTCGGCATGTGACTCGACTTCAACCTCGGCATGTGCGACCGACCGACTTGGCATGTGCGACTCGATTCGACTTGCATATGCGACCGACTTCGACCGGAATGTGCGACCGACTCAATCTCGGCATGTCGACCTTGACTTCGACCTCGGCATGTGCGACTCGACTCAATCTCGTCGTGTGCGACTCGACTTCGATCTCGGCATGTGCGACCTTGACTTCGACTTCGCCATGTGCGATCGTCGACTTTGACTTCGAAATTTTATAACATCGACTTTGACATGCCGACCTTGGTAGTCTATACTACATCGGCATCGGCATCGGCAACGGCATGCACGACCTCGGTGTCGGCATCGCCACGATCTCGCGCGAGCGCAAATTTTCCCGCACCGCATGCTTGTTTTGTCTCGACCCGCTCTCTTCGTTTGAACTCGATTTACGATGGTTTTGCCTACGTCTCTAATGCACTGTACTTTATTTCTATGAAGGACCAAATCCGATTCCTACTCCGAATTTAAGAGAATCAGTTGAAGTTAGTTCTATGATTTATTTAGAACAAAACCTTATATTATGATAAGAATCTTAGAATGTTACTAAGAAAGTAAGATTTCGATACAAGTAGAGCCACGACCTACATGAGAACCTTTGTTGATGACCTATTACAGTATATAAGGTTTCAAATTATATTCATTACCAAATTTACGCCATTGAGTTTAACTTTATGACCTAGTTCCAATTGAGAAATCATTTGAGTTTCTCACTTTTTTGAAGGAAATTTACAACACGAAACCTTATAAAGTGTCCTTTGAAACCAAGCCTCGGGGACAAGAAAATAATTGTGGACGGTCCGCCACCCATATGACCAAAGAAATCTCAAGAGTCGTCATTCTCGTCTTCGGACCTTAGATCCCAATTATTCATTCAAAGAGCATATCGATTCAATCATTAAAAGATGTTAATTTGATTTGTGAGACAAGACCTCTTGTAAGTAGTCGTGATAATTTCTCCTCGATTCTTGAAATCATCAAGTATGATGAATGTTGACTTACCTTGTGATCTAAGTGCGAATTAGTAAAGCGATAAACATCGGGCATGATATAGGTCGACTTATTTCACCACCTAAAAGTTTCGCATCGAAGAAGTGATAAACATCAAGAAATTATGATGTAAAGAAAATCTCGATGAGGCGAGATATTTTCCTATGATACACATGGATGTGATGACCCTTGATGGGCTTTTCAAAGATTGATAACGGTGAAGTTATACCTTCATATGGATCGTTATGATAATAAAGTTATGAATAAGATACTTTTAGCATCGAATGCAAGAGTAAAAGTAAAGAAAAGTATATGATATCTATGGGATATAATTTTCCTCACCAAGTCATAACGAGAGAGATTACAACTTATCTTTAAGATAGTTGGTTGTCCTAAACCCTCGTTAGTAGGTTGGACATGTTTAAAAGAATGAAGATGCATGCAAGATATTCTTTTCAAAGAATATATATATAAATGAATGATAGCATCTCGGAAAATAAATCTCGCCTTATACCTCAATCAATGAGATTATGCTTGAGCATAATCGATTCCAAGTAATTGAGACTTGGCTAAACAAACGATAATGAGATTGAGGAATCATAATCCTTGAGATTGTGTGAGCGACTAGATAGCCCTAGTTGTAAATCAAGTATGGAGAAAATATCTCCAAAGCCAAGACATGGTAATAAGATGCTTGATTTTAAGTCATGGTGTCTGAATGTACTACCTCACCAAGCCATACGACAATAATGACGGTTCTAACCCTGAGTGTGAAAACCGAAGTAACAAAAGTAATATTACTTTCAGAGACCATGTTCAAGAAAAAGGACAAAAGTCAGGAATAGCTAAAGAAACTGTGAGCTATACAATTATAAGATAGCCCACGACATAATATAAGCTTCAGAGAAATATGACTTCGATAAATAAGGATTTCCCTTGAAAAAAGTTAAAGTAAGGATATATGAGAAATATATTCCTAAGATAGATAAAGTGAAAAAGGAAGTTGAATCATTCATACTGGATTAGGAATGAATGATAGTGATAGAGACATGACGATCTCTAAGATAAGATTTAATTATCTATATATCAATATCAAAGGATAGGTTGATGTAGACCTAACCACAAATGCTATTGGTAAAAACATAACGGTACCGATACCCGAAAAGGATACGATAAACGAGGTGATAGAAGACTATAGCAAGGGAACATAAGGTCCCAATGGAAAGGACAATGATATACGAAATAGATGTTTACTTGAATGAGACGGAACACCAGTGACCAAAGCCTTTACTTCACAATCAAAACCGATCGAACAAAACCAAGAAGGCCTGATAGGTATGAGAAAGATTTCTCGGAATACCTATAATATTTTCTTTACCTATAATAGTTTGTTCGATATAGGTGCTTCATGTTCTAACATCGCACAAGTATGTGCAGACACGATAGAACCCATTAGGGATAAACGAATCAAGAAATGAAGATCTCTTCACCTATTTGAGAAATATGGTCGTCGCAGGTGTTGCTCAACTTAGAATTGAACCTAGGATCGCCTAAGGTTCTATCTAATAAATTGGATCATTATATCTATATGGAACGTAGATATAATTCCAGAAACAAGAAGTTTCGGAGATGGCTGTCATTCACGTGATTAGTGACTTGGGCCTAGTCTCTTCGTTAGAGATTTTACGTGACGATTTTAGCACCCACTATTTGCTTATGCGAATAAATTTAGAGCGGTATCTGATCGATGGTGTAAACGAAAATGAGTGATAAGATAAGTGTCATGAGTCGTGTCGTAAGTTGTCTACAAGTTAAATATGTCTTAAAGTGTTTAATTCTTTAAGAAACCTTTCTTGTTTAAAATTTCCTCAATTGCTTAGATTTAAGTCTGACTTATCTAGAAATATCTGTTTACAGATGGCAGGAAAAGGAAGTAATACGGGTAAGAAGATACCCACAAGGCCTACAAACTTAGAACTCACACAAACATATCGGCTCTTTTATTATAAACTGGGCATGGACTTAGGACAGTTTTTGGAGGAATTTCTGCACCTCTGGAAGGATGCTCGTAACTACGGAGTTACGGATGAGGATGGTATCCAAAGGTTTATTCGCCGTTTGCCAGCGGAATGGCAAAAGTTTGCAAAAGAAGTATCAAGAGAATATCTTACGCAAGTAGAAAACCCAAGACTTGGCGGACTTACGTGATTTGTCAACCGGCTCAAGCATACATATCATGCGTATGGAATCGCACCCACGAGCACTTGTCCCGGTCCCGACAAGTTACCCAAGATGGTACAAAGGAATGGTTGTACTGATGTTCCCAACGCCGCCCACGCCCCGCGTCGATTATACCCGAAAGGGATGAGAATGGCCAAGGGCGGGATCTTACCCCTCGCGAGACTAGGAAAATTACCACTACCGACTCAACCATACTTCCTGATAAAAACAACACAAACTTCTGGTATTGAAGAAGAAACAGGGAGCAGCTTGACCCCTGGCTCTCTAAAGGAGATAGATCATCGGAAGTATGAAGCAAAAACGTACCTGGAGAAAGGCAAGTTTCCAAGGGAGGAGTACGATTCCGATGAAGGCCACTCAGAGACGTAGAATCCCATGATGATATGAGACTTATATGTAGATAATGGTTTATGTTGAAAAGGGTGTGGTTAGAATATGTAAAATAAACATAGTTTAGAGTACTTGTGAATATGTTAAAATGATGTCAAAATTTTGAATGTAAAAAGAACTTGATGCCATGTAATCAGTCGGCTTGATAGATCGACCCTCAGAATTAATGTATGAAAATTCCTCACTGAGGCATTTTGATGAAAGATATTTTATGGTCCTTGTAGAATGGTATCCGATATAAGAAAACGAATTGTTCCGAATAAGATATGGCTACTATGAGATAGTAGTTATGCCATTCGGACTAACCAATGCACCAGCCCTATTCATGAACCTCAAAAATCGAGTGTTCCACACATACTTAGACAATTTTGTCTTAACCTTTATGAATAACGTTCCTATCCATACGAAGAATAAGAAAGAACGTAAAGAACATCGAAGGACTGTCTTACGAATCTTAAGAGCCGGGTAAATTTTGCCAAGTACAGTATTGTGAATTTTGGCTTAAAGAAATATTCCTCAGGCACATAATGTCTTTGGAAGGAATCAAAGTAGAGCTGGCAAAAGATAAAGCAATTAAGAATGAAAGTCGTCGATGACCTAAAATGAGATCAGGAATTTCCTAGATTAATTGACTGCTATCAGAGAACCATGAAGAACTCTCTAAGGTAGCAAGGCCGATAACATAGCTACCCCAAAAGGAATCAAATTTACATGGATTAATAAAAGAAAGGCTATGTATTAATATGACAAAGAAAATAGCTTACGATCACAACGACTTGACTACATGAATAGAAATTCCCAACTCACGACTTGAAATAGTAACGATAATAAGTACCAAAGTCTTTGAGACATCACTCCTATGACAATAAGTTAAAAATCCTTCACAGATTACAAAGTTTGAATTAATTCTTGAGCAAAGAGACTTGGATACGGGATAGAAAAGATAGCTCGAATCGGTAAAGATTACAATTGTGATATAAATATCACCTACTGGAAGGTTAATGTAATTTCTAATGCCCTAAGTTATAAAATTCACCTAAATTATGATCCGTCCCTATAGAAAAGGAAAACTCATTGAGAGTTTAAGAAAATGAAAATGTAAATAGTCGGCAATCGAGAACGAGCGAAAGTTGTATTCTCACTAAGGTGACATACGACTAAAGAAAGAGGATGATAAGCGAAAGAAGAAAGGATGAAAATGGAATAGAATACAAATTAAGATAAGGAAAGAAGAGTGAAGGATTTTTAAGAAGCGGACAATGTTATATTGTGCGAGAAAGTGGTTATATGTATATATATTTCAAGCAATAATAAGCTTAGAAATGAAATCATAAATGAAATTCACGACCTTTCTCATACCGCCCAACCAGCAAAGATTAAGAGATATTATGATTCTGAGAAAAGTTAGATAGTAAGAAATAAAATGAGATATAACCATATTGTCGGCGGTGTCTCGGTTACCAACAAGTGAAGGCATTGTATCAATGACCTTATAAGAGGTTATAATCTCTAAAGATATCTGAGATGAAAATGGAATGACATAGCAATGGATTTTATGACGGGTTTTGCCAAAGTCATAAAGAGGTAACATCTTCTATATGGGTAGCGATGGATTGACTCACCAAATATGTTCATCTCTGCTATTCGGATGACTCGTAGATCTAAAAAGTTAGCTCGATCGTACATAAAGGAAATCGTATCTTTGCGGGTACCAAACCTATCATTTCGAGATAGAGACTCTAAGTTTACCCTAGATTTTGAACTAACTCACAAAAAGGAGTTAGACACGAGATTGAACCTTAACATGGATGTCCACTAACAGATAGATGGACCGTTAATAAGGACAATATGGACGTTTAAGCATACGATAGAACATTAATGCTAGATCAAAGTGCAAGTGGGAACGTATTGTACCACTTGGTAAGTTCACGTACGACCATAGCTATTAAGCAACGATCAATATAGCCTTATGAGGCATTACGTGGAAAGAAGATTTGACCACCACTTTATTGTAATAAAGTAGGTGAGAGAAAGTATAAGGTCCCGACGTCGTAAATGAAACGATTAAGATATCTACCAAATGAGGTAAAGAATAAGAAAGCTCAGGACAGACAAAGATTATAGGGAAAACATATGTTAAGCCCTCTCCCCGAGGATCTATCTTGGATATTTAATTCACCATACATTGATTATAAACCTATCATGCGTCTAAATAATTAATTGCAACACGGAGGGGTTTTCTCGTGTTTACCTTTGGATCCGTAGAGGTCGGTCAAGCGGGATGAGCGGATCGGGACTCGTGCTTTGATCTTACGGATCGATCCCGTTGCCCAATCTCCAGCGTCGGTGAGGACGATCTATGGAGAATGCTTCGGAAAATCACCCAATGCTCTCTATGATATTTTTGAAAACTCTCACAAGAACTATGTGATGGACGAAAATTTTGCTTGTGTAATTGAGGATTAACCTAGACTTTATCTCTTACCTTATATTTATAATGCATTACCATAATCCCACAAGGAAAGGATCCATGCATATCCCATAAATATAATAATATCCTTATAGGATAAAGAGAATAAAATCTATCCTTAGAGACCTATGGGCGCCGATTTTCTTGAGCCAACGGACTGGATGGGCCGGCCAGGATCAAATGCAAGGAATAAAGATGGGCCTCAAATAAATTAATTATTTTATGTTCACCTGAACATAAATTAATTTATAAACATTTATTCATGCCACTAGAGAATAAATCTTGACTTACCCTTTATTACCGAAGTTGGTCGGGCTTGCACTTAACATTCTGAATCCCGTATTTAAGATATCGAGCGTCCATTAATTATTTATAGCAATCATTGCTTAAAATAATTAATATCTTCATTCATTAAGTAGTACCACTCAACCTTATTATTGTACTTGAGCTAACTCAACTGCGGGGTTTAGTACAATAAACCTTTGAGCTCCTTAAGGGGCGTCATCATCCTAGCGGATACGGTGACTCGTCTGAGATAACTAGCGTGACATACAAGACCCACCACCCAAGATGCGAGAATCTTGGGTTAGAACATATAACCTCACCCATAACAAGTCAAAGTGATGGTCAAGAACTCATACTCACCTAATACCTTATCGAGGTTTAGATCATCGTAAGTCACCGAGATCTTGGTTCTTCATGACGGTCGGATAGAAGAACACATCTCACCGTGATCCTTCAATACGTCGAGACGTACCCGGCATAGACAAGCAACTAAGTCAAGTCACTTCTTATCTATCTCTGCGACTATACTGACAACTCGTCACAAGTTGTCTCGGTGTGAAACTTTTATATCTCATTAAGCTTGACCAATCATACGGACTTACGTGATCTTCTACACCTTCGTATGATCTAACTTATATATGAGATAAGGGACACGGATATATGCAATCAAGTATTCAATTCGGATAGGAGATTGTAATAGTGGTAGCGAAACATTGTATACAAGCTCAACCAAACCGCTTTGATATACAAATCCAACAATCTCCCACTTATACTAAAGCAAACTTTTAGTATACAATGTGTCTCTCTACTAGCTATTACAAACAACCATCACTTTGCTTCTCCCACTTATACAAAGTTTCCTTTCTAAGTGGGTGCCATCAAGCATAATCCAGTCCTCTAACGTGTCCATCGTAGACTTTTGCGGCGTGCTCTTCGTGAATGGATCCGCTAGATTTTCCGTCGTATCAATCTTTTCAATCAACACGTCACCTCGTCTAACGATTTCTCGTATGACATGGTACTTTCTCTCTATGTGTTTGGTCGCCTTGTGGGTCCGTGGTTCCTTCGAGTTTGCCATCGCACCGAGTTATCACGATAAACTATGATACTCTTGGGCAAACCGGTACCACACCTAGATCCGTGAGGTAGTTCTTGAACCATACAGCCTCCTTGAAGCCTCAAGGCGGCTACATATTCGGCTTCCATGGTAGAGTCCGCACGCATGCCGCTTTGCACTCCGCTTGAGGATCGGCTCCACCTCCCAAGGTAAACACATAGCCGAGGTTGACTTTTTCTCATCATGGTCGACTTGGAAATCCGAGTTTCTATAACCCAAAGGCATTAGACTATCTGCATGGTAAACTAGCCTATAATCTCGAGTCCTTTTCGGTACTTGAGTATATGCTTTATCGCATCGAATGAGCTTGTCCGAGGTTAGGCGATATCTAGCTACTATGCCTTCCGCATAGCGGATATCGGGCCTCGTGCATAGCATTGCATACATGAGACTTCCCTACGGCGGAAGCGTAAGGAACTTGTCTCATTTCCTCTATCTCCTTTGCGATCATGGGTGATTGCGTCTTAGATCAAAGGAACGCCATGTCCGAAGGTAGCAATCCTTTCTTGGCGGTTTGCATACTAAAATGAGTAATCACAAGATCAATGTAAGGCGCTTTGAGATAAGCTCAACATTTTCTTCTTGCGATCTCGGTGAAACCTTGATCCCAAGAATGTACGCTGCATCTCCTAAGTCTTTCATTTGAAACCGATCGGATAACCAACTCTTTACATCGATATGACTTCACGTTGTTGCCAACTAGAAGAATGTCATCTACATAAAGTACCGTTAACATCTAACCGATACACACAACTCTCGCTGCAACTGGGTAAATCCATAAGACTTTACCACCTCGTCAAAGCGTAAGTTCCATGATCGGGAGGCTCGCTTAAGTCCATAAATGGACTTAAGCTTCAAACTAGATGCTCTTCACCCTTTACCACATAACCTTGGGTTGTTGCATATAGATGTCTCTACCTTCCTCAAGGTAACCGTTTAGAAAAGCGGTTTTAACATCCGTTGCCAAACCTCTGGGTTCAAGTGGTTTGCTATGGCGGAAGAATTACGATGGACTTGAGCATTGCTACAACGAAAGGTCTCATCGAAATCGATGCCCTCAATCTGAGTGTACCCTTTCGCCACAAGCACGGCTTTAAAAGTCACCTCTCCATCGAATATCTCTTCCTTTTGTATATCCACTTACTACCTCGGCTTCCTTGCCATCCGGTAGAGGTGTCTTTCATATACATCCATAGCCGTTATGGACTCCATTTCTAAGTCCATAGCGGTGTGCCATGATCTTGCATCAATGCCTTGTATCACCTCCTTGTATGTCCATGGGTCGATTATTGCTGTTCGTTTCTGGGACTATATCAGAAGATTGTCCACGAACATAAATCGCTCGGGTTGACGAACAACCCTCCACTCTGACGAGGTTCTCGGGCACTATGGCAACGGTGGGTGCAGTAAACTTGTGGTTCTCTATCTTGCACAACTTCTTTGGGTAGGTACCACTTATGCGGTCGGTATCTCCAAAGGAACACGACCCACTTCAATTTCTTGAAGTATCGGTGTCGATCCCTCCACTGAACCACGACATCTCGTCTGCTTGGCCTAATCGGTGGTGGAATCGATCATCTTCTAATTCTTGAAGAATGATTTCAACTTTGGTTATGATTTTCATGTAGTCCTCTTCTAAGAATCGAGCATTAGTGCTAATAATGTCCTTCTCGATCCTCGGGACTATAGAATAAACCACCTTCGTTCCTCTAGGATAGCGATAAATGCCTTTGCGTCGGATCTAGCCTCCTTGTTCGAAGACGTGTCTTTGGATCGCCCATATCCTTATGTGGTTTAAACCGGGCTTGCGCCCAAACCACAACTCGAAAGGGTCTTTTGGTGACTTGGATGGTACTAGATTTAGCAAGTATGCATTGTTTCTAAGGCATACCCCGAACGAAATAGGCAATGTTGCATAACTCATCATTGATCTAACCATTTCCAAAAGAGTCCCATTTCTTCGCTCTGACACACCATTTTGTTGTGGTGTGCCCGGTGAAGTCGTTGGGATGTAATCCCACACTTCACTAGATAGTCCATAAACTCGTTCTTGAGGTATTCGCCACCGCGATCGGACACGATGGCTTGATACTCTTACCTAGCTTCGTCTCCACTTCCGCCTTAAACTCTTTGAACTTCTCAAAGCATTCGGACTTCGGTGAAGCGGTATCGTATCCGTACCTTGAGTGTCGTCGATGAAGTGACAAAATACTCGTACCCTCCACGAGCTTGTGGGACATCGGTCCACACGTGTCGAATGGACTAATTCAACATTTCTTTGGCTCTATAACCCTTCGCTTTGAAGGGTCAGTCGACATCTTACCTTCTATCTGAGATTCGCGGATGGGAGCGGAGTAACCGTGAGATTACCCAACGCCCATTCTTAGCAGGTCTTTGGATCCTATTTAGATTGATGTGACCTAATCTAAGATGCCGAGAGAAAAGTAGTGTCATCTTCTAAGAAAACTTTCTCTTTTAGGGTTTGATGAAGATGCAACATAGTTATAGGTATTATGTTTTGCGAGAAATAGTATAAAGCGAATTATATAAAGTGCCAACGAGATAACCGTCATTTCTTATGATAGAAACACCACTATCAAAAATAACAGAATATCCATGAGTAAATAATTTGAAACAGAACAAGGTTCCACCGAAAATCCGGCACATATAAAACGTCTTTCAAAACTAAAGCTGTTGTCCCAAAACATAAAAAACATCTCCAGCGCAAGCGCCTCGACTTTCGCGTTGCCCATGGAGATCGTTATCTCGCCATCAAACACTCCTTGTCCGCAGGAACCCGCAAGGTGTAACAAACATGATCGATTATACCGTATCTACTACCCAAGAATGGGTAGAACAAGTCGCTAAACATGTTTCCGTTACTAAAGCAAACGGCGTACATTGAGCCTTGAGCATAGGGCACTTGGCCTTCAATGCCCAATCTTACCGCACTTGAAGCACTTGCCCCTTCTCCTTTGGCTTCTTCAAGCCTCCGGTGGCAACCACGTTCTTGTTCCCATTACTCCCACTATTTGCCTTGCCTCTTCCACCTTTGGTACCCCTTTTTCTTTTTCCATTTTGCAACGAAAATTTTGGGCCCTTAGATGTGGTAGCAAGAGCATGTGCTCCTTTTCCCATAACTCCTTCCGCAGCAACGAGATCATTAAGCAACTGACTAAGTGTAAACTCGGTCTTGCTCATGATCGCATTCACGCAGTTCTCAAAGACTTGGGCGGTGTATTGAGGATGATATCGACCTTGGCTCACCGTCAATACCTCCTCCCAACTGATCAAGACTATCCATGAGATGAGTCATGTGGGAGACATGTTCATGGACCGAACTTCCTTCTTCCATCTTACACGCCAAGATTTCTCTCATTGTGTGGAAGCGGACTGTCCGATCCGATTGCCCAAACTTACTCTCGAGACTTGACCAAATATCGATCGCGTCTACCATCGATCGATCTTTGCAGTTGCAAGCCTTTGGACATAGTAGTCATCATATAGCATTTAGCCATATTGTTTGACTTATTCCAAAGTGCCTTGACTCTCGCTCATTAGTCGATCGTCGGTGAGGGCATCGGGGTTTAGGAGTAGTGAGAACAAACATGTGTTCTTGAAATATAGAACATATTCCATGTTTCATTTCCACTCGATAAAATTTGGACCGGATAGCGGATTTGTGCGAGCATATTGATAATCGGTGTAAGAGACATATCGAAGCGATAAAATAAACACATAAGCATCGATCGCATATAATTCGTAAAAATAATATTGTAACCTTTTGATAAAACAATATTAATTGAAACCTCAATCGCCTAAGGAATCCCACATGCAAGCCAGCGTGTGGGCGTTTACATGAACCCCCGACTGGACTAAAATATACCTTTTAGTCGTTTAATTTCAATCCATGTCAACTTATCCTTATGATAAATGAAATTAACGATTGGACCTTACTAGACCACATCACTATCGCAAGAAGGGACTTGGCATGAAGTTGTACTTGAGGTGATGTCTAAGCAATGACCACAATTTTAACAATGAGAAAATGAATTCTTAGAATTGGCATACTCACTCGGACCATACCTTCCAATTCAAATTCTTTTGTTATCTCATTTTATATCTATCTCTAGAGAACTTATGAAAATCGCATATGCAAGCCACGCGTGTGGGCGTTTACATGAAACTCCCACTTCTCGATAGATTTAAAATGTTTTATTTAGAAATCTCATCTAACAAACTTATGATAAGCAGTGCAAGCAAGCCACGTGTGTGGACGTTTACTCACAGTGCGTCTCACTTTGTTTAGAGATCAAAAAGTGGAGGTCTTGACATTTTAATTCAAAAAAAAAAATTTAATATGTCGGGTTACTTGCTTAGTCATTTTATTCAAAAGGTTTGTCCATGCAGATCACGTAATCCTAGCATGCTTTTCTATAGAACTCAACATGTAATATGCTTGATAAACGCTAGCATGCTTACTATGCGCATCCAATTCGTAAAACACTTAAGGTTTGTCGGCGTAATTTAAACATACATAACATGCTCTTGCATTATTTAAACATCCACGACATGCAATGAGCGATAAAATAAAATAAAAATGTTCATCGTGGCCCACTCGTGAAACACGCACTTTCTTGCCTAATCTATTACATAGAATTGCAAAGTGCAAATTAAACTTGACAGACCTCGCGTGCAGGGCACGGACCGGATTCGCCAAAAGCTGATTTGGGCGGATCGGTGGAGCAGGCTGAACCGGTCGAAAATCTGGAACCGGGTCAAAAAAATCGGATCTGGGCTGAAAGGTTCGGGCCAAAAAAATTGGTTCGGGCGGGTTTGGGTCGGTCGACCCAGATAAATTTGGGCAGCTAGCGCTAGGGCACGCCCCATCGCTGCAGCCAACCGCCGCCGCCCTTCCTTGCGCACTGGCGTGCTCGCCTCGAGGCTGCCTCGCGGTCGCGTGGGCGACCGCGACCCACCGAGCTCACCCGCGTCTGGCGAGCGTCGTCGAGCGCGTCGCCGCGCGCCGCCGGGCACCAGCGTGAAAATCGCCGCCCGCATCGCCCAGCGCCGCCGAGACCTCGCCGAGGTTTCCTCGCCGCAATCGAGGCTGCCGAAAATCACGCGCTCGAGGTTTCAGCGTGCGATTCGCGTCGAGCCCGCCGAGCCAGCGGACGGAGCGCCGAGGTTTCCAGCGCCGCGTCTGCGCCGCGTTGAGGTTTCCTCGTGCGATTCGCGTCGCCCGCTGCCAGCCTGCGACGTTGAGGTTTCAGCGCGCGTCTCGCCGAGGCCGCCGCCGCGCCGCCGAGGCCACGCGTGCCTCGCGTTGCCCGCACCGCCGAGACCTCGTTGAGGTTTCCGGTCTGTTCTCGAGAGATCTGCCGGCGCACGCCGCGCCGAGTGATGCCGGGCGTCCGCCAAGCTGCCGCGCCGCACCGCCTCGGGCTACCGAGCCGTGCGCGCCAGACCACCGCCTGTCCGCCTAGTCCGCCCGATCTTTGCCGAGAACGCGCAAGACGGCGCCAAGCGCTGCCGTCGTCCGATTTCTCCGGCGAGTCTTCGTTGTCTGGTTCTTCGTGCTTTCGTCTTCGTTCTTCTTTTACGAGATAAGATTTACGGAAAAATAAATCTAATCTAACCACGGATTTTCTCGTGGTGAAAACAAATCAACAAAAACAAAGCGAGCCACGATGAGCGATGGATCCAACAATTAATTAGCGCACGTAATAATCAGCGTGAATTAATCGATAGAGCCAAGATTACGATCGGGCTCGATACCAATTGTAGGAAAACATATGTTAAGCCTCTCCCGAGGATCTATCTTGGATATTTAATTCACCATACATTGATTATAAACCTATCATGCGTCTAAATAATTAATTGCAACACGAAGGGTTTTCGTGTTTACCTTTGGATCTGTGAGGTCGGTCAAGCGGGATGAGCGGATCGAGCGGATCGGGACTCGTGCTTTGATCTTACGGGTGTATCCGGTTGCCCAATCTCCAGCGTCGGTGAGGACGATCTATGGAGAATGCTTGGAAAATCACCCAATGCTCTCTATGATATTTTGAAAACTCTCACAAGAACTATGTGATGGACGAAAATTTTGCTTGTGTAATTGAGGATTAACTAGACTTTATCTCTTACCTTATATTTATAATGCATTACCATAATCCCACAAGGAAATGATCCATGCATATCCATAAATATAATAATATCCTATAGGATAAAGAGAATAAAATCTATCCTTAGAGACCTATGGGCGCCGATTTTCTTGAGCAACGAGCACGGATGGGCCACCAGGATCAAATGCAAGGAATAAAGATGGGCTTCAAATAAATTAATTATTTTATGTTCGGCCGAACATAAATTAATTTATAAACATTATTCATGCCACTAGAGAATAAATCTTGACTTACCCCTTTATTACGAAGTTGAGTCGGGCTTGCACTTAGACATTCTGAATCCCGTATTTAAGATATCGAGCGTCCATTAATTATTTATAGCAATCATTGCTTAAAATAATTAATATCTTCATTCATTAAGTAGTACCACTCAACCTTATTATTGTACTTGAGCTATCTCAACTGCGGGGTTTAGTACAATAAACCTTTTGAGCTCCTTAAGGGGCGTCATCATCCTAGCGGATACGGTGACTCGTCTGAGATAACTAGCGTGACATACAAGATCTTTGCCACCACCCAAGATCTGGAGAATCTTGGGTTAGAACATATAACCCTCACCCATAACAAGTCAAGTGATGGTCGACAACTCATACTCACCTAATACCTTATCGAGGTTTAGATCATCGTAAGTCACCGAGATCTTGGTTCTTCACGACGGTCGGATAGAAGAACACATCTCATTGTGATCCTTCAATACGTCGAGGCGTGCCAGCATAGACAAGCAACTAAGTCAAGTCACTTCTTATCTATCTGCGGCTATCACCGACAACTCGTCACGAAGTTGTCTCGGTACGTGAAACTTTTATATCTCGTTAAGCTTGACCAATCATACGGACTTACGTGATCTTCTACACACTTGTATGATCTAACTTATATATGAGATAAGGGGACACGAATATATGCAATCAAGTATTCAATTCGGATAGGAGATTGTAATAGTGGTAACGAAACATTGTATACAAGCTCAACCAAACGCTTTCAAGATACAAATCCAGCGGTCTTACGCTAATAGGCGTAGATCCGAATCAGCATTTAAATGCGAAACGAAGTTTCTTAAGATTTCTCCATTAAGGGAAATTATAAAGTTCAGATACAAGAATGTTAAGATCATGTTTTATAGGACCTTACGAGCTCCTAATAATGATAGGCCTAGTAGCCTATAGCTTGGTACTTCCACCAAAATTGGGGAGAGTACGTAATGTTTTCCACGTATCACAGTTAAGGAAATACAAAAATGACCCAAAATACATGATCCGCCATAGTGACGTGATCTTTAACTCAGATGAGTTGTGATGAAAATCTAAGACTAATTTGATTATGCGATTCAACGATTAAAGAATCGAGTTTGGGTCTTTAATCGAAAGTCGATGAAGGAATCATGGACAAAAAGAAATCACGTGGAAAATTTAAGATATTATGATGCAAAGATACCCCATACTTTCGAGGAATGCAAATTTGGACGAAATTTCTTTTAAGGGGTAGAATGTAATATCCCGAAATTAAATGCTGATACGATATTTAAAATTAAGTAAATTAGGGTTTTCGTCGAAATAAATGAATTAGTAATATATCGAATAATGATTTCGATTATTTACGAAGTAACGAATTCCTATTTTATATTCACTAAGGATTGTGAATTAAGGAATAGAATTTTATAAAGTATTTCGGCAGTAGTATTTTAACGTCGATTGAGTATCGATAGTTAAAATTTCGTAAAATTTTCTAAGTGACGAAGATTAGAATTAAATTCCATTATTAATGGAATTATTTAATAAAGTAATTATGACTTTATTACGACCTTTTTGAGATAGGTCGATAATGAGCGTTTTGAGGCGTTTTATCGTCGGCGTTTAGAGATGAATTGAAAAATGAGTTTAATGATCAAGGAATTATAATATTTAAATTCCTATGATTATTATATATAATTAGAGTATTATTTAGCATTAAGATAATGCTAGAACATTAAGGATTAATTATTGAACAAGTTTAGAATTTTGAAAACCACAATTAGAAAATTAGGGTTTTCTCGCATGAAATGATACTAATAATTTTCCTATGATATAATTTATCATATAAAACATATATTATGATATATATCTATAATTAGCGTGAAAATTAAATATATACCAATGCATAATTTACGTCGATTTCATGCTAGAATTTCTATGTTATGTGATCAGAGTGATTCAGTGGGATAATTTACACTCTTATCAAGACAATAGATCTGAGAAACAATTGAAAGCCTTGAATGCACAATTTCCGTGAGCATAGCTATATATGTATCACATGAATGATTTTTTTTAAAGCTTCCAAATTGTGTTGACCAAAGTGAGATATTTTCTACACTCATAACCAAGTAATTAAATGAAAGGACCAAATGAGTGTACAAGGGCTTGTTATAGCCGTGTGATATGTTGGAATTGAAGAAAGAAGAATTTTGTGAACTCTTGTATGATGATGTATTACATTTGGGAATGTGTATGGCTTTAACATGGTGTAAGGTATATATTAAAATGTTTCTCATTTGGTATTTAAGAGGGAGCCGGCGGCTCCTATAGGAAAAGAAAGACGATCAAATTGATTGTTCAAAAAAAATTATGTGTGGCCGTGATTATTGACCAAAGAGGTAGGAAGAAATTTCAAAACACTTGATTGATTTCATATGATAAAGTGTAGGAGTTTTTATACGTATTGTGTAATAAGACAAAATAAATTAAAACTCACCTCTTGTCTACATACATGGCCGACGATGCTTGATCAAAAGAGGATTTTGTTTTGATTCATTCAATGTGTAATTACTATGGGCAATATTGTGATGTAATCTGATTGTGTGAGTTACAAAATATCTTTGCCTTGCATGTTATGTGTGTGACCGTGAAGGGTATAGGGAATTAAGTTAACCACGCTTTATTCCTTTAACTTAAGTGTACATAAGTAATAAGGTAAAAGAAGGAAAGCATCACTTCTTCCATTTGCATTCGGCGTGGTGAAAGAGGAAAAGGAAAGAGGTTTCTTCATTTTCAATCCCAAACCCTTGATACAAAAAGCCTCGCACATTAAATCGACACCGTTAAAAGGTTAGAAATCGAGCGAGCTTGATTATACACTAAATTTTAATTATCAATGGTTTGATCTTATGTTATAAGCATGGTTCTTAATTAAGAAATAATCTAACATGTTAAGATGTTTATTAATAATGTTTAGTATAGTGTATATACTTCATTTATGATGTTTTAAGTACAAACTAAGCATGTTAAGAATTTTAGCAAGGTGATCGAAAATTTCTAATGTTCAAAGTATTAATGGAATTATGATATATGATGATAGTTAAGCTTATAGTGATTATTTAAAAAATTTAGGAAATCATATGCAACTTATTAGTAATGACCGAGAATGTTGGGAAGTTATATGTTGATATATAAATTATGTTTAAGTAAGATTTTGGCATATTAATGTAGTATAGCCTAAAGTAGTTGCTACATAAATTTATTAGAATTTTAGAACAAATGTGTTCATATTTCTTGAATGGCCGAGAATGACTAAGTATGAATGCATTGATGTACAAATTGAAATTGTGGTGTATTATGTTAGATTAATGATATAGGATGAAGTTTAGGTAT
Organism: Salvia rosmarinus; assembly: GCA_036937905.1. Taxonomy (NCBI): domain Eukaryota; kingdom Viridiplantae; phylum Streptophyta; class Magnoliopsida; order Lamiales; family Lamiaceae; genus Salvia; species Salvia rosmarinus. The sequence goes on along the minus strand of CM072816.1, from coordinate 42,951,384 downwards.
TGTGAAATTTAATTGAAATTTTAGAAAAATGTTTGGTATATTTGTCAAGAAATTTCGAGAGCTATAAGCTATAGGAAATTGATGTTCTATTTTCCTATAGTTAATGTTAATACATATTAGTGATACTATGATAAAATAGTACACTATATGAATTTAGAAGAATTTTGGAAGAAGATTGGAAATTATAAGCTCGAGAGCCGTGAGCTTGATTAAATATATTAAGGATTTTAAATCCTTAATATCGAAAGAATAATACATTATATGTCTAGAAATTATTTTAGACATATTAAGAATTTATGGAATTTTATAAACATAGAATACTATGTTTATGTCGAAACGATTATACTAAATAACGTTAGAAATGAAAAATAATGTTTAATGAATAACTTGATTAATATTTAAGAAAATATTAATAAAGTTTATCGATTTTGTGAAAAATCGAAATTAAGGTTTATGAAAAGAAATCGATTGGAAATCGATTTATATGGAAATTAGATATTAAAATATTATTTATTAAAGAGTCAAAATTGTTGACTTTTGAAATTAAGGTATGAAATACGTTCGATAAATACGCTAATACGTGTAAAAGCGTATTAATTATATAAGAAAATCTCATTGGTGAGAAAAGATTTCATAATTGAAATCTTTATATCAAAAACGATGAGAATCGTTGAGCGTTTAACCTAAAGGTTAAAATGAAATAGTTGAACATATCTCAAGTCGAGAAATGTTTAGTTTAAGATCTGTGATTGAGCGGCGTATTGAATTAGTTAAGGAATTCAAATTATATTAGTATAAGTTATCAAAGTTTATTTTAAACTTTGAAAATCTCAAAACGTCGACATCTTGAAATCGTTTTTACGTAAAGGTGAGACGTGGATGCGATCGTTGGCGTAGAAGGAAAGCAATTAAGAAAGCTTACGTGCAGGTGGGCTTCTTTCTTATCCTCGAGGATAAAATGCTCTATTTATGATGCTTTCTTGAAATGAAAAGTAATTATTTATGATGCTCTCTTTTGAGAAATGATTATGAAATGATGATGAAATTACACCCAAAATATTTATGTTTTATGTATGTATCCTATCCTTGAATGAAATTTTATGAATGTTGTTGGGTCGCTCTCAACTTATGAATGAAATCGATATCGGATCTATGGCGGAAGCTTATACGGCTTGGATTAGCGTGTACACATAATGGTATTTGTCTTTGTAAGAAAAATTCACGGCGGTCACGGCGTAGAGGAGGCCTCGCTTCTACGGCGTAAATGTTAATGTTATGATGAAAGGGATATGGATCATACATACAAGGAAAATGTCTGTGAATGACGTTTATGAAAATGATGAAAATGTTTAGTAAGCTCGAGGCCTTTTAAATAAAACCCTTGTGTCTTACCATGATGGGCGATGTAATTTAAAGGCGATAAAATGTTTTGGCATAAGTCCACTTGAGTGCATTATTTGTACTCGACCACGCATATTGTTTTTAAATGTGCAGATTGAAATGATTATCGATGGGCGGTGTTGAGCAATAGGAAGGTTGTCGCTGAAAAGTTTATACCTTGATAGTACATCGTCATATGTACATATCACATGTCTTCCGCTAAAAGAACATAAGTTATGTAGTAAAGTCCAAAAACATACTTGATTTATGTATTATAGTTTATTGATAAATAGTCTTTATGTTTATTCATCCTGTTTAAGAGTAATAATCCACCTAAATCGTACTTAGGATTTAGGGGTTATTCTGATTCAAGAGACTTCATGAGATATAAGCAGTTATCATTTTAAAGAAAGGCGAGTCATTAGACACGTGATTAACGAATGATCAAAGTTGAATATTAATCGATCAACTTTGTTTATGGCCGATACCATGATCTTTGACATGAATTCATACTTGTTTATCAAATGTCTAACCCATGAGACTCGGATCATGCATTATTTTACAAGCTGTAAATGAGTTGGCGAGAAAAGAGTAGTTGAGTTTATGTGAAAGGCGAAACCGAGGCAAAACATATGACATGACAAAATAGGTCTTAGCTCGACATTCAATCTTAAATCATCATCTCTTACACAACCTACATATTTAGAAATACATGCATGGCGTGAGTACTTGATGCACTCGGTGGGCGATTGCGAAAACAATGAAACATGCTCTTAGAGCTATATAATCGACTTGCCACAGTTAGATTCACGGGGTTTTAGAAATAACCTATGAATTAAATTTTATGAAATCACTTACTTCATGATCAATGCGCGTGCTAACAATTCTAATTATAACATGTCTGAGACAATCATCAATAAACACCATATCTACGCTTTAAGCGTGTTGAGAAGTGAGCCTCCTCCTCAACACCTTGGCGAAAGGCCACTGTGTACACATACCCTTACTAACGACTCGTCTAGCATAGGGCGATATCATCATTCTCTCATAGATGGGCAATATCTGATATGCTCAAAAAGCAGTAGTCGATTTACTTTTGCAAAAATAGGCATATGCTCATTATCATAAACTTGTGCACACATTTTAGTTTAGAAAGCCAGCCGAAATCGAAACACTCGAGACTTTCGACTTTTCCTTTCTTGATCTCTATCCCTTCCACTTGCTCCTTAATAAAGAAATAAGAAGAATAAACACGGAAGAGGAACTAAGAGTTTCTAATTCTTGAGCCTCTACTAAAAGTCTCGGTACACTAAGGGTTGGCTAAGCTCGCTGGGTCGATGCACCATACTTACTTATTCAACTCATTATAAAAAGTATTTTAGAAGAACTTTAATCTTTCAATTTCTTATATATATATATATATATATATATATATATATATATATAAGATACCTTTACAAATATAGGAACATCTTAACTTTCTAATATTTTCCATTAGAAACTTTGATCGATTAGTCTTGATCAAGCTACATAATCACAACAATCCATATTTTGAAATCAAATCCAAATAATCAAGCCATAATCACAAAGTCCTTTGAAATACGCAAACTAACGAGATTAAAATTTTTCATACTAGTATAGAAAAATCTCAATAATTCAAAATAAGATAATTTCATATACTAGATCATACTTTTGAAATCAAACCTCAAATAAAATCAAAATAATAAGTTCTTGATATTCCATAAGCATACTAAATTAGGGGTTTTCACATGAGTTGGATTTAACTCAATTTCTTTCACCAAACACAACATATATATATATATATATATATATATATATATATATATATATATATAATCACATATATACTAACTTATTTTAAATAAACAAGAGCGAATCATCTTGAAATCAAGGCCATAGTTTACGCCATGATAAGAAAATAAGGGGTTTCGATTTTTGTTTCCACAATCGACTCTAAACATGCTCAAACATTTATAATTACATAGATCTAGGCTCAATTTAAGAAATCATCAACAATCCCTCAAGGTAAGAATTAGGGTTCTTAGCAAAGTTTGGATTTTTCTTGAATATAAACAAATCAAACCATAGATCAAGCATAAATCGTTTCTAAAAGGGTAGATCTAAGCATAAATAGACAAAAGATTGAAGAACTAAATTTTGTAAAGAACATGGCCTAATGGCCGAAACTTTGGGGAGCTTGGGGGTGGGTTTTCATCTCGATTTCTACTTCAAAACTTGAATAAGGTTAGAGATCTACCTTCTTAAGACGTTGATCTATCGATTTGAAGAGGATTGGAAGCTTGGACCTTGAACTTGGAAGAAGAAAATTTGAGTGTGTGTGTGTGTGTAGCTCTCGAAAATTTGAGAGAATGGGAGGAAAATGGAGTCTTTGCAAGCTAATACATATATATATATATATAGAAATCTGAGTTACTATTTAAATCTTCTTCCATAAGCCATTTAATGGCTTCTTTGATAAGCCACTAAGTTTCTAGAAAATTCCATTAGCTTCTTGAATAAGCTATGCTCTTTTTAGCTTCTTTAATAAGCTTTAATAAACATTTGGGTTCATTAATACCTTTTTATGCTAGGCCCAATTTATTAAAGACGTTAAGTCTTCATCCGAACATATACATATATTCGAAATAGGTACTCAACAAAATGGGGATATAATATATATATATATATATCTCTTGAATTTAATAAATCAAATAGAAAGGTAAAAATTTGCTAGCAAGTTGAAATCTCATTTATCACTCTTTCAAAATTAAACTTTGAATTAAACAATAAATAAAAATCTATTGTTAAATCGATCAACTGTAAAATTCTAAAATATATCTTTGAGTTAAAACTTTATAAAATCTTATATGAGGATGCATTGTCCCTAGTCACTCACGTAATTAATTTCTAATTAATTACGTACTTAGCGCTTAATCAGAGCTATGGAAATCTGGGGTATTACAATGCCATTGACTCAACATGGTACAACTACCTTACAGCCATAAATGTTTCTCCACTTCAGTCCATACCATATAAATCTCCACATGAAACCCTTCCACGTCCCTTTTCAAGAAAGCGAGTTTGAGGCGGTGGATCATCTAAACAAGCTGGAACTACCGATCTTTCAAATATGAACTGAATTTGTACAACCGGTTGGACCACTCAAGTCAACCTCTTGACAGTGATCGCCATTTTCACGACCGCCTCTCTTGAAACCGAAATCAGTTTTCTCATCCTAAATCCATTGCTAATCGTTTTACGAGCTTCCACGGAGGATGAATGTATTGAAGAGGTGTCGGAGGAAGAGAATCTGAAGACTTACCAGATGCAAATATAGAAGTTGAAAGAATGGATGATGAGAATGAAATGTTGGGCCACGACGATGGAGCGATATGGCATCAAGGATGGACTAAAGTTAGATGGAAATTGACAAGTAGTGTTGTACATTTGTTAATAGGTAATGAAGTAGGATTTATGTAAATAGTATGCATGTATAAAGTTAACCTAGACTAGATGGAAGAGTTTAGATGCTACTATTCAAGGAAATTTTCTTCTATGTTAAAAGTCCTCTATGAGGCAATTTTTCCATGATATAAAAGTAAACTTTAAAAATATTTATGTTATGTTGATTGCTGTTTCTCTTGCTTACTTTTGAACCTATTGTTTATGCAATTGTATGAGTTTAATTACATGTAACCTTACTTGTTAAACCATGATACTTTCTTGCTTTCTTGCTTACATACTACATATATATTGTTCTTATTAATTTTAAATGCAGTATGCCGCCAAGACGTCGAAATCAAATTCCTGTGGTAGATGAACAAGAAAGTGAAAATATACCTCAACCTACCCCTGAACCTACCCCTCCTCCAAATACCAGAATTTTTTTTGAATTATTCCTTCGACAAAATCCACCATCTTTCAGTGAAACTGTAATACCCCGAGATATTTTCTTAAAGAAGTATATATATATATATATATATTTTAAAGAGTGAATTATGTTTCTTTAAATTGTGAACTAAAAAAAAAATTGAGTTTTGAACGTTTTTACAGGTTGTTCGTCCAAGAGCGAGGATGCGCCCTAGTGAAAATCTAAAGTTTGATATTATAAGTTTTAATGTCTTAGTAAATTATAATTATGAATTTAGCATGAAAGTTTAACTTTTATGCATCGGTGATTAATTGATGATATTAAGTGATTTGGATATAAGAATCGATTAAAACGTTATTTGTTATGCATTAGATTAAAAATTTGTGAAGAAGTAATAAAATGGATATACATGTACATATATGTAAATATACATCTTATGCCTTAAGTATGAAGAAAAGTGTAGAGTTTGTGGATTTCTCTAGAAAATGGTGATTAATCACCTTACTAAATAAATTGAAAAATAAAGAAAAATTTGAGGATTAGATTATAAATAGCTACTATTCATCATTTTCATCATTTTCTTCCCCAATTTCGTGCTTCACACACACACACAAAATTTTCGAAAATTTCATGCTCCAAAATTTCAAGATCCAATAGTTAAATTTTGATCGGTCTTCGAATTCGGTATAATTCAATCTCTAGAAACGTATCTCGGTTTGAAAATTTAAAAACATGAACTTATGTGCATGTTGAATTTTCGTCCTTTCATGGATTGTGAAGATGATGTGTTGTTGTTTGATTATTTTTGATGTTACGTTGGATTAATCGTCGATAAACCGTTTAACGTTGAATTTTTGAGCATATGTTCATTCTTTGAATTTTGTGAATTTCAAAATTTGAGGCCTTCATATTGAATTTATGTTGTTTATATGCTTGATATTTGTTCATATATGTGTTGTTGGGTTGAAATAAACATGTTTTGAACAAGAAAACGTTTGAAATCGAAGCGTCGGGAAACCCATTTTGGTAGAAAACCTTAGCTCATGTAATGTTGGATTTTTTATTTTATTTGATAATTTCCACTTCATATTTGGATTCTATGATATGAATAAAACTTAAAATGATTTATTCGCATTTTTCGGCCGACGTATTAAAAATTTGGAAAATTTTAGTTTGACGTCGAATTAGGGCTTTCAATGCTAAAGCTTTAATCTTTGGATTTTGATGATTGATTTGTGATCTTTGATGATAGTTAAGCATATATAAAGGTTCATCTAAGATAGACGACATCTTGTGCAAATTTTCACGTTAAACATACGTTATGTTAAAAAGAGTATTGTTGGTTTATGGTTAAGATTAAGCGGTTTACGTGCGTTGATGTGTCTAATATACTTAATTGGACATATGAAAATTAGTTAAGAGTAATGTTAAAGTGCTAGGTGGCGTGACATCCGAAGCTCAAGGACGAACAACCAAACAAGAGATTTATTTTGAAACGCGTCACACGAGGTGGGGTTTACTCGATCTATAAGTCGTTGTATGGTTATAATCATTGTTGTGTTTTGTGCATGCATGTGAGCTAGAATGTTAAAGAAGTACCCTCGAGGAGACCCACAGGGGTCTAGTGTAGCGATCTACACTCGAGGAGGCCCATGAGGGCTAACCAACGCGATAAATAATGAGTACCGCAAGGAGTAGCGCGATGAGATAAATAATGAGTACCCGCAAGGGCTATCATAAAAGAAGAGTTCATTATGTTGTGTGCATTACGCAATTGGTTGTAGCCTTGCGGTGTATTCCCACAGTATGTTTACATGCTCACATCCCCTATTTTCGTATATGTTTTGCGGGATGAGAAGTTGTGATTGATCTTGTGAATGAGCTCCACACATACATTCTCTCTGGATCACGTTTTATGTAAATATGTTTCAAACTATGCTAGTACTCGAGTGTGTTAAGAGCAACCTTAAATGGTTTTTGGTTCAAAACTATGTTTGATATACTATGACATTTAATAGATATGTATATATTTTGTTGAGGGTTGTGTCTCTTGTTCTTTATTCTTATTGTTGGTATTGTTGTTTCGTATTGACATATACATATTTATCGGTATATGCCGTACGTTAGTCGAATTTTTCCCTCATTGCTTATATATAATATTTACCAATATTATTATTATTATTATTATTATTCTATAATTGTTAAAGAAATAAAGATTTTAGTAATGTCTACATTACAAGAATGGGCGTTCTGGTTTGGTATCGAGGCGAGGTTGTGTTTGAAAGATTTTGAACTTTTGATTGAGAATAGAGAATGTGTGGGCCATTACCGTTGCTCAACGTCGACTCTCAGGTAATTATGTTTATGAAAAATGTTTAGCTGTTTTCAAAGTTATGATGTGAGCATGAAATGAAAAGAAAGATTGTGTCGGGATAATGTTTGAAAGTTTTCGTATCAAAAGAAATGAGAAAGGTTAAGAAGTGTCCACAAGGGACAAAGTATATTGATTTGTTATGCTTGATACGAATTAAAGATTTATGCAGTTTTCCGACACATTCTTTATGAAGTTAAAGATGAAGGTTTTAGGAAGTGTTTCTTAACTTCTGAAGTTTAGTATTCGAGTTAAGAATATGTGTTATGCTATGAGAAAGAAAGTAAAGAAATTATTTTTATGTTATGAGAAAGAAGTCCTCGAAATATAACTTTGAGGTCCAATGTAAATGACTTGTATCTTTGATTTAGAAATTGAAGTATGCCACCAAGGCGTGTCTGGGCAAGAAATGGGCCACAAACCCCGGATAATGGTGTGGATTTTGTTCGGTTCTTACAAATCTTGCAAGGATTTATGCGTGACAAGCAACTCGAGGTGTGGGCGTGAACAACCAGCCGAGAACTTATGAAATTATTGATCGGTTTAGAAGGATGGATCCACCAAAGTTTAAAGGATAGGAAAGACCGAGAAAATGTTGAGGTGGATCCGAGTTCTCGAGCGGATTTTCAATTGATGGGTTGTTACGAAGAGCAAAACGTTTGGTGTGCTATATACCGACTAGTTGAGGAAGCAAGTTATTGGTGGGAGTCGCATGCTAGAACAATGACTGTTGAACAACGTCAAGCTTTGACGTGGAATGATTTCAAAGATTTGATTAGGGATCGTTATTTCCCTCAATCTTATCGACTGCAGAAAGAAACTGAATTTCTTAATCTAAAGCAGGGTAATATGACAGTGGTTGAATATGAAAGGAATTTTAACAGATTGTCTCGTTTTGCTCCGTATTTGGTTGATACAGATGAAAAGAAAGCTCGTCGTTTTGAACAAGGGTTGCGACCAGAAATTCGGGGAATATTAGCTGGCTTGAAATTGGCAACTTATAGGGAAGTAATTGAAAGAGCACAAGCAAATTTTAGTGGTTTGCAACTAGAAATCCAAAAAGAGAAACGTGATTCATATGGAAAAGAAGAAGGAGAATTAGGAAAAAGTGGAAGTGAGCGGTCGAGGCGAGATGGCAACAAGTATCACGTTCTTGATAGGTTAAGCAAACACTTTGCAACAAGCACCGACAAGCCTCGTGCCAAAATTGCAAGAAAAATCATAAAGGTGAATCTTGGCTAGGAAAGAATGTTTACTACTCTTGTGGAAAACCGGGGCATATGTCATATAATTGCCCAGTAAAATGAGAGAGCACGAAAGAAAATGCAAGTACACGAAAAGAAAGTGAAGCCCCGAGTCTTTGCTATGACACAAGGAGAAGATAACTCGAAGGATGGAGGCGGACACAATGTCGGTATTCTTCAAGTGTCCAATACTCCGACTTTGGTTTTATTTGATTACGAGCTACACATTCCTTTATCTCTACAAAATTTTGTTCCAATCTTGAAATGCCTTGCTATGTTAATTGTGATGCTCTAGAAGTTAGTGTTCCTTCAGAAAACTATTATAACTTCTAGGATGATAAAAGGCATAGTAATAGATTTAGAGGAAGGAACTAGAAAGTCGACTTCATGTTATAGATATGCGAGATTTTGATATAATCCTAGGAATGGACCTGGATGGGTAAAATCATGTAACACTCGGATGTCGTGAGCGGAAGTGGAGATTCAATGTCCTGGAGAGCCAAAAATTTGCTTTCATGATACAAGAACAAAGGTTCCATCAAAGATTATAAGTGCAATGAAAGCAATGAAAATGCTAAGAAAAAGTAATTGCCAAGGGTATTTAGTTACCATGACCGAAACACAATCTGACAAAAGTAAAATCACGGAAGTGCCGGTAGTAAGAGAATATGTAGATGTGTTTCCTGAGGAATTACCAGGAATTCCACCAGACCGTCAAGTTGAATTTGCAATAGATCTGGTACCTGGAGCAGCACCGATCTCAAAAGCACCATACCGAATGGCACCAAGAGAATTGCAAGAACTCAAAGTTCGGTTGCAAGACTTACTTAACAAAATTTATTCGACCAGCGTATCTCCTTGGGGTGCCCAGTATGTTGTGAAAAGAAAGATGGAACTTTGAGAATGTGCGTTGATTACGAGAACCTAATAGATTGACGATTAAGAATAAATATCCATTGCCGAGGATCGAAGATTTATTTGATCAACTTAAAGGTGCTAGTGTGTTCTCGAAGATTGACTTGAGATCGGGATATCACCAACTCAAAATCAAAGAGAGCGACATTCAAAAGCGACTTTAGAACAAGATATGGTCATTTGAATTCAACGTCGTACCTTTTGGACTCTTGAATGCACGGTGTCTTCATGGACTTAATGAACCGAGTTTTCTACTCATATCTTGATCGGTTTGTTATTGTGTTCATTGATGATATTCTAGTGTATTCAAGGGATAAAGACCAACATGCTGAACATCTCAGGACCGTATTGGAAATACTAAGAAAAGAAAAGTTGTATGCAAAATATCAGAAATGTGAATTTTGGTTGGAACAAGTTGCTTTTCTTGGACATGTGATTACTTGAGAGGTATAGAAGTAGATCCGTCAAAGTTAAGCGATAAGCAATTGGAAAAGACCAACTAATATGAATGAGGTCAGGAGTTTTCTGGGAATGGCAGGGTATTATCGAAGATTTATAGAAGGTTTCTCAAAGATTTCTGGTCCATTGACAAAGTTGACACGCAAAATGAAAAGTTTCAATGCGGTGAGCAGTCGAGCAAAGTTTCCAGAACTAAAACAACGCCTCATGTCAGCTCCGGTGCTAACTGTGCCTGATGGTACCGATGGTTTCGTTATCTACAGTGATGCTTCAAAGCAAAGAATCGGATGCGTGCTAATGCAACATGGAAATGGGTAGCCTATGCTTCAAGACAATTGAAACCACACGAGCAGAATTATCCAACACATGATCATGAGCTTGCAGCTGTGGTACATGCGTTGAAGATATGGTAACATTATCTTTATGGAAGTAAGTGTGACATTTACACTGAGCATAAAAGTTTGAAATATTTCTTCACGCAGAAAGAGTTAAACCTTCGGCAAAGAAGATGGTTAGAATTGGTTAAAGATTATGATTGCACTATTCACTATCATCCTGGAAAGGCAAACGTAGTCACTGATGCATTGAGCCGAAAGAGTTACATAGCAGCATTACCTACCAAACAAGAATAGCTAGTGAGAGAATTTCAGAAATTAAATTTGGAAGTGGTGACACCGCCAAACACCACGACAGGAATCATTTCAGCACTCGTGGTTCGTCCGATAATTCAAGATCGAATTAGAGAGGCACAGAAGAATGATCCATTTTTGTGCAAAATGAAGAAACGAGCAGAAGAGGGTACAATTCAAGGATTTGCTATCACGACTGATGGTATTCTTGTTTTCAACGGGAGATTGTGTATGCCGAATAATGAGGAATTGAGACAAGAACTACTTGCAGAAGCTCATAACACTCCATATTCCGTGCATCCCGGAGGAACCAAATGTACAAGGATTTGAAATCAGTATATTGGTGGTAGAATATGAAGAGATCCATTGGAGAGTTTGTAGAAAAACGCATTACATGTCAGCAGGTGAAATTCGAACATCAACGATCGTCTGGATTGCTAAATCCACTTGACATTCCCGAGTTGAAATGGAAACACATTTCTATGGACTTTGTGGTTGGACTACCTCGCACAGTTAGAGGTAATCACGCTATTTGGGTTATTATCGATAGATTAACAAAATCAGCTCATTTTCTTCCCATGAAGATGACTTTTAGCAGGGATCAGTTAGCTCAACTCTATATTAATGAGATTGTAAGACTACATAGGGTGCCAGTGTCAATTGTGTCGGATCGAGACACGAGATTTACTTCTAATTTCTGGAAAAGTCTCCAGTCAGCTTTGGGCACTAGGTTAAAGTTCAGCACAGCTTACCATCCTCAATCAGATGGACAGTCAGAGCGAACTATCCAAATTCTGGAAGATATGCTCCGTGCTTGTGTGTTAGACATGGGCGGAAGTTGGGAGAAGTATCTACCATTGGTTGAATTCGCCTACAATAATAGCTATCAAGCTACTATTGGGATGGCTCCATTTGAAGCTTTGTATGGGAGGAAATGTAGGTCACCAATTCATTGGGATGAAGTTGGAGAGAGACGGATTTTAGGGCCTGAATTAATTGAAGAAACAATTGGAGTTATCACAAAGATTAGAGAAAGAATCAAGATAGCCCAAGATCGTCAGAAATCATCTGCTGATCAAAGACGAAAGGATATACATTTTGAGGTTGGTGATAAGGTATTTTTAAAGATAGCGCCGATAAAAGGAGTGATCAGATTTGGTAAGAAAGGAAAGTTACAACCTCGTTGTGTGGGACCTTTTGAGATACTTGAAAATATAGGAAAGGTGGCATATCGCCTAGCTTTACCTCCAGACTTGGCTGGCGTTCATGATGTGTTTCATGTGTCGTTGCATAGGAAATATATCTCAGATCCAGGTCATGTTATATATCATGAGAATTTACAGGTTTCACCGAATTTAACACACGAAGAGGTACCGATTGCGATTCTAGACAGAAAAGTGTATACTCTAAGAAATCGAGAAGTACCTTTGGTGAAAATACAGTGGAGTAGACATGGACCCGAGGAAGCGACATGGGAAAGAGAAGATGAACTTTAGTTCGATATCCCAACCTTAAGGACTTACGGGTTAATTTTAGGAAGAAATTATTTTAAGGGGTAGAATTTAATACCCTAGATATTTTCTTAAAGAAGTATATATATATATATATGTATTTATATATATATTTTAAAGAGTGAATTATGTTTCTTTAAATTGTGAACTAAAAAAATTTGAGTTTTGAACGTTTTTACAGGTTGTTCGGCCAAGAGCGAGGATGCGCCTTAGCGAAAATGTAAAGTTTGATATTATAAGTTTTAATGTCTTAGTAAATTATAATTATGAATTTAGCATGAAAGTTTAATTTTTATGCATTGGTGATTAATTGATGATATTAAGTGATTTGGATATAAGAATCGATTAAAACGTTATTTGTTATGCATTAGATTAAAAATTTGTGAAGAAGTAATAAAATGGATATACATGTACATATATGTAAATATACATCTTATGCCTTAAGTATGAAGAAAAGTGTAGAGTTTTGTGGATTTCTCTAGAAAATGGTGATTAATCACCTTATTAAATAAACTGAAAAATAAAAGAAAAATTTGTGGATTAGATTATAAATAGCTACTATTCATCATTTTCATCATTTTTCTTCCCCAATTTCATGCTTCACACACTACACATGCACGAACATTTTCGAAAATTTCATGCTCCAAAATTTCAAGATCCAATGAGCTAAATTTTCATCTGCCTTGAATTCGGTATAATTCAATCTCTAGAGCGTATCTACGGTTTGAAAATTTAAAACATGAACTTATGTGCATGTTGAATTTTCGATCCTTTCATGGATTGTGAAGAGGATGTGTTGTTGTTTGATTATTTCTTGATTTTACATTGGATTAATCGTCGATAAACCGTTTAACGTTGAATTTTTGAGCATATGTTCATTCTTGGAATTTTTGTGAATTTCGAAAATTTGAGGTCTTAATATTGAATTTATGTTGTTTATATGCTTGATATTTGTTCATATATGTGTTGTTGGGTTGAAATAAACATGTTTTGAACAAGAAAACGTTGAAATCGGCGAGTCGGAAACCCTTTTGGCGAAAACCTTAGCTCATGTAATGTTGGATTTTTGATTTTATTTGATAATTTCGAATTCATATTTGGATTCTATGATATGAATAAAACTTAAAATGATTTATTCGGATTTTTCGGCCGACGTATTAAAAATTTAGAAAATTTTAGTTTGACGTCGAATTAGGGCTTTCAATGCTAAAACTTTGATCTTTGGATTTTGATGATTGATTTGTGATCTTTGATGATAGTTAAGCATATATAAAGGTTCTTCTAAGATAGACGACATCTTGTGCAAATTTTCACGTTAAACATACGTTATGTTAAAAGGGTATTGTTGGTTTATGGTTAAGATTAAGCGGTTTACGTGCGTTGATGTGTTTAATATACTTAATTGGACATATGAAAATTAGTTAAGAGTAATGTTAAAGTGCTAGGTGGCACGACATCCGAAGCTCAAGGACGAACAACCAAACAAGAGATCTATTTTGAAACGTCTACACGAGGTGGGGTTTACTCGATCTGTAAGTACGTTGTATGGTTATAATCATTGTTGTGTTTTGTGCATGCATGTGAGCTAGAATGTTAAAGAAGTACCCTCGAGGAGACCCACAAGGGGTCTAGTGTAGCAATCTACACTCGAGGAGGCCCTGAGGGGCTAACCAACGCGATAAATAATGAGTACCCGCAAGGGGTAATCGCCAACGAGATAAATAATGAGTACCCACAAGGTAATCATTAAAGAAGAGTTCATTATGTTTTGTGCATTATGCAATTGGTTATAACTGCTTGCGATGTATTCCCATCGAGTATGTTTACATGCTCACATCCCTATTTTCATATATGTTTTGCGGGATGAGAAGTTGACATTGATCTTGTGACGAATGAGCTCACACATACATTCTCTCCGGATCATGTTTTATGTAAATATGTTTCAAACTATGCTAGTACTCGAGTGTGTTAAGAGCAACCTTAAATGGTTTTGGTTAAAAACTATGTTTGATATACTATGACGTTTAATAGATATGTATATATTTTGTTGAGGGTCAGTGTCCCTAGTTCTTTATTCTTACTGTTGGTATTGTTGTTTGATTGGCATATACATATTTATAGGGTATATGCCATCCGCTCAATCGATATTTTTACCTCCATCGCTTATATATAATATTTACCAATATTATTATTATTATTATTATTATTCTATAATTGTTAAAGTAAAGATTTTAGTAATGTCTCACACAAGAATGGGGCGCTGAATCGTAATCTGTGAGGCGAGAGGAATGGATTCGGGCAATGGAAAGAATTTTCAATTTTTGGAATGCTCAGATAAGGAATGCCTTTTGTGCATTTCCTTTCAATTAAAAGGACCGGCTGACTTGTGGTGGGAATCACATGAAGACTCTCGCTCTGAGAGATTGAAAATTTTTACTTGGGAACAATTTAAGGAAGAATTGTTCGCAAAATACATTCCTCGAAGCCACAAGAAACAAAAGAAAATTGAGTTCATGAATTTAAAGCAAGGAAAGAAAACCGTGGCAGAATATGATAGAGAATTCTGCACCTTATCTCGTTATGCTCCGTACAAGATAGAAACTGACGAGAAAATGGCTGAATTGTTCCGCTCAGGGTTACGTCAAGAAATAAGAATCATTTTGGCAAGTCAACCTGCCTTATCATATGCGGAAACATTGAACAGGGCTTTACATATGGAATTAGAGATGCAGGCAGAAAAGAAAGCTCCTGAACCAAACCCAACTCCATCCCAAAGCCAAACTCCACAAAAGCTTATGCCTCACAATCAACGTTTTAAAGAAAAGAGAAGATGGTAGACAAGAGACTTTCCGAATAAGAAACCCTGGCAACGACCAAATCATCCTTTCTCAAGTTCCTTCCGACCACCCTTCCAAAATCAACCACCACCAATTCCAATTCTTCCCAGAATACCTTTGTGCCCAAAATGTGATAAAGCTCATACCGGAATCTGTAAATGGGGTACCAATAGTTGTTATAACTGTGGCCAAATAGGTCATTATGCAAACAACTGCCCAAATCGACAAAGACTACCGGAGAGTGGAAGAAAGTCAACTTCTACTAAACAAATGCCACAAATGAAGGCCATAGGTGGTAACTTAATTCTTTTTAATACGGGAGCCTCGCATTCTTTTATCTCTACGACATGCATAGATGTTTTTAAGCTACACATAGAGCGAAGTAACCAGGATCTGAAGGTAATGACTCCTTTAGGTAAATCTACAGTAATTTTCCACATATGTTCCGACTTAGAATTTGAGTTGGGAACTCTCAAATTGAAAGCAAGACGTTTACAAGTAATATCAATGTGGGATGTAGATATTATCTTAGGAATGGATTGGTTAATAGAAAATCATGCCGTAATTCGATGCGAAGAACGAGAAATTTCGTTCCATCCTCAAGGAAAAGAACCCACCTGTTTTTATGGTGTGGAAATGAAAGAAAGAAGAATTCCCATAATCTCAGCATTGAGTGCTGAAAAACTGATGAGAAATAAGGAAACTTGTGCCTATTTGATATATTTGAATCTTGATGATAAGAAGAAGGAACGAAGAATTGAGGACGTGTCTGTAGTTCAAGAATATCCAGATGTCTCCATAGGGAGCACCTGTTTTGTTCGTGAAAAAGAAGGATGGTACCCTAAGAATGTGTATAGATTATAGAGAATTAAACAAGCTCACCTTGAAAAAAAAATATCTGTTTGTCACGCCCCCGTTCCGGAAAACTCGGATTGGCTGCGGACTAATACTAGGAACAGTATTTAAGGTTCATGAAAGGCTATTATGAGGATGCAAATCACATGTAATCTATCATGCTCTGAACATAACACACATTAATAACTGGATATACCGGATAGGCTAGACCAACAGACCCAAAGATTAACAATGATCTGACGGACTTCAACAGTTCATATCATTTTATCCTCCAACAGATCCAAAAGAATACTATTGATATGAAGGATTTCAACATCTCACGCCGCAATTCCCGAGGGAAGGCACGGATGCCGGGGTGTGATTAGGGTGGGGTTAGGCGGGGAAGAAGGGGGGGATACACATAACATACATGATAAGAAGATGTGACCATGAAAATCGGGCAGCATCTCCTCTATAACTAGGACATATCCTGAAGGGGAGGGGTGCACAAACGATCCACCAACAGAATAATATCGATACCATAACTTCGATAGACGTGATCCTGATTTATTATAAGTAATGCAAGAAAGCAAAATGGCATTACATCCTGTCAACTAGACCGGTCAACCACGTAGCATGCTCACGTCGAGACTCACGACATAATAACATAATGAATCTTGTTCCCAATCGGAAAAATAAGGGACAAGAATATGCCAACATCGTAGTACATATATATATAAGATAACAACATCGGCGGGCGGTGTAGCTTGAAAGGAAGCGCAGCTCAACCAAATCGACCCCTCGCCGCCCGTCCAAATTTTCCTCCATCTCGTGAAAACATTTTGAAAAGAGTTTGGGGTGTGTACTAGCGCACTCGGTGGGGTTTTATCATAAATCAAAAGAATCATGATGCGTGTTCGAGCACTTACCTTAGAAGGTTTTAAAACGTAAGTCCACTTCTAAGTAAGCAAAATAGATTTTTCATTTTCGATACCGATCCGTTATTCTCATTACTCCCATCATAGAACCAAGAACCACGGCTCGGACGTATCCCGCCAGCCCATCACATTCATTCGCCCGAACATATCCGATCGACCCACAATATCTCGGCCGGAACATATCCAATCGACCCATACCCGAACGTATCCGGCCGGCTAACTCGGTGTGGACTTGGTCAAATCCCGTCGAACCATAACCACCTCATTACCATTTCGTGTGGACTTAGGGGTCTATCCTTCGTAACCATAACCACGTGTTCGGGTCTATCCCTTCGATCAATACTCAAGATGGTGATCAACCCACGAATAGAGATCCGTGCACAATCACAAGAGAACCACGTCTCGGATCGGAGAACAAGAATAACTTCACCAAAACATTTTACGGCGCACATGTTTTATTTTTGAAATATCGAGTAAATAACTCAAAATAAGCATATATAACCCAACCTCAGGATGAAAGCGTTAGCAGGAGGTATCTGCGGATCCGATGACTTCACCGATTGCCTTGGTAGGTACACGGTAACAGAAGGAACAACGTTTGGGGTCACATCCCACAAAGCAAAGCAACATCGTGATCCAAACGAAGATCGTAGAAAAACTAGGGTTTCGACTTTCGAACCCATATTTGGCACTCTCGGGTTTTCAAATCAACTCGATGCGTAAGGAAATATATTCGGGCATCAAGACCTATAATAGGGTACTTTCAAAATATGCATGCATGCAAGTTGACTCAAATCTTAGCGTGAAGAAGCTTCAAAATGATGCTATCCTCGGATCTAGGATAATCCATCCAAAATCGATGCATGAAAATGGAAACATAAGCAATATGCATAACGACAAACATGGAATGACAAACTATGTTGAAAATGGATAACCCGGGCATGTCTTCCTTTAGAAAACTCAAGCAACGGAAAACATCCCGACATGCGAAACGAAAAAACAAAACGGAATCGGTACTTTAGTAGAATGATAGCCCAAACTCAAAACCTAAAGGACCCGTGGCAAAAGGTGGGCGTCGGCCGCAAATCGGTGACCAACAGCCACGGCGGCGGCGATTCGACGGAGGTTCGGCGGCCAAATTGGCGACCTCGGCCGTTTCCCGTCCCGTCCCTTTAGATTCCCGAAGTTTTATGCTATACGATCTACTAAAAGGCGTAATCAAAACAAGAAAAGGACAAAACAAAAAACGAGGCTGCCGGGGAGGTTGATCGGCGGTGGTGGCTCGGCGTAATGGCGCCGCCACCGAGCCTCCCGGCTCGATCCCCACTCCTCCAGTGCCCTCAGCGTGCACTGAGCTGCTCGGCTCGTCCGTAAACACAGAGACGAAGGAAAATGAACGTTTAAAATGAGGCCCTAACCTCCTATTTATAGGAAAAGAGGGTCACAATGCTATGCATAGCGACCCTTTTTCAAAACACAAAAATGACACAACTTTTTGAACGGACTCCAAATTTAGCAAACTTAGTACCCATGGACTCGAAATAAAATACCTGACACAACGGCTATAAACAAGATATGCTTTTAAAAGACCAATGAAAAGTCCGATTTTTCGATAACTTCCGAGTGCCAAACCTTCATAGGTGGTCGAAAACCTGCATACTTAGTGTCTATGAATTCTTCATAAGACACTCTTCACAACGCCTGATGTTTCATGACGGTCGCGTCATCGAAACAAAAAGTCAACCTTTTAACCTTTTCTCGAAAAATGTGCCATGCAAAACAAAAGCTTAGAAAGGACGGGGTATCACATCCCTCCCTCCTTAGAATAATTTCGTCACCGAAATTTCAAACATGTGGCGGAAACAATTCAGGGTACTGACCCCTGAACTTGTCTTCCAACTCCCACGTAGCTTCCTCCTCTCCGTGGTGATTCCACAACACCTTCACCAACGGAATCGCTTGTTCCTCAACTCCTTCACTTCGCTCCAAGATAGCCACCGGTCTCCTCGTAACTCGGATCTGAGCAAGAATCACCTGATCGTGCTTGATCACGTGTATTGAGTCGAACACGTACTTTCTCAATTGAGAAACGTGAAACACGTCATGAACATCTCCGATGATAGGCGGCAAAGCTAACCTATAGGCAACGGGGCCTATTCCCTCAAGAACTTCGATTGGTCCAACGAACCTTGGTCGTAACACCTCGCTTTCCAAAACGAGCGACTCGCTTCGTTGGGAAAACCTTAAGAAAACGCGATCTCCGATCATGAATCAAGATCCGTCTGACTTGTCCGCATAGGACTTACACTGTCTTGAGCTTCCTTGATCCTTCGCTGATCTGATCGATAACCTCGACCGTCGTTGAACCATCTCGGTCCTAACATCTTCCTCTCGCCAACTTCGTCCTAATAAAGTGGCGATCGACACTTCCTTCCGCATAACGCTTATGAGGAGCCATTCTATGGTGGCTCGATAAGCTGTTGTTATAGGCAAACTCCACCAAAGGTAGTATCTCTTTCAATTTCCTCCTCTATCGCCACGATTTGCTTTCCGCAACATATCTTCCAAGACTGAATCGTCCTTTCAAGTGACCGTCGGTCACGAAGATGGAAGGCTATCTTGAGATTCGACTTAGTTCCATGGCTTCCTGCGCACTCCTCAAAATCTTGACATGAACCTCGGGTCACGATCTGACGTAATCGATACCGGCACACCATGTAACCGTACGATTTCTCTAACGTAAAGCTGAGCAAGCTTATCTAACCCGTACGTCATCCGAATCGGTAAGAAATGAGCTGACTTCGTTAGTCTATCGACGACAACCTATATAGCGGTGTTTCCTCTCGCTGACCTTGGAAAACTCACCACAAAATCCATACCGATATGCTCCCATTTCCACTCACGGGATAGGCGTGGTTGCAACAAACCCGACGGACGTTGGTGTACGACTTTCACTGATGACAAGCCAAACAACGTTCCACAAACGCTTACATCCTTTTCATCCCTTCCCACCAAAAGTTCCTTTTAAGGTCTCTGTACATTTTGGTGCTTCCTGGATGAGCTGTATACGGTGCCTCATGAGCTTCACTCATGATTTTATCTCTCAATTCCCTATTGAGTGGCACACATAACCTTCCTCGGAATAATAGCGTTGTCCTTCGCTTGCGGAACCCTTGCTATCTTCTAGCCTTGCTTTCAGACGCATCCTTTCCAAGAACTCGTCTCCTCATTCGCGTTCATGATGGCTTCTCATCGACCCATCATTCTTCTTGACGAACAGAACTGGCGCTCCCCACGGCGACACGCTAGGTTGGATAAAACCTAGATCCAACAGCTCCTGCAACTGCGCTTTCAGTTCTTGCAATTCCTTAGGTGCCATTCTGTATGGTGCCTTTGATCTCGTGCTTGCTCACGGTTCCAGATTAATAGTGAATTCCACTTGTCTATCAAAGTGGTAAACCTAGCAAGTCCTCGGAAACACGTCCGGATATTCACACACCATGGCTCCTCTTGCAATCGCTTACTGCTCATCGCGCCATCTGTCAAACTTACCAAGAAAGTCGGACACTTCCATTCCCGATCATCCTCACCGCCTTCAAAGGTGAGATCATAGGCACGCAAACACTCATCCTTATGCCGTGAAACAAACTTCCACCTTCGGTACATTCGAAAAAACTTCTCTCGAGACAACGTATAGTTTCGTGCTTTTCCAACCAATCCATGCCAAAGATGACATGAAATCTTCCATTCGATGACATGTAAATTGACAAGGACATACGCTCACTGATTTCTACCTCCCGGTTCGGGCATATCTCTTATTCCTTTAGCACTTCCTCGATGGGATGCTAATTTCAGGTACTACGTGATTCCTTGGTACCAAACCCAACCTCTCACGCGATTCTCGAAGCGAAAGAATGTGAGGCTCAGATCAAACAAAGCAGCGGGTATATCACTCATATGGATTATACCGCAAGATTTCCGGAGCTTGTCTTTGCTGTCGATCTAGCGTGCGCGCACTTCTTTGCGGTGGCCTTTGGTTTGTTGGCGGGTGACCTCCTGCTCCGTTGTTTGTCCTCGGCGAGCTCGATTACGCCTCTGCGGGCTGGATGCTTTGCCTTCATGGCGGTACCTGCTGCCCCTCCTAACGGACAATCTCGGCGTAATGTCCGGACTTCTTCAACGATAACACTCGATGCTACCTTGCTGCACTCGCCGAAATGATTCCTCGGCATTTCGGCACCAAGGTTTTTCCATACCACCTTTAATCGATCGAGCTAAAACACACTCAAATTACTCGCAATCGTACGAGGTAATCGTAGCGTGGTAAGTTAACACGAGTCGTCTCTCAAGGAAAACTTAACAGGGCCATTGTTCGTGTTGCGCACAGAAAGCGATTAAATCCTAAACATTCTAACATCAGCGGGGTTGAACATGCAAGAAATGAAATACGAGAAATAAGCAGCGATCCTAAGCCGGGGTTGTCAATCGAGCTATACTAATAAAGCAATAAATCTAGACTAGGGGTTGTCAATCCCTAGTTGAACTCTGGCGATAAATCAGCGGTAAATAAAGCATATGCAATCATATTATTCATAGGGTTTGTCAATCCTAATCTAAATCTAATTGCAAATAACTAAAGCAGAAATCATGAGCGATATAAATCAACGGAACATGAAAACAATCCATCATCACTATGGAATTGAATTGAACATAAATCATCAAATAATAATACTACGAAATTAAATCCATAGACGATGATCCAAGCATAAATTGATGAACTAAACATTCAATGATGAAAAAGAGAATAGGAATTAAAACAACGATTGTATCTGTAATGTTGCCTGAAGAAATGCCGGTGAAATTAAGAAACGGCGCGGCTGCGGAGAGAAACCCAAAATGAAGACTCGAAGCGGCGACCTAATGCGCATATATATATAAAATAAAGGTGAGCCCAGTTACGACCGAAGCGCACGCTTGAAAACGTTCGCTTTCAACTTGAGCGCGGTTGGAATGAACTCGGTGAGAAGGCAAGGTGAGGCAACGCGAGGCGAGGCGCTGGTCGACGGGCGAAGCGAGGCTGCTGGGCGGCGCTGAGCGGGCGGCTGGCGGGGCAGACGGAGCGCGGGCAGGCGTGATGAATCGGCCGAGAGCCTGGCGTCGGTGGAGAGGCCGAGCGCGCGTTGGGGGCGCATGGCCGAGCGCCGTGGTAGGTGGATGGGAGCTGGATCGCTACCGGGTGAGCATGTGGCGGGTAGACGGACGACCACAGCGCTGGTAACTTGCATCGAACGAGCACGCTGGGCGTCGGGGGCGGTGGCGCCGCGTGGCGAGGCGAGGCGGCAGTCTGCGCGCTCTTGTTGAACGCAGTAAAATTCATGAACGCGATCGGTTAGCCTTGTTGGCCGGGGAGGCCTGCGCTGGCAGCGCGTCTGTGCGGCGTGCGGTGCTTGTGCGGTGCTGTGGCGTGGGCGCTCGCAGCGTGCAGGCGTGCGACTTTGGTCGTTCGACCGCTTCTCTTCGTCGAACTCCGATTCTGATCCGCTTTCGCTATGAACTCCTATCGAGATGCTCTTCAATTATATCGATCCTTGGCAGATCTAATTCTTCCTATTTTCTGCCGTTTTCCTGCTGTAATACCCGCATTCTCAGAGCAAAGATTAGCTCTTGATTAAGAGCTTAATAAGAAAGCATTGCATCCTTAAGAAAGAGTTGTTTAAGTTAAAAGCTTTTATGTTAAGCTTTGAGTCGTGAGATAGAATCGAGATAGATTCGAGATGAATCTTAGAAAAGATTCTAAAGTCTTTATTAGCATGAGAAGATCTAGATTTCAAGAGTCTTGATATGATAAGATATGTGTTCATAGAAGTCTTGATCCAGAGTCATAGAATTTGAGTCTTTCCTCTGCTTAATATATGTGTTTCTTGAATAAACTCGGATCGAGAGCAAATTTTCCGAATGGTTCTTGAAACCAAAATGCTTTTAACGATCGATATATGATGTTATGTTGGAAAGAGTAATTTATGAAAGTTTGAACTCATTAGAAATTTCCATATTTCGTTTGATTTATAATGATTTGTTAATTTCAAAAGATACATTATATCTCTATTTTAAGCTTATATAAAGCTAAGGAGAAGTTTAGAACTCATAGCTTATCAAAGAAGCTAATTTATAGCTTATCAAAGAAGATTACTGAAGGCTTTCCAAAGAAGCCATTTAAAGCTTATGTAAAAAGCTTAGAAAATTCTAGAAAAATCAATAGCTTACCATGGAAGATTTGAATAGTATTCTAGGATATATATATATGTAATAAGCTTGCAAAGGCTTCATTTTCTCTCTCTCTCCCTCAAATTCTCGAAAACACACACAAACACACACTGCAATGTGAAAAAAATTTCAAACTCATTTCTACAAAGATCTAACCGATGAATTCACGATCCGTCTTCACACAAAGGTAGATCTACACCTCTAGAACGCATTTATGGTTTAAAATTTCGAAAATCATGAAGTTTTTAGGCTCCTAAATTTTGGTTCTTATGAGTATGTTTGAAGGAGCATGTTTTGTTCGATTATTTCTTGATATTATGTTAGATCTACCGCCTAGGAGTTGTTTAATGTTGAAATTTCAAGCATGAGTTCATTCCTTGGAATCTTTAGAATTTTCGAAAATGAGGAAGCCTAGATCTTGAACTTATGTTGTTAATATGTTTGATATGCTTTCATATATGTGTTGTTGGGTTGATATAAACATGTTTTGAGCAAGAAAAACGATTAAAATCGAACCCATGTGAAAACCCTAAAAGGACCGAACCCTATATCTCATACAAGGGTTGGATTTTGATTTTATTTGATCATTTTGACTTCATATTTGGATTCTATGATATGAATAAAGCTTAAAATGATTTATTCGGATTTTTCGGCCGACGTATATTAAAGATGAAATATTTTAGTTTGACGTCAAAATGGGTTTTCAATGTTAAAGCTTTGATCTTTGGATTTTGATGATTGATTAATAATCTTTGTTGATAGTTAAGCATGTATAGAGGTTCGTGTACATTAGATGACGTCTTACGTGATTTTTCACGTTGGTCATAAGTTATGTTTGTAAAGAGTTGTTGGTTTTGATTAAGAATAGATAGCTTAAGTTTGTCGTTGAGTCCTATGTGCTTGTTTAGTGATCTGAAACATAGTTAAGTCTTGTTATATGTTTAGTTGTTAAAGGATGCAATGACCCAAATGTTTATAGAACATAGAGTCTTGAATATCGAAGTTATAGTAAAAGTTAAAGTCGTGTTAACGACTTAGATAAGATAAAGAGTTTACCTTCTTGTTTGGCTCTGGTATGCTTATCGTTACTTTATGTTAATGAAGGGCCAAGTTCGAGAGAAGAAAGAAGAAGGACGAGCGTCATGTTCACGAGTAATTGTTGCCGGTGGGTAAAATCTTTTCTAAAGATGTGAAATGATATGCTTTTGCATACAAAATGATATGATATGCATTTTATGAAAAGTTGGTGACTTGCCAAGTTTTGAGCATGATGCATGATGCATGTTGCCTATCTACGAGAGATGGACGATATCGGCCCTATCTTTGACGAGCCGCCGATGAGGTTTGTGTACAGAGTGATCGAGAGCTAAATGGCGATCACGGTGTTTGAGAAGAGGCCTACTTCTCAACACAAGTGCGTGAGATATGGTTAATGAATGAGATAATGTCTGCGGACAGCATGTTTAATGTTGCATCTTGAATATATGAGCATGAAAGCAAGTAAGTTTATTTCGGAAGCATGCAGGTTATTTAACGAAAACTCACATGCGTTGCAATGTTATGACAAGTCGATCTTATAGCTCTAAGAGCAATGTTTTAAATGCTTTCGGCATATACCCACCGAGTGCATCTAGTACTCACGCCACATATATTTCTAAATGCGGGATGAGCTCGAGAGGATCTTTGGAATCGAATGTTGTCGAGAGGAGCTTCTCTAGATATTTCATCTCATGATGGTATTATTAATCTGTTGTTGTCATGTCTTGATTGCCCGTAGTCTTATGTCATCATAAATGATTCTCGACTACACTTACGTTGCGAACTTTAGCCTTTAGTCGTTTGTCTTTTGATACTTACCCAATGACGCTTTCATTTTGTTGTTGAGATCTTGACATCTACTGTTATGATGTCGACTTGCTTCTATGAACAAGAATTTCTTTTGAATTTCTAGAACCGTTTTGTTGGATACAATATTGTATAAAATGTTTCGAAGTTAGCGATGAGTCATGCTTTTGACCCTAGTTAACCAAATATCCTATTTTGGTGAAAGCATGTTTGAGTTCTTACATTCAATTTAAAATTAGTTTAACCTGTGATATCAGATCAATGTTGCATTTGATCTTGATTATTTTATTCTTATTATTCATCCTCAGCCATTGTTATACTTGTTCGATTACTCTTTGTGGTCCGAGGACCTAAAATCATCCCTTGTCAGATTCCATTTTACCTCTTTTGATTATAAACATTTGATTCTTTCGTGATGAAAGTTGATGCTACTGATTGTTGTTAATAAAATTATTGGTCAAAATTGTCGGAAGTTCTTCTTACCCCACGCGTACCTAATTACTTAACTAATTACCCGGTTAAGTAAGTCGGGGTGTGACGAGAATATCGAGCGGTTCTAAATTCGAACATGAATCCTTGTAAATCCTTGTGAGTCTTGTGCAGCTTGTGCAGCTTGTGCACCTTGAGTCTATAAATTCTTTTGAATTGATTATGATTTGAGAATCTATGTTTATAGAGTCAGTTGTTTGACTCTATTTTGAGAATATGAATTTATAGAGTCAGTTGTTTGACTCTGTTTTGAGAATCTGAGTTATAGAGTCAGTTGTTCTTAAGAGAAGCTCAACAATTCGATTCCATCATCTCTAGCTCACCGGTAGAGCTTATGATTATGATTATCATATAATTGAGCATGTGCTTTATTGAAAGAATTGAGTTGATCTTGAGTATATGCCATATTAAAAGAATTGCTACATGAGAATGTATGCTTGAAATGAGTTATTGCTTATTGAGCTAAAGATGAGAAGAGATCCTTAGAAAAGGCGGCAGACCAACATGGTATGCTTTTACGCAAGTATTTGAGCATTCTTTCTATTTAAGATAGTAAAGACCATCTGAACACTCGGAAAGATATGGCTCGTTTGTCACCATCGACAAGGATCGAGAGCACTTCTATCTTTTATGCCGGATGAGCAGCTTATTTTGGAAGAATTTCTCGCTCAATTCCAGCGTTTGTGGAGAGAGAGATATATCTTAGCACGACATATCGGGACTAGATGGAATACTCCAATTAATTTGTTTATCTCCTGAGGAGTGGCAAGATTGGGCTATTGTTGTTGCCATTGATTACATTGAGCCTGGTTTTATAACGTCTAAGTAACTAATCTTCCTGACTTCTAGCTACCATCGGTTCTCGATTATTTTGTGTACTAGAGATTTCCTCACGGTTCGACCTTGTTCTTTATTTTATTTCAATTGTTCATCGACTTGGGTTAGTTAGTGTCCTTTCTTTTCCTTTTAATGATGCGAGGATCTTGAACCTATTAATGTTGATTCTTCTATTCTTGAGTATGGCCCAATACCTTTACTCTAGAGATAGAGTCATCTTTACGGATACTCGGTTTTCTATACCGAGTCGGTTGTAGACCCTACACAGTTGATTATTCTTATCTCGATTCTTGAGATATTTCCTATTAATCTAGATTGGTAGGGTCGACCTTTCACATCTCTTGAGATCTCTACATCGATTATGTCTATTCCTTTTCTCATGTCCCTAAGACTTCTTCTTTAGAGGTCTAGAAGAGACTCGAAGCTAGTTCATTGAGACCTTCGGTGTCTCAAGATCTTTCATGTATGAACACGAATTTTACTAGTTGTTGTACAAAGACAATTTCTGACCCTAGATATCGACCAAATGCTTTTTGTGGTGATCTTGATATACTTTATCTGGAGTAGTTCCTTGTACTCATTTCCCGAGCGTGCTATTGATCCGCCATCTCTTGAGATTGAGAAAGATGTAGAGGCAGCGACCCCAATGAAGCCGTTGATGGCGGTGAGAATCGAGTAATAGAGATGAAAGAAGGCGCGATGATGATGACAACTATGATAGCCTTTAGGTGGCGGCTTAAACTAGTAGCGACAAGAGTGGAAGTCGGCGGTTTATAGATAGTATGGATGCACATATATATACATGCATATATACTATATAGATGTGTACATATAGACTAGTGATGCTATAGATATCTTATGATGCGGTAACGATGCTTGAAAAGCCGTACCAAGTGTGTTTGCCGAGATACCAAAGCCTCCATATGCACGAAAACCTTGATTTGCAAAGTCCTCCCGACTTTCGTAAATGTCCTCGAAGAGGCATTTTTTTGATATATATGATCATTACGCTATCCAATTTGTGTTAGTTCATATTATAACCTCGGGATAAGCAATTGTGAAGATCCTTGAGATATCGCGACATTTGGATATTCATTCACAATACGATATGCTACCCAGAGAAGAAATCTTCAATCTGAAGAGAAGGAACAAGAAAGTGCAAAATTTTTCTTAAGATTCACCTGTACCTTCACCTCCTTAAATAGATCGTAGAATTGCAGAGCTTTTTCCGCGTCAGAATCCTCCATCTTTCAATGGAGCTGGTAGTCCAGCTGATGCTGAAGAATGGGTTTACCTTGTAGCAAATTTTCGAGTTTTGGAGTGCTCTGATCGAGAGTGTCTCCTATGCATATCCTTCCAGTTAAAAAGGGTCTGTAGATTCCTGGTTGGAATCACGTCAGAAAGCTCTTTCTCCTGAGCAATTTGAGAATTTTACGTGGAAACAATTCAAAGGGAGAATTGTATGAAAAGTATATATCTTGAAGTTACCGCAAACAAAAAGAGCTTGAAATTGCGAACCTGAGCGGGCGGAAGGCGTGGCGAGAATATGATAGTGAATTACGTAGTCTAGGCTGTTATCTTTGCTTTTAAAGTTGAGACAGATGAGAAAATGGCGAAATTGTTTACGTCTTGGTTTACGCCAGAGATCAAAATCATTTTGACAAGCCAACCTCCAACGTCATATGCGTAAGCGTTAAATCGTGCATTGAACATGGAGATGGAAATGATACCGAACAAAGTGACGCCGATTCAAATCCGGTACCTTTTAGATTCAAGCCTCGTTAAGATTTCTTCTTACGGATCGGAAGTCAAAAGGAGAAAGAATTGGGAGAATAAGACCTTCCCAAACAAGAGGCGAAAATAGAAGTGAGTCATTCTACTCGAGACAATCTTTCCTGTTAGTCGAATCAAACGTGCCCGGATGTAATAGAGTACATTACGGGTTTGCGACGGCGAAATAACAATTGTTATGCATGTGGACAAGTGGGCCCTTTGTGCAAGTCAATGTCCAAAACATCGAGGACAACTAGTGGCGGAGAAAGCGTAATCATCCGAGGCAGGCGTAATCAATGAAAGTCATAAGTGGATATCCATAATCACCGTTTTGTTAGATCGAGATGCCGCTACATCGACCGCAACTGCAACCACAACCGTCGCCGTCGCCGCAACCGCAATCATCGCCGCAAGCGTAACCACCGACGCCTCGACCGCACCAACCTCGATATCAAAACGTATACGCTCTCTCTTAAAAGCAACCTGAGAAGAACGCCAGAAACTTGACAAGTATAGGTACATTGAAAGGTGTACCTATCAAAATCCTTTTCGATGCAGAAGCTTCATATTCTTTTATTTCGACATCATGTGTAGATGTTCTTAAGCTCAACAATGGACGTGCCATGCAACATTTAATATATTCACCCGTTGGGTGGAGCTATCGTTATCGTGCATATATTTTCTAACCTAGATTTCAACTAGGATCCCTTAAGCTTAGGCGAGATCGCTGCGGTTGTTACACCGACGGTAGTGGATCTTATATTAGGAATGGATAAGTTGGCGCGCATTATGGAGCGATATGATGCGAGCAAAAGAAATAGCGTTTCACCACCGTAAAGAGAACCTACCGTTGTTATGGTATTGAGAAGAGAAGAAACCATGTTCCTATGATCTCAGCCTTACAAGTCGATAAACTGATGAAGAACGAGGAAGATTGTGCTTACCTTGTAT
The DNA here is from genome assembly GCA_036937905.1 of Salvia rosmarinus. Classification (NCBI taxonomy): domain Eukaryota; kingdom Viridiplantae; phylum Streptophyta; class Magnoliopsida; order Lamiales; family Lamiaceae; genus Salvia; species Salvia rosmarinus. Next base: position 42,922,215 of record CM072816.1, on the reverse strand, counting down.
ATCTGATGTAGATGTCAAGTCCGAGAAGAAGGTAGGAGATATACCCGTGGTTAGAGAATTTTAGTATGTTTTTCCTGAAACATTACCAGGGCTACCTTCGGACAGACAATTAGAGTTTCTCATTGAGTTAGAACCAGAAACATGTTTCAAAAGCACCTTATAGAATGGCCCCAAAAGAATTACAGGAGTTAAGGATCTAATTGCAAAAGCTTTTGGACCTAGGTTATATTCGCCTAGTATATCTCCTGGGGAGCGCCAATTCTATTTATCAAAAAGAAGGATGAAACTCTAAGGATCTGTATTGATTACAGAAAGTTGAGCAAGTTAACCATGAAGAATAGGTATCCTTTACCCAGGATCGATGACTTGTTCGATCAGCTGAAAGGTGCTAGTGTTTTCTCGAAGATTGACCTGAAGTCAGGATATCATCAATCAAAGATTCGTTAGAAGGACATAGCCAAGACTGCTTTTCGAACGCAGTATGGCCACTATGAGTTCGTAGTAATGCCATGTGGCTTGACAAATGCACCAACTGTGTATATGGATTTGATGAATTGTGTTTTCCATAATTATCTCGATAAATTTGTTTTGGTATTTATCGATGATATTCTCGTGTACTCGAAGAACGAGTAAGAACACGAAGAACAACTGAGAACCATTCTACAGACATCAAGAATAGAACGAATGGTTGCTAAGATTAGCAAAAGTGAGTTTACCTAAGGAAAGCAAATTTCCTTAGACATATCTTTACAACAGACGGAATCAGAGTTGACCCCGCTAGAGTTCAAGTGGTACGCGATTGGAAATCGCCGACGACATAGATAGAGACTCGAAGTTTCTTGGATTTAGCAGGATATTACCGAAGGTTCATAGAAGGATTCTCCAAGATTGCGAGATCTATGACTCAACGCCTTCGAAAAGGAATTAAGTCCCAATGGACCCAAGAGCGTGAAGAAAAGTTTTCAAGAGTTAAAGAACGGATTAAATACATCGCCGGTTTGGCAATACAAGAATCGATAAAGCGGTATACTCAGATACCGATGCATCAAAGTGGACTAAGAATTTTCCCGATGCAAGAAGGAAGAGTGATAGCTTATGTTTCACGACGGTTGAAACCTCACGAGCTTATAGATCCTACACACGATCTAGAGTTGACGGTGATGTCCATGCTACGAAGGATTGGAGACATCTTTGTATGGATCCAGTGTGAAATCTTTATCGATCATAAGAGCTCAAGAATTTCTTTAAGCGAAAGATTTGAACATGCTCTATAGAAGATGGCTTAAGTGGTAGAAGATTACGATTGTGATATCAAGTATCTCCTTAGAAAAGCGAATGTTGTCGCTAATGCTTTGAGTAGAAAAAGCCAATCCAACTAGGATTCGTCCTTACTCAAAGAGAGAGTGGATCAAAGAGTTTGAAGAAATGAGTTTGCAAGTGGTATTACCACCGAATCTCTGAAAATGATTATAGCCGCTCTTATTGTTACCCCGATTTGAGAACAAGAATTTTGAAAGCTCAAAGACAAGATCAACAGATAGAAAAGCTACGAGTTAAGATCAAAGCGTAAAAGCGGTAAGAATATCATTAAGCTAGAATAACGCAATCATATTCGAAAATGCGAGTTTGCGTGCCCAATGATGATGATTAAAGAATGAGATTATGAGTGAAGCTCATAACACGCCCTAGACCGCACACCCCGGAAGCACACGGATGTATCAAGATCTGAAGCAAAGGTTAGTGTGGGTAGGAATGAAGCGAGATTTTGCCTCATTTGTTGAACAATGATTATCATGTCAACAAATTAAAGCTTTGTACTAGCAACGTATGGTAAGTTGCAACCACTGGAGATTCCTCAGTGGAAATGGGATCACATAGCCATGGATTTCGTGACTAGTTTACCCAAATCAAAGCGTAGTGTCTGATTTGGGTGATAAGCGATCAACTCACGAAATGTGCTCATTTTATCCCGATCTCTATTATGAATGGAGCTAATAAGTTAGCTCGGATATCGTTCGAGACATAGTACGTTGCATGGAGTGCCGTCTCAATCACCTCGAGATAGCGACTCCAAGTTCACATCTCATTTTGGGCGAGTTCTCAACAAGAGATAAGTACAAAATTGAATTTCGATACAATGTTTCATCCGTAGTAAGCGGATGGTCAATCCGAAAAGACCATTTAGATTCTAGAAGATATGATCAAAGCGATAGTATTAGATCAAAGAGATCAATGGGAGCGATTTCTCCATTGATTGAATCCAATCTACAACAATTGCAAACAGCGATTAATAAGGCGCTCTATGAAGCCCTTTATAGCGAAAAGTATAGATCACGGCTTTGATAGGGCGAAGTCGGAAAAGAAAAGTGCTTGGACGAGGCGATTGAAGAAATGGTCGAATCGCATTTACAAATAAAGAAAAGAATCCAAGAAGCTCAAGATCGTCAAAAGTCCTACGCAGATAAAAGACGTGCAGAGCTAAGTTTCAAGATTGAAGATAAAGTATTCTTGAAAGTATCTCCTTCCAAAGGAATACATCGCTTGAGAATCAAAGAAAAGCTCGAACCAAAATTTCCTTGGGTATGCGAGATTCTAGAAAGATCGGTCGATCGCCTCTGATCGACATCGCTTCCAAGTTTCGCAATATCCACATGTGTCCCATGTGTCATGATTATGAAGATATGTGTTTGATCCAAAACATATCGATATCATGAAAATATTGTTCGTGAACAAAATCTAAGCTACAAAGAGAAGCCATCACGCATCTTAAATCAAAAAGAAGAAAAACTACTGAATGAATCAATTCCATTAGTTAGAATCCAATGGAAGCATCATGGTTTAGAAGAAGCGACATGAGAACAAGAAGATTAGATGAGAAGTAAGTACCCTGAGCTTTATGCAAATGTACTAAATTTCGAGGACGAAATTTTTGTAAGGGGGTAAGAATGTAATACCCCGCATTCCTCAGAAGAAAGATTAGCTCTTGATTAAGAGCTTAATAAGAAGGGCATTGCATCCTTAAGAAAGAGTTGTTTAAGTTAAAAGCTTTTATGTTAAGCTTTGAGTCGTGAGATAGAATCGAGATAGATTCGAGATGTAATCTTAGAAAAGATTCTAAAGTCTTTATTAGCATGAGAAGATCTAGATTTCAAGAGTCTTGATATGATAAGATATGTGTTCATAGAAGTCTTGATCCAAGAGTCATAGAAATTGAGTCTTTCCTCTGCTTAATATATGTGTTTGTTGAATAAACTCGGATCGAGCAAATTTTCCAAAATGGTTCTTGAAACCAAAAATGCTTTTAACAAATAATATATGATGTTATTTTGGAAAGAGTAATTTATGAAGTTTCAACTCATTAGAAATTTCCATATTTCATTTGATTTATAATGATTTGTTAATTTCAAAGATACATTATATCTCTATTTTAAGCTTATATAAAGCTAAGGATAATTTTAGAATCATAGCTTATCAAAGAAGCTAATTTATAGCTTATCAAAGAAGATTACTAAATGCTTTCCAAAGATGCCATTTAAAGCTTATGTAAAAAGCTTAGAAAATTCTAGAAAAATCAATAGCTTACCATGGAAGATTTGAATAGTATTCTAGGATATATATATATGTAATAAGCTTGCAAAGGCATCATTTTCTCTCTCTCTCCCTCAAATTCTCAAAAACACACACAAACACACACTGCAATGTGAAAAAAAATTCAAACTCATTTCTACAAAGATCTAACCGATGAATTCACGATCCGTCTTCACACAAAGGTAGATCTACACCTCTAGAACGCATTTATGATTTAAAATTTCGAAAATCCTGAAGTTTTGAGGCTCCTAATTTTCGGTTCTTATGAGTATGTTTGAAGGAGCATGTTTTGTTCGATTATTTCTTGATATTATGTTAGATCTACCGCCTAGGAGTTGTTTAATGTTGAAATTTCAAGCATGAGTTCATTCCTTGGAATCTTTGGAATTTTCGAAAATGAGGAAGCCTAGATCTTGAACTTATGTTGTTAATATGTTTGATATGCTTTCATATATGTGTTGTTGGGTTGATATAAACATGTTTTGAGCAAGAAAAACGATTAAAATCGAACCCATGTGAAAACCCTAAAAGGACCGAACCCTATATCTCATACAAGGGTTGGATTTTGATTTTATTTGATAATTTTGACTTCATATTTGGATTCTATGATATGAATAAAGCTTAAAATGATTTATTCGGATTTTTCGGCCGACGTATATTAAAGATGAAATATTTTAGTTTGACGTCAAAATGGGTTTTCAATGTTAAAGCTTTGATCTTTTGATTTTGATGATTGATTAATAATCTTTGTTGATAGTTAAGCATGTATAGAGGTTCGTGTACATTAGATGACGTCTTACGTGATTTTTCACGTTGGTCATAAGCTATGTTTGTAAAGAGTTGTTGGTTTTTGATTAAGAATAGATAGCTTAAGTTTGTCGTTGAGTCCTATGTGCTTGTTTAGTGATACGAAACTTAGTTAAGTCTTGTTATATGTTTAGTTGTTAAAGGATGCAATGACCCAAGTGTTTATAGAACATAGAGTCTTGAATATCAAGAAGTTATAGTAAGAAGTTAAAGTCGTGTTAACGACTTAGATAAGATAAAGAGTTTACCTTCTTGTTTGGCTCCTGGTATGCTTATACGCTACTTTATGTTAATGAAGGGCCAAGTTCAGAGAAGAAAGAAGAGAAGGACGAACGCATGCTCACACGAGTAATTGTTGCCGTGGGTAAAATCTTTCTAAAGATGTGAAATTATATGCTTTTGCATACAAAATGATATGATATGCATTTTTATGAAAAGTTGGTGACTTGCAAGTTTTGAGCATGATGCGTGATGCATGTTGCCTATCTACGAGAGATGGACGATATCGGCCCTATCTTGGAAGAGTCGCCGATGAGGTTCGTGTACACAGAGTGATCGAGAGCTAAATGGCCGATCACGGTGTTTGAGAAGGAGGCCTACTTCAACACAAGAAGTCGTAGATATGGTTAATGAATGAGATAATGTCTGTGAGACGCATGTTTAATGTTGCATCTTGAATATATGAGCATGAAAGCAAGTAAGTTTATTTCAGAAGCATGCACAGGTTATTTAACTGAAAACTCCTGTGTGTTGCAATGTTATGGAAAGTCAATCTTATAGCTCTAAGAGCAATGTTTTAAATGTTTTCGGCATATACCCACTGAGTGCATCTAGTACTCACGCCCTGCATATATTTCTAAATGTGCAGGATGAGCTCGAGAGGATGCTGGAATCGAATGTTGTGCAGAGGAGCTTCTCTGAGATATTTCATCTCATGATGGTATTATTAATCTGTTGTTGTCATGTCTTGATTGCCCAGAGTCTTATGTCATCATACATGATTCTCAGCCACACTTCTTGTTGCCGAACTTTAGCCTTTAGTCGTTTGTCTTTTGATACTTGCCCAAATGACAGTTTCATTTCGTTGTTAAGATCTTGACATCTCTGTTATGATGTCGACTTGCTTCTATGAACAAGAATTTCTTTTGAATTTCTAGAACCGTTTTGTTGGATACAATATTGTATAAAATGTTTCGAAGTTAGCGATGAGTCATGCTTTTGACCCTAGTTAACCAAAGATCCTATTTTGGTGAAAGCATGTTTGAGTTCTTACATTCATTGTAAAATTAGTTTAACCTGTGATATCAGATCAATGTTGCATTTGATCTTGATTATTTTATTCTGATTATTCATCCTCAGCCGTTGTTATACTTGTTCGATTACTCTTTGTGGTTCGAGGACCTAAAGTCATCCCTTGTCAGATTCCATTATACCTCTTTTGATTATAAACATTTGATTCTTTCGTGATGAAAGTTGATGCTACAGATTGTTGTTAATAAGAATTATTGGTCAAAATTGTCAGAAGTTCTTCTTACCCCACGTCACAGCCTAATTACTTAACTAATTACCTGGTTAAGTAAGTCGGGGTGTGACACCTGCAAAACATCGAGACGAACGAAGTAAGTCCGAATCGATATATACTAATCAAAACGACGGCATAAATAGGACAAACCATAGAAAATGACACGTAAAACAATACCAAGAATCATCACAAATTCATACTAAACAACTCCCCCACACTTATCCATTTGCTTATCCTCAAGCAAAGTCTATACTAATAAGAGTCGAAAGATAACTCGTGCAACTTAACCCTTATTCTAATCAATCACACCTTATTGCATTTCCCCCACACTTGGTGTTTACAATTTAAAGATAATGCGAAATAAATCAAGAACAAAGAATTGACTTCCAATAAATGAAAAGGTAATCTCGCTCGGACCAACTCTCGTTAGGGGTGAACTAACTAATGTGGTCACCTTTAGCAACAAGTTTCTTTTATAAAGCACAAAGAGTGTTTTAACAGATTTTGGAACAATATTCGAAGGTGAACTCTCGATGAACTCGAGTCTCCTAACGTGGTTTCCCATGTCCATTTCTCAATTTACGAGAAGAGGACATAATCCCATCCTCCATTTCAACAATCTCAACAAAATCTGAGCTTTCATTCTCCTCATTTTCTTCTTCTTTTCACATTTTTTTTATATATATAAAATGAAACAAGTATATAGGGAACCTCAATGTTAACACTCCCTAACATTAGCGGACAAATCACATCAATTTCCCTATTCATTTTCTATCAATCACGGTCTCGTCAATTCACATTATACTCAAATCATATATCACCAAAAGTTTCGAAATTCAAAACCAATTTGATCAATACCACGAGTTCATTGCACAAATCAAGATCCTAACTTACTCGCATAGACAAAGCTTACGCTCAAACAATCAAAATAAGCACAAGGGCACGTCATTAAGCATACGAAACATATAAAAACGCACACAAAACCGAGTAAACATCCCCACGCTTAAATCGAGCATCGTGTCCCTGTCTAAAAACATTAAAAGCTCAAAATGACCATAGAGGATGATACTTCCCTGATAATCGACGAATGTGCGCTGTAGAGTTGGAGCATCACGGCTTCATCTCACCGCTGATCAAAATATGCAAAACCTTCCTTCCCAAATTCAAACAAGACTAACACAAAGACAACAGACAGATCAAAGAACAACGAAACAAGCAAAAAGAAGAAAGAAAGAAAAAAGAAAATAAAAATCCGTGGGTAAACTCCCACGCAGTACTCAGTTTAACGTCGTGAGCCCGACATGTTCCAGTCAACAACGGACTATCCATAGTCCTTCACCTGCAGAAATACCATCTCGACCAGAGCATCAGTAGTAACCGTATAAGCGCAGAGGACGGTAAAGAAAACAAACAACGAATCATTTAAGCAAAAGTCGAACATCCTATTCTCCAAAGAAAAATAGATGACATCAATTCTCAAAGCACAATACTTTGGTGAATTAGGATCTTGACATACTATAGAAGTTACCTCGACTTTTGTTATCACCGTGTCCTCCTCCGGGAACACGTATTACATGTTGAGGCGCTCTTTCACTTCCAGTGGGTTTTGGCATGTCATCAACTTCGAAAGTGCCCACTCTTGCTTCATCCCTCTTCATCCTCCTCCACGTGTTTGGATAACTCTTTCACCTCCAGAGTGGGTGTTGGAATGCTATCGATTGGATTTGCCCACTCTTCCTTGTTATCCGTTCTCGTAAAAACGTCATCGGGGCTCTGATTATGCTTCTCATCCATACGTGCCCACTCATTCTCACTTTCCACCCCCTTTGGCTGCAACGGCACTTCAGGTGGCTCTCCCACCACATTCTCGACAAATGGGTCACTTTCAAGAACGAAGGACCTTTGGACCTGACCGGATTGGTTTGGAAGTTCCCTCGCTGCACGTTGTTGTTGATACTCAACCCACTTCGCAGCAATCAGTCCCACTTGTTCCTCTAAACGCTCAAGAGTTGCGTCTTTATCATCCAATGGCGAACTCTATTGGTCAGTGGTCGCCTGAGCCTCATAGGGTGAGCTTGGAGGCTCCCCTATTGCATCTTGTTGAAGCAACTCGTCTAGCTTCTCGGACATCATTTCTAATTTTGCTTGCAAGCGCTGATTTTGATGTCGTCGACATCCGAATAAAACTCCCGCTGCTGGTGGTACCACCTTTGTTCTTTGTGGAGGCCGTGGTTGATGTGGATCACACCATCCATAATCATGTTGTAGTTCCCACCTTCCCAAGTCGGTTGTGGAGGCTGCTGCTTTGTGAATATAGTCTTGAGGTGGAGGTGGTTGTTGTGGGTACTCATCTTGAGATGGAGGATGTGGTTGCTCCCGAGAGGCATTGGAGGCTTGATCCTCATAGTACGGTGGAGTGGTTGATCCCGGTATGGATTGTTGGCTTCTTGCTCCCGGCCCGACGGATACTCCTCGTAATAGCGAATTGGGCTCCTTCTTCGCAAGAAGAATTTGTCCAATCGAGGAACTTCGTCCCCCACCGGGTTGACCATATTCGCATCGTTGATAACCTGCATTAATGATACCAACAACAAAAACAAAATTACACGCACTGGGAAAATAACCAAATAGAAAGAAAAGAAACACGAAAACAAACAACACAAACAATACGCCTAAAGTTTTCCCGACACGGCGCCAAAATTGATCGAGCTAAAACACACTCAAATTTACTCGCAATCGCGAGGGTAATAGTAGCGTGATAAGTTAACCCAAGTCGTCTCTCAGGAAAACTTAACAGGCTTATTGTTCGTGTCGCATACGTGACGATTAAATCCTAAACACTATAATGCCAACGGGGTTTGAAACATACGGAATTGAAATCTGAGAAATAAACAATGATCCTAGGCTAGGGGTTGTCAATCCCGAGCTAAACTAATAAAGCGATAAATCTAAACCAGGGGTTGTCAATCCCTAGTTGAACTATGAAAGCGATAAATAAAAGCAGTAAATAAAAGCATATGCAATTCTATTATTCATAGGGTTTGTCAATCCCTAATCTAAATCTAATTGCAAATAAAAACATAATCAACAATCATCTAACAAGAACATGAAATAAATCGAAAGCAATATAAATCAAAGCGATATAAAAACAATCCACTGTCACTATGAATTGAATCCAATAAAAATCATAAAGCAATAATACTGTGAAATTGGTCCGACAAAATGATGAATCCAAAAGCATAAATTGCTAGACTAAACATTCAATCCGGAAATAAAGAAAACAGGAATTAAAACTATGATTTATCTGAATACAAGAATTAAAACAAAGATTTATCTGTTGTTGTAGTCGAAAAGCTCTCGGAAGAATGGTGAAGAGCAACGCTCCAGCGCCGCGGAAAAGAGAAACCAAAAACTGAAGACTTTTCACTGTGACCTAACACGCATATATATATATATTAATAAAGCGCACCGTCGGACGCACGAAGTCTCGGAACAAATGCACAGCGCCGGACGCAATGTAGCGAGCGCTGGATGGCTGAAGCTTGCGTGAGGGGCAGCGTCGGACACGACAAAACGCCGGACGCAGGAGGTGGCGCTTCGGTTGTTGGCGCTGGAGTCAGCGGCGCAGGTGTCTTGGCAGGGCAGTCTGGCGGATAGAGGCGGCGAGGCGCGCCGCGGAGCGTATGGGCGACGCGGAAGAAGGCGCCAGGCGGGTTCAGCGCCAGCCCTTTTATATGGGTCTTTGGCGGCTGGCGTCTTTGGAGTGACGCTATCGCGGGCGCTGCATGGCGACAGGAGTGGCGCTTCACGCGAAGGCCCAGGTGTGCATAAGCGCGGTCGGTGAGCGCGCGTTCAGGCCGAACGCGCGAGTAAAATTGGAAAGCGCGCGCTGGATCCCAGCGCCGGCTGGGTGTGCCGTGCACGCTTGTGCGCGGATGGGTGCTGGGCGTTGCGTGCGCTTGTGCGCGGACGGGTGCTGGGCGTTGCGTGCGGGCGCTCGGGCGCTCGTGCGCGACTTTGACGTTTCGCTCCGTTCTCTCGCGTCCGATCTCCGAATTGCGATCCGCTTGCGCCTATGAACTCCTATCGCGATGATCTTCAATTATACCAGATCCTTGGCACCTCAAATTTTTCCTATTTTAATGCCGTTTTTCTAAAAAACATCGAAACAACGAAGTAAGTCCGAATCGATAAATATTAATCCAACCAACGGCATAAATAGGACAAACAACTGAAAACGACATGTAAAACAATACCAAGAATAAGCACAAATTCATACCAAACACCCACTGCCGCATGGGTTGGAAATTCCTTCCCCAAGGTTGCCTTTCTCTCTCTTGAATGCCCGGATTCCTTGGAATCACTGGACCGCTCTGGTTCCCTTGGAACACCTGATTGCCTTTCCCTCGATCTTCCCATTTCCTCTTGCCTCTTCCTCCGTCAGCGGGCTGTCCGGGAGGCATCGTTTTCTCCTGGGGCAACATTGACTCAATGTTTAAAGCTCGGTTCAGGGCGTGCATACGTCGATCTCCACGATCGACGAGCGAAATTCGATTTGGTGAGTCCTCTCACGAACTCGCTCGCCTGGCGACCTCGGTGCCAACAGTGCGTAGCATAACGCGACAGACGATTGAATGAGCGATCGTACTCGGTGACCGTCCTTCTCCCTTGACGAAGATTTCAGAACTCGTTTTGCCTTCTCTGCCTGTAAACGCCAGGCACGTACTTTTCCATGAGTTCTTCCTTGAAATCTTCCCACGTATACCTTCCCACTATCACGGTGTTAGAGTCCTTCTCACGATTCCCACAAATCGACTTCCTCGCTTAGATGAAAGATCGCGCAATTCGGCTTTTACGCTTCTTCGCACCGATGTATTCGAAGATCCTTTCGGTGGATCGTATCCAGTTCTCAGCGTCGATCGGTTCGCCGAGACCGTTGAATGTAGGGTATTCTGCCTATGAAAACTCTCGATCGCATGTCGCTGAACCAAAGGTGGTTCTTGGGCTTCTTCCACATGATTGTTCCTCTGGTTCCTTGTTCTCGGCATTCTGTACCGATGTTGAAACATTAGAAACACATTCGCATAGATAACCGGGTATCATCGCATAACATATATCATCACCCATAACCACATATCATCACATATACCACATATCACGATCACATATAAACATGCAATCTGCCAACGCATCATCGTTATGCATTTCACATAACATCATCATCACACATCACATAGATCATATATCATCATGGCATAGCTCATATCACATATAAGCACCAAGCATAAACATCACATCATAGATGCGTTAGTATCGAGAATATTCAAAGGTGTCCATGAAGGATCACAAAATAAAAGATTCAAGGTATGTCGACCAAAAGGTGAGATATGAGCAAAAGAATCGACTCGGTTCTTCGCTAAAAGATGCCGCTCATCCATGCTTCTAGCAGATCTGCGATCATCACCGTACACACCGACTACCTAGATCAATGTCCTCCATATTCGTCCACTACTCACCGTTCGTCCCACGGTTCCATTCGCCTCTCTCATCCTCTTTCCTTCCTATCGGGGCTTGAATTGGCCGCCCTTGAAAAGCGATCTGCATGGAAGCAAGCCTCTCGTGGGTATGATCCCATCAATTGCGCCTCGATTGCTGAGTATCGGTGAAAGCGTGCTCGAGTCCTGTCTCGCGCTTGCCCTTCCTCAACATGCCCGAACTCATCGAGTCGTCGGCTGTCTCGGGTCACCGGGTCCTCTCGAGTCCTCACCGTCCTCCTCGTCCTCCTCAGGGTCCTCCTCCTCCTCAGAGTCTCCTTCCCTGGATGCCAACCTGATACAGTTCGGTGGCATGAAAATTCTGATCTTGGGCCTTTTCCCTGCCACAGTCGAATGGACAATCTCTCTCGCCCGGGAGGTTCCTACCTCAAAATCGTTTCGGGTCCTTCTGAAGGTAAGGATCGTAGATGGAGGTGTAGTGAGTAGCGTATCGATGAACTGGCGATCGTATACGCGATGGCTGCTCTCCCAAAGGCTCTTCAGGAACATCATCTCTGTCATCAATCTGGATCGGCCCTCGAACATGCCTTGCTATCACATCTGCCTCAGATGGTATGCCTCGATGATCGGTCCACTGTCTCCACACTCGGCGGCGAACTCGTGAAATCCAAGGTAAGGTGCACGGTGATAGGATCCCGACGAACATCACGTACCCTTGCCTTCTCGCCCACGATTTGCCAACCCGTCGGCGACCTTTACGTCATCCGATAGTAAGCCTCGTACTCGGATACTTTCCCACTATCTCGGATCTTTCTCCATAATCCAACAAATCTCCCGAAAATACTCACAACGGCTCATGGACATTCTGGTACATTCCCTGAATTTACGGATATGCTCATCCATTCTGTGAGATCTTAACCAACGTTGTCTGGGCCACTGAATATCCATAAACCTACATGTTAGTTTATCAAAATAACAAAAAATATTCACGTTCTCTTTTTCTGCCCCAGTCATCTGGGTAATCATGTCTTGAGACACATTTTCACTTTCAACACATATCAACATCGATATGGATATTCATAATAATAATCATGTAAGCAATTACATGATTCACTTACAAGCACTCGTTTATCAAAATAAACAAGATTTTCAATCAACAACATATTTCTATGTAAACACATAGATTCACATCATCCATTTGTGATCATATCAATCACATCATACCACATCAATGGTTCCCATATCACAGCCACACAGGCCTTTTTGTTCCATCAACAATAACTTCCACATCCACATCACCATCCAACCACATCTCATCCACATCACGTTTACTTCACGTAAACTCTTGTGAGCAAAGCACATGAAACCAAGATCACATCAACTCACATAACCACATAAAGCATCAAGAATTAAACACATACCTCATCCCTTTTTAAAGGAGGCGGCTGGCGGTGGTGAGGGTAGTCAGACGATAAGCAGTTTAGAAGAACAAGTTCTAAACACTCGATTTCAAGAACATGCATGATATAAAGCAAATGAACGCTTTGATATCAAACAATATGAACACATACCCAAAGCCAGAAAAACTACTCTGATACCATGCTCACACGTCCCAATTCCCGTGGGAAGGCACGGATGCCGAGGTGTGATTAGGGGTGGGGGTTAAGAAGCGGGGAAGAAGGGGGGGATACACATAACATACATGATAAGAAGATGTGACCATGAAAATCGGGCAGATCTCCTCTATAACTAGGACATATCACGAAGGGAGGGTGCACAAACGATCCACCAATAGAATAATATCGATACCATAACTTCGATAGACGTGATCCTGATTTATTATAAGTAATGCAAGAAAGCAAAATGACATTACATCCTGTCAACTAGACCGGTCAACCACGTAGCATGCTCACGTCGAGATTCACAGCATAATAACATAATGAATCTTGTTCCCAATCGAAAAATAAGGGACAAGAATATGCAAACATCGAGTACATATATATATAAGATAACAACATCATGGAGGCGGTAGCTTGAAAGGAGCGCAGCTCAACCAACTCAACCCCTCGGCGTCGCCCGTCCAAATTTTCCTCCATCTATGAAAACATTTTGAAAAGAGTTTGGGGTATGTACTAGCGCACTCACCGGGGTTTTATCATAAATCAAAAGAATCATGATGCCGTGTTGAGCACTTACCTTAGAAGGTTTTAAAGCGTAAGTCCACTTCTAAGTAAGCAAAATAGATTTTTCATTTTCGATACGATCCGTTATTACTTTACTCCCGTCATAGAACCGAGAACCACGGCTCGGGCGTATCCCGCCAGCCCATCACATTCATTCGGCCCGAACATATCCGGCAAATTTCACAATATCTCGGCCGGAACATATCCGGTCGGCCATGCCCGGGCGTATCCGGTGGCTAACTTCGGTGTGGACTTGAGGTCAAATCCGTCGAAACCATAACCACCTCATTACCATTTCCATGTGGACTTAGGGTCTATCCCCTTCGTAACCATAACCACGTGTTGGGGTCTATCCCTTACGATCAATACTCAAGATGGTGATCAATCCACCAAATAGAGATCCGTGCACAATCACAATAGAACCACATCTCGGATCAGAGAACAGTAATAACTTCACCAAAACATTTTACGGCGCACATGTTTTATTTTGAAATATCAGAGTAAATAACTCAAAATAAGCATATATAACCCAACCTGAACAGATGAAAACGTTAACCGGGAGGTATCTGTGGATCCGATGACTTCACCGATTGCCTTTGGTAGGTGCACAGTAACAGACGGAACAACTTTGGGGTCACATCCCACAAAGCAAAGCAACATCGTGATCCAAAAGAAGATCGTAGAAAAACTAGGGTTTTCGACTTTCTGAACCCATATTTGGCACTCTCCGGGTTTTCAAATCAACTCGATGCAGAAGGGAAATATATTTAGGGCATCAAGACCTATAATAGGGTACTTTCAAAATATGCATGCATGCAAGTTGACTCAAATCTTAGCAGCGAAGAAGCTTCAAAAATCGATGCCTATCCTCAGATCTAGGATAAACCATCCAAAATCGATGCATGAAAATGGAAACATAAGCAATATGCATAACGACGAACATGGAATGACAAACTATGTTGAAAATGGATAACCCTGCATGTACTTCCTTTAGAAAACTCGAAGCAACGGAAAACATCCCGACATGCGAAACGAAAAAAAAAAACGGATCGGTACTTTAGTAGAATGCATAGCCGGAACTAAAAACTAAAGGACCCGTAGTAAGGTGGCCGTCGGCCACAAATCGGCGACCAACAGCCACTGCGGCGGCGGCGATTCAAGGCGGAGGTTCGGCCAAATGGCCGACCTCCACTTTTTCTCGTCCCGTCCCTTTAGATTCCCGAGTTCTATGCTATACGATCTACTAAAGGAAAAATCAAAACAAGAAAAGGACAAAACAGAAAACGGGGCTGCCGTGAGGTTGATCGTGGTGGTGGCTCGGCGGCGTATGGCGCCGTCGGCCGAGCCTCCCGGCTCGATCCCCACTCCTCCAGCGCTCCTCCGAACGTATCGGAGCTGCTCGGCTCGTTCGTAAAAACAGAGGCGAAGGAAAATGAGCGTTCAAAATGAAGGCCCTAGCCTCCTATTTATAGGAAAAGCGAGGGCACGCAATGCTGAGCAAGCGACCTTTTTCAGCAAAAGCGACACAATTTTTGCAAACGGACTCCATATTTAGCAAACTTAGTACCCATGGACTCGAAATAAAATACGGCACTGTGGCTATAAACAAGATATGCTTTTAAAGACCAATGAAAAGTCGGTTTTCGATAACTTCCGAGTGCGAACCTTCATGGGTGGTCGAAAACTGCATACTTAGTGTCATGAATTCGTCATAAGACACTCTTCACAATGCTCGATGTTTCGTGATGGTCGCATCACCAAACAAAAGGTCAACCTTTTGATCTTTTCTCGAAAAACGTGCCATGCAAAACAGAAGCTTAGAAAGGACGGGGTATCACACAACAGTTATATCTTATCGTCATCAAAACAATAAATAATTCAGAGTTGCAGCGGAAAACGTGTGAATACATATATGACGATATGTATTCAAGGTATTAACTTGTCTTATAACATCAAAAACACTGGGTTTCTCAACACTCCTCCATCATCAACATCAGAGCTCAACCTGCATATTTAAAAACAAACATGCAGGGCTGAGTACAAGAATGCACTCAGTGGACTCATGCCGAAAACATTTTATCATATTTAAATTACACTGCCAAATCATGGTAAGACACAAGGGTTTTATTTGAAATGTCTTGTGCTTACTAAAGTCATTTTCATCAGTTCATAAAAGTCGCTTGGCCAAGCATTTTTCTTGTGTGTAAGATCCATATCCCATATCCTTTTATCATAACATCATAGTCGAACGTCGTGAAGGAGGCCTCCCTCTACGACGCCGTGACCGGCCGTGAATTGTCCTTACAACACACAGTCACCTTAGGTGTACACGTTAATCCTAGCCAGGTATAAGCCTTCCGACATAGGATTCGATATCGATTTCATTCATAAGTTGGGGGCGACCCAACAACATTCATAACATTTCATGGATAGGATACATACACAAAACATAAATATTTTTGGCAGGTAATCTTGTAAACATTTTCTCAACAGTTGAAATAAGCATCGCAAATAAACTCATTTGGAAAGTATAGCAAAGTCAATTTTGTTTTGAAAGAAAGCCCACCTGAACTATGGTTCGTCTTAACTTGATTACTCGTCAACGTCCAGTCGTCACGTCCGCGTCCATACCTTTACATAAAAGCGGTGTTTAGTGCGTCGTTCACGTATTTCGAGACTTTCAAAGTCAGAATAAACTTGATATTCTATATCGATATAAATTAATTCATAACGAATTCAATACTGCTGAAACGCTGTAACTTAAACTAGCATTTCTCGTTCTTGATAGAATCGAGATATGTTTATCAATTACCATTTACCCTTTTGGGTAAAGGTTCAACGCTTTCTCATGTTTTCAATCTAACGACTTTAAATAATGAAACCTTTTCGTATCAACGAGATTTCATCATTAAATTTAATCGTCTTCTGGCGTATTAGCGTATTTATCGAGCGTGTTTCGACGTTGACTTCAAAAGTCAACAATTTTGACTTTCATTAGTAAATTCTTTACTAATTCATATTCTTAATCAACATAAATCGATTTTCAATCGATTTCTTAACGAAAGTCCTACTTACTCAATTTTTCACGCAAATCGATAAACTCTATTAATAATTTTCTTAAATATTAATCAATTTATTCATTAAGCAATTTATTTCATTTCTAACGTTATTTAACATAATGTTTCGTTGTAAACATAGTATTCTATATTTATAAAATTTTATAAAATTCAATTATGTCTAAAATAATTTTTAGACATATAATATATTATTATTCTTGATTAAAAAGGATTTAAAAATCCTTATCTTCAACAACATAGCTCACGGCTATATGTTCAAAATTTCCCAAACTTGTTTCAAAAATTTCTCTAAATTCATATAGTGTACTATTTTATCATAGTATCACTAATATGTATTAATATTAACCATATAAAAATCGAGCATCACCTTATTCATTTATATAGGTCACGGCATTTTTAAGAAAAATGTCCAATAATTCTAAATTTTTTTATATAATTAGTATAAGGTCCCAACATCAATTTATAACATATTTATAACATATAGTCCATCATATTTCACTTCTTCATCAAGGATTTAATATCCTTAAGTTTACGGTTCATCCTTCATTTCATATCCAACATTTTATAACATTTTCGAAATATATTTTAAACATGATCTAAGCATCAAACTTAACATGCATTAGCTAAATCTTTACAATCAATACACATGCAATAACATAGATCAAACTTAACATACATTAGCTAATTTTTATAATCAAAGATCATCAAGAACACATGCACTAGTAAAATCTTACAAACAAAACATCAAGAACACATGCATTTACTAAGACCAAACCTTCGAATTTTTTGTAAAACTAAAGGAAAATCGAAGCTTTGTTCGATTCTTTCCTATGTGTTGGTATGGATTCAAGGAAATATGTTTAAGGTGTCAAGCTTGGTGGAAGAAGAAGTTGAACACCAAATTTTCAAAGGGAGAGGGGATGGTGCTCTCGGTTTTTCGAGGTTTTGGGAGAGAGGAATGAGAGTGTTTGAGTGTTCAAGGTGTGTTGAGTGAGTGGAATGAGGGAAGATGAAGGATCCTCCCTGTGTCTCTCTCTCTCTCGGTTCCTCACAAATGAATAAGTAAAATGGAAGCCTTTAACTAGTGGGTTATGACTCACTTAGTGATCATTGGTAGAGTTAATAGCACACCATTGGACCTTGAACAACTCGAGGCCATGCACACATGGGTAGGAGAGCCGACGGCTCCTATGGGTTCAAAGTGATGATTTCATTTTTTTTGTGTATTAATACATATTTATTAATCAAGATACAATCCTAAATATAAACACATATCACTTGATTAATTAAAACATAGCATAGCAAAGTATATACTAAAGTAGCGTGAATTTGTTATTTAAAAATAGGTCACTGCATTTTAGTTTCACAAGGGATACATAAGTTATTTCGTGCCATTCATAGATATATATATCATAACATATGGTTTAGATGATAATTTATATCATAGGAAAAATTAATGGTATTATTTTATGTGAAAAACCACTAATTTTCTAATTAGGGTTTTCAAAATTAACAATTGGTCATTATCGAATCCTTAATGCTCTAGCATTGTTTTTAAAGCTTAATAATACGTTAATTATATAAAATAATTATAGGAATTTAAATACTATAATTCCTTGATCATTAAACCCATTTTTCAAATCGTTTCTAGACGTTGACGTTCGAAACGTCTCAAAACGTTAACTATCGACTCGTCTCAAAATGATCATAATAAAGTCGTACTTACTTTATTAAAATATTCCATTGATAATGGAATTTAATTCAAAGCTTAATTGCTTAGAAAATTTCATGAAATTTTAACTATCGATCTGTGATCGACGTTAAAATAATCTTGCCGATACACTTTATAAACATCTATTCCTTAATTCACGCTTTCCGTTGAATATTAAATAGAATTCATTCTTTCATAAACGATCGAAATCATATTCGATATCCTTCTCGATTGAATCATTTCGGCGAAACCCTAATTTACGGGTTTTAAATACCGTAATTAGCATTTAATCTCAGGATATTACATCCTACCCCCCTTAAAAGAAATTTCGCCCCAAAATTTGCATACCTTAGAAAAATAATCTGGGGTATCGTTCTTTCATTGCATCTTCAAGTTCCCACGTGGCCTCCTCTTGTCCGTGATGTTTCCACAGCACTTTGACTAGCGAAATTGATTTGTTCCTTAATTGTTGAACTTTATGGTCTATTATTGCTGTAGGTTCTTCTTCATAACTCATGTCTGGATTGAGGGTCACGTCGTCTTGTTGAATCACGTGCTTTGGATCGTGTACGTATTTTCTTAGTTGTGACACGTGAAAGACATTATGCACATTCCCCAAATTTGGCGGAAGAGCCAACCTATAGGCTACTGGGCCTATTCTTTCTAGGATCTCATATGGTCCTATGAAACGGGGTCTTAGTTTTCCTTTCAATCCAAACCTGATAATCCCTTTTGATGGAGAGACTTTAAG
Organism: Salvia rosmarinus; assembly: GCA_036937905.1. NCBI lineage: Eukaryota > Viridiplantae > Streptophyta > Magnoliopsida > Lamiales > Lamiaceae > Salvia > Salvia rosmarinus. The sequence goes on along the minus strand of CM072816.1, from coordinate 42,903,081 downwards.
AAACACTTTATCTCCACTTTCAAATTGTAGTGAGAGATCTACGTGTCGGTAAGATTTTCGCTCTATCTTTAGCTTCCTTTATTCTTTGCCTAATTTGTCTGACGATTGCAATCATTTCATTCACTGCTCCTGGCCCTATAATTCTCCTCTCACCCACTTCATCCCAATAAAGCGGTGATATACATTTCTTGCCATCAAGGCTTCGTGTGAGGCCATATTAATCGCCGCTTGATAGCTATTGTTGTAGCAAACTCAATAAGGGGTAAAACATCTTCCCACTTTGCACCTCGATCCAATACTACTGTTCTTAGCATATCTTCAAATGTCTGGATCGTTCTTTCCGATTGCCCATCAGTCTGTGGGTGAAATGTTGTGCGGAAGTTCAATTTTGTGCCCAATTCTCTTTGTAAGCTAACACAGAATCTTGATGTGAACTTGGAGTCTCTATCAGATGTAATAGATTTTGGCACTCAATGCAGTCGTATAATTTCTTTTACGTACAGCTGGGCTAACTTGTCAGATCCATAAGTACTCTGAATTGGCCGAAAGTGAGCACACTTTGTGAGTCTATCAACAACTACCCATATCGTAGTGTTTCCTCTCTTCGATTTGGGTAAATCTGTAACGAAGTCCATCGTTATCTCATCCCATTTCCATTCGGGTATACCCAATGGCTATAACTTCCCGTAGGGACGTTGATGTAATGCCTTTACCTGCTGGCAAACAAGACAGCGTTCTACAAAAGAAGCTATGTCTCGTTTCATGCCTTCCCACCAGAACTTTTCTTTTAGGTCTTGGTACATCTTAGTACTGCCTGGGTGGGCGGTGTAGGGTGTGTAGTGAGCCTCACTCATTATTTCATTCCGAAGCTCAGTATCGTCAGGAACACATATCCTTCCTTCAAACATTAAAGCATTGTCGATGCTTCTTGAAATTCTTCAATCCGCCGCTTACTCTTTCTCTTATCTTTCCTCCATCCTTTGTTTCTCTATGATTCTTTTTCTTAGATCAGACGTCAACGTGAGTGTAGCGATACAACTCATGATCGTCTCTGGTTGTTCAACCAATTCAATCCTCATTCTTTTAAACTCCTCAACGAGTTTTTCATCTTGTGTAAGGAGACATCCTGGTTTGGTTTGATTCTTATGACTTAAGGCGTCAGCTACTACATTCGCTTTACTCGGGTGATAGTTAATACCACAGTCGTAATCCTTCACTAGTTCGAGCCATCATCTTTGCCTCATATTTAGATCTCTTTGCTCGAAAAAGTATTTCAAACTTTTATGATCTCAGAAGATCTCACATCTCACTCCATAGAGATGGTGTTCTCAAATTTTCGTGCATGAACCACTGCTGCTAATTCCAAGTCGTGAGTTGGATAGTTTAGTTCATGTGGTCTAAGTTGTCGGGATGCATATGCTATCACTTTTCCTTCTTGCATCAAAACGCAACCTAGTCCATTTTTCGAAGCATCTGTATAAACTACATACTCCTTGTCCGCTTCCGGAACTGCTAGCACTGGTGCACTTGTTAACTTTTGCTTAAGCTTCTGAAAACTCGCCTCACACTCTTCAGTCCAATTGAACTTGATTCCCTTTCGGAGTAATTGGGTTATTGGTCTTGCTATCTTGGAGAATCCCTCAATGAATCTCCGGTAATAACCAGCTAATCCTAGAAAACTTCGGATTTCATTCTGAGTTCTCGGCGATTTCCATTCTTGTACTGCTTCCACCTTGGCTGGATCTACTTTAATTCCATCTGCAGACACGATGTGTCCAAGGAACATTACTTCCTTCAGCCAGAATTCGCATTTGCTGAACTTAGCAAAAAGCTTTTCAATTCTCAAGGTTTGCAACACCGTTCTTAGATGTTCCTTATGATCCGCTTCATTCTTCGAATAGATAAGGATATCATCTATGAAGACCAAAACGAATTTATCCAAGTATGGATGAAACACTCTGTTCATGAGGTCCATAAATACGGCTGGTGCATTGGTTAATCCGAACGGCATAACTATGAATTCATAGTGGCCATATCTGGTTCGGAATGCAGTTTTAGGTACATCTTCCGGCCGTATTTTGAGTTGGTGATAACCTGACTTGAGATCAATCTTCGAGAATACACTTGCTCCTCGTAATTGATCAAACAGATCGTCAATCCTTGGCAAAGGGTATTTGTTCTTGAGCGTCATCTTGTTCAGTTCCCGATAATCTATGCACATCCTCAAAGAACCATCCTTTTTCTTGACAAACAAAACAGGCGCTCCCCAAGGCGAAACACTAGGTCTAATAAAACCTAGGTCCAACAATTCTTGAATTTGGATCTTCAGTTCTTCCAATTCTTTTGGAGCCATTCTATAGGGCGCCTTCGACACTGGAGCCGATCCTGGTTCCAAGTCGATGGTGAATTCCAATTGTCTATCAGGAGGTAATCCTGGTAGGTCTTTAGGAAATACGTCCGAAAATTCTCGAACAACCTCTATGTCTTCAATCTTCATTTCCGGTTTATCTTCTCCGCTCGTAAACGAGAAATGCATGGCATCCCTCTCGGTTTATCATTCTTCTCGCCTTCAACGATATAATCGGATTCTCTTTCGCATGCTGATTCCGTGAAAGTGCGTAGCTTCTTGTCCAGGAAAATGAAATGAAATTTTCCTTTCTTTGCAGAGAATCGTGGAATGATTTTCAGCTAACCAGTCCATTCCTAGGATTATATCTACGTCACCCATGGGCATTATGTTCAAATTATTCGCCAGAACCTTAAGTGATCCTAAAGTTAACTCTGTGTTCGAGCGAGATATGTGTAATACCATAATCCCTCCTATAGGTGAAGAGATTCTCATATCCTGATTCGCTTTTTCAGCTCTAATTTCCAACAGATCTACACATGATCTTGCGATAAAGGAATGCGAAGCACCCGTATCGAACAATACTATAATAGGTACGTTGAGAAGAATTCCCATACCGCCGAGGTTTCCACGGTTACGTTTGCTCGCCTCGGTGTAAGGCATATTCTCTAGCCCGGCCGACCGAGGTCGACAGTGCTTGTCCTTCTTTGCATCTGCTCTTTGTTGCACGGGTTCTTCTTTGTTGGCGTTGTCGCGGTGGTTGCCACCTTTGTTGTTGTTGAGGTGGCTGCCACTGTTGTTGCTGTATTTGCTGCTGAGGTTGCTGCCATTGTTGTTGAGGTTGCAACTACTGCTGAGGTTGGGGCTGGAATTGAATAGCCCTGAGCGGGTGGGCATTGCCTGGTTGATTCGGTCTTCTGATCGCTTTCCCAAGCGTACCCACGGACAATTGTTGGCATAGTGCCCTCTCATCCCGCACTTGAAACACCTTTCCGCTGCCCGCCATGCACATTCCTTTGTGCAGTCTCTGGCATTTTGGGCACGGAAGAGCCCTTGTCTGCTCTTGTGGGCCTCTTATCGGAGAAACAAAAGCTGCCTTTTTCCATCTTTGTCCCGGATTTACAACGTTTCTTTGCCACTGCCGTCTGTTGCCCACATGCTCAAAATTCCCTCTGTTCCTGTTTCCAAAATTTGCGTCCCACTTCCTTTTACCCTTATCCGCGGATTACGTCGAATCGACATCGACTTTTCTTCTGGCATCGCTGCCTCAATATCTAGTGCTCGTCCAAGAGCCTCAGTATAAGTCAAGTCTCCATGACTGGCGAGAGACATCCTTATCTCTGGCCTTAGACCCGACCTAAATTTTCCGACATTTTCAAGTCTCATGTCCACTTGGTCCAAAGGCATATCTTGACATGTCACAAAAGTGCGATCATAATCGATTCTGCATATTTTCTCTTGCTTTAACACGAAGAATTCGTTCTTCTTTTCCTATAGCTCTTTGGTATATACTTGTCATACACCTCTTTCTTAAAATCCTCCCACGTAAATTCTTCCATCTGTTCCGCTGTAAAAGTCTTCTTTCTGGCTTCCCACCAGAAGTCAGCAGGTCCATTTAGCTGAAAAGTTATACATGACAAACGCTCCTGCGCTGTACATCTTAGAAAGTTAAAAATCTGTTCCATGGTTCTTATCCATTGCTCTGCCTCCTCAGGATTCCCCTTCCCACTGAAGACAGGAAGGTTCTGTCTAAGAAATAGTTCCTCAATCCTGCGTTCAGGTGGAGGTGGAGGTGGTTATGGTATAACCTCAACTTCTTGTTCTGGGATTCTACCTCTTCCCCTAGTTCTTCCTCTTCCTCTGCCTCTAATTCCTTGTTCAGTAGCTTGTCTAGGAGGCATTCTGTTATATAAAACATATAATTAACATCACACATTATTTTCGTTACCTGAACATACATAATATCATCATATTCTCATTGTAAAATAACTTTAATAAAACAATTCATCTTTGTCATACACAATTTGCCGCAAAAGCCCATTCAGGGTCATATATATACAATAAAATTTTTCCATAGGCAGGCTGTTTTAAACCAGTAGTCATTACAAACAAAATACATACATACCGGCTCACATGGCCTTACAAAATATCAAGTTTTTCCTTCCACCATTTTTTTTTCAAAACACATCAAAAACATCATACAAGCTAACTATATATATATATCTACTTAAATCTTCACTTCACGGTCTTCATCTGGAATCTTCCTCGTCCTCATCCTCTTCGGGATCTTCTTCCTCGTCAGAGTCATCATCTCGGGCATGTACTCCTGATGGTCCTGCTCCGTTATCTCCTACCATATGTATGTCGCGCATCGGCCCGTAGTCCTCGCGTACTGGACTGTAATCGGCACGTATCGGACTGTAACCATCCCATGGGTCCGACACTCGCATCCTCGCCGTCTGGCGGTAGGGCTCTACTGGAGGTAGTGGAGCTGTCATCGGTGGTAGAGGCGGTAGTGGTGGATGCAACGGATGTCCGAATGTCAACGGAGGGAAGACAGGAGCTCCCAAAGCTCTTGGTCTCGCTGCTCTATCCACTTGGGCGAGCCTGCCCTCATCAATCGTGCTTGGGGTATTACCGATCAACTCGCCGTGGAAGCTCGGTGTCAACCATTACGCGACTCATCGCGCCAGTGTACTCGTGGAGGAGATAGGGTCCCCTGCAACTCCATGACGCCAGTACATGTACGCCGACGACCGATTTAACTGGGTAAATCAACGATCAAGTCATAGTCTCCGGCCACACGGTATATGTAGTCTCCGGACAACTCTCGGGCGTAATCCTCCCAATCATAGGGAAGTATGGTCAAGAGACGCTTGATGCCATTGTAATCTGTCACGCTATATGCTCGGGCATTCCTCCAAAGTCGGTGATAGTACGTCATAAATTCCCCTAGATTCTTGCCCCAGCACATCCAACTCTCTCGGTATGTGCGCACCATTTCCTCGGGTGTAGCGTTCGATCCTATCCTTCTTCTAGCGGTGTAACGCATCTCCTCCATCTGTCACGATCAAAACTAACATAAGTCAAACTAATATTATCCGATAAGCAGATAAGATAACTTAAGTACATCTGATAAGCAACTAGGGTAAACTAAACAATCTATAAGGTAGATAAACGTCACTAGGTACAGCACATATCATATCTTTCTTATTCTACTCGGAAACTTATTCCCCTAATAGCGTTCTAAGGTACATGTTATGCTATGAGATCTTCGTGATATATAAAACTCGAACTAACTTTCAACAGACTCTAGTGCATTCTGGATATAGAAATAGGAATTTTGTCTTTCATAAAAAATGAAATTCAGTGTGTTAGGAGTACGCAGGCGAAAACCACGCGTAAATCGGAGTCCTAACGAAAGAGAACGGAATAAAACAAAATTACTGCGCAGTGCAGAAAAATTGCGCGATCGTGCCAAAATCCGAGGCATATGCCGACGTAGTACGACTACCATGTCCACGTATTCAAGTCGATGCTTGACATTCTAAAGTCAAAGTCAAAGTCAAAGTCGATGGTCACCCATGTCGAAGTCGTTCTCGCTTGTCTTGACATTCGTCTTCTTCCGTTCAAAGTTCGAGGCTATAGTTACATTCATTCTTCCTATCGTTCTTTTGTTCTTGTAAAGGAGAAAAGTTCGTACTCCTATGTTCTTTCGCAATATGTGATCATGCTTCTTATATCTTCTAAGTTCTTCTTAAGATAACATATTCATTTGTCATAATAGATCTTGAGATTTGAAAATAAGATTTCAAAATTACAACATAACCAATTCATACTTGTACATCAATTTGACTTCACCCTTTCAACTTTAACCATTCAAGTTCATTTCAAACATATACGTTTATCTCAATCTTGATCACTTTGCATAACATTTGGTTGATTTCAAAATCAAGGTTTGAAAATTTCCTTACTCATAACCTTCATTTCAATCATAACATCATAACATCACTTTCTTTCCTTGTTCCTTCAAAACTAATCTCAAACTCGTTCATCATTTAAAACTCTTCATTTCATGAGTTTGAGAAAGAAATCATTTACCTTTTTCCCGGTTGAGCTTGATGTGATGGAGTGTTGAGAATAGTGATCAGCAGATTTCTAGAAGTCCAGTGACTCAATCTAGACTTAGTTTTGAAAAGAATTTTAAATTCAAAGAGCAAACCGCTCGATACCACTCTGTCACGCCTGTTCGGAAAAACCGGATTGGCATGGACTAATACTAGGAATGATATTTAAGGTTCATGAAAGGCTATTATGAGGATGCAAATCACATGTAAACTATCATGCTTTGAACATAACACACATTAATAATCTGGATATACCAAAGGGCTAGACCAATAGACCCAAAGATTAACAATGATCGGCGGACTTCAGCAGCTTCAAATCATTTTATCCTCCAACGGATCAAAAGAATACTATTGATATGAAGGACTTCAACAGTTATATCTTATCGTCATCAAAACAATAAATAATTCAGAGTTGCAGCGGAAAACGTGTGAATACATATATGACGATATGTATTCAAGGTATTAACTTGTCTTATAACATCAAAAACACTGGGCTTCTCAACACTCCTCCATCATCAACATCAGAGCTCAACCTGCACATTTAAAAACAAACATGCAGGGCTGAGTACAAGAATGCACTCAGTGGACTCATGCCGAAAACATTTTATCATATTTAAATTACACTGCCACATCATGGTAAGACACAAGGGTTTTATTTGAAATGCCTTGTGCTTACTAAAGTCATTTTCATCAGTTCATAAAAGTCGCAGCGGCGTTTTCTTGTGTAAGATCCATATCCATTATCCTTTTATCATAACATCATAGTCGAACGTCGTGAAGGAGGCCTCCCTCTACGACGCTGTGACCGATCGTGAATTGTCCTTAAAGCACACAGTCACCTTAGGTGTACACGTTAATCCTAGCCAGGTATAAGCCTTCCGACATAGGATCCGATATCGATTTCATTCATAAGTTGGGGGCGACCCAACAACATTCATAACATTTCATGGATAGGATACATACACAAAACATAAATATTTTTGGCAGGTAATCTTGTAAACATTTTCTCAACAGTTGAAATATGCATCGTAAATAAACTCATTTGGAAAGTATAGCAAAGTCAATTTTGTTTTGAAAGAAAGCCCACCTGAACTATTGTTCTTCTTAACTTGATTACTCGTCAACGTCCAGTCGTCACGTCCGCGTCCACACCTTTACGTAAAAGCGGTGTTTAGTACATCGTTCACGTATTTCGAGACTTTCAAAGTCTAGAATAAACTTCGATATTCTATATCGATATAAATTAAATTCCTTAACGAATTCAATACGCTGTTCAAACGCTTAACTTAAACTAACATTTCTCGTTCTTGATAGAATCGAGATATGTTTATCAATTATCATTTTACCCTTTTGGGTAAAGGTTCAACGTTTTCTCATGTTTTCAATCTAACGACTTTAAATAATGAAACCTTTTCGTATCAACGAGATTTCATCATTAAATTTAATCGTCTTACGCCAGATTAGCGTATTTATCGAGCGTATTTAAGACGTTGACTTCAAAAGTCAACAATTTTGACTTTCATTAGTAAATTCTTTACTAATTCATATTCTTAATCAACATAAATCGATTTTCAATCGATTTCTTTTCAGAAGTCCTACTTCTCGATTTTTCACGCAAATCGATAAACTCATTAATAATTTTCTTAAATATTAATCAATTTATTCATTAAGCAATTTATTTCATTTCTAACGTTATTTAACATAATGTTTCGTTGTAAACATAGTATTCTATATTTATAAAATTTTATAAAATTCAATTATGTCTAAAATAATTTTTAGACATATAATATATTATTATTCTTGATTAAAAAGGATTTAAAAATCCTTATCTTCAACAACATAGCTCACGGCTATATGTTCAAAATTTCCCAAACTTGTTTCAAAAATTTCTCTAAATTCATATAGTGTACTATTTTATCATAGTATCACTAATATGTATTAATATTAACCATATAAAAATCGAGCATCACCTTATTCATTTATATAGGTCACGGCATTTTTAAGAAAAATGTCCAATAATTCTAAATTTTTTTATATAATATATATAAGGTCCCAACATCAATTTATAACATATTTATAACATATAGTCCATCATATTTCACTTCTTCATCAAGGATTTAATATCCTTAAGTTTACTGATTCATCCTTCATTTCATATCCAACATTTTATAAAATTCCAATTAAATTATGCCATGCTCAAATACTATAGTATAACCATATAACATCATAATATCCATCAAAAACAATTTAATCATCCTCAATTTCAACTTGGAAGGTCACGGCTATTTGGAAAATTTTGAGCAATTAATATCCAAAAATTCTAGTAAATTCATGTAACACATAATCAAGGTCCTAGATCATTAATATACCATTGCATGTCTAAAATAAAAATTATACACCAAGTTGGCCTTGTGAATCACTCTCGGTCATTTTGAATAAATTGAGCATTTGGTTTTCAAAAATTCTAATAAATTCATGTAATACATAATCAATGTCCTAGATCATTAATATACCATTGCATGTCTAAAATAAAATTGTACATCAAGATAGGACTTTTCTTAAGCTTCGGTCATTTCCAAAATATAGCATAGGATTTTCCAAAAATTCCAAATAAATTACTATGAACTCTCATCATATCATAGATCAATAATCCAACCTCAAAATAATTTTTAAAAAATTTCGATCATCAACAAAAATCTTATAACATTTTCGAAATATATTTTAAACATGATCTAAGCTTCAAACTTAACAAGCATTAGCTAAATCTTTACAATCAATACACATGCAATAACATAGATCAAACTTAACATACATTAGCTAATTTTTATAATCAAAGATCATCAAGAACACATGCACTAGTAAAATCTTACAAACAAAACATCAAGAACACATGCATTTACTAAGACCAAACCTTCGAATTTTTTTTGTAAAACTAAAGGAAAATCGAAGCTTTGTTCGATTCTTTCCTATGTGTTGGTATGGATTCAAGGAAATATGTTTAAGGTGTCAAGCTTGGTGGAAGAGAAGAAGTTGAACACCAAATTTTTCAAAGGGAGAGAGGGATGGTGCTCTCGGTTTTTTGCAGGTTTTAGGAGAGAGGAATGAGAGTGTTTGAGTGTTCAAGGTGTGTTGAGTGAGTGGAATGAGGGAAGATGAAGGATCCTCCCCATGTATCTCTCTCTCTCTCTTGCCTCACAAATGAATAAATAAAATGGAAGCCTTCTTAACTAGTGGGTTATGCCTCACTTAGTGATCATTAGGTAGAGTTAATAGCCTTCCACCATTGGAACTTGAACAACTCAAGGCCATGCACACATGGGTAGGAGAGCCGACGGCTCCTATGGGTTCCAAAGTGATGATTTCATTTTTTTTTGTGTATTAATACATATTTATTAATCAAGATACAATCCTAAATATAAACACATATCACTTGATTAATTAAAACATAGCATAGCAAAGTATATACTAAAGTAACGTGAATTTGTTATTTAAAAAATAGGTCACGGCATTTTCGTTTCACAAGGGATACATAAGTTATTTCGTGCCATTCATAGATATATATATCATAACATATGGTTTAGATGATAATTTATATCATAGGAAAAATTAATGGTATCATTTTATGTGAGAAAACCCTAATTTTCGAATTAGGGTTTTCGAAAATTAGCAATTGGTCATTATCGAATCCTTAAAGCTCTAGCATTGTTTTTAATTCTTAATAATACGTTAATTATATAAAATAATCATAGGAATTTAAATACTATAATTCCTTGATCATTAAACCCATTTTTCAAATCGTTTCTAGACGTTAACGTTCGAAACTTCTCAAAACGTTAACTATCGACTCGTCTCAAAATGATCGTAATAATGTCGTACTTACTTTATTAAAATATTCCATTGATAATGGAATTTAATTCAAAGCTTAATTGCTTAGAAAATTTCATGAAATTTTAACTATCGATCTGTGATCGGCGTTAAAATAATCTTGTCGATACACTTTATAAACATCTATTCCTTAATTCACGCTTTCGGTGAATATTAAATAGAATTCATTCTTTCATAAGCGATCGAAATCATATTCAATATCCTTCTGATTGAATCATTTCGGCGAAACCCTAATTTACGGGTTTTAAATACCGAAATTGGGCATTTAATTCTGCGGGATATTACATCCTACACCCCTTAAAAGAAATTTCGCCCCAAAATTTGCATACCTTAGAAAAATAATCTGGGGTATCGTTCTTTCATTGCATCTTCAAGTTCCCACGTGGCCTCCTCTTGTCCGTGATGTTTCCACAACACTTTGACTAGCGAAATTGATTTGTTCCTTAATTGTTGAACTTTATGGTCTATTATTGTTGTAGGTTCTTCTTCATAACTCATGTCTGGATTGAGGGTCACGTCGTCTTGTTGAATCACGTGCTTTGGATGGTATGCGTATTTTTAGTTGTGACACGTGAAAGACATTATGCACATTCCCAAATTTGGCGGAAGAGCCACCTATAGGCTACTAGGCCTATTCTTTCTAGGATCTTATATGGTCCTATGAAACGGGGTCTTAGTTCTTCTTTCAATCCAAACCTGATAATCCCTTTTGATGGAGAAACTTTAAGAAACACTTTATCTCCACTTTCAAATTGTAGCTGAGATCTACGCGTATCAGCGTAAGATTTTTGTCTATCTTGAGCTTCCTTTATTCTTTGCCTAATTTGTCTGACGATTTCAATCATTTCATTCACTGCTTCTGGCCCTATAATTCTCCTCTCACCCACTTCATCCCAATAAAGCGGTGATCTACATTTCTTGCCATACAAGGCTTCGTATGGGGCCATATTAATCGTCGCTTGATAGCTATTGTTGTAGGCAAACTCAATAAGGGGTAAAACATCTTCCCACTTTGCACCTCGATCCAATACTACTGTTCTCAGCATATCTTCAAGTGTCTGGATCGTTCTTTCCGATTGCCCATCAGTCTGTGGGTGAAATGCTGTGCTGAAGTTCAATTTCGTGCCCAATTCTCTTTGTAAGCTAACCCAGAATCTTGATGTGAACTTGGAGTCTCTATCAGATGTAATAGATTTTGGCACTCCATGCAGTCGTATAATTTCTTTTACGTACAGCTGGGCTAACTTGTCAGATCCATAAGTACTCTGAATTGGCAGAAAGTGAGCACACTTTGTGAGTCTATCAACAACTACCCATATCGTAGTGTTTCCTCTCTTCGATTTGGGTAAATCTGTAACGAAGTCCATCGTTATCTCATCCCATTTCCATTCGGGTATACCCGATGCCTCATAACTTCCGTAGGAACGTTGATGTAATGCCTTTACTTGCGGCAAACAAGACGGTTCTACAAAAAGCTATGTCTCGTTTCATGCCTTCCCACCGAACTTTTCTTTTAGGTCTTGGTACATCTTAGTCTTTGCACGGGTGGGCGGTGTAGGGTGTGTCGTGAGCCTCACTCATTATTTCATTCAAGCTCGTGTAAATCTGAACACATATCCTTCCTTCAAACATTAAAGCATTGTCGATGCTTCTTGGAAATTCTTCAATCATCGGTTCTTACTCTTTCTCTTATCTTTTCTAACTTTTCCTCCATCCTTTGTTTCTCTATGATTCTTTTTCTTAGATCGACGTCGGCGTGAGTGTAGCGATACTGACTCGTGATCGTCTCGGTTGTTCAACAAATTCAATCCTCATTCTTTTAAACTCCTCAACGAGTTTTCTTCTTATGTAAGGAGACATCCTAGTTTGGTTTGATTCTTACGACTTAAGGCGTCGACTACTACATTCGCTTTACCCGGTGATAGTTAATACCACGTCGTAATCCTTCACTAGTTCGAGCCATCTACTTTGCCTCATATTTAGATCTCTTTGCTCGAAAAAGTATTTCAAACTTTTATGATCGTAAGATCTCACATCTCACTCCATAGAGATGGTGTCTCCAAATTTTCAAAGTGCATGAACCATCTTTGCTAATTCCAGTCGTGAGTTGGATAGTTTAGTTCATGTGGTCTAAGTTGTCGGGATGCATATGCTATCACTTTTCCTTCTTGCATCAAAACGCAACCTAGTCCATTTTTCAAGCATCTCAGTATAAACTATTTGATTTGTATCTTGGCGCTTTTGGTTGAGCTTGTATACAATGTTTCTGTTACCACTATTACAATCTCCTATCGATTTGATTACTTGATTGCATATATCAGTGTCCCTTATCTCATATATAAGTTAGATCATACGATTGTGTAGAAGATCACGTAAGTCGTATGATTGGTCGAGCTAATGAGATATAAAAAGTTTCACAGCTGAGACAACTTGAGGACGAGTTGTCGGTATAGGCTACGGTATAGATAAGAAGTTACTTGACTTGGTTACTTGTCTATGCTGGTACGTCTCTAACGTATTGAAGGATCACAGTGAGATGAGTTCTTCTATCTGACCGTAGTGAAGAACCTAGATCTCGGTGACTTACGATGATCTAAATCTCGATAAGGTATTAGGTGAGTATGAGTTGTTGACCATCACTTTGACTTGTTATGGGTGAGGGTTATATGTTCTAACCCAATATTCTCCGCATCTTGGGTGATGGCGGTGCTTGTATGTCATGCTAGTTATCTCAGACGAGTCACCGTATCCGTTTAGGATGATGACGTCCCCTTAAGGAGCTCAAAAGGTTTATTGTACTAAACCCTGCAGGTTGAGTTAGCTCAAGTACAATAATAAGGTTGAGTCGTACTACTTAAGGAATTAAAGATATTAATTATTTTAAGCATCGAGAATGCTCTAAATAATTAATGGACGTTCGATATCTTAAATACGGGATTCGTAATGTCTAAGTGCAAGCCGACTTAACTTCGGTAATAAAGGGTAAGTCGACATTTATTCTCTAGTGGCATGAATAAATGTTTATAAATTAATTTATGTTCGGGTGAACATAAGATAATTAATTTATTTGAGGCCCATCTTTATTCCTTGCATTTGATCCCTGGGCTGACCCATCCAGGCCCTTTAGCTCAAGAAAATCGGCGCCCCCTAGTAGTTCTCTATGGCAAGATTTTATTCTCTTTATCCACAATGATATAATTATATTTATGGGACATGCATGGATCCTTTCCTTATGGGATTATGGTAATGCATTATAAATATAAGGTAAGAGATAAAGTCTAGGTTAATGTATATAATTAACTAGAAATTTTCATGATTTCCAATATTGAATTATGGAAGAAATTTTCATGATTTCCATGATTGTATTATGGTAGATATTCTCATGAATTCCATGATTATATTGGAAGAATTTTTTTGTAAATTCCATAGTACAATTGGGAGAAATTTTCGAAAATTATGTGTTTATGGAAAGGATTTTATTCTCTTTATCCTATAAGGATATTATTATATTTATGGTATATGCATAGATCCTTTCCTTATGGGATTAAGGTAGTGCATTATAAATATAAGGTAAGAGATAGAATCAAAGTTAATCCACATTAACACCTAGAATTTTCGTGCATCTCTATAGAGTTTAGAGGATTCTCGAAAATTTCATAGAGTTGGGGTGATTTTCGAAGCATTCTCCATAGATCGTCCTCACTCGACGTTGGAGATTGGGCAACCGGATACGATCCGGAAGGTCAAAGCACGAGTCTTGATCCATTCCGCCTCGGCAGATTCAAAGGTAAACACGAGAAAACCCCAACGTGTTGCAATTAATTATATAGGTGCATGCTAGGTATATAATCAATGTATGGTGAATTAAACATCCAAGATAGATCCTCGGGAGAGGCTAAACCTAGTTTTCCTTCACTGGTATCGAGCCGGGTTCGATATCTTGGCTCGCTTGGATTAATTCACGTTTGATTATTACGCGCTATATATTAATTGTTGAATCTATCATTCATCGCGGCTCGCTTTTATTTTGTCGGATTTTGTTTTTCACCACGAGAAAATCCGTGGTTAGATTAGATTTATTTTTCTGTATATCTTATCTGTAAAAGTAAAACGAAGACGAAAGCAGCCAGATCGAGACGACGGGAAAAACGGGTCGCACGACGTGCGGGTGACGGCACGTAAGGCGTGCACGGCGCTCACGGACGTGCCACGTGACGGGGCCGTGCCCAGATCCGTTTTCCAGCCCGAATCTGTTTGACGAGTCGGTCCGTGCGCGCACGCGAGGCCCGTTTGAATCCGTCCGTGCCCGCACGTGAGGCGATTTTCAAAGATTATAAAGATTTGTACTTTGCAATTCTATGTAATAGATTAGGCAGGAAAGTGCAGATTCCACGAGTGGGCCACGATGAACGTTTTTATTTTATTTTTATCGTGCATTGCATGCCGTGGATGTTTAAATAATGCAGTAGCATGCTATGTATGTTTAAATTACGTTGACAAACCTTTATGTGTTTTCGTAATTGGATGCGCATAGTAAGCATGCTAGGTTTATCGCGTTTTCAAGCATATTTTAGAATTACTGCGAGCATGTTTTACATGTTGAGTTCTATAGACAAGCATGCTAAGATTACGTGATCTGCATGGACAAACCTTTTGAACAAAAAGACTAAGCAAACAACCCGACAAATTAATTTTTAAAGTAAAATGTCAAGACCTCCACTTTTTGATCTCTAAACAAAGTGAGGCGATCTGTGAGTAAACGCCCACACGCTGGCTTGCTTGCACTGCTTATCATAAGTTTGTTAGATGAGATTTCTAAATAAAACATTTTAAATCTATTGAGAAGTGGGAGTTTCATGTAAACGCCCACACGCGTGGCTTGCATGTGCGATTTTCATAAGTTCTCTAGAGATAGATATAAAATGAGATAACAAAAGAATTTGAATTGGATGCGGTATGGTCCGAGTGAGTATGCCAATTCTAAGAATTCATTTTCAGTTGTTAAAATTGTGGTCATTGCTTATACATCACCTCAAGTACAACTTCCCGCGAAGTCCCTTCTTGCGATAGTGATGTGGTCTAGAAAGGTCCAATCGTTAATTTCATTTGTCATAAGGATAAGTTGACATGGATTGAAATTAAGCGACTAAAAGGTATATTTTAGTGCAGTCGAGGGGTTCATGTAAACGCCCACACGCGTGGCTTGCATGTGGGATTCCTCACGATTGGAGGTTTCAATTAATATTGTTTTATCAAAGGTTACAATATTATTATTACGAATTATGTGCGATCGTATGCTTATGTGTTTACATTATCGTTTCGTATATGTCTCTTACACGATTATCAATATGCTCGCACAAAACCCTTATCCGGTCCAAATTTTATCGAGTGGAAACGAAACATTGAGAATGTTCTTCTCATGGAAGAAAATCTATTTGTACTCACTACACCCGTCCCAAGCCTCTAGACAATTCATCTATCATGAGGAGCGCAAGAAGCACGAGAAATGGGACAAATCAAATAGAATGGCAAAGTGCTTCTTTTGGTCACCATGTACGAGTCCCCGCAACTCCAACATCAAGAGATGGAAGATGCAGCCACGATATGGCTAAGTCTTATGAAATTGTATGAGAGTCGGACGTAATCGCTTGTCATAATTTGACAAAATCAATAATGTCAAGTTCAATGAAGGAAAGCGATTCGGTGCATAACCATGTAGAGCATATGATTAATCTCTTGGAGAGCTCGAATTGGTTGGAGGATATATTGATGACGAGTCGAATCGATATCATCCTCAACACTTTGCCCAAGTCTTTTGATGACTTAGTTACAAAGCGGTCCTTTATGATAAGAGTTATACTCGAGATTCATTGCAAGAGGATCTAGTAACGGAAGAACATAAAATGGGCAAGGTACATCTTTAGTACGCACCTCAAAGAAAACCACTGCTTTATCGAAAGATGAAAAGGAAAAGTGGAATTCAAGAGATGCTAAGGCTAAAGAAAAGAGTGGGAGTAATACAAAGGGCTCTACCAGCGGTTTGAAAAAGCCAAAGGAGAAGGGAAAATGCTTCAAGTGCGGTGAGACTGGGCATTGGAAGGCTAAGTGCCCCAAGCTCATGCTCTAGGTACGCCATTTGCTTTAGTAACTGGAAACATGTTTAGCGACTTGTTTTACCCATTCTTGGGTAGTGACACAGGTGGATCGATCATGTTTGTTACACCTTGCAGGGGTTCCTGCGGACAAGGGAGCTGAATGATGGCGAGATAACGATCTCCATGGGCAACGCGGCGAAAGTCGAGGCCGTTGCAGTCGGAGATGTTACTTTATGTTTTGAGAAAACAGTTTTAGTTTTAAAAGACGTTTTATATATGCCGGATTTTCGGCGGAACCTTGTTTCTGTTTCGAAATTGTTTATTCATGGATATTCAGTTGTTTTTGATAGTGGTGTTTCTATCATAAGAAATGACAAAGTTATCTGTGTAGACACATTATATAATTCGCTTTATACTATTTACGCAATACATAATACCTATAACTATGTTGCATCTACATCAAACCTTAAAAGAGAAAGTTTTCTTAAGATGACACCTCTTTATCTCGGCATCCTAGATTAGGTCACATCAATCTAAATAGGATCCAAAGACTGGCTAAGAATGGAGCATTGGGTAATCTCACAGTTACTCTGTTCCCAGTCTGCGAATCCTGTATAGAAGGTAAGATGTTGACCAGACCCTTCAAAGCGAAGGGTCATAGAGCCAAAGAAATGTTAGAGCTAGTCCATTCTGACCTGTGTGGACCGATGTCCACACAAGCTCGTGGAGGGTACGAGTATTTTGTCACTTTCATTGACGATTACTCAAGGTACGGATACGTATATACCGCTTCACGTATCAAGTCATCTGCGTTACGATCGCGGTGGCGAATACCTCAACAACAAGTTCATGGACTATCTAGTGAAGTGTGGGATTACCTCCCAACAAGATTCACGGGCACACCACAAAAATGGTGTGTCGGGCGAAAAATAGGACTCTTTTGAAATGGTTAGATCAATGATGAGTTATGCAACTTTGTCTATTTCGCTTACGGGGTATGCCTTAGAAACGCGGCATACTTGCTAAATCTATTACCATCCAAGTCGATCGAAGAGACCGCTTCGAGTTGTGGTTTGGGCGCAAGTTTAAGCCACATAAGGATATGGGGCGATCCGGCAGACATGTCTTTGAAAAGAAGGCGACAAGTTGGAGGCTAGATCCGACGCAAGGCTATTTATTGGCTAGCTAGAGGAGCGAAGGTGTTTTATTCTATAGTCTAAGGATCGGAAGGTCATTATTAGACTAATGCCCGATTCTTAGAAGAGGACTACATGAAAAATCATAAATCCAAAGTTGAAATCATTCTTCAAGAATTAGAAGATGATCGTATTCCACCACCGATTAGACCAAAGGTGCGAGATGTCGAGTCTAGTGGGAGGGATCGACACCGATACTTCAAGAAATTGAAGTGGGTCGAGTTCTCTTGGAGATACCGACCGCATGTTGGTACCTACCAAGCTAGTTGTGCAAGATGAGAACCACAAGTTATGCACCCATCGTTGCCATTGTGCTGTAGTGCCTCGTCAGAGTGGGAGGTTGTTCGTCAACCCGAGCGATGTATGTTCGTGGATGAATCTTCGGATTTAGTCCCGTAAAACGAGCAGTGCAATAATCGACCCATGGACGACAAATGAGGCGACACAAGACAATGATGCAAGATCATGGAACTTAAGTTTGGGCGAGGTGGTAAAGTCCTATGGATTTACCCAGGTTGCCTAGCGAGAGTTGTGTGTATTGTTTAGATGTCAACGGTAATGTGGTATTTCTTGCACTTTACGTAGATGACATTCTTCTATTGGCAACAATGTGAAGTTGTTATCGGGGCGTAAAGAGTTGGTTATCCGATCGCCTTTCAAATGAAAGACTTAGGAGATGCAGCGTACATTCTTGGGATCAAGGTTTACCGAGATCGCAAGAGGAAAATGTTGAGCTTATCTCAGCGCCTTACATTGATACCGTGATTACTCGCTTTAGTATGCGGACCGTCGAAGAGGATTGCTACCTTTCGACATGGCGTTCCTTTATCTAAAGGGCGATCACCCATGACCGCAAAGAAGATAGAAAAAATGAGACAAGTTTCCTACGTTTCCGTAGGAAGTCTCATGCATGCAATGTTATGCACGAGGCCGATATCGCTGCATGCGGTGGGCATAGTGGCTGAATATCGCCTAACTCGACAAGCTCATTGGATCATGGTAAAGCATATATTCAAGCACCGAAAAGGACTCGAGATTATAGGATGGCTTACCATGCGGATAGTCTAATGCCTTTATGTTATTCGCACTGGATTTCCAATCTGACCGTGATGAGAAAAAGTTTACCTCAGGCTATGTGTTTACCTTGGGAGGTGGAACCGTATCCTGGCGGAGTGCAAAGCAGCGATGCATTGCGGACTCTACCATGGAAGCCGAATATGTAGCCACTTCGGAGGCTGCTAAGGAGGCAGTATGGTTCAAGAACTACCTCATGGATCTAGATGTGGTACCTGGTTTGCCCATGAGTATCATGGTTTACTGTGATAACTCAGGTGCAATGGCAAACTCGAAGGAACCACGGATCCACAAGGCAAGCAAACACATAGAGAGAAAGTACTATGTCATACGAGAAATCGTTAGACGAGAGGACGTGCTGATTGCAAAGATTGATACGACGGATAACCTAGCGGATCCATTTAAGAAAGCCTGCCGCAATAAGTCTACGTTGGGCACGTTAGAGGACTTGAATTGCGCTAGATGGCACCCGCTAAAGCCTGCTGCAATAAGTCTACGTCGGACACGTTAGAGGACTTGAATTGCGATAGATGGCACCCGCTAAAGCCTGCCGCAATAAGTCTACATCGGGGACGTTAGAGGACTTGAATTGCGCTAGATGGCACCCACTTAGAAAGGAAACATTTGTATAAGTGGGAGAAGCAAAGTGATGGTTTTGTTTGTAATAGCTAGTAGAGAGACATATTGTATACTAAAAGTTTGCTTTAGTATAAGTGGGAGATTGTTGGATTTGTATCTTGAAGCGCTTTGGTTGAGCTTGTATATAATGTTTCTGTTACCACTATTACAATCTCCTATCCGATTTGATTACTTGATTGCATATATCTCGTGTCCCCTTATCTCATATATAAGTTAGATCATACGATTGTGTAAAAGATCACGTAAGTCTCGTATGATTGGTCGAGCTTAATGAGATATAAAAGTTTCACAACCGAGACAACTTGAGGACGAGTTGTCGGTATAGGCTGCGGTATAGATAAGAAGTGACTTGACTTGGTTACTTGTCTATCTTTGTGCGTCTCGGCGTATTGAAGGATCACAAGAGATGAGTTCTTCTTTACGACCGTAGTGAAGAACCTAGATCTCGGTGACTTACGATGATCTAAATCTCGATAAGGTATTAGGTGAGTATGAGTTCTTGACCATCACTTTGACTTGTTATGGGTGAGGTTATATGTTCTAACCCAATATTCTCCGCATCTTGGGTGGTGGCGGTGCTTGTATGTCATGCTAGTTATCTCAGACGAGTCACCGTATCCGCTAGGATGATGACGCCCCTTAAGGAGCTCAAAAGGTTTATTGTACTAAACCTGCAGTTGAGTTAGCTCAAGTACAATAATAAGGTTGAGTGGTACTACTTATGGAATTAAAGATATTAATTATTTTAAGCAATGTAATGCTCTAAATAATTAATGGACGCTCGATATCTTAAATACAGTGATTCGTAATGTCTAAGTGCAAGCCCAACTCAACTTCGGTAATAAAGGGGTAAGTCAAGATTATTCTCTAGTGGCATGAATAAATGTTTATAAATTAATTTATGTTCTGGGGTGAACATAAGATAATTAATTTATTTGAGGCCCATCTTTATTACTTGCATTTGATCCCTGGGCTGGCCCATCCAGGCCCTTTAGCTCAAGAAAATCGGCGCCCCCTAGTAGCTCTCTATGGCAAGATTTTATTCTCTTTATCCACAAGGATATAATTATATTTATGGGACATGCATGGATCCTTTCCTTATGGGATTATGGTAATGCAGTATAAATATAAGGTAAGAGATAAAGTCTAGGTTAATGTATATAATTAACTAGAAATTTTCATGATTTCCAATATTGAATTATGGAAGAAATTATCATGATTTCCATGATTGTATTATGGTAGATATTCTCGTGAATTCCATGATAATATTGGAAGAAAATTTTCGTAAATTCCATAGTACAATTGGGAGAAATTTTCGAAAATTATGTGTTTATGGAAAGGATTTTATTCTCTTTATCCTATAAGGATATTATTATATTTATGGTATATGCATAGATCCTTTCCTTATGGGATTAAGGTAGTGCATTATAAATATAAGGTAAGAGATAGAATCAAAGTTAATCCACACATTAACACCTAGAATTTTCGTGCATCTTTATAGAGTTTAGAGAGGATTCTCGAAAATTTCATAGAGAGTTGGGGTGATTTTCCGAAGCATTCTCCATAGATCGTCCTCACTCGACGTTGGAGATTGGGCAACCGGGATACAGTCCAGAAGGTCAAAGCACGAGTCTTGATCCATTCCGCCTCGACAGATTCAAAGGTAAACACGAGAAAACCCCAACGTGTTACAATTAATTATATAGGTGCATGCTAGGTATATAATCAATGTATGATGAATTAAACATCCAAGATAGATCCTCGGGAGAGGGCTAAACCTAGTTTTCCCTTCATAAACTACATACTCCTTGTCCGCTTCCTAATCGCTAGCACCGTGCACTTGTTAACTTTGCTTAAGCTTCAAAACTCGCCTCACACTCTTCATCCAATTGAACTTGATTCCCTTCGAGTAATTGGGTTATTGGTCTTGCTATCTTGGAGAATCCTCAATGAATCTCCCAGAATAACCAAATAATCCTAGAAAACTTGGATTTCATTCTCGAGTTCTCGGCGATTTCCATTCTTGTCTCGCTTCCACCTTGGTGGATCTACTTTAATTCCATCTGCAGACACGATGTGTCCAAGGAACATTACTTCCTTCACCTTGAGTCGATTTGTTGAACTTAGCAAAAGCTTTTCAATTCTCAAGGTTTGCAACACCGCTCTTAGATGTTCCTTATGATCCGCTTCATTCTTGAATAGACAAGGATATCATCTATGAAGACCAAAACGAATTTATCCAAGTATGGATGAAACAATCATTCATGAGGTCCATAAATACGGTGGTGCATTGTTTAATCCAACAAAGATAACTATGAATTCATAGTGGCCATATCTCGTTCGAATGCGCTTTTAGGTACATCTTCGGCAGATTTTGAGTTGGTGATTACCGACTTGTGATCAATCTTGAAAATACAATTGCTCCTCGTAATTGATCAAACGGATCATCAATCCTTGGCAAAGGGTATTTGTTCTTGAGCGTCATCTTGTTCGGGCCTCCCGATAATCTATGCACATCCTCAAAGAACCATCCTTTTCTCGACAAAGAAAACAAAGCGCCCCAAGGCGAAACACTAGGTCTAATAAAACCTAGGTCCAACATTTCTTGAATTTGGATCTTCGCCTTCAATTCTTTTGGAGCCATTCTATAGGCGCTTTCGACACCGGAGCCGATCCGGTTCTAAGTCGATGGTGAATTCCAATTGTCTGTCGTGAGGTAATCCTGGTAGGTCTTTAGAAAATACGTCCGAAAATTCTCGAACAACCTCTATGTCTTCAATCTTCATTTCGGTTTATCTTCTCTTCAGTAAACGAGAAATGCATGGCATCCCTACGGTTTATCATTCTTCTCGCCTTCAACGCCGATATAAACGGGATTCTCTTTCCATGCCGATTCCGTGAAAGTGCGTAGCTTCTTCCGAGAAAATGAAATGAAATTTTCCTTTCTTTGCAGAATCGTGGAATGATTTTCAGCTAACCACCCATTCCTAGGATTATATCTACGCCACCCATGGGCATTATGTTCAAATTATTCGCGGTAACCTTAAGTGATCCTAAAGTCAACTCTGTGTTCGAAAGGATATATGTAACGGTCATAATCCCTCCTATAGGTGAAGAGATTCTCATATCCCGATTCGCTTTTTAGCTCTAATTTCCAACAGATCTACACACGATCTTGCGATAAAGGAATGCCAAGCATCCAGATCGAACAATAATATAATAGGTGCGTTGAGAAGAATTCCCATACCACCGTGTTTCGGTTCTGCTTGTCTCGCCTCCGGTGTAAGGCATATTCTCTAGCCCGGGCCGGCCGAGGTCGACGGCGCTTGTCCTTGCCGATCTGCGCTTTGTTGCACAGGTTCTTCTTTGTTGGCGTTGTCGCGGTGGTTGCCGCCTTTGTTGTTGTTGAGGTGGTTGCCACCGTTGTTGTCAGTATTTGTCTTGAGGTTCTTTGCCATTGTTGTTAAGGTTGCAACCATCACGAGGTTGGGGCTGGAATTGAATAGCCCTGAGCGGGTGGTCATTGCCTGGTTGATTCGGTCTTACAATCGCTTCCTGCACCGACAATTGTTGGCATAGTGCCCTCTCATCCCGCACTTAAAACAATTTCCGCTGCCCGCCATGCACATTCCTTTGTGCAGTCTCTGGCATTTTGGGCACGGAAGAGCCCTTGTCTGCTCTTGTGGGCCTCTTGTTGGAGAAATAAAAGCTGCTTTTTTCCATCCTTGTCCCGGATTTACCACGTTTCCTTGCCACTGCCGTCTGTTTCCCACATTCTCAAAATTCCCTATGTTACTGTTTCCAAAATTTGCGTCCCACTTCCTTTTACCCTTATCTGCGGTATTCTCGTGGCAACCGATATCGACTTTTCTTCTGGCATCGCTGCCTCAATATCTAGTGCTCGTCCAAGAGCCTCAGTATAAGTCAAGTCTCCATGATCAAGTAGAGAAATCTTATCTCTCGGCCTTAGACCCGACCTAAATTTTTCCGACATTTTGAAGTCTGTGTCCACTTGGTCAGTGCATATCTTGACATGTCACAAAAAGTGCGATCATAATCGCCATTCTGGACATTTTCTCTTGCTTTAACACGAAGAATTGTGTGCTTCTTTTTCCTATAGCTCTTTGGTATATACTTGTCATACACCTCTTCTTAAAATCCTCCTCGTAAATTCTTTCATCCGTTCATTGTAAAGTCTTCTTTCCGCTTCCCACCAAGTCAAGCAGTCCATTTAGTAAAAGTTATACATGACAAACGCCTCTGCGACTGTACATCTTAGAAAGTTAAAAATCCGTTCCATGGTTCTTATCCATTGCTTTGCCTCCTCAGGATTCCCCTTCCCACTGAAGACAGGAGGGTTCTATCTAAGAAATAGTTCCTCAATCTTGCGTTCAGGTGGAGGTGGAGGTGGTTGTGGTATAACCTCATCTTCTTGTTCTGGGATTCTACCTCTTCCCCTAGGTCTTCCTCTTCCTCTGCCTCTAATTCCTTGTTCAGGAGCTTGTCTAGGAGGCATTCTGTTATATAAAACATATAATTAACATCACACATTATTTTCGTTACCTGAACATACATAATATCATCATATTCTCATTGTAAAATAACTTTAATAAAACAATTCATCATTGTCATACACAATTTGCCGCAAAAGCCCATTCAGGGTCATATATATATAAGAAAATTTTGCCATAGGCAGGCTGTTTTAAACCAGCAGTCATTACAAACAAAATACATACATACCGGCTCACATGGCCTTACAAAATATCAAGTTTTTCCTTCCATCATTTTTTTTTCAAAACACATCAAAAACATCATACAAGCTAACTATATATATATCTACTTAAATCTTCACTTCACGGTCTTCATCTGGAATCTTCCTCGTCCTCATCCTCTTCGGGATCTTCTTCCTCGTTAGAGTCATCATCTCGGGCATGTACTCGATGGTCCCGCCCGCTATCTCATACCATATGTATGTCGCGCATCGCCCGTAGTCCTCGCGTCTCGGATCAGTAATCGGCACGTATAGACTCAGAACCATCCCATGGGTCCGACACTGCATCCTCGCCGTCTGGCGGTAGGGCTCTACTGGAGGTAGTGGAGCTATCATCGGTGGTAGAGGCGGTAGTGGTGGATGCAACGGATGTCCGAATGTCAACGGAGGGAAGACATGAGCTCCCAAAGCTCTTGGTCTCGCTGCTCTATCCACTGGGCGAGCTCGCCTCATCAATCGTGCATCGGGGTATTGGGATCAACCCGCCGTGGAACCTCAGTGTACAACCATTCTGGCGACTCATCGCGCCATGTGTATTCTCATGCAGGGAGATAGGGTCCCCTCGGTGCAACTCCATAGACGCCAGACACGCACGGATGACCGACGAACTGGGTAAATCACCGATCAAGTCATAGCCTCCGGCCAGACGGTATATGTAGTCTCCGAACAACTCTCGGGCGTAATCCTCCCAATCACAGGGAAGTATGGTCAAGAGACGCTTGATGCCATGGTAATCTGTCACGCCATATGCTCGGGCATTTTTCCAAAGTTGGAGATAGTACGTCAGAAATTCCCCTAGATCCTCGCCCCAGCACATCCAACTCTCTCGGTATGTGCGCACCACTTCCTCGGGTATAGCGTTAGATCCTATCCTTCTTCTAGCGGAGTAACGCATCTCCTCCATCTGTCACGATCAAAACTAACATAAGTCAAACTAATATTATCCGATAAGCAAATAAGATATCTTAAGTACATCTGATAAGCAACTAGGGTAAACTAAACAATCTATAAGGTAGATAAACGTCACTAGGTACAGCACATATCATATCTTTCTTATTCTACTCGGAAACTTATTACTCTAATAGCGTTCTAAGGTACATGTTATGCAATGAGATCTTCGTTCTATATAAAACTCGAACTAACTTTCAACAGACTCTAGTGCATTCTGGAGATAGAAATAGGAATTCTGTCTTTCATAAAAAATGAAATTCAGTGTGTTAGGAGTACGCAGGCGAAAACCACGCGTAAATCGGAGTCCTAACGAAAGAGAACGGAATAAAACAAAATTACTGCACAGTGCAGAAAAATTGCGCGATCGTGCCAAAATCCGAGGCAGATGCCGACGTAGTACGACTACCAGGTCCACGTATTCAAGTCGATGCATGACATTCTAAAGTCAAAGTCAAAGTCAAAGTCGATGGTCACCCATGTCGAAGTCGTTCTCGCTTGTCTTGACATTCGTCTTCTTCCGTTCAAAGTTCGAGGCTATCGTTCTTTTGTTCTTGTAAAGGAGAAAAGTTCGTACTCCTATGTTCTTTCGCAATATGAGATCATGCTTCTTATATCTTCTAAGTTCTTCTTAAGATAACATATTCATTTGTCATAATAGATCTTGAGATTTGAAAATAAGATTTCAAAATTACAACATAACCAATTCATACTTGTACATCAATTTGACTTCACCCTTTCAACTTTAACCATTCAGGTTCATTTCAAACATATACGTTTATCTCAATCTTGATCACTTTGCATAACATTTGGTTGATTTCAAAATCAAGGTTTGAAAATTTCCTTACTCATAACCTTCATTTCAATCATAACATCAAAACATCTCTTTCTTTCCTTGTTCCTTCAAAACTAATCTCAAACTCGTTCATCATTTAAAACTCTTCATTTCATGAGTTTGAGAAAGAAATCATTTACCTTTTTCCCGGTTGAGCTTGATGTGATGGAGTGTTGAGAATAGTCAGCAAATTTCTAGAAGTCCAGTGACTCAATCTAGACTTAGTTTTGAAAAGAATTTGAAATTCAAAGAGCAAACTTGTCACGACCCGACTACCTAACCAGGTAATTAGGCCGTGACTCAGGTTAAGAAGGAAATTTAACGACAACGGCTCAAACATATTTCAATGGAAGGAATGACAACAAATTTCTTTATGAATGAATCTAACATTTACGGTTCAAGAAGGTAAAATATAAAGTAGGTTTCAAAAGGTTTTGTGAACAAGAAGGATTTATCAACAATTTAAAACATGGAATGACAATGATTCAACCAATAATATCAATCCAACGAAAACCATTCTGAGCATTCGAGAAATCCTTGTTCATCGAACATTGGACATGATCACATAAGCAAGTAAGGCCAGAGCTCAGCAACGAAAAAATGTGGTTGAGAATTATGTGTGAAGACATAATTCTCTGGGCATCAAAACATGTGAACATCGAATGAATAACATCAACAAATTCTCAATATTATCATGAATCAAATTACTTAAAGAAGCTCGCTTTATGCAAAGATTCGATACCAAAGATTCTCTCACCTCAACTCGCATATTTAGAAACATATGCGGGCGTGAGTACAAAATGCACTCGGTGGGTACACGCCAAAACATTTAAAATTTGTTTTAGAGCTATAAATTGACTTGAAATAAAATAAATTTATCAGGATTTTATTGAAATTACACGCATAATGCTTCTCAAACTCGCTCATGCATGCTCATTACATTATATCATCATATCATCATATCATATGCATATGCATGTTTCATGTCCGCATGCATCTTTCTTTCCTTCCCATATCCACGTATTTTCTTTGTGTTGATCCGGAGAGTAGGCCTCCTCCTCAACACACTTTAACTTCACATACCCGAGTTGGTTCCGGGATCTCAACTTCGGTCATACCCGACGTCGGTAAACTCTTTCTTTCTTTTCTTTCTTTCTTTCCCGTGGATGGGTAGTGCATCATGCTTATGCTCAAACTTAGGCAAGTCAATTAACTTTGAACTTTGCAAGCAATGCATATCATGAAATCTCATATTATTTTATGCATAAGCATATCATAACATTTGAAAACATTTAAAAGCATAAGCATAATTTTATAGAAAATACTTATACCCACCTGGATGTTCTTTAGAGCTAAGGAACTAATTCCCAATTCCATTTCTTTATTTATCCATATTTTATCCTCATAGAACGGCATAAATGCCTAACAAGAAACAAACACGAACATTACTCATCTTAGTCGTCGACACGACTATATCTTCTCGATATCAAATCTAAGACACTATGGTCTATAAACTTGGGTCATTGCATCCTCTAACATCTTATTAATAACCAAATTCTATCGAAATTTCGGCAGCATAACGTCTATAAAACGCATCGCCAAATCAACACCAGATCAACCAAACCTAGCCCAAACTCCATCAATTCATCACCATATGTCTCAATATACATAGGAAACTCAACAACAAGCTTCAATCATCTTATCTTAGCCATCAACCGAAAATCCCCTTAAGACGTCACTTAAGGTCTAACGTCGAAAATTCACGTGAGACGTCATCTAACACCAACGAACCTATATACATGCTCAACTATCTTTAAATATCATCATTTTATCAATGAAATATAAGGATCAAAGCTTTGGCATTAAAAACCAATTTTCGCCGACAAACTAAAATTTTACCGTTTTTGAATACGTCGGCGGAAAAATCCGAATAATTCATTTTAGGCTTTATTCATATCATAGAATCCAAATATGAAGTCAAAATGATCAAATAAAATCAAAATTTCAACATCATAAGACTTAG
Organism: Salvia rosmarinus; assembly: GCA_036937905.1. NCBI lineage: Eukaryota > Viridiplantae > Streptophyta > Magnoliopsida > Lamiales > Lamiaceae > Salvia > Salvia rosmarinus. Next base: position 42,875,141 of record CM072816.1, on the reverse strand, counting down.
GGTTTTCGGCCAATTTGGGAATTTCAACATAGTTTCGATTTCAAACGTTTTTCTTGTTCCAAACACATTTATATCAATCCAATAACATATATATGAAGACAATTCAATCATAAGAATATCCTAATTTCAAGATCCATGCCTCCCTTTTTGAAAATTTTAGGAATTCCAAACAATAAATATATAGTCCACAAATTAACGTTAAGCGACGTATTACGTCGAATCTATCATAATATTCATAAATAATCAACAAAACATAATTAATCATAATCAATACATAATGACCAAAATCTGATTTCAACATATGATCATGTTTTAAAAATTTAAAACCGTAGATGCGTTCTCGACGAGATTATACCTCTATTCAAGACCGATCGAAAATCCAACGGTCGGATCTTCCTATTTTTTGAACCCCCAAATGCTGAAAATTAATGTTTGAAAATGTGTATGTGAGTTTGTGTAACCGTGAGTGAGGGAGAGAAATGAGGGAGAAATCATGTTGAAAAGTCTAAAGTATAAACTTTATATTATGTAATAAATAATTTTATTTTTTCATTTTCTTTATTTAAGGTGATTAATCACCATATTCTAGAAACATTTTTCTTTCCTTTTCTTTTCTCATTTTCTTTAATATAAAATAATCACTTTTGTTGTAGAAAATAATTATAAATATTGTAGAATAAAACACAACGTTTTTATCGCAAGAAATCGACGCTAATTATCCGATAAAATAACCTCTTTTGAATCTCTACTTTAACCTCAATATTTACTCATAAATATCAAAATATACTTATTAAACATATTTTTTGCCTTAAAACCATTTTAAATATTTTGCTCTTCATCCGAGCTTAATCGGCAAACGCCGACGCCATAAAACGTAAATTTTGAAATTCTTAATTTTACAAATCAAGACTTCGTTGAGCATGTAACTATCATATCAAGACTATTTAAATCTATGTCTTCTTATGTTCGACTAGATTTAAGGATCTTATCTCGATTCTATCTCAAATCTGTCGAAATTTATCGTCTCAACTCAAGCTTAATGCAAAAGCTTCTAACTTAACCAACTCTTTCTTAAGGATGCAATTCCTTCTTAATGAGATATTAATTATGGTTTAATCTACATGTAAATACGGGTATTACATTCTCACCCCTTACAAAAATTTTGTCCTCGAATTTTGTACGTCGAAAAGCTCGAGCACTTCTTTATCATCGATCTTTAACTTCCATGTCGCTCTTCTAAATCATCATACTTCCATGTCGATTTAAGACGATTCGCTTTCTTTCATAGCTTAAATCTTGTTCACGAACATTTGCTCTCTTAATGTGTCATGTGTTTGAATTAAACACATAGCTTTGTATCAGTAGTATATAGAATACATCGCGAATATTTTCAAACTCGGAGAAAATCTTATCTGTAGACAACTTGCCAATCTTTCTTGAATCTGCATGCCGATACATCTCGATAACGCCTCGATTCTTGTCTTAACTTGTCGCATTTATTCGACCATTTCTTTAATTGCTCGTCCAAGTACTTTCTTCTTCAAATACGTTTTAAATAAAACGACGATCTACACTTGCTATCTTAAAAGAATTCATGGAGCGCCATATAAATCGTCTTTATGATCTTGTCTTCTAACGTCTGGATGGTCCATTTAAATTGACCATCTATTGCGGATAGAAAGCTGCACTGCAATTCGATCTTGTATCCATCTTTATTGTAAACTCGTCTAAAACGAGATGTAAACTTGGAGTCTCTGTTCGAGATGATTGAGACGAGTACTTCATGTAAATATACTATCTTTCAAACGTACACTTGAGTTAACTTGTCAGCTCCATACGTGATAAGAGTCAGAATAACATAATCGTATTTTGTGAGTCGATCGATTGTCACCTACACTTCGATTTGGTAACAACACGTATGTCTTCTCATCTTTTCAACTTTATAAAGAGCATCAAGAATTGATCTGCAGAATTCACGACCTTATAATGCGACAATCTTCTTTCTCTGCTTCATACTCGTAAACTAAATCTCGTTCTGTTTGCAGAATTCCGAGGTATATACTTTTCGTAAAATTCTTCTTTGAATTGCTCTCAGAAAATTCTTTAAGTACTCGGAGGAAAGAACTTTCGACGTACTCTTCATCAAAACTGTCGATCCTTTAACACTAACGATATACATAGGAGATATTCCTGATCAGAGTTCTCCAAAACTTGAAAACTTGTTCAACGAAGTGAACTCGTTCTTTAATATCAACTGGGTTATCCACTTCATTAAAGGATAAAAGATTTTGACACCGAAAGATTCTCGCAATTCTATAATCGGTTTAAGAAGAGAAGGTACAAGTAAGTTTTGAAAAAGCGTGCTTTCTTATTCCTCCTTTTCGAATAATGAATGAGAATTTCTTTTTCGGGTGATGTCTTGCATTGCAAATGAATGCCAAAATGCAAGATATTTTTCTTATCCAAAATCGGGAAAAAGGTTTTCAATTGAAAATGACTCTCGGATCGCAAAGATCTTCAAAATTGCTTATCACAAAGTTATGATGTGAAATGAAATAGTTGGATAGCAAAATGATCGTATAGATCTCAAGGAAAGGAATTTGTCTCTATGAGGACTTCCACAAACAAAGAATAACTTTGTCATCTGAGTTTTGTATATGGATGCTTGGATATCTCCGACAAACACATCTGATACAATCTAAATCAATAAGGGCAATTTCAATATCGATTTAAGAATAATCAATTTGTACAAGATCTACATCAGATTTAGACATAACTAGCTGAGCATTTGATAAGGAAGACTCTAGTTTTAGCATAAGGTGCTAGTATTATGCTCGTGCATAAAAGATTTAACATCTTTGGTTTCAAGATTTTCACCATCATCATCATCCTCCATTGAAGAAGAAATTTTTCAACCAACTGAAGTTGATGAACAACTGAAATAGATTCAGCAATAGTGAAAAATGAATCAAAAGGGAGGGGCTCGAATGAACCAATTATTGAAATTTTATGGTAACTAGGAGTCTAGAGGATCAATTTGCTCAAAACAATAAAGCCGCACCTAACATAATCAATGGCAACAAAGAATAACCCAATCTTGTCACTCTTTAGGCAATAAAGAGATCAACCGAAATTTTCCATCAAATCTCGATCGCCTTACTCAAACGTCTCTTTCCGCAATCGATAGAATCAAATGAGAAATTCTTCTAAGGTATACTGCTCATCTGGTGCGTATGGATAGGAATTCTCTTTGATCTTTGCTGACGAATATAAACGAAACGGTTACAACGTAACGTCGACAATGAGATAACAACAACAGGACGACGATAAACAAATCGTACTCTTCTAAGTTGTCCAAACGATCCTCCTCATCGAAGATAAAAACAATACTCGAACTCGTGTAGAAAACTTATTCATATTGTTCTGCCATCTTTTCTTTCTCATGATTTCTTTTCAACTTCAGCTCAATAAGCAATATTCATTTTAAACATACACATATTCAATCATCAACTATGATAACCATAATCATAAGCATAAACCTTTACCTGTTGAGCTAGAGATGACGAAATCGAATGCTGAGTTTCTCTTACGAACAACTGACTCTTTACTCATATTCGATTCGTAATCAAACAAGCGATTCCATAACTTAGAGTCTCAAGATAGAGTCAAACAATTGACTCCATAAACTTAATTTCTCAAACAGTCGTCAAGACAAAGAAATTTATATGCTCAAAGTGCACAAACCGCACAAGACTCACAAGGATTCTTGAATGTAGAATTTAAGACTATACACAATCGCATAAGGATTCAAAGAATTTGCATGCTCAGATTTCAAGACTGTGCACAAATTGCACAATTTTACAAAGGCTCACAGGTTCAGAACTCAAAACTGCTCTGATACCATTCTGTCACGACCCGACTACCTAACCAGGTAATTAGGCCGTGACTCGGGGTTAAGAAGGAAATTTAACGACAACGGCTCAAACATATGTCAATGGAAGGAATGACAACAAATTTCTTTATGAATGAATCTAACATTTACGGTTCAAGAAGGTAAAATATAAAGTAGGTTTCCAAAAATGTTTTGTGAACAAGAAGGATTTATCAACAATTTAAAACATGGAATGACAATGATTCAACCGAATAATATCAATCCAACGAAACCATTACGAGCATTCGAGAAATCCTTGTTCATCGAACATTGGACATGATCACATAAGCAAGTAAGGCCAGAGCTCAGCAACGAAAAATGTGGTTGAGAATTATGTGTGAAGACATAATTCTCTGGGCATCAAAACATGTGAACATCGAATGAATAACATCAACAAATTCTCAATATTATCATGAATCAAATTACTTAAAGAAGCTCCTTTGCTGAAAGATTCGATACCAAAGATTCTCTCATTCAACTGCATATTTAGAAACATATGCGGGCGTGATTACAAAATGCACTCGGTGGGTACACGCCAAAACATTTAAAATTTGCTTTTAGAGCTATAAATTGACTTGAAATAAAATAAATTTATGCAGAATTTTATTGAAATTACCCGCATAATGCTTCTCAAACTCGCTCATGCATGCTCATTACGTTATATCATCATATCATCATATCATATGCATATGCATGTTTCATGTCCGCATGCATCTTTCTTTCCTTCCCATATCCACGATTTTTCTTTGTGTTGATCCGGGGTAGGCCTCCTCCTCAACACACTTTAACTTCACATACCCGAGTTGGTCCCGGGATCTCAACTTCGGTCATACCCGACGTCGGTAAACTCTTTCTTTCTTTTCTTTCTTTCTTTCCCGTGGATGGGTAGTGCATCATGCTTATGCTCAAACTTAGGCAAGTCATTAACTTTGAACTTTGCAAGCAATGCATATCATGAAATCTCATATTATTTTATGCATAAGCATATCATAACATTTGAAAATATTTAAAAGCATAAGCATAATTTTATAGAAAATACTTATATCCACCTGGATGTTCCTTAGAGCTAAGGAACTAATTCCCAATTCCATTTCTTTATTTATCCATATTTTATCCTCATAGAACGGCATAAATGGCTAACAAGAAACAAACACGAACATTACTCATCTTAGTCGTCGACACGACTATATCTTCTCGATATCAAATCTAAGACACTATGGTCTATCAAAACTTGGGTCATTGCATCCTCTAACATCTTATTAATAACAAAATTCTATCGAAATTTCGGCGATTAACGCCTATAAAACGATCGCCAAATCAACACGGATCAACCAAACATAGCCCAAACTCCATCAATTCATCACCATATGTCTCAATATACATAGGAAACTCAACAACAAGCTTCAATCATCTTATCTTAGCCATCAACCGAAAATCCCTTAAGACGCCACTTAAGGTCTAACGTCGAAAATTCACGTGAGGCGCCATCTAAGACCAACGAACCTATATACATGCTCAACTATCTTTAAATATCATCATTTTATCAATGAAATATAAGGATCAAAGCTTTGGCATTAAAACCAATTTTCACGACAAACTAAAATTTTACCGTTTTGAATACGTCGTGGAAAAATCCGAATAATTCATTTTAGGCTTTATTCATATCATAGAATCCAAATATGAAGTCAAAATGATCAAATAAAATCAAAATTTCAACATCATAAGACTTAGGTTTTCGGCCAATTTGGGAATTTCAACATAGTTTCGATTTCAAACGTTTTTCTTGTTCCAAACACATTTATATCAATCCAATAACATATATATGAAGACAATTCAATCATAAGAATATCCTAATTTCAAGATCCATGCCTCCCCTTTTTTGAAAATTTTAGGGAATTCCAAACAATAAATATATAGTCCACAAATTCAACGTTAAGCGACGCATAACGCGAATCTATCATAATATTCATAAATAATCAACAAAACATAATCAATCATAATCAATACATAATGACCAAAAATATGATTTCAACATATGATCATGTTTTAAAATTTAAAACCGAGATGCGTTCTCGATGCGAGATTATACCTCTATTCGAAGACCGATCGAAAATCCAACGGTCGGATCTTCCTATTTTTTGAACCCCCAAATGCTGAAAATTAATGTGTGAAAATGTTTATGTGAGTGTGTGTAACCGTGAGTGAGGGAGAGAAATGAGGGAGAAATCATGTTGAAAAGTCTAAAGTATAAACTTTATATTATGTAATAAATAATTTTATTTTTCATTTTCTTTATTTAAGGTGATTAATCACCATATTCTAGAAACATTTTTCTTTCCTTTTCTTTTCTCATTTTCTTTAATATAAAATAATCACTTTTGTTGTAGAAAATAATTATAAATATTGTAGAATAAAACACAACGCTTTTATCGCAAAAATCGACGCTAATTATCCGATAAAATAACCTCTTTTGAATCTCTACTTTTAACCTCAATATTTACTCATAAATATCAAAATATACTTATTAAACATATTTTTGACCTTAAAAACCATTTTAAATATTTTGCTCTTCATCCGAGCTTAATCGGCAAACGCCGACGCCATAAAACGTAAATTTTGAAATTCTCAATTTTCAAATCAAGACTTCGTTGAGCATGTATCTATCATATCAAGACTATTTAAATCTAGGTCTTCTTATGTTCGACTAGATTTAAGGATCTTATCTCGATTCTATCTCAAATCTGTCGAAATTTATCGTCTCAACTCGAGCTTAATGCAAAAGCTTCTAACTTAACCAACTCTTTCTTAAGGATGCAATTCCTCTTAATGAGATATTAATTATGGGTTAATCTACATGTAAATACGGGTATTACAAAGCGCTTAGATACCACTCTGTCACGCCTGCTCCGAAAACCGAGATTAGTCATGACTAATACTAGGAACAAGATTTAAGGTTCATGAAAGGCTATTATGAGGATGCAAATCACATGTAAACTATTATGCTTTGAACATAACACACATTAATAATCGGATATACCAGTGGGCTGACCAATGATCTAAAGATTAACAATGATCCGACGGACTTCAACAGCTCATATCATTTTATCCTCCAATGATCCAAAAGAATACTATTGATATAAAGGACTTCAACAGCTTATATCTTATCGCCATCAAAACAATAAATAATTCAGAGTTGCAATGAAAACGTGTGAATACATATATGACGATATGTATTCAAGGTATTAACTTGTCTTATAACATCAAAACACTGGCTTCTCAACACCTCCATCATCAACATCGAGCTCAACCGCACATTTAAAACAACATGCGTGGTCGAGTACAAGAATGCACTCGGTGGACTCATGCCGAAAACATTTTATCATATTTAAATTACATCCCACATCATGGTAAGACACAAGGTTTTATTTGAAATGCCTCAGGCTTACTAAAGTCATTTTCATCGCTCATAAAAGTCGCCGCTGCGTTTTCTTGTGTGTAAGATCCATATCCTTATCCTTTTATCATAACATCATAGTCGAACATCGTGAAGCGAGGCCTCCTCTACGACCGTGACCGGCCGTGAATTGTCCTTAAAGCACACAGTCACCTTAGGTGTACACGTTAATCCTAGCTAGGTATAAGCCTTCCGACATAGGATCCGATATCGATTTCATTCATAAGTTGGGGCGACCCAACAACATTCATAACATTTCATGGATAGGATACATACACAAACATAAATATTTTGGCGTGTAATCTTGTAAACATTTTCTCAACAAATAAATATGCATCGTAAATAAACTCATTTGGAAAGTATAGCAAAGTCAATTTTGTTTTGAAAGAAAGCCCACCTGAACTATTGTTCTTCTTAACTTGATTACTCGTCAACGTCCAGTCGTCACGTCCGCGTCCACACCTTTACGTAAAAGCGGTGTTTAGTACGTCGTTCACGTATTTCGAGCTTTCAAAGTCTAGAATAAACTTTGATATTCTATATCGATATAAATTAAATTCCTTAACGAATTCAATACGCTGTTCAAACGCGTAACTTAAACTAACATTTCTCGTTCTTCGATAGAATCGAGATATGTTTATCAATTACCATTTTACCCTTTTGGGTAAAAGGTTCAACGTTTTATCATGTTTTTCAATCTAACGACTTTAAATAATGAATCCTTTTCGTATCAACGAAATTTCATCATTAAATTTAATACGTCTTACGCGTATTAGCGTATTTATCGAACGTATTTCGTACGTTGACTTCAAAAGTCAACAATTTTGACTTTCATTAGTAAATTCTTTACTAATTCATATTCTTAATCAACATAAATCGATGTTCAATCGATTTCTTTTCGTAAAGTCCTACTTCTCGATTTTTCACGCAAATCGATAAACTCTATTAATAATTTTCTTAAATATTAATCAATTTATTCATTAAGAAATTTATTTCATTTCTAACGTTATTTAACATAATGTTTCGTTGTAAACATAGTATTCTATATTTATAAAATTTTATAAATTCAATTATGTCTAAAATAATTTTTAGACATATAATATATTATTATTCTTGATTAAAAGGATTTAAAATCCTTATCTTCAACAACATAGCTCACGGCTATATGTTCAAAATTTCCCAAACTTATTTCAAAATTTCTCTAAATTCATATAGTGTACTATTTTATCATAGTATCACTAATATGTATTAATATTAACCATATAAAATCGAGCATCACCTTATTCATTTATATAGGTCACGGCATTTTCAAGAAAATGTCCAATAATTCTCAAAAATTTATATAATTAGTATAAGGTCCCAACATAAATTTATAACATATTTATAACATATAGTCCATCATATTTCACTTCTTCATCAAGGATTTAATATCCTTAAGGTCACGGTTCAACCTTCATTTCATATCCAACATTTTATAAAATTTCAATTAAATTATACCATGCTCAAATACTATAGTATAACCATATAACATCATAATATCCATCAAAAACAATTTAATCATCCTCAATTTCAACTTGGAAGGTCACGGCTATTTGGAAAATTCTGAGCAATTAATATCCAAAAATTCTAGTAAATTCATGTAACACATAATCAAGGTCCTAGATCATTAATATAGTATTGCATGTCTAAAATAAAATTGTACATCAAGATAGGATTTTTCATAAGCTTCGGTCATTTCCAAAATATAGCATAGGATTTTCCAAAAATTCCAAATAAATTACTATGAACTCTCATCATATCATAGATCAATAATCCAACCTCAAAATAATTTTTAAAAATTTCGATCATCAACATAAATCTTATAACATTTTCGAAATATATTTTAAACATGATCTAAGCTTCAAACTTAACATGCATTAGCTAAATCTTTACAATCAATACACATGCAATAACATAGATCAAACTTAACATACATTAGCTAATTTTTATAATCAAAGATCATCAAGAACACATGCACTAGTAAAATCTTACAAACAAAACATCAAGAACACATGCATTTACTAAGACCAAACCTTCGAATTTTTTTGTAAAACTAAAGGAAAATCGAAGCCTTGTTCGATTCTTACCTTTGTGTTGGTATGGATTCAAGGAAATATGTTTAAGGTGTCAAGCTTGGTGGAAGAGAAGAAGATGAACACCAAATTTTTCAAAGGGAGAGGGGGATGGTGCTCTCGGTTTTTTTTGCAGGTTTTGGGAGAGAGGAATGAGAGTGTTTGAGTGTTCAAGGTGTGTTGAGTGAGTGGAATGAGGGGAAGATGAAGGATCCCTCCCCTATGTATCTCTCTCTCTCCTTTCCTCACAAATGAATAAATAAAATGGAAGCCTTCTTAACTAGTGGGTTATGACTCACTTAGTGATCATTAGGTAGAGTTAATAGCTTTACACCATCGACCTCGAACAACTCGAGGCCATACACACACGGGTAGGAGAGCCGACGGGCTCCTATGGGTTCCAAAGTGATGATTTCAATTTTTTTTGTGTATTAATACATATGTATTAATCAAGATACAATCCTAAATATAAACACATATCACTTGATTAATTAAAACATAGCATAGTAAAGTATATACTAAAGTAACGTGAATTTGTTATTTAAAACATAGGTCACGACATTTTCGTTTCACAAGGGATACATAAGTTATTTCGTGCCATTCATAGATATATATATCATAACATATGGTTTAGATGATAATTTATATCATAGGAAAAATTAATGGTATCATTTTATGTGAGAAAACCCTAATTTTCGAATTAGGGTTTTCAAAAATTAGCAATTGGTCATTATCGAATCCTTAATGCTCTAGCATTGTTTTTAATGCTTAATAATACATTAATTATATAAAATAATCATAGGAATTTAAATACTATAATTCCTTGATCATTAAACCCATTTTTCAAATCGTTTCTAGACGTTAACGTTCGAAACGTCTCAAAACGTTAACTATCGACTCGTCTCAAAATGATCGTAATAAAGTCGTACTTACTTTATTAAAATATTCCATTGATAATGGAATTTAATTCTAAGCTTAATTGCTTAGAAAATTTCATGAAATTTTAACTATCGATACACAATCGACGTTAAAATAATACTGTCGATACACTTTATAAACATCTATTCCTTAATTCACGCTTTCCAGTGAATATTAAATAGGAATTCATTCTTTCATAAACGATTGAAATCATATTAGATATCCTTCTGATTGAATCATTTCGGCAAAACCCTAATTTACGAGTTTTAAATACCGTAATTAGGCATTTAATTCTGCGGGATATTACACCGTTGCCTCGGATAGATGATCTATTTGATCAATTGAAGGGTGCTAGTATTTTCTCTAAGATTGATTTACGATCAGGGTATCATCAGTTGAAAATTCATTCAGAAGATATTCCTAAGACTTCTTTTCGAACACGATATGGTCATTATAAATTTGTGGTGATGCCTTTTGGATTAACAAACGCTCCTGCCGTGTTCATGGATTTAATGAATCGTGTTTTTCACGATTATCTCGATAAATTTGTTTTGGTATTTATCGATGATATTCTTATCTACTCGAGAGACGAACAAGAACATGAGAGGCACCTAAGAGTTGTATTAGAAACACTAAGAGCTGAAAAGTTGTATGCCAAATTTAGCAAATGTGAATTTTGGCTGAGAGAGGTAAATTTCCTTAGACATATCGTATCAGCCGAAGGAATAAAGGTAGATCCTGCTAAGGTGCAAGCTATACAAGAATGGAAATCACCTACGACACCGAATGAAATCCGGAGTTTCTTAGTATCGGCAAAGCTACTATCGTCGATTTATCGAAGGATTCTCCAAAATTGCAAAGTTAATGACTCAATTACTCCGGAAGGGAGTAAAATTTCAATGGACCAAGGAATGTGAAGAAAGTTTTCAAGAACTTAAGAAGCGATTGACTACAGCACCCGTATTGACGGTACCAGAACCTGATCAAGAATTTACCCTCTATACCGATGCGTCAAAGAATGGACTAGGATGCGTACTCATGCAGGAAGGAAAAGTCATTGCTTATGCTTCATGACAGCTGAGGCCGCATGAACTTAACTATCCAACGCATGACTTAGAATTAGCTGCGGTGGTCCATGCATTGAAGATTTGGAGGCACTATCTGTATGGCTCGAAATGCGAAATTTTCACAGATCATAAGAGTTTAAAGTGCTTCTTTGAGCAAAAAGATTTGAACATGCGTCAAAGAAGGTGGCTTGAACTCATCAAAGATTATGATTGTGAAGTCAAATATCACCCTGGAAAAGCAAACGTAGTAGCAGATGCTTTGACTCGAAAAGGTCAAGGGCAGTTAGGAATGATTCTCACCCAAGAACAAGAGTTTCGAGAAATTAAAGATAAAGTAGTACTCCCACCTGATACCACGGCGAGTATCATATCAACGTTAGTGGTTGTACAAGACTTAAGGCCGAGAATTGTAAATGCTCAACAACAAGATGAAAAATTGGAAAAGTTACGAGCCAAGATCAGAACGGAAGGATTACAAGATTACTATGAAGCTCAGGACAACGCAATTATGTTCTGAAACAGGATAGTGATACCTAACAATCAGGAGTTGAAAGATGAAATCATGAGTAAAGCACATAACTCGCTTTATACATCGCACCTTGGAAGCACGAAGATGTATAAAGATCTCAAACAACAATTCGTGTGGACAGGAATGAAGCAGGAGATAGCATTATTCATGGAGCGATGTCTAGCGTGTCAACAAGTCAAATCATTACATCAATGACCATATGGAAAGCTGCAACGTCTAGAAATTCCTGAATGGAAATGGGACCACATAGCCATGGATTTTGTAACAAGTCTGCCGAGATCAAAGCGTGGAAACACTGCTATATGGGTAATTGTGGATCGTCTCACCAAATGCACCCATTTCATTCCAATTCCTGTTACTTATGGAGCTAGCAAATTAGCTCAAATATATGTTCACGAAATAGTACGATTACATGGAGTACCTGTATCTATCATCTCGGATAGAGACTCGAAATTTACCTCGCGATTTTGGTCAAGCTTCCAAGAAGAATTGGGAACGCACTTGAATTTTAGTACGGCTTTTCATCCTCAAACGGACGGACAAACAGAAAGAACTATTCAAACGCTTGAGGATATGCTCCGAACCATAGTGCTAGATCGAGGTGAACAATGGGAACAAGCCTTACCGTTAGTAGAATTCGCTTATAACAATAGTTATAAAGCTACAATTAACATGGCGCCATATGAAGCCCTCTATGGTAAGAAATGCAGATCGCCTCTCTATTGGGATGAAGTCGGAGAAAGAAAAGTGCTGGGACCGGAAGCCATCGAAAAGATGATCAAAATTGTACAATAAATAAAGCAAAGAATCCAAGAAGCTCAAGATCGCCAAAAATCGTACGTAAATATTCGCCGTACAGAACTCAATTTCGAGATTGGAGACAATGTTTTCCTCAAAGTTCCTCCAACCAAAGGCGTACATCGATTTGGAATAAAAGGGAAATTGAAACAAAGATTCATAGGACCATACAGTTACGAGAAAATTGGACCAGAGATACAGATTGCATTGCCACCAAATTTTGGCAATGTACATAATGTGTTCCATGTGTCTCAATTATGAAAATTTGTGTTTGATCCGAAACACATCATTCATCAAGAAGAAATAGTTCATGAGCCAAATTTGAGTTACGAAGAAAGACCAAAGTGTATTTTGGATCGGAAAGAACAACAACTAAGGAATAAATCTATTCCTTTAGTTAAAGTCTGTGGAAGCATCATGGCTCGAGAGGAGCGACATGGGAATTAGAAGAACAAATGAAATGTAAATATCCCGAACTATTTATCTAAGGTACTAAATTTCGGACTAAATTTCTGTAAGTAGGAATGTAATACCCCAAATTTTTAATTAGTAATTAGTTAGTGATTAAAGGTTAAGCAGGCATTGCATCCTTAATAAGAAAGAAATTAGATATGCTTATGATTTAAAATATAATGTCACTTAGAAAATAAAATATGATTAACAATTTAATTATAAAATTTTGAATGAAAGATTTTGTTTAGAATTTAAAATAATGTTTTGATTGATTATTTGATCTTAATGATCAAATAAATTCTATAATTTTAGGAAACTTTAAATTTTGCTAATTTGAATGTTATATTTTCATGTTATATAATAAACATAATTATATGAATGTGTAATTATAATGAAAATATTTCATGACCTAAAGTAAGGAAATTAAAATATAAGTTATATACATATATATGATTGGTAACCTTAAATGGAATATATATATAGTACATTATTAATATTACATAAGGATATATATATGCATATTCTAGAACAAGGATGACTAAGCATGTATATTAAATTTTCTTGGTGAGCAAGTATGAGCATTTAATAAGAATGGTGAATAATCTTACATTTAATTAAAGTAAAATTTAAATAAATTTTGATATATAAATATGCTATCACTACACTATGAAAAAATTTTCTAAAAATCCTCACTTTGCTCTCTAAACTCACGCCTACACACACACAACACACACTTGAGATAAAATTTTTCCTAAGCTAATTTCTTCCATAAATTCCTTTCTAAGCTTGATTTCAAGGATTTACAAGGTATATTTCTAACCTTTCTTCAATCTTAAGCATGGATTATTTTTGTATATTTGTAAAATGAATGAATATGTTAGTTGAAAGATTTTATGTATTATGTGGGGATTATGGATGAATATTGATATTATAGCATGAAATTGATGGATTAATGTGGAATTGATGAAATATTGATGGTTTAGAGTAAGATTTGTGTTGAGATTGAAAAACCCTAGTTTATATGCTTAGGCTAAAGTGATGAATTATTGATGTTATGTTAGAAATAAGTTATGATTTTGTGTTTAAAGCATGCTTAGGTTAATAAATTGAAAGAAGAGATAACAAAAATAAATTTAGAATATGTATATTTGATTTTGAAATTTTCAAAATAATTGAGAAAGTGATGTATTGATTTTATTTTCTTCATTTAACTTGATATATGAGTTTAATATGATGATTCGAGTATTATATGAATTTATTAGAATTTTCTAAGTTTATATGTTGAAAATCAAAAATTTTAGTTTAGATGTTTAGTTTCTATATATATGCTAAAGTTAATAGATGGTATTAATATTGATGATTTAAGCTAACATATGATACTTAAATGAGAAATTGAAAAGAAGTTGAAGGAAATTATAATTTATGTATATAATGGTGGAATTTTCGAAAACTTAGAGAAAAAGGGAAAATTGATTTTTAATGTCATTCTTTATAGATCTTATGAATTGTGAACATATTATGTAAATAAGGACTAATGAAGCTTAATGGAGGATGTTAGAACTAAAACTGTGAAAATTTGAAGTTTATGAACATATTATGTTGAAATGGAATATTAATGACAAATAGGTTATGTTATATGATATTAAGTGATTCGTAATGGTTTGTATACCTAAAGTATACTAATAGCAAGAAAAATATTAGTATTGAAGAAAGTTGAAAGCTTATGACTTAGTTATGTGAAAAGTTTAATGAATAAAGGATGCAATGACACGAAAAGATTTAAATTCTTATAGATAAGAGTTAGACAAAAATGTCTAAACAAAACATAAGAAATGAAAAAAGAAGGAATAAGAGGAATTTATAGACGTTGATGGACAAGAAATTTTGTTTATATAAATACTAATATTATCAAATAATTAAAGGTACATCAAGAAAAGGGAAGGCGGTTAAGGAAGAAGAGGAAGAAGAAAAAGGGAGGTTTATTAAGCTTACAGACTAAAAACAACAGGTGGGCTTTCGAACTAAATAATAGCACATGCTAATTTATATTGTTTCATTATATCTATTGCATGACATTTAAAATCATTGACTTGCCAAATGTTTGAGCATGAGCATGATGCATTACCTATCCACGGAAAGAGAAAGAAAAGAAAGAAAGAAAGAAAGAAAGAAGAGAAAAGAATGAAAGAATGTTACTGACGTCGGGTATGACCGTGGCATGGTACCCTTTGGGACCATCAACACGTGTATGTAATATTATGGAGTTTAAGAAGGAGGCCTACTTCTCAACACATAGAAAGAATTCGTGGATATGGGAAGAGAAAGATGTCTGCAGACAAAGATCATGCATGTGCAATTATTTTAAAATTATGAAAATGAAAGTGAATACATGTCACAGCCCCTCTAATCCAAAGGATGATTAGAAGAATCGAGCTTGGAACAGTGATTACAACACATTTAATAAGAATAATCAAAGACTTCAAAATAATACTTATCGAACTTGATAATCAACCTTATTTACAAGGCAAAAGTAATTTACGATATAAGGCTACAAGTCCTTAAATGAAGGTTCGATAATTTGGACATGATTCAATCACAATATCAACATCTGATAATATTCAAAACATGCAATGAAAGCATGTGAATGCATATATGACGATATGCACCCAAGGTTCTTTCTTTCAAACATAATAAATACCCAAAAGACCTCTCACTACTCAACATCTCTTCTCCATCACCATCATCACCAATCGCACATTTAAAACAAATATGCGGTCGAGTACAAGAATGCACTCGATGGCTCGTGCAAAATCATTTCAATTTTGAATTACTCGCCCATCACAAGAATAACACACGAGGTGTCACGCCTTGATTCCTAGGGAAGGCACGAATGCCGGGGTGTGATTAGGGGTGGGGGTAAAGCGGGGAAGAAGGGATACATATAACATACATGATAAGAAGATGTGACCATGAAATCGGGCAAGATCTCCTCTAAAAGCGGACATATCACGAAGGGAGGGTGCATAAACAATCCACCAATGTAATAATATCGATACCATAACCTTAGAAAACATGATCTTGGTTTATTATAAGTAATGCAAGAAAGCAAAATAGCATTACATCCTCATCAACTAGACCGGTCAACCACATAGCATGCTCATATCGAGACTCACAAAGATAATAACATAATAGCAAATCTTGTTCCCAATCGAGAAAGCAAAATAAGGGACAAGAATACTTCAATATCGTAGTACGATATAACACAACATCGCGGAAGCATAGCATGAAGAACCCAGCCCACCCTCGGTCGCCCGTCCCTCCTCCATACGTGAAAAGATTTGAAAAGAGTTTGGGGTGAGTACTAGCGCACTCACCGGGTTTTATCATAAATCAAAAGAATCATGATGCCGTGTTCGAGCACTTACCTTAGAAGGTTTTAAAACGTAAATCCACTTCTAAGTAAGCAAAATAGATTTTTCATTTTCGATACGATCCGTTATTATCATATACCCATCATAGAACCATGAACCACGGCTCGGACGATCCCGCCACCCATCACGCCTCATTCATTCGCCCGGAACATATCCATCGGCCCATGCCCGAACGTATCCAAACGGCTAACTCGGTGTGGACTTGATTGTCAAACTCGTCGTAACCATAACCACCTCATTACCATTTCCGTGTGGACTTCCGGTCTCATCCTTCGTAACCATAACCACGTGTTCGCGTCTCATCCCCTTACGATCAATACTCAAGATGGTGATCAACCCACGAATAGAGATCCGTGCACAACCATGTTAGAACCATATCTTGGATCGAGAACGATAATAATTTCACAAAAACATTTTACGCGTAAATGTTTTATTTTGAAATATCGAGTAAATAACTCAAAATAAGCATATATAACTAAACACGAATGCATTTAAACGCCAACGGGAGGTATCTACGGATCCGATGACTTCACCGATCGCCTTTGGTAGGTACACGGTAACAAGACGGAACAACTTTTGGGGTCACTTCCCACAAAGCAAAGCAACAACGTGATCCAAACGACGATCGTAGCAAAATTAGGGTTTTCACTTTACAACCCACATTTGGCACTCTCGGGTTTTCAAATCAACTCGATGCGAGAAGGAAATATATTCGGGCATCAAGACCAATAATAGGGTACTTTAAAATATGCATGCATGCAAGTTGACTCAAATCTTAGCGGTGAAGAAGCTTCAAAATCGATGCCTATCCTCAAATCTAGGATAAACCATCCAAAATCGATGCATGAAAATGAAAACATAAGCAATATGCATAACGAAGAACATGGAATGACAAGCGGCGTTGAAAATGATAACCCGGCATGTACTTCCTTTAGAAAACTCAAGCAACGGAAAACATCCCACATGCGTAAACGCGAAAAGCGAAAACGGAATCGGTACTTTAGTGGAATGCATAGCTCGGAACTCAAAACCTAAAGGACCCGTAGCAAAGGTGGCCGTCGGCCACCAAATCGGCGCCAACAGCCACGGTGGTGGCGGCCTTGGCGGCGGCGGAATGGCTAAATCGGCCGACCTCAAACCGTTTTCCGCCTCGTCCTTTAGAATCCCGAGTTCTATGCCATACGATCTACTAAAAGGCGGAATCAAAACAAGAAAAGGACAAAACAAAAAGGTCTGCACCGAGGAGGTGGTTGATTGGCGGTGGTGGCTCGGCGGAAGCAATGGCGCCCGCCACGAGCCTCCTCGGCTCGATCCCCACTCCTCCAGTGCTTCAGCTGCACTGGAGCTGCCGGCTCTTCCATAAACACAGAGACGAAGGAAATGAGCGTTGAAAATGAAGGCCCTAGCCTCCTATTTATAGGAAAAAGTAGGCTTGCATTGCATGCAAGCTGCACTTTTTCAAAACGCATAAGCGACTCAACTTTACAAACGGACTCAAATTTAGCAAACTTGGTACCCATGGACACGAAATAAAATACGGACACAACGACTATGAACAAGATATGCTTTTAAAGACCAATGAAAAGTCCGGTTTTTCGATAACTTTCCTGAGTGCCAAACCTTCATAGGTGGTGAAAACCGCATACTTAGTGTCTATGAATTAGCCATAAGACACTCTTCACAACGCTCGAGGTTTCGTGATGGTCGATCACCGAAAAAAAAGTCAACCTTTCGACCTTTTCTCGAAAACGTGCCATGCAAAATGTAAGCTTAAAAGGCGGGTATTAAATCCTCCTCCTTAGAAAAATTTCGTCCCGAAATTTCAACACGTGGAGAAAACAACTCGAGTCTTCGAGCCACGAACTTGTCTTCCAACTCCCACGTAGCTTCCTCCTCTCCGTGGTTATTCAACACCTTCACCAACTAATCGCTTGTTCCTCAATTCCTCGACTTCTCATTCCAAGATAGCCACCGGTCTCTCCTCGTAACTCGGATCCCGAGCAAGAACCACTGTCATGCTTGATCACGTGTTTTGGGTCGAACACATACTTTCTCGGTGAGAAGCGTGAAACACGTCGTGAACATCTCCGATGCTAGGCGCAAAGCTAACCTATAGCAACGGGCCTATTCTCTCAAGAACTTCGAAGGTCCAACGAACCTTGGTCGTATTCACCTCGCTTCCCAAAGCGAACGACTCTCTCGTCGGAAACCTTAAGGAAAACGCGATCTCCGATCATGAATCAAGATCCGTCGACGCTTGTCCGCATAGACTTCGCTCGTCTGAGCTTCCTTGATCCTTCGCTGATCGATCGATAACCTCGACCGTCATTGAACCATCTCGGTCCTAACATCTTCCTCTCGCCCACTTCGTCCCGAATAAAGTGGCGATCGACACTTCCTTCCGCATAACGCTTCATAGGGAGCTATTCCTATGGTGGCACGATAACTGCTGTTATAGGCAAACCCACCAAAGGTAGTATCTCTTCCCAATTTCCTCCTCTATCGGCCACGATCGCCGCAGATGTCTTCCAAAACCTGAATCGTCCTTTCCGATCGACCGTCCGCTTTGAGGAAGGAATGTTTGATCGAGATTCGCCTTGGTCCCCACGGCTTCCTGCAGACTCTCCAAAACCTTGATGTAAACCTCGGTCACGATCGGACGAATCGATCTCGGCACACCATGTAACCGTCGATTTCTTTTCGACGTAAAAGTCGAGCAAGCTTATCTAACCCGTCGTCATCCGAATCGGTAAGAAATGAGTGACTTCGCGACCATCGACGACAACCCATATAGCGGTGTTTCCTCTCGTGACCTTGGAAAACTCACCACAAAATCCATACCGATATGATTCCATTTCCATTCGGGATTGGTAGCGGTTGCAACAAACCCGACGGACGTTGATGTACGGCTTTCACTTGGCGACAAGCCAAACAACGCTCCACAAACGCTGCTACATCCTTTTTCATCCCTTCCCACCAAAAGTTCCTTTTAAGGTCTCTGACATTTGGTGCTTCTGGACGAGTCAGATACGATGCCTCATGAGCTTCACTCATGATTTTATCTCTCAATTCCTATCGAGTGGCACATAACCTTCCTCGGAATAGTAGCGCGTTGTCCTTCGCTTCGTGAAACCCTTGCTATCTTCTAGCCTTGCTTTCAAACGCATCTTCTCCGAGAACTGTCTCTTCGCTGCGCACTCACGATGGCTTCTCATCGACCCATCATTCTTCTTGACGAACGTAATCAAGCGCTCCCACTACGACACGCTAGGTCGGATTAAACCTAGATCCAACGACTCACGCAATCACGCATTCGCCTTGCACCTTAGGTGCCATTCTCAGATGGTGCCTTTGATACTGTCTTTGCTCCCGGTTCCGGATCAATAGTGAATTCCACTTGTCTATCGGTGATAAACACAGCAAGTCCTCGGAAACACGTCCGGATATTCACACACCATGGCTCCTCTTGCAATCTGTTTGCGCTCTTCGCCGTGCCTGTCAAACTCACCAAGAAAGTTTGACAGCTTCCTTCCCGATCATCCCACGCTTTAGTCTTTGAGATCATTGCACGCAAACACCCATCCTTATGCCGTGGAAACAAACTTCCACTCCTTCGGCCGCTCAAAAGCAACTTCTCTCGAGACAACGATAGTTGCCATGTGCTTTTCCAACCAATCCATGCCAAAGATGACATCGAAATCTTCCATTCCGATGACATGCAAATTGACAAAGACCTTCGCTCACAGATTTCACCTCCGGTTCCGCAAATCTCTTTTGCTTTTAGCACTTCCTCGACGGATGCTAATTTCGTGGTACTCTGTGATTTCTTGGGTACCAAACCCAACCTCTCACACGCGATTCTCGAAACGAAAGAATGTGAGGCTCTCAGATCAAACAAAGCGGGTATATCACACATATGGATTATACCGCAAGATTCCCGGAGCTTGAGCCGCTCGATTCAAGCGCGTACACACCGCTTGCTGTGTGGTGGCCTTTGGTTTGCTGGCCTAGGTGACCTCCTCGCTCCGTTGTTTGTCCTCGGCGGAGCTCGATTACGCCTCATGAGCTGGATGCTACCTTCAAGCGGCCGCACTTCTGCCCTCCTAACGGACAATCTCGAGCGTAATGTCCGGACTTCTGGCGATAGCACTCGTTGCTACCTTGCTCGCACTCGTCGAAATGTTTCCTTTGGCATTTCGGCACCAAGGTTTTTCCACACCGCCGCATGGGTTGGAAATTCCTTCCCAAGGTTGCTTTTCTCTCACTTGAACGCCTTGATTCCTTGAATCACCGACCGCCTGGTTCCTTCGAACACCGATTGTCTTTCCTCGATCATCCCATTTCCTCTTACCTCTTCCTCCGTCACCGGCTGTCCGGGTGGCATCGTTCTTTCCTGGGGCAACATTGACTCAATGTTTAATGCCCGGTTCAAGGATCGCGATCGTCGATCTCCCCGATCGACGAGCGAAATTGATCTCGGGTGGGGTCCTCTCGAACACATCGCCTGGCGACCTCAATGCCAACCAGTGCGTAGTATAACGTGATGTATTTATTGAACGAGCGATCGTACTCGGTGACCGCCCTTCTCCCTTGACGAAGATTCCGTAGTTGTTTTGCTTTCTCTCGTAGAACGCCAGCACGCATTTTCCATGAGTTCTTCCTCAAATCTTCCCACGATACCTTCCCACTCGTCACGGTGTTGGGTCCTCCTCACGGATTCCCACCGTAAATCAGCCTCATCGGTTAGGCGAAAGATCGCGCAATTCAGCTTTTCCGCTTCTTCACACCGATGTATTCAAGATCCTTTCGTGGATCGTATCCGCCTCGGCCGATCGGTTCACCGAGACCGTCGAACGGGGATTCTCGCCACAAAACTCTCGATCGCATGCCGCTGAACCAAAGGGGTTCTGGGCTTCTTCCACGTTATTGTTTCTCCGTCCCTTGTTCTCGGCATTACGCATCGACGTTTGAAACATTAGAAAAACTTTCGTAGATAACCGGTATCATCGCATAACATATATCATCACCCATATCACATATCATCACATATACCACATATCACGCACGATCACATATAATCATGCAATCTGTCAACATATCATCGTTATGCATTTCACATAACATTATCACCACACATCACATAGATCATATATCATCATGGCATAGCTCATATCACATATAAGCATCAAACATAAACATCCCGCGCATAGACGCGTTAGTATCGAATATTCGTCCATGAAGGATCACAAAATACAAGATCAAGGTATGTCACCAAAAAGGTCGATATGAGCAAAAGAATCTAACTCCGGTCCTTTGTCGAAAGATGCCGATCATCCATGCTTCTAGCAGACTTCTGCCACCGCTGTACACCGACTACCTAGATCTCTCGCCCTCCATATCCGTCCACTATTCTCCGTTCGTCCTCGCGGTTCCATTCGCCTCCTCATCCTCTCTTTCCCTTCCTATCGGGCTTGAATTGGGCCGCCGCTTGAGCGATCCCGCATGGAAGCAAGCCTCCGTGGGTATGATCCCATCCAAGCCGTGCCTCGATCGCTCGAGTATCGGTGAAAGCGTGCTCGAGTCCCTCGCCTCGCGCTTGCCCTTCCTCAACATGCCCGACCTCATCGAGTCATCGCTATCTCGATCACGGGTCCTCCGAGTCCTCACCGCCCTCCTCATCCTCCTCCCGGTCTTCCTCCTCCTGAGTCTCCTTCCTCGATGCCAACCTCGACACTGTTCGGTGGCACGAAAATTCGATCCCGGCCTCTTTCACGCTACTATCGGATGGACAATTTCTCTCGCCGGGAGGTTCCTGCCTCAAAATAGTTCCGGTCCTTCTGAAGGTAAGGATCGTCGATGGAGGTGTAGTGATCGTGTATCTCGATGCACCGGTGATCGTCGAGCGATGGTCTTTCTCCCAAAGACTCTTCGGGAACATCATCCCTATCATCAACTGATCGGTCCTCGAACATGCCTTGCTATCACATCCTCCTCGATGGTATACCTCCATGATCGGTCCATCGTCTCCATACTCGGCGTGAACTCGGTGAAATCCAAGGTAAGGTGTGCGGTGATAAGATCCCGCCGAACATCACGTATCCTTGCTTTCGCCCACGGCCGCCAACCCGCTGGTAGCCTCTCACAACCGATAGTAAGCCTCATACTCGATACTTTCCCACCGCCTCGGATCTTTCTCCAAAATCCAACAAATCTCCCGAAATACTCCCAACGCTCATGGACATTCCTGGTACATTCCACGAACTTACGGATCGCTCATCCATCCCGATCTTAACCAACGTTGTGCAGGCCATCAATATCCATAAACCTACATGTTAGTTTATCAACATAACAACAAATATTCACGTTTCCTTTTACTCGCCCAAATATCCGGGTAATCATGTCTCAAACACATGTTCATTTCTACACATATCAATATCAATATCGATATTTATCATAATAATCACGTAAGCAAATACAGGATTCACTTACAAGCACTCGTTTATCAAAATAAATAAGATTTTCAATCAACAATACCTTGCTATGTAAACACATAGACTTACATCAACCATACGTGATCACATCAATCACATCATATCATATAAACGATTTTCATATCACAGCCACACATGCCTTTTTGTTCCATCAACAATCACTTCCACATCCACATCACCATCCAACCACATCTCATCCACATCACGTTTACATCACGTAAACTCTTACCATGCCAAAGCACATGAAACCAAGATCATATCAAGCTCACATAGCCACATAAAGCACCAAAAATAAACACATACCTCATCCCTTTTAAAGGAGGCGGATGACGGTGGTGAGGGTAGTCAGACACGATAAACAGTTTAGAAGAACAAGTTCTAAACACTCAATTTCAAGAACGCACATGATATAAAGCGAACAAACTGCTTTGATATCGGATAACAAAGCTAGAGATCAAAGCCAAGAATCATTGCTCGATACCATGCCGTATCGATAATAAAGATAGATGTCGGGGCCAAGAACACCGCTCGATACTGTCATCACGCCCTAATTCCCGAGGAAGGCACGGATGCGGGGTGTGATTAGGGGTGAGGTTAAAGCGGGGAAGAAGGGATACATATAACATACATGATAAGAAGATGTGACCATGAAATCGGGCAAAGATCTCCTCTATAACTAGGACATATCCTCAAGGGAGGGTGCACAAACAATCCACCAAGAATAATATCGATACCATAACCTCGTAAAACATGATCTTGGTTTATTATAAGTAATGCAAGAAAGCAAAATAGCATTACATCCTCGTCAACTAGACGTCAACCACATAGCATGCTCGTATCGAGACTCACAACATAATAACATAATAGCAAATCTTGTTCCCAATCGAGAAAGCAAAATAAGGGACAAGAATACTTCAATATCGTAGTACGATATAACACAACATCGCGGAAGCATAGCATGAAGAACCCGCAGCTCCACCCCTCGGCAGTCGCCCAAATTCTCCTCCATCTCAGTGAAAAATTTGAAAAAGAGTTTGGGGTGAGTACTAGCGCACTCACCGGGTTTTATCATAAATCAAAAGAATCATGATGCGTGTTCGAGCACTTACCTTAGAAGGTTTTAAAGCGTAAATCCACTTCTAAGTAAGCAAAATAGATTTTCATTTTCGATACCGATCCGTTATTATCAAGTACTCCCATCATAGAACCATGAACCACGGCTCGGGCGTATCCCGCCAGACCCATCACGTCTCATTCATTCGGCCCTAACATATCCAATGGCCCATGCCCGTGCGGGCGTATCCACCGGCTAACTCGGTGTGGACTTCATGGGTCAAATCCCGTCCGAACCATAACCAACTCATTACCATTTCCGTGTGGACTTAGGGTCTATCCTTCGTAACCATAACCACGTGTTGGGGTCTATCCCTTCGATCAATACTCAAGATGGTGATCAACCCACCGAATAGAGATCCGTGCACAACCATGTTAGAACCATATCTTGGATCGAGAACGATAATAATTTCACAAAAACATTTTACTGGCACATGTTTTATTTTGAAATATCGAGTAAATAACTCAAAATAAGCATATATAACCCAACCCGAGCAGACAAACGTCGGCGGGAGGTATCTACGGATCCGATGACTTCACCGATCGCCGGTAGGTACACGGTAACAAGACGGAACAACTTTTGGGGTCACTTCCCACAAAGCAAAGCAACAACGTGATCTAAACGACGATCGTAGCAAAATTAGGGTTTTCGACTTTACGAACCCACATTTGGCACTCTCCGGTTTTCAAATCAACTCGATGCGTGAAGGAAATATATTCGAGGCATCAAGACCAATAATAGGGTACTTTCAAAATATGCATGCATGCAAGTTGACTCAAATCTTAGCGGTGAAGAAGCTTCAAAATCGATGTCATCCTCGGATCTAGGATAAACCGTCCAAAATCGATGCATGAAAATGAAAACATAAGCAATATGCATAACGAAGAACATGGAATGACAAGCGGCGTTGAAAATGGATAACCCGGCATGTATTTCCTTTAGAAAACTCAAGCAACGAAAACATCCGACATGCGAAGCAAAATGTAATCGGTACTTTAGTGGAATGCATAGCTCGGAACTCAAAACCTAAAGGACCGTAATCAAAAGGTGGCCGTCGGCCACCAAATCGGCGACAACACCCGGTGGTGGCGGCCTTGGCGGCGGCGGTAATGGCCGTCGGCGGCCTCCGGCCGTTTTCACGCCTCGTCCTTTAGAATCCCGAGTTCTATGCTATACGATCTTCTAAAAGGCGGAATCAAAACAAGAAAAGGACAAAACAGAAACGGGCTGCCCGGGGTTGTTGATCGGCGGTGGTGGCTCGGCGGCCAAGAATGGCGCCGCCACCAGCCTCCCTACCGATCCCCACTCCTCCAGCTCAGCGCAGCGTGACACAGAGCTGCTCGGCTCTTCGTAAACACGTAGAGACGAAGGAAATGAGCGTTGAAAATGAAGGCCCTAGCCTCCTGTTTATAGGATGAAGTAGGGTCATTGCATGCATGCAAGCGCACTTTTCAAAACGCAAAAGCGACGCAACTTTTGCAAACGGACTTCAAATTTAGCAAACTTGGTACCCATGGACACGAAATAAAATCTGGACACAACGACTATAAACAAGATATGCTTTTAAAGACCAATGAAAAGTCCGATTTTTCGATAACTTTCCCAGTGCCAAACCTTCATGGGTGGTCGAAACCGCATACTTAGTGTCTATGAATTGGTCATAAGACAATCTTCTAACGCGAGGTTTCGTGATGGTCGCATCACCAAACAAAAGTCAACCTTCGACCTTTTCTCGGCGTGCCATGCAAAATGAAGCTTAAAAGGCGGGGTATTACACGAGGTTTTAATTCAAATGCCGTGTTTACTAAACATTTTCTCGTCATTTTCCATAAATATTAAATGCTCACAGACATTTTCCTTGTATGTACGATGCATATCCACCACAATAATTCATCCCACAATAATTCCACTGGAGGAGAGGCCTCTCTCACGAGCCATGACCGCCGAAAGCACCCTTTCAAAGACACGATCACAAATAATCATTGCACAAAATCCTTGCCATCTCGGCACGGATACTAATTCTCCATCATCCTTGTGGGTACTTATAAGGATATGAATTGAAGCGTGTCATAAAGTGGAGCTACCCAACAATATGCATCAAATATCATGGATTGGATACATACGTAAAACATAAATATTTTGGGTGTAATTAAACAAGTCATTTCAAAATATTGCTTGCAATAAAGCATCATAAATAAATCACTGATAAAGATTTATCGATTCGGTATAGTAAAGCCCACCTCTACTTTCGAGCGTCGATTCTCGATATCGTGTTCTTTCCTCGTTGCTTGTGAGCCTTCACGTCCCACCTTTCGCAAAATTTACGTTTAGTACATTAGCACGCTTTTTAGATTTTCAAAGTTTATTCACTTTGATAAATAATATAATAATTCAAGTCTTAGTAAATCTTAATACGTCGTTTCAATGCGTATTTCAATAAAAACAATTCTTGTACTTCGAGAGAGACGTAATATGATTTTCAGTCTCATTTTAACCTTTTAGGTTAAATAATTAACGTATAATAACGTTATTCGATAAAATGATTTAAATTTTGAAATCTTTTCTCACAATTGAGATATTCTTATAAAAGTAATCGTTTTCACGTATTAGTGTATTTAATCTAACGTATTTAGATGCGTCGATTTGAAAGTCAACCATTTTGACTTTTCTTTATAAATCTTTAATAAAACACATTTTTAATGTCTAAATTCAATATAAATCGATTTTTAATCGATTTCTTTTCATAAAGATTTAATTCTCGATTTTTCACGCAAATCGATAAATTTGATTAATATTTTCTTTCAATATTAATCTTTTAATACATTAAGCATTATTTTATGCTTCTAACGTTATTTAATATAACGTTTCGTCGTAAACATAATATATTATGTTTAATAATTCTCAAAAATTCAATTATGTGTAAAATAATTTTTAGACATATAATATATTATTATTTTTGATTAAAAGGAATTTAAAATTCCTTATCCCCACAATTTAGCTCACTACTATAACAATAATTTCTCAAACTTTGTTCCAAAAATTCTCTAAATTCATATAGTGTATTATTTTACACTATGATCATTAATATGTATTAATATCACTATTGAAATATTTGGAACTTCACCTATGTATTACTATAGGTTACGGTTATTCTCAAAATTCATCAAATAAATTTTCTAAAATTCAAATAAATTCTTATAATACTTAAACATTAATCTATAACATTATTCTACCATAATATTACATATAATCAACAATACATTCAAGAACATCAACATGTAGCTCACTGCCATCTTGTTTTCATATACCAAACAATTTTATAAAATCCTATAAAATTACACTTTGCTTAAATACTATCATGTAGCACCAATACATCATAATATTATATTATAACATATTATAACCCATTAAACATAATATCCTAGGTCACGGCTATGTTTGATAAAAATAGGTATATATGCTCAAAAATTCTAATAAATTCCAACATAACCTTAGTTAATACCCTAGATCAACAATATGCCATTATATCATTCAAATAAAATTATACTCAAGGTACAATACTACAAGCATTCTCAAGACTTTTGGAAAAATGTAACAAATGATTTTAAAAATTTCCAAATAATCACCAAGAACTTCTATACTAATATACAACATAATTCCATCATCAAATATATCCTAGGTTTTTCGATCATCAAGAAATAAATTATACAACATGCTTAGCTTTAGTAATAAATCATTAATATCAACTCCTAAGCATATGTAACATATTCCCTAAGCATATGGACATGCTAGCATAATTTTCACTAAATACACATGCTTGGAAAATAATTTGAACCAATGGATTATTAAAAGCTTAGGTATAATCGAAGCTCGTTCGATATCTAACCTAGATTAACGGTATCGATTGGTTGTAGGATGATTTAAGATCAAGGTTTTTGGTGAAGAAAGAATGAAGAACTCAAGAGTGTTCTTTGGTTTTCTTGCTCTCGGTAATGTGTGTTTGGAGAAGTGAGGAATGAAAAGTGTTGTACACTTAATAGATATCAAATGAATTAAAACTACACACTACAACTCCTCTCTCTCTCTCTCGGTAATACACAATGGAAGTAAGAAAAATAATTTTATTGAGTCGACATATGTGTATGTCATCAAGATAATATCCCTTACACATAGTTAATACATGAATTAAAGTTTTTGAGAACAACAATTTTTTTTGACCACTCTTGCACACACACCGTCGACACACACACATGAAGAAGAGAAAAATCTGATTTTTTTCATTGCCTATACATGAATAAATATCTTACACTCTATCCCAAATTTGAGATACATCGTGAAGGAGTTGTGTGTAAGCTTCCAACCTCATTTGGGAGACAATTATACACCTTCTTCACTCGTACACACCACTTGATTTTTACTTGATTAATGTGTACAATATATTACACTTGCATGATTTAATTCAAATCATAGCAAAATCAAGCACAAAGTTGACGTGAACAATGTTACACACATAGCTCACGGCTATTTCAATTTCTTAAGTGCTAATATTTGATTTTTCATGCTAATTACATATATATATATCATAATATATGTTTTAGATGATAAATTATATCATAGGATAAATTATTGGAATTAATCCATAGGTAGAAAACCCTAATTCTCGATTTAGGGTTTTCGAGAATTACTATTGCTCAAAACATTATTCCAAAATTTTCTAGCATTATTTCAATGCTAAATAATATTCTAATTACATAAAATCGTCATAGGAATTTAAATATCATAATTCCTTGATCATTAGACTTGATTCTCAAGTCATCTCTAAACGTTAACGTTTGAAACGTCTCAAAACGTTAATTATCGACTCATCTCCAAATGGTCGTAATAAAGCCGTAATCACTTTATTAAATTATTCCAATAATAATGGAATTAAATTCTAAGCTTAAAAACTTAGAAAATATCACGAGCATTTAATCATCGATACGTAATCGACGTAGAAATAATACTGTTGAAATACGTTACATATTCGTATTTCTCAATTCACATTCATTTGTGAATAAAACATAGGAATTTATTATTCCAACAATAATCGAAATCATTATTCGATATATTAATAATCAAATTATCATAATAATAATATTCTAATTTACGAAATTAATATCGTAATTAGGCTTTTAAATAATCGGGGTATTACATTCCACCCCCCTTAAAGAAATTTCGTCCCGAAATTTACATACCTCAGAAAAGATCGGGGTATTTTTCTTTCATCGCATCCTCAAGCTCCCACGTGGCTTCCTCTTGTTCATGATGTTTCCACAAAGACTTGACTAGTGGAATCGACTTGTTTTCAATTGCTAAACCTTGTGGTCTAGAATAGCCGTAGGTTCTTCATTATAGCTCATATCTGGATTGAGGATCACGTCGTCTTGATGGATCACATGCTTCGGATCGTACACGTATTTTCTGAGTTGTGATACGTGAAAAACATTATGTACGTTTCCTAGGCTTGGCGGAAGAGCCAACCTATATCTTGATGGGCTATTCTTTCTAGGATTTCATAAGGTCCAATAAAGCGGGTCTTAACTTTTCCTTTACTCCAAACCTTATAATCCCTTTAGATGGAGAGACCTTCAAAAGACTTTATCTCCATTTTCGAAATGTAGCTCGGATCTTCGGCGTATCGGTAAGACTTCGCTATCTTGAGCTTCTTTTATTCTTTGCCTAATTTGCTGAGCGATCTCAATCATTTCGCTTATAGCGTCGAGCCTTAAGATTCTTCTTTCACCCACTTCATCCCAAAGAAAGCGGTGATCGGCATTTTCTCCCATATAAAGCTTAATACGGGCCATATTGATGGTCGCTGATAACTATTATTGTAGGCAAATTCGATGAGGGTAAAACCTCTTCCTATTTTGCACCTCGATCCAACATTCTTGTTCTCAACAATCTTGAGTGTTTGGATCGTCCTTCCGATTGTCCATCGATCCGAGGGTGAAAAGTCTTTGAAGTTTAACCGTGCCCAATTCTTTTTGCAAGCTAGTCCGAATCTTGAAGTGAACTTTGAATCTCTATCGATGTGATAGTTTTCGGTACTCCATGTAGGCGTACAATTTCTTTTACATCTGATTGGGTTAGCTTATCGATCCGTGTGTGTCTGAATTGGCGTAAAATGTGCACATTTGTGAGTCATCCACTACTACCCATATAGCAGCTTCTCTCTCTTAGACTTTGGTAAACCCGTAACAAAATCCATAGCTATATCTTCCCATTTCCACTCGGGTATTCCCAAAGGTGTAGCTTTCCGTAAGGACGTTGGTGTAATGCTTTTACTTTTGACAAGCAAGACAACGCCTACAAAGAGGCTATGTCTCTTTTCATACCTTTCCACCGTAACTTTTTCTTCAAATCTTGGTACATTTTAGTATCACGGATGGGTCAGTATAAGGTGTGTCATGAGCTTCACTCATGATTTCATTCCAAGATTGTTGTTGTCTGGGATACACAACCTTCCTTCAAATAATAAAGCATTATCTGGTGCTTCTTGAAAATTCTTCAGTCCTTCCGTCCTTACTTTGGCTCTAGCTTTTTCTAACCTTTCCTCCATCCTTTGTCCTTCAAGGATTCTTTTCCTTAAGTCAGACGTCAGAGTGAGTGTAGCAATACAACTCGTGATCGTCTCTGGTTGTTCAATCAATTCGATCTTAATCCTTTCGAACTCCTCAATGAGTTTTTCTTCATTTGTGAAGAGACATCCCAATTTGTTTTGACTCTTACGACTCAAGGCATCGGCTACAACGTTCGCCTTACCCGGGTGATAGTTTATACCACGATCGTAGTCTTTTACCAATTCGAGCCATCTCCTTTGTCTCATGTTCGGATCTCTTTGCTCGAAAAATTATTTCAAACTTTTATGATCGGTAAAGATTTCACATCTTACTCGTAGAGATGATGTCTCCATATTTTCAAGTGCATGTACAATCACTCTTGCCAGCCTGGATCATGAGTTGGGTAGTTTAGTTCATGTGCTCTAAGTCGTCGTGATCGTGAGCTATTACTTTTCCTCCCGCATCAACACACAACCCGTCCGTTCTTAGAAGCATCGGTTATAAACTACATATTCTTTGTGCTCGAACCGCTAGTCTTGTGCACTTATCAATTTTCCTTAAGCGTTTGGAAATTAGCCTCATTCTTGATCCAAGTGAATTTAATCCCTTTTACGAGTAGTTGGGTTATTGGTCTTGCTATCTTTGAGAATCCTTCAATGAATCTCCGATAGTAACCCGCCAATCCCAAGAATCTTCTAATTTCGTTTTGTGTCCTTGGCGATTTCCATTCCTGCCGCTTCTACTTTGGCTGGATCTACCTTAATCCCTTCACCGTCACAATGTGTCCAAGGAACATTACTTCCTTCGTATTAAAATTCACATTTGCTAAACTTAGCAAAAGTTGTTCATCTCTCAAAGATTGCGATCTTGCTACGAGGTGTTCCTTGTGTTCTCCTTCATTCTTTGAATAGATGAGGATGTCATCTATGAAGACTAAGACAAATGCAATCAAGTATGGGTGGAACACCCTATTCATGAGATCCATGAGTACTTTGCGGCGCGTTAGTCGATCCGAATGGCACAACTATAAATTCATAGTGGCCGTATCTCGTTGAAAGCGATCTTTGACACATCTTCAGCCGCTTTTTGAGTTGGTGATAGCGACTTGAGGTCGATTTTCGAGAACACGCTAGCTCCTCGTGGTGATCAAACAAGTCATCTATCCTTGGAAGTGGATACTTGTTTTTAGCGTCATTTTATTCGGTTCTCGGTAATCTATACACATCCTCAAGGATCCATCCTTTTCTTAACAAATAACACGGTGCTCCCCTGGCGAAACACTAGGTGCGATAAGACCTAGGTCCAACAACTCTTGGATTTGGATTTTCAATTCTTCCAATTCCTTTGGAGCCATTCGGTACGGTGCCTTCGACACTGGAGCCGATCCGGGTTCCAAGTCAATGGTAAACTCTAATTGTCTATCAGGAGGTAATCCTGGTAGATTTTCAAGAAAAACATCTGAAAACTCTCGTACAATCTCTACATCTTCAGCTTTTATCGCTGTTCGATCTTCTCCATTCAAGGAAACAAGAAATGCATGGCATCTCTTCTTGTTTATCATACTTCTGGCCTTCAATGCTGATATTAGTGGGATTTTCCTTCCTATGTTGATTCCATGGAAATGTGTTGCTTCGACCGAGGCGGAATGAAATCTTCATTTCTTTGCATATGATCATGGAATGATTTTCAGCCAACCACTCCATTCCTAGAATTATATCTACATCATTCATGGGTATTATGTTCAAGTTATTCGTCAGAACTTTAAGTGATCCTAAAGTCAACTCTAGGTTCGAGCAAATGTGAGTAATACCATAATCCTCCTATGGGTGAGGAGATCTCCATATCCCGATTCGCTTTTTCGGTCTAAGTTCTAATAGATCAACACATGTTCTTGCTATGAAGGAATGTGATGCACTCGTGTCGAACAAAAGTATAATGTGCGTTGAGAAGTGTTCCCATACACCGGGTTTCCACGGTTTTATTCATTTTGCCTCCGGTTGTAGAGCATATGCTCTAGCTTGAAATGGCCGAGGTGACGGAACTTGTCTCTGTTGATTTTGTTGTGGCTGCTGCTGTTGGCGTTCTTCTGATTACTCATTGCGGTGGTTGTCGTTCTTTATTCTTCTTGAGGTTGTTGCCCTTGTTGTTGTGGTGGTATTCTTCGCAATGGGCTGCATCTTGAATAATACCGAGTGGTTGGGAATTGCCAGTGATTCGGCCTTCCCACCGTCCCGCGTATCCCGGGCAACTATTTGCGTAATGTCCTTCATTCCGCATTTAAAGCAATTACCAAATGGCAAACTCCTTTGTGAAACTTTTGGCATTTCTGCGAGGAGTTGTCCTCGCCTTCTCTTGTGGTCCTCCCGTCGGAGTGGAAAAGATTGGCTTTTTCCATCCCTGCCCTTGTGGTACCGTGTTTCCTTGCCACAGCCGTTTGTTATTCGTATTCTCAAAACTTCCCCGATTTTTGTTACCAAAATTTCCCTCCCATTTTCTCTTTCCTTTGTCCCCTGTATTCGATGTCTGTGTTTGAATCGACCTCTTACGCATAGTCGCCTCGATGTCGAGCTCGTCCAAGCTTCGATTGTAAGTCAGGTCTCCATGATCGCTAGAGACATTCTTATCTCGACCTCAAACCGCACCTAAATTTTTCTCGCCATCTTCATATCCGTATTCACCGATCGTATATCTGGACATATCGCAGAAAATGCGATCGTAATCTGTCACGGACATCTTCTCCTGTTTCAGATTATAAAATTCTTGTTCCTTCTTTTTCCGATAACTTTTCGGAACGTATTTCTCATATAG
The DNA here is from genome assembly GCA_036937905.1 of Salvia rosmarinus. Lineage (NCBI taxonomy): Eukaryota > Viridiplantae > Streptophyta > Magnoliopsida > Lamiales > Lamiaceae > Salvia > Salvia rosmarinus. The sequence goes on along the minus strand of CM072816.1, from coordinate 42,841,434 downwards.
TTCCCCTTTAAATTCTTCCCAAGTGAACTCATTCATCTGATCCTGCAGTAAGATCTTCCGTCGGGCTTCCCACCAAAAGTCGGCAGGTCCTGTCAGTTGAAAGATAATACAGGATAGCCGCTCCTGCGCTGTGCATCGAAGAAAATCAAAGATCCTTTCCATAGCCCTTATCCATTGCTCGACATCATCCGGGCTTCCTTTCCCATCAAAAGAAGGTGGGTTCTGCCTAAGAAATAATTCCTCGATCCTACGATCGAGTGGAGGTGGTGGTGGTTGTGGTATATTAGCAGGTTCTAGTACATGAATTCTTCCTCTACCTCTACCTCTTCCCCTTCCCCTACCTCTTTGTGCAGGATCTCTTCTAGGCGGCATTCTGTTGTTTAAACATACGATAAATATTGAAAATCATTTTCACAATTAATATATATAATATCATCATACAATCCTTTTGTAAAGCAGCTTTATACCAAGCTATTCATTTTTATCATAATAATCATTTTTGCCGCAAAAACATGCTTCGGGGTTATCATATATATATATATCAGAAAATTTGTGCCTCAAAGAGGACTATTTTGTACAAACAAGCTAATACAAAGGATAATATACATAAGATGGCATTTCAAAGCTTAACCCAGATAACAACATACGGGATTACATGATAATACAAAATACAAGTGTTCACTCACTCTTCAAAAACACAAAAGCAACCTACACACATACGTAACTATATACATACGGACTAAGACCTAGCTAGTCCGTCATCGTGTGTATCACTCATCGTCATACCGATCCTCCTCGGGATCCTCCTCATCGCCCCGAATCATCATCGGAGTCGTCGTCATACGAATCATCGTCCGAGTCGTCCTCACGGCGGCGTGCTCGGACGGTCCCGCCCGTCATCCCCAACCATAGGAATGTCACGGATCGGATGAGGTCATCCCGATCATCGACATTTCTCATCCCGGCGTCTCACGACGGCTCACCGACGGTGTTGGCGTCATGGACGGCAAGATCGGGAGCGGTGGGTGTATGGGGTGTCCAATCGACAAAGGGAAACACCTGCTTTCCCAAAGCTCGGGTCGAGACGCCTCTCTACTCTCGCAAGCCTACCGCCGTCCTCCGTGAATGGGTACTACAGGTCCACTGGCCGCGGTACCTCCGTGTACAGCCACTCCGGTGACTCATCACGCCACGTGTACTCCCTCGGAGGGAAATAGGGTCCTCTCGGTGCTGCCCCGTGATATCAAGACATATATCAGATGGCTAACGAATCTCGGTAGATCCGCTATCAGATCATAGTCACCACCAGAACGGTAGATATAATCTCCTGACACTTCCCGTGCGTAGTCCTCCCAATCTATCGGTAACCGTGTCAGAAGGCGCTTGACACCGTCGAAGTCCGTCACGCCATGCACTCGGGCGTCCATCCAATGTCGGAGGTAATGCATCAGGTATTCTCCAAAGTTGTCACCACAGCACATTGCATATGTACGGTATGCGTGGATCACTTCCGCTGGCGTAGCCCTCGGCCCTAACCTTCTCTTCGGCATGCGACGAGTCCTTGCCATCTGTCACAGACATCACTAGCATAAGACAACTAAATAAAGATATCCGATACATAGATAAAAATATACTTAACGCGTCTGCTAAGAAAAAGGATAAACTGGACAGGTCTATAAAGCAAATAAACAATCCAAACACCTCTGATAAACAGATAAATGTTATACGGAAATTGTTCTCATATACAACGCGTGTTGTAGCTTTCCTACCATACTAGGAAACTTGCTATCTAGCAGCAAAAAAAAAATCTTATCATATAACTAAATTCTAGTTCTATAAAACTATGAGCTAGCTTCTACTGGCTCTCGTGATTTCTGGAGAAGGAAACAGGCGATCTTCCCTTCATAAGAAATATATTACAGTCCGTTAGGAGTACGTAGGGGAAAACCATGCGCAAATCGGAGTCCGAACGAAAGAGAACGGATCCAAACAAAATCACTGCACAAAGCAGGAAAATTTTCGCGCGTTCGCGCCGTGATCGTAGGCAATGCCGACACCAAGGTCGTGCATGCCGTTGCCGAGGCGGACTGCCAAGGCCGAAGTGGCGAGGTGACGGGATAGTCAGCTGGTCAATCGAAATGAATCGCCGAACTTGAGATAAATGGCCAAGCTCGGATTAGTCGTAACGATGTCGACTTTTCGAAGTGGATTTGCCGTGATAAAATACGGCGTCGTGAAGTGCCGAGATGAAACTTGCCGAACTCAAGGTGGATGTCGAGTTTGACACCGAAGTAAACGACCAGGTCGACGCCAGGGTGGATCAATTGATCAGCCGAGTCGGGGTAATCTCTGGGTTGACTTCAACGAGGTGGAAAGCCTTAGCTTTTATTCTGAGCTCGTTCCTTTTCTTTTGTTCACGTAAAAAAGGGAAAAGTTCGTACATTTGTTCGTCTATATTCTTTTCAATAAGGGATCATGCTCCTTATTACGTCTATGTTCCAATTGGGATGACATAGTCATTAATCAAAAACAATATTGAGAATTAAAGAATAAAATTTCAAATGTGACGAACATAACTTGTTTTAAACATACGCATTTCCTGCGAAAAATTTTCAATCAATCAATCAATCATGGTTATTTACAACCTTTCTCATTTCATTTGTCGATAATGTTCTATCGACACCAAATCAAATTCATAAATCTCAAACTTCTTGTTTTCAAAGATGAGAAAATAATTTACCTTTTTCCGGTTGAAATTGGATGTGATGGAGTGTTGAGCATAGTCGGATGATTTCAGAAGTCTAGTGACTCAATCTAGACTTAACTTTTGAAAGAAAGTTTAGGGTTCAAAGAGCAAATTGCTCACGATACCACTCTGTCCTGACCCTCTAATCCAAATGATGCATTAAAGAGAATGGAGCTTGGAAGTGATTACAACACATTTAATAAGAATAATCAAAGACTTGAAAATAATACTTATCGAACTTCGATAATCAACCTTATTTACAAAGGCAAAAGTAATTTACTGATATAAGGCTACAAGTCCTTAAATGAAGGTTCGATAATTTATACAGATTCATTTGTCGATATCAACATACAATAATATTCAAAATATCGTGGCATGTGAATGCATATATGACGATATACACCCAAGGGTTCTTTCTTTGAAACATAATAAATACCCAAAGACCTCGACTACTCAACATCTCTCTCCATCACCATCATCACTCAATCGCACATTTAAAAACAAATATGCGGTGAGTACAAGAATACACTCGATGGCTCGTGCGAAAATAATTTCAATTTTGAATTACTCGCCCCATCACGGTATACACACGAGGTTTTAATTCAAATGCTCGTGTTTACTAAACATTTTCCGTCATTTTCCATAAATATTAGATACTGCAGACAATTTCCTTGTATGTATGATCCATATCCACCACAATAATTCATCCACAAATAATTCTCGTCTTTGAGAGGAGCATCCTCTCACAGACGCCATGACCGCCGAGCACCCTTTCAAGGCACAACACAAATAATCGATTGCACAAAATCCTTGCCGTCTCGGCACGGGATACAAATTCTCCATCATCCTTGTGGGTACTTACAAGGATACGAATTCAAGATGTCATAAAGTGGGAGCTACCCAACAATATGCATCAAATATCATGGATTGGATACATACATAAAACATAAACATTTTGGGCAGGTAATTAAACAAGTCATTTCATAAATATTGCTTGCAATAAAGCATCATAAATAAATCATTTGATAAAGATTTATCAGTTCTAGTAAAGCCCACCTCTACTTTCGAACGTCAATTCTCGATATGCGTGTTCTTTCCTCGTTGCTTGTGAGCCTTCACGTCCCACCTTTATGCAAAATTTACGTTTAGTACGTTGGCAGGCTTTTCGAGATTGTCAAAGTTTGTTCAACTTTGATAAATAATATAATAATTCGAAGTCTTAATAAATCTTAATACGTCGTTTCAACGCGTATTTCAATAAAAACAATTCTCGTACTTCGAGAGAGACATAATATGATTTTCTATCTCATTTTAACCTTTTAGGTTAAATAATTAACGTATAATAACGTTATTCGATAAAATGATTTAAATTTTGAAATCTTTTCTCACAATTGAGATATTCTTATAAAAGTAATCGTTTTCACGTATTAGCGTATTTAATCTAGCGTATTTAAATGCGTCGATTTCGGAAGTCAACCATTTTGACTTTTCTTTATAAATCTTTAATAAAACACATTTGTAATGTCTAAAGTCAATATAAATCGATTTTTAATCGATTTCTTTTCATAAAGATTTAATTCTCGATTTTTCACGCAAATCGATAAACTTGATTAATAATTTCTTTCAATATTAATCTTTTAATACATTAAGCATTATTTTATGCTTCTAACGTTATTTAATATAACGTTTAAGTAAGTAAACATAATATACTATGTTTAATAATTCTCAAAAATTCAATTATGTCTAAAATAATTTTTAGACATATAATATATTATTATTCTTGATTAAAAAGGAATTTAAAATTCCTTATCCCCACAATATAGCTCACGGCTATAACAATAATTTCTCAAACTTTGTTCCAAAAATTCCTCTAAATTCATATAGTGTATTATTTTACACTATGATCATTAATATGTATTAATATCACTATAGAAAAATTTGGAACTTCACCTATATATTACTATAGGTTACGGTTATTCTCAAAATTCATCAAATAATTTTTTAAAATTCAAATAAATATGTAATACCCATGAATTAGATGCTAATTACGGTACTTAAAACCCGTAAATTAGAGTTTATTGAGTTATTCAACGATGAGATATCGAATAATGATTTCGATTGTTTACGAAGGAATGAATTCTATGTTATATTCACGAGATTTGTGAATCAAAGAATAGAATGTTATAAAGTGTATCGGCGATATTATTTTAACGTCGATCGGCGTATCGATAGTTAAAATTTCATGAAATTTTCTAAGCAATTAAGCTTAGAATTAAATTCCATTGTTAATGGAATATTTTAATAAAGTGATTATGACTTTATTACGACCTTTTCGAGATGAGTCAATAATGAACGTTTTGCGTTTTCAAGCGTTAACGTTTAGAGGCGAAAAAAGTGAATTTATTGATCAAGGAATTATAGAAATTAATTTCCTATGATTATTATATGTAATTACAGTATTATTTAGCATTAAATCAATGCTAGATCATCAAGATTTGATAGTGACCAATTTTTGAACGTTCGAAAACCACAATTTTCGAACTCGGTTTTATCGCATAAAATGATGCCACTAATTTATCCTATGATATTAATTATCATCTAAACTATATGTTATAACATATATCAATGTTTGGCATGGAAAATAAAATTTGACCCATTGGCATAATGTAATAGCCGAAAACTATAAACTTTTGTATACAAGTTTATCTTGTTGATTTTTCCTATTACATGTATCTAAGTGACATTGGATTAATTAAAATCCTAACTAAACATTAAAATCAGATATATATGTATAAATACTTATAATTTTCGTGCATGTGTGTGGTGTGTAGGTAGAAGTGTGTGTGGTGTCAACTATGCATGTATTAAGGGTGACAATTGTCACCCATAAGCACCCCCCCACTACCACCATACTTTCCCCAAACTTCAGCCATTCTCACTCCCTACCCACCGACTCCAATCCTCTCCTCCCTCTCTCTAAAGTCTGTAAGGGGGCAAAGAGTTCCCCCACTTTCATCTCACGGCAGCAATGATGAAGGAAAATCAAAGAGGACAGCCCCAGTCCACTCTCCATCCCTCTCGATTCTCTGCCAATTTCGTGACTAAGGTAGATACCACCTCCTTAGATCCTAGGAATGACTGATTCATATACATGCATAGATGTCCATATGCTTATTATGATGGGTATGTGCTTATATATGATTGCATGTTGATTTAATAAGTAGATTCAAGACTTTTGATCATTGCATGTTATTGATCTTGACGAACAGTGACTTTATAAAATTAATAGACTACGTTACAGTGGTCCGATGAATGTGAAATTTTAATATGTTGAAATAATATGTGTCTAGTATGCCTCTGTAAAATTTCAAGTCAATACAACTTGATTTACTATTTCAATGGTATTTTTCAAAAGCATTGCGCAAAACTGTGAAATTGCCTTGTTCATCACCCACGGTCCGTGGATTTCGTTTTAAGTTTGGCTAGTGATAAAACTCTAAAATTGGGCATAAACATAATTTAGCATGTCTAGAAGACTCATGTAAATTTTCAGATTTTTCTAAAAATGTTTACCATTTATTCCAGATTTTATAAGCTAACTTCACAAAACAGTCACGGGAGTGATAGCTTGTGGTAAAATATTTTTATCTCCCAATCTATTTTGAATCATTGAGTTAGGCTTTTTCTGGATTAAACTAGACTTAAGTGGATTTTCAATATGATTGGTTGCATTCCCAGATTCCTTATAATGAACTCACGGTGAATTTTTAAAGTTGACGCATTACAGTAAGCCTTTTTGGACAAACTGTCTTAGTAAATTTCTATGTTAATCAACTGTTCGTGTACGACTTTTACGTGAGATGTTCAAGCCGTTTGTAGTCCGATTTTGACTTTGGTTTCTTCATAAGAAATGTTCCTTACCATGTCTAGTTGTGATCTGGAAAGTTTGATCTCAAACCAAGTTTTATAGGTATACCTTTCACTGACCCAAAGTCACCTACTTGAATGTTGTCCTTTCCAACTAGTCAACTTTGGGCTTATGTATTTCTCTTCATGAAACATGTAGTTCTTGTTACAAGGTTTCGAAATTGGTAGCCTGCAGTCATTTTAGCATTGTGAGTCAAAAGTTACGAGCCTCGCAAAACCCCTCGTCGTTAAGCTAAATCTGAAAATCCTGAAAAAAATTTAAGTATAGAAGTCAGTTGAGTTGCCCACTTTGAGACCCTATATCTCCAGAACCACGACTCTTTTGGATTGAATTCCTTCTTAGAACTTGTAGTACATGTTTTGAGGTTTCCATAATGTGTCTTTGGCTATACGTATTTTGAATCGAGAGTTATGAATCGTCAAAGTATGTCACTTGGGTTAATTTTAAGCTGTTTTGCTGATTTTCAAACACTTAAAATTTGACTAAGTGTAGAACTCCCCTATGTGAAATATGCCTTATGTGACTAACATGCTAGTAATTGATGCATTCATTATGTTATGTCGCAAGGTACGTTAGAACATTAATAGATGCACGAATTATGATAAAACGACACAATACGATATTTTTACGGGAGCACGCCTTAGCGTGAAATGTTTGACTAGGTGCTCTACATGCTCAATTGAGTGTATATCATATCTTGATATACACTAAAGTAGAAATATGGGTTCTAAGACCGATGGATATTTCAACTCCAAAACCTCACGGCGAGAATAGATAGGTTAAGCTTCAGAACTTACCGTCCCAAGAAATCGTTTAAGACAATCAACAGTCCAGGTGGGCTTTACTCTACTCAAGAATAAAATGCTTCTGAAATATTTATTTACGATGCTTATTTCAACTGTTGTTAAATATTTACAAGATTACCTTCCAAAAATGTTTATGTTTTGTGTATGTATCCTATCCGAATGAATGATATGAATGATATGAATGTGTTGGGTCGCTCCCAACTTATGTATGAAATCGATATCGGATCCTATGCTGGAAGGACAATACCTAGCTAGGATTAATGTGTACACTAAGGTGACTGTGTGCTGTAAGGACAATTCACGGCCGATCACGGCGTCGTAGAGGGAGGCCTCCTTCACGACGTTCGACTATGATGTTATGATGAAATGATGATAAGGGATATGGATCATACACACCAAGAAAAATGCTTGGCCAAGCAACTTTATGTACTGATAAAATATTTTAGTAAGCACAAGGCATTTTCAACTAAAACCCTTGTGTCTTACTTGGTATGGCAGCGTAATTCAAATATTGATAAACTATTTTTGGCATGAGTCCATTGAGTGCATTCTTGTACTCAGCCCTGCATGTTTGTTTTTAAATGTGCAGGTTGAGCAGATGATGGATGGAGCAGTGTTGAGCATTAGGGCATTTGTCGTTGAAAAGTTTATACCTTGACGAGTACATCGTCATATGTACATATCACATGTCTTCATTGCTAGAACTTAAATTATGTACTAAAGTCCAAGAACATACTTGTCGTATGTATTACGCTTTTTATTAAAGAGAGTCTCCATGTTTGTTCATTCATGTTTACAGTTATAGTCCCTGCTAATCCGTACTTAGGATTGTGGGGCTGTGACAGAGTGGTATCAGAGCGGTTCGCTCTTTAAACCCAAAATCTCCTTTAAGGTTAAGTCTAGATTGAGTCATTAGACTTCTAGAGATCAGCTGACAATGTTCAACACTCCATCACATCAAGCTCAACTGGAATGAGGTAAATGATTTTTTTTCAAAAATTTGAAAGTGAAAAAGGATGGAAATGTTTTTCTTCGCAAAAGTTTTGGAAATAAAGAGATTCTCACAATATCTGGAGAATGGGAATGCATATTTAAGGAAAACAAAGAATTTGATTTATGATAGATAAATGACTTTCTCGGTTTTGAAAACGAAAAGTTGAAAGTGAAATAAATTTTTAAGTGAAATGAATGTTATGTGAATTTATTTAAAGTGAAATTTATTGCAAAAGTTGCAAATGAAATATTATGTTGTGAAGTGAATCATAATTGAAATAATCTTTCAAAAGAAATGAAAGCTATGAGAAAGGTTGAGAATGAATGTTATGACAAATGATTTCTCAAGAAAGTTATGAAAGGAAGGAAGATATAAGAAAGATGATGACAATGATATGAGAAAGTTTGACACGATATGCCAAAGATGAAATGTTTGAATTCCTGAAATTCAATAAGGGTTCATTGTTATGAACAAAGTTATGATTATTCATGTTTTAAAATGATTGAGATTGGACATTGAATTGTCAAATATGATTATGTTGAATTCTTTAAATTCAACGAAATACGTCTGTACAAATGAGCTACGTAGGAATATTCGAAGTTTTACTTCAATCTTAAAGTTGATTATGATGATGAGCATGCTAGTTCAACAGAGCGTAGACCTTATAAGACGCATGATCCCTTTCTACGAAAGAACATAGAAGTAAGAACTTCCTTCCATTACAAGAACAAGAGTAATGATGGATTTGAGAACTTCATTCCATCTTGAGTGAAGAAAAGCAAAGGATTCATACAAAATTGTTCGACCTCAGTATGTGCGATATTCGACTCTGACTTCGGGAATTTGTAATATCGACTTTGATATGTCGACTTTGGTAGCCTGTACGACCTCGGTGTCGGCAGTACCTTGTACTACATCGGCATCGGTAACGGCATGTACGACCTTGGCGTCGGCATCGCTTATGACCTCGGCGCGAACGCGCGTAAATTTTCCTGCACTGCGCAGTGATTTTGTTTTGACTAGTTCTCGATCGTGTGAACTCCGATTTACGTACGGTTTTCGCCTACGTGCCCCTAATGCACTGTACTTCATTTCTTATGAAGGACCAAATTCCTGATTCCTACTTCAGAATTCACGAGAATCAGTTGAAGCTAGTTCTATGATTTATAGAGAGTAAGAACGTTATAGTATGATACGAATCTTAGGATGTTACTAAGAAAGTAAGATTTCTAGTAACACAAGTAGAGCCATGACACACATGAGAACCTTTGTTGATGACCTATTATGGGTATATAAATTTTCAAAATTATATTCAACACCCAATTTACATTATTGAGTTTAATTCATGACTAGTTCGATTGAGAAATCATTCGAGTTTCTCACTTTTTCTGAAGAAAACTTCCAACCCAAAAAAAAAAAATTTACAAAGTGTCCTTTTGAACCCAAATCCTTGTGTGACTGAGAATATAATTGTGACGGGTCTGGCCAGCCCATATGACCAAAGTAATCTCAGTAGTGGTCATTCTGGTCTTCGGACCCTAGATCCCCATTTATTCAATCCAAAGAGCATATCGATGCAATAATTAAAAAGATGTTATTTTGATTTGTGAGACAGTACCTCCTGTAAGTAGTCGTGAATATCTCTTCTCGACTCTTGAAACCATCAAGTATGATGAAGGTTGACTTACCTTGTCACCTAAGAGCGAATTAGTAAAGCGATAAATGTCGGGCATGAAATAGGTTGACTTATCTCAGTCACCTAAAAGTTTCAGACCAGTAAAGTGATAGACATCAAGAAATTATGATGTAAAGAAAATCACGATGAGACGAGATATTTATTTTCCCTATGATACACACGGATGTGATGACCCTTGATGGGCTTTACAAAGATTGATGACAGTGAAGTTATGCCTTCATATGACTGTTATGATAACAAAGTTATGAATAAGATACTCTTTAGCGTTGAATGCAAGAGTAAAAGCAAAGAAAAGTATATGATATCCGTGGGATATGACTTCCCTTATTATGTCATAACGAGAGATTACAACTTATCTTTAAGATAGTTGTTTGTCCACGAAACCTCGTTAGTAGGTTGGACATGTTTAAAAAAAATGAATGAAGATGCATGAAGATATTCTTTTCAAATAATATATATATATATATAAGTGATAGCATCCCGGAAAATAGATCTCTCGCTTATACCTCAATCAATGAGATTATGCTTGAGCATAATCGATTCAAAGTAATTGAAACTTGGTTGGACGAATGATAATAAGATTTAGAGATCATAATCATTGAGATGTGTGAATAGCTAGGATATCCCTAGCATGTAAATCAAATATGGAGGAAATATCTCCAAAGTCGAGACATGGCGATGAGATGCTTGGACTTTAAGTTATGGTGTACAAATGTACTACCTTACAAAGCCATACGACAATAATGACGATTCTAACCACAGATGTGAGAACCGAAGTGTAACAAGTAAGATTACTTTCATATACCATGCTCGAGAAAATGAAAAAAGTCGAAAATAGCAGAAGAAATTACGAACTATACAAGTAGATAGTTCATGATATGACATAAGCTTTAGAAATGTTATGACTTCGATGAGTAAGGTAATTCCTTTGAAGTAAAGAAATAGATTCATTATTTTGAAATAAATCTTAATACCCTAAGTTATGATCACCCAAAACGCTTGTCTTGTGTAACTTAATAGTTAACAAGCAAGATAACTTCTATAGATCTTGCAAAGGAAATACATCCAAGAGAACACAGGAAGAGATTCACATTAAGGGACTTTAAGGTGAATCCAATTGGACGATTATCCCTCATACTTTTGTGACGATCAATAAAATGGGATATTAAGTATCTCTAACATGGGAATGAAGCATTCATTGAATGTCGAAAAAATGATAAAGATATTTGGCGTCAATGCAAAAGTATAATACATCCCAGTGGACAAAGGATTTTATCTTATGCGAAATTGCATGATGAATCAATAAAAGATTAAGAAGAAATGACGTATATCAAAAGGGATATTACAAGCGATGGCACTAAATGCCGATACAAGGTTTCTCTGGAAAAGAGTTTAAAGTAAGGATATATGAAATATATTCCTAAGATCGATAAAGTGAAAAGAGAATTAAATCATTCATCTTGGATTAGGAATGAATGATAGTAATAGAGACATGACGATCTCTACGATAAGATTTAATTATCAAAATATCAATATCAAAGGATAGGTTGATGTAGACCTAACCACGAATGCTATTGGTAAAAGCATAACGATACGGATACAGAAGAAGTATAGGGTGAATGAGGCAACGAAGACCATAGCAAGGAACATAATGTCCTAATGGAAAGGACAATGACATATGAAATAGACATTTACTTGAATAAGCGGAACACCGTAGACCAAAGCCTATACCTCGCATCGAAAATAGAACAAATGCAGACCAAAAGGCGAGAATAGGTATGAGGAAAATTTCTCGGAATACCCATAAGATTTTGTTCAATTTAGGTGCTTGCTTTTGACATCGCACAAGTATGCGTAGAAGCGATAGAACCCGACTCGAGTGTTTAATCGAAATGAAAATCTCCTTACCTATCGGGGAATTATGACCATCATGAGTGTTACTTAAGCTTAGAATTGAACCTAGAATCGCCTAAAGTTCTATCCAATTTTTGGATCATTATATCTATGTGGAGCGTAGATAAAATCTTAGAGACAAAAGTTTGAAAATGGTGGCATTCATGTGATTAGTGACACAGGCTTAGTCTTTTTGTTAAAAGGTTTCTGTGACGGGATATTAGTACCCATTATTCGCATATCGAATAAATTTAGTCACGATATCTGTTGAAGGTGTAAGCGTAAAATGGGTATTAAGATAAGAGTCATGAGTCGTCTCACGGGTTATATATGTCTTAAAGTGTATAATTCTTTAAGAGATCCTTCTTGTTTAAAATTTCCTCCATTGCTTAATTCAGTCGAGACTTATCTAGAACTATCATTTACGGATGTCGAGAAAAAGCGATCGGCGGTAAAAGTTAACCTAAGTCCTACAAGTTTATAACTCACACGAGCGTGCAGCTCTTTTTATTATGAACTAGGCATGGATTTAGGGCAGTTTTTGGAGAAGTTCCTACATCTTTGGAAGGATGCTCGTAATTATAGAGTGACAAATGAGGATGGTATCCAACGACTTATCGATCATTTACTAACGGATCGGCGAATTTTGCAAAAGGAATATCAAGAGAATATTTTCTACATGATAAAATTCCAAAGCACAGGCGGACTTACCACGATTTGTCAGCGAGCTCAAGTATACATATAATGCGTGTAGGGAACGACACCTGACTACGAGTACTTGTCATATCAACTATAATTAGCATGACCTCGATGATGTCACGCCCCTCAATAGTTCATAACAATAAAGCATAAATAAATGAGTTGACGACCATTGAGGTGACTTCTAGGGTGACTAATACTAGGAATAGTATTATAGGGTGGACTCATGCGACAACAGACTAAGATAGAGTACATATCAACTATAATTAGCATGCTCGATCTTAGTGGGGTAAGAAAAGGGCCGGGTTCGATCCGATCTGATATCGCTCGAGTCTCGAGACTTTCAAAGTTAAGATTAAAAAGTATGGTTTAGAGGTGTTATACTCAATTAGTATATCCATCGCGACCCAATTTTGACTTTCGAAAATTCCTTACTATTTTATTTTAACCATGGTCCGATGGACCTCAATAGTTCATAACAATAAAGCATAAATAAAATTTAAAAATACTAAATGAGTTATAATTTATAAAATCCATATGATATTGTTTGCCACTTATTAATATATATACATAGGTAATTCCATTAAATATGGAATAATTATCCAAAATTTCTCAAAATTGATATACACATAGTATAATATCCCAATATCAATATATGTGTGTGAATACATTTCTAAAATTCTAAATAAATTCTAATATGATCAAACATTATATTATAACATTGTAACATCATAACATCAACCAAAACCATTTGAAATCATCACCATATGGAGCTCGATGATGAATACTATGATTATATACTATATTGCTAATATAACATCATAATGGATTTTTATTTGATTTAAATTAGGATTTCAAAAATTCGACAAATTCATACAACACATAAACAATATACTAAAGCATTAATACACCTTTGCATGATTAAAATAAAATCATACACCAACCTATACATTCATAATGCTCACGGTATTAATTTTAAGCATATGGTTTCAAAATTCTAAATAAATCATAGAACATGTAGTTCCTACATAATTAGCTTTTTCAAAATTTTCTAAAGGATAAAACTCACATTTTAGTAATTATAGCTCATCTAACATATATTCACATGTAATTTCAAAATACAAAAACACATACATATACATATATAAAACTTTCGAACACATGATTTTGAAGGATTTGGTGGTATATGGAGTCCAGAAGAATGTATGGTACCAAAGCTTGGGTGAAGAAATGGAGAAGGAGAGAAGAGGATTTTCGAAAATGAGAGAGGTGCGACTTGAGGGTGTATAATCGGTGGGTGTTGAAGTGGAAGAGTCTACTATTTCTTCTCTCTCTCGATTTTAGCTAGAAAAATGGGGCCAGTATAAGTGATGATTGAAGAGTGTTAAATGAGCTCTTCATGCATTGGCCAATTTAAAAGTGCATGCCTTGTTGTGTGATGATGGGCGATGATTTATTTAAATTTTGTACATTAATACATAATATATATCATACATGATCATAGATATATAATCTGCGTAAAAATAATTAAATCATCCTTAAGTATCTGATCGAAATTATCGAGTTCAATTTGGAAAAATAGGATTAAAATATAAATTACACCCATTATTGATACTCAAAATTTTCGATCATATATATCATAATATATGGAATATCGAGAATATTTTCTCCATGATAAAAATTTAAAATCCTTACGAATCTTAATTAAGCACAGTTTAGACCTACCGAAAATTTTGTCAGCTAAAATTTGATGTTCATAATATACATATAATGCGTATGGATGTTCAACGTCTCAAAACATTCAAAATCTCATCTCAAAATGTATAAGTTCATACTCTAAATAAATAAATATCATTTAATATTGAGACAATTCTTCGGCAAGTCTTGGCGTTCGACACGCAATTCCATAACTCACAATCCTTGTATAAAGGAATGGTTGTACCAATTCGATGTCATAATATTAGTTACGGGTTTAGAATACCGTGTCGCATGTTCGTTTCTTTGGAATATTACACTCGACAAGTTACATCACGGCATAAAGGAATGCATCAATGGTATCGACAATGGTAAAAGAGGCGAAAATGGCAAAAGGACGAAATCTTATCGCCCTCGCGGATTAAAGAAATTACCGCTACCAACCCAACCATACTTTCGATAAAGGTAACACCAACTTTAGGTATTGAAGAAGAAGCGGGGGCAGTTGATCCACAGCTCTACGAAGAGAATGATCGTCGGGGTATGAAGCAAAAGCGTGCTTGGAGAAAGCAAGTTTCGAGGGAGATGCGACTCGACAAAGGTCATTCAAAGACATAGAATCTTAGGATCATATAAGACTTATATGTAGATAATGGTTTATGATGAAAATGGTGTGATTAAGATATGTAAAATAAGCGTAGTTTGGAAATTTTGTGAATATGTTAATGAAGTGTCAAAACTTTGAGTGTAAAAGAACTAGGCGCTTGTAATCGATCGGCTCGGTAGTGACCCTCGTAAGTAATGTATGAAAAGTCCTCGCTAAGGCATTATTTGATATAATATTATATGGTCTTTATAGAATGGTATCCGAATTACGAAAACAAGTTGTTAGAATAAGATATGGCTACTATGAGATAATAGTTAAGCCATTCGGATGACAAATGCCCGACCTAACCATAAACCTTAAAATCGAGTGATCCACATACTTAGAAAAATTTTATCTCAATCTTCATGGATGATGTTCTTATCGATTGAAGGACGACGAGAACATAAAGAACATCGAAGGGTTGTCTTACAAATTTTAAGAGCGGGGCAAATTTTGCGAAACGATGTGTGAATTTTGGCTTAAAGAAATATTCCTCGGACACATAGTATCTCTAGAAGAAATCAATGTAGATCAGCGAAGGACAAAGCAATTAAAATGAAAGTTGTCGATGACCTAAAATAAGATCGAAATTTCATAGATTAATTGACTTCTATCAAAGAGCCATTGAGAACTCTCTAAAGTAGCAGGCCATAACATAGCAACCCAAAAGGAATCAAATTTACATGGATTAATAAGTAAGGTTATGTATTAATATGAGATAGATAATAGCTTATGCATCCGATGACTTAGGCCACATGAATATAATTTCCCAACTCATGACTTGAAATAGTAGCGATAGTATAAATACCAAAGTCTTGGAAACTTCACTCTATAATGATAAATTAAGAACCCTTCACAATTTACAAAAGTTTGAACTTATTCTTGAGCAAAGAAATTTGGATCTGAGGATAGAAAAGATGGCTCGAATCGGTAAAGATTATAAATATGATAAATGATCACCTATGAATAGTTAATGTAGAATCTAATGCCTAAGATATAAAATTCAGTCTAAATCATGGTATGTCCTTATAGAAAAGGAAAACTCATTAGAAAGGTTAAGAAAGCGAGAATAGAAATAGTCGGAAATCGAGGATGAGCGTAAGTGGTACCCTCATGACCAAGGTGAAATATGACTAAAAGAAAATGAAGATGGGAATAGAATACAAATTAAAATAAGGAATGAAGAGCTAAAGGATATTTTAAGGAATGGGATAGTGTTATATTGTCTAAGAGAGATATACATATATTTCAAGCAATAATAAGCTTAGAAATGAAACCAAGAATGAATTTCATGATCCTTCTCATACGCCAACGGGCATTATTAAGATGTATTATGATTTATGAGAAAAGTTAGATAGCAAGGAATGAAATGAGATGTAACCATGATTGTCGGCGATGTCTCGGTTACCAACAAGTAAAGGCATTGTATCAAAGGCCTTATAAGAGGTTATAATCTCTAGAGATACACAAATGAGAATGGAATAATATAGCGATGGATCTTATGATTTTACCAAAGTCGTAAAGCAACAACGATATATGGGTAATAGTGAAATGACTCACCAATTATGTTTGACTACTGCCTATTCGGATGACTCGTAGATCGATAAGTTAACTCGGTTATCTGAAAAGGAAATTTTATATTTACAAGTGCTAGAACCTATCGCTTGAGATAGAGACACCAAGAGTATCCCAGATTTTGAACTAACTCATAAAAGGAGTTAGATCGAGATTGAGCCTTAACATATATGTCCACTCATAGGCGGAAGGACAATCAAAGGGCGATATGAATGTTTAAGGATACGATAGAACAAATGATAAACCAGGTATCGGTGGGAACTTATTGTACCACTTGTTAAGTTTATGTTCGATAGTAGGTGTCGAACAACGATTAATATAGCTTTATGAGGCATTGTCTTTGAAAAGTATCGACCACCAATTTATTGTAATAAAGTAGGTAAGAGAAGGTATAAGGTCCGGCGTCGTAAGGAAGCGACTAAGATATCATGATAAGGCGAAGAATAAGAAAAGCTAAGGAAAAACAAAAGTCTTACGATCGCGTAATTTTGAGCTGCATTTTAAATGCGAATTAAAATTTCTTAAGGTTTCTCCATCTAGAGAAATTATAAGGATTCAGGTACAAAGAATGATTAGATCACGTTTTATAAGACCTTACGAGCTCTAACAATGATAAGCTGGTAGCCCATAGGCGATACTTCCACCACATTTGGGGTGGAAGTGCGAAATATTTTCCGTGTGTCATTTGTTAAAGAAATACGAAAATGACCCAATTCACGTAAACCAACATGATGGCGTGACCTTTGACTCGAGATGAGTTATGATGAAAATCTCGACTAATTTGATCGTCGATCAGCGATTAAAGAAGCGAGTTTGGGTCTTTTAATGAAAATCGATGAAGGAACCATGGACAAAAAAAAGCACGTGGAAAGTTATGATGTTATGGCGTTAAGATAACCATACTTTATGAGGTATGAAAATTTGGGATGAAATTTCTTTTAAGGGGTAGGATGTTATACCCATGAATTAGATGCTAATTACGGTGCTTAAAACCCGTAAATTAGAGTTTATTGAGTTATTCAACCGATAAGATATCGAATAATGATTTCGATTGTTTACGAAGGAATGAATTCCTATGTTATATTCACGAGATTTGTGAATCAAAGAATAGAATGTTATAAAGTGTATCGGCGGTATTATTTTAACGTCGATCGGCGTATCGATAGTTAAAATTTCATGAAATTTTCTAAGCAATTAAGCTTAGAATTAAATTCCATTGTTAATGGAATATTTTAATAAAGTGATTACGACTTTATTACGACCTTTTCGAGATTAGTCAATAATGAGCGTTTTGCAGCGTTTTCAAGCGTTAACGTTTAGAGGCGAAGCGAAAAGTGAATTTATTGATCAAGGAATTATAGAAATTAATTTCCTATGATTATTATATGTAATTACAGTATTATTTAGCATTAAATCAATGCTAGATCATCAAGATATAATAGTGACCAATTTTTGAAGCGTTGAAAACCACAATTTTCGAACTCGGTTTTCTCGCATAAAATGATGCCACTAATTTATCCTATGATATTAATTATCATCTAAACTATATGTTATAACACATATAAATGTTTGGCATGGAAAATAAAATTTGACCCATTGGCATAATGTAATAGCGAAAACCATACACTTTTGTATCTGAGTTTATCTTGTTGATTTTCCTATTACATGTATCTAAGTGACATTGGATTAATTAAAAAGCCTAACTAAACATTAAAATCAGATATATATGTATATATACTTATAATTTTCGTGCATGTGTGTGGTGTGTAGGTAGAAGTGTGTGTGGTGTCAACTATGCATGTATTAAGGGTGACAATTGTCACCCATAAGCACCCCCCACTACCACCATACTTTCCCCCAAACTTCAGCCATTCTCACTCCCTACCCACCGACTCCTCTCCTCTCCTCCCTCTCTCTAAAGTCTGCAAGGGGGCCAAGAGCTTTCCCCACTTTCATCTCACGGCAGCAATGATCAAGGCTCCTCAAAGAGGACAGCCCCAGTCCACTCTCCATCCCTCTCGATTCTCTGCCAATTTCGTGACTAAGGTAGATACCACCTCCTTAGATCCTAGGGATGATTGATTCATACACATGCATAGATGTCCATATGCTTATTATGATGGGTATGTGCTTATATATGATTGCATGTTGATTTAATAAGTAGATTCAAGACTTTTGATCATTGCATGTTATTGATCTGGACGAACAGTGACTTTATAAAATTAATAGACTAAGTTACAGTGGTCCGATGAATGTGAAATTTTAATATGTTGAAATTATATGTGTCTAGTATGCCTCTGTAAAATTTCAAGTCAATACAACTTGATTTACTATTTTAATCGTATTTTTCAAAAGCATTGCGCAAAACTGTGAAATTGCCTTGTTCATCACCCACGGTCCGTGGCTTTCGTTTTAAGTTTGGCAAGTGATAAAACTCTAAAATTGGGCATAAACATAATTTAGCATGTCTAGAAGACTCATGTAAATTTTCAGAATTTTCTAAAATTTTTACAATTTATTCCAGATTTTACAAGCTAACTGCACAAAACTGTCATGGGAGTGATAGCTTGTGGTAAAATATTTTATCTCCCAATCTATTTTGAATCATTGAGTTAGGCTTTTCTGGATTAAACTAGACTTAAGTGGCTTTTCAATATGATTGGTTGCATTCCCAGATTCCTTATAATGAACTCACGGTGATTTTTTAAAGTTGACGCATTAGAGTAAGCCTTTTTGGACAAACTGCCTTAGTAAATTTCTATGTTAATCAACTGTTCGTGTACGACTTTTACGTGAGATGTTCAAGCCGTTTGTAGTCCGATTTTGACTTTGGTTTCTTCATAAGAAATGTTCCTTACCATGTCTAGTTGTGATCTGGAAAGTTTGATCTCAAACCAAGTTGTATAGGTATACCTTTCACTGACCCAAAGTCACCTACTTGAATGTTGTCCTTTCCAACTAGTCAACTTTGGGCTTATGTATTTCTCGATGCATCCGATATTTTCAGTATGGTCTTCATGAAACATGTAGTTCTTGTTACAAGGTTTATAAATTGGTAGCTTGCAGTCATTTTAGCATTGTGAGTCAAAGTTCTGAGCCTCATAAAACCCTCGTCGTTAAGCTAAATCTGGAAATCTGAAAAATTTGAAGTCGGTTTGAGTTGCCCACTTTGAGACCCTATATCTCCAAAACCACGACTCTTTTGGATTGAATTCCTTCTTAGAACTTGTAGTACATGTTTAGAGGTTTCCATAATGTGTCTTTGTGCGTATACGTATTTTGAATCGAGAGTTATGAATCGTCAAAGTATGTCACTTGGGTTAATTTTAAGCTATTTTGCTGATTTTCAAACACTTAAAATTTGACTAAGTGTAGAACTCCCCTATGTGAAATATGCCTTATGTGACTAACATGCTAGTAATTGATGCATTAATTATGTTATGTCATGAGTGCGTTAGAACATTAATAGATGCACGAATTATGATAAAGCGACTGTCGATATTTTTACGGGAGCATGCCTTAACGTGAAATGTTTGACTAGGTGCTTCCTACATGCTCAATTGAGTGTATATCATATCTTGATATACACTAAAGTAGAAATATGGGTTCTAAGACCCGATGGATATTTCAACTCCAAAACCTCAAGGCGAGAATAGATAGGCTAAGCTTCAGGACTTACCGTCAATCGTTTAAGACAATCAACGGTCCGGTGGGCTTTACTCTACTCAAGAATAAAATGCTACGAAATATTTATTTACGATGCTTATTTCAACTGTTATTAAATGTTTACAAAATTACTTGCCAAAATGTTTATGTTTTGTGTATGTATCTATCCGGAATGAATGATATGAATGTGTTGGGTCGCTCCCAACTTATGAATGAAAATCGATATCGGATCTATCTTTGGAAGGACAATACAGCTAGGATTAACGTGTACACTAAGGTATTTGTGTCTTTGTAAGGATAATTCACGGCGGTCACGGCGTCGTGAGGAGGCCTCTTTCACGGCGTTCGACTATGATGTTATGATGAAATGATGACAAGGGATATGGATCATACACACGAAAAAAATGCTTGGCCAAGCAACTTTATGAGCGATAAAATGTTTTAGTAAGCACAAGACATTTTCAACTAAAACCCTTGTGTCTTACTTGGTATGGCGGTAATTCAAATATTAATAAACTATTTTTGGCATGAGTCCATTGAGTGCATTCTTGTACTCGACCACGCATGTTTGTTTTAAATGTGCGGGTTGAGCGAGATGATGGATGGGCGGTGTTGAGCATTAGGGTTGTTGTCATTGAAAAGTTTATACCTTGATAGTACATCATCATATATACATATCACATGTCTTCATTGCTAGAACTTAAATTATGTACTAAAGTCCAGAACATACTTGTCGTATGTATTACGCTTTTTATTAAAGAGAGTCTCCATGTTTGTTCATTCATGTTTACAGTAATAGTCCCTGCTAATCCGTACTTATGATTGTGGGGCTGTGACATATAATACTTAAACATTAATCTATAACATTATTCTACCATAATATTACATATAATCAACAATACATTCAAGAACATCAACATGTAGCTCACGGCTACTATGCTTCATATACCAAACAATTTTATCAAAATCTATAAAATTACACTATGCTTAAATACTATCATGTAGCACCAATACATCATAATATTACATTATAACATATTATATCCCATTAAACCTAATATCTAAATTCAGCTATGTTTGATAAAAATAGGTATATATGCTCAAAATTCTAATAAATTCCAACATAACCTAGTTAATACCTAGATCAACAATATGCTATTATATCATTCAAATAAAAATTATACTCAGTACATACTCTAAGCATTCTCGGCACTTTTGGAAAAATGTAACAAATGATTTTAAAAATTTCAAATAATCACCAAGAACTTCTATACTAATATACAACATAATTCCATCATCAAATATATCCTGGGGTTTTCGATCATCAAAATAAATTATACAACATGCTTAGCTTTAGTAATAAATCATTAAGATCAACTCCTAAGCATATGTAACATATTCCTAAGCATATGGACATCTAGCATAATTTTCACTAAATACACATGCTTGGAAAAATAATTTGAACCAATGGATTATTAAAAAGCTTAGGTATAATCGAAGCTCGTTCGATATCTAACCTCGTTAACGGTATCGATTGGTTGTAGGATGATTTAAGATCAAGGTTTTTGGTGAAGAAAGAATGAAGAACTCAAGAGTGTTCTTTGGTTTTCTTGCTCTCGGTAATGTGTGTTTGGAGAAGTGAGGAATGAAAAGTGTTGTACACTTAATAGATATCAAATGAATTAAAACTACACATTACAACTCCCTCACTCTCTCTCGGTAATACACAATGGAAGTAAGACAAAAATAATTTTATTGAGTCGACATTTGTATATGTCGTCAAGATAATATCCACTTACACATAGTTAATACATGAATTAAAGTTTTGAGAACAACAATTTTTTTACCACTCTTGCACACACACCGTCGACATACACACATGAAGAAGAAAAATCTGATCTTTTCATTGCCTATACATGAATAAATATCTTACACTCTATCCCAAATGTGAGATACATCGTGAAAGGAGTTGTGTGTAAGCTTCGACCTCGTTTGGGAGACAATTATACGGTTCTTCACTCATACACACCACTTGATTTTACTTGATTAATGTGTACAATATATTACACTTGCATGATTTAATTCAAATCATAGCAAAATCAAGCACAAAGTTGGCGTGAACAATGTTACACTGATAGCTCACGGCTATTTCAATTTCTTAAGTGCTAATATTTGATTTTTCATGCTAATTACATATATATATCATAATATATGTTTTAGATGATAAATTATATCATAGGATAAATTATTGGAATTAATCCATGGGTAGAAAACCACAATTCTCGATTTAGGGTTTTCGAAATTACTATTGATCAAAACATTATTCCAAAATTTTCTAGCATTATTTCAATGCTAAATAATATTCTAATTACATAAAATAGTCATAGGAATTTAAATATCATAATTCCTTGATCATTAGACTTGATTCTCAAGTCATCTCTAACGTTAACGTTTGAAGCGTCTCAAAACGTTAATTATCGACTCATCTCCAAATGGTCGTAATAAAGCCGTAATCACTTTATTAAATTATTCCAATAATAATGGAATTAAATTCTAAGCTTAAAAACTTAGAAAATATCACGAGCATTTAATCATCGATCGTGTCGGCGTAGAAATAATCTTTGTTGAAATCGTTACATATTCGTATTTCTCAATTCACATTCATTTGTGAATAAAACATAGGAATTTATTATTCCTACAATAATCGAAATCATATTCGATATATTAATAATCAAATTATCATAATAATAATATTCTAATTTACGAAATTAATATCGTAATTAGGCTTTTAAATAATCGGGGTATTACAATACATGATTATTACGAAAAGCATGCACAGGTTTTTCATTAAAACCCCTGTGTATGACAAAGTTATGGAAAGTCAATCTTCAGGCTCTAAGAGCAAAGTTTTAACTATTTTCGGCATGTGTCCACTGAGTGCTTATGTACTCATACCCTGCATGTATTTCTAAACATGCAGGTTGAGCTTGGAATTTGGAGATGGAGTTGTAAGTGAACACTGTGGTTTTTGTTCGTAATTATTGTTATGTTGTGATTAACCTTATAATCGAATTATTTATTGTCGATGTTGTTGAAAATGGAGTCGAACCCCTTCTTATATTATGTTTGGGAATGTTCTTGCGTTGAATGGTCGTTTTGATCTGTGAATAAAGTTGAGACCGAACTCGTTATATCCTTGGTTATTGAGGTCTCTTTGATTGGATTGTAGTTATGATTCTTGAAAATTGTTGAAGTTGAGATTGTTTAGTTCTACTTTGTTGGAAGTTGTCTTGAAAAAAAACCGTTGTCCATTTCGTGCCTTGCTAATAAATAGGAACCTTACGTAAATTGTTATACCTTGTTGCCCGGAGTTATATGTCTTCACATGTAACTCAACTACCATTCTGTTGCCATACTCGACTTGAAAAATGATTATCGATTGTTGTCTTTGTGGAAAGAAAACCACTTACGTGAAAAGATTGATTGTTGTTGATCATTATATTTCGTTAGTTCTTATTATCATTCTATTCTATGGAACCTATTTATACTATTTGGATCAACATTTACATCTCAATTGATAGCATTCCTTAATTGATCTCCATAATTATTGTTGTCACAACTTACTTGAATGTTTTATATTGTTTGGTAACCCTAATAGTTACTTTGAGTCATTAAGTTGCAGCCTAATCTCTTGTTTAAAAAGTTGGGCTGTGACATTAACAATCGCGTGAACATCAGGCAGGGTTCCTTCAAAACCCGTATGAAATTACGAATGGAAGGAAACCTAATCTCAAATATTTTCACATGTTTGGGTGTGTTTGTGTAATACCACAATTTCTAAGTATTAATTTTCAAAATAAGAAGGAATATTACGATAGAAGCGAAAATGAAAGCGAGCGTCGATAGTCTTGATTTTGAGTAAAATCGAAAATTTCTTAATCTTTTTCACATGAAATAGATTTTAATAGTAAATAAATATGTTTTAAGTATATGTGGGATATTATTACACTAAGGAATAAAAAGAAATATTTTCTCCTAATTGTTTCATTATTTTCGAAACATATGTGGATATATGATTAAATTGTGATCAAGATCACTTTATTTTATGTGATGAGATGTTATTTTGCATACATAGTATATTAATTAGATAAGTATTACTCAAATAAAGGGAAAAATTATATCTTCTTGGGCAAAGACCTATAATTTTCGAAAACTTATAGATAAACATGGGAAAATTTTGTTTTAAATTGTGATCAATTTAATAAAGTGATAATATGTGATGAGTTGTTATGTTTATATGACAAAGATAATTATCTTGTAGGATCAAGCATAATTTTCGAAAATGACCTATAGGTGATAAGGTTGGAAAATGACATTTTTAAGATAATATTGCTATGATATTTTTATAAAAAGATAAGATAAGATTGTGACTAAGCTAGGATAATGTTTATCTCATAGAAGTGTGTAGAAATATAATAAGTATCATAATAGATAAAATCTTGTCCTTAGTCTATGAAAATTTCGAAAATGATCTATGATTTTATGTGATATTTGTATCAAATAATTTATTTAATTGCACAAGCTTTAATACTTGATAAATATCATGATTTCTAGAATCAATCTTATCTCCTAGATATTATGTATATTTGAAATTTATAAGATAGGGTAAAAATGAAATTTTGTGAATTTAATCTGAAAATCTAGTTTTAGAAAAATTTGGGAAATTTTATAAAATTGTTCAAAATTTATTTTATGATACTAGAACATTAATTTTATATAATTCTTCATTAGAATAATATTAGTTATCAAAGAATAAAGATTTAATAATTTAATCTTATTTTCTAATTATTAGCCGATAACTACACTTTAGTACATAGAATTGTTCTTAATTAATTTTCCTATGATTTATTTTATCATCTAAGATCTATACTATGTCACATAGCTATGCATTAGCTATTTGTTACAAGAAAATAAAATGTTTAACAATTTGGTCCCTAATTCTAAAAATTTGAACAAATAGCATTAATTAAATTTAATTGCTATCAATTGATAATGTATTTTAATAATTATATTAATAAGATATTATTAAGGATTAAAGAGGTGTATTAACAATTTGCACAAGTGGGAGGCCACTTGTATTGAAATCTTAAAATATAGCTATTTTATGTGCAATAAAGTAATAATATCATGCTTTAATTAATGAAAAGTTATGATTATAATGTTAGGATATTATTAGGTGTAAAGTAGAGATGGTTATCAAATGAAACAAGTAACCTAAGGTTTTGTATGGTAGTAGTAGAAACTTTGAAAAAATAAGGTAAGAAGAATTAATTTCAACCTTGTGATAGTGACACATATCATAGTATAAATTGTTGAATTTTCAAATGTGACATTATTATATAGTTATATTAAAGTATATGATATAGAAAAAATAAAAATCAACCCTATGAACTATAAAGTGGCCGAGGCACATACACTTGAGATAAAGTGTTAATTTCATTATTTTATGCTAATTATGGTAAAATATATTAATTATGTGATAAAGATGAGATATGATATTAATTAATTATTGTAACTTAGCATAAGATGTTATAAAAGTAAAATTTTGTCTCTTATTTAAAAAATAAGTACCGAAAATGTATATGTATTGAGAAAATAGGATATTTTTCATATCTTTGAATAATAAACTATATAATTATGATGTAGAGATAATATTTATGATAAGATAAGGTGAATCATTAAATTTACAAGTGGATGTGTTAATTTAATAAAAGTGGCCGAAAATTTTGACTTTAAATAGGTTGGAAATAATTTTGAAACTCTTTGATAATGACATTAAATCTTGATAAAGTTGAATATTAATTAAATAAACTATAGGATAAGATAAAAATTTGTCTCTTATGCAATGGAGGTGGCCGAAAATTCTAGAGGATAAGAATGAGTTTTAAATTTTGACTTTATATTAAGATATTTGCATAAAGTAATGATTAAAACACTTTATAAACTCTATAAATAGGAGACCACCCCATTATACCCATATGACCGAAAATAACAAAGAAATAGAGAAAAATAGAAAAAAAATAGAGAGTGTTCTCCAAGTTCTCTTCAACCTTAGAAAGAAAAACGTCATGACATCAATGAAACCAAATAGAAGGTTAGAGATCATACAACCATTATTATTACATGAAAAATATTAGGAATTCATATATGAGATGTTTTGTTACATGCTTTCAAAATTATGTGACATACGTGAAAATTTATGCTATATGTTTAAATTGTTGATTAAATATGTTTATATGATGTTTATAAGCATGTCTTATGATTTTAATACAAAGTTAGGCATGTTATGAAATTTTATGCCATGATCGAAACTATGTAAGATCTATATGTTGATGAACATGAATTTTAATTGTTGTTTTGAGCATGAAATAATGATAGCTAATATTATTCATGCGTATGAATTAAATCATAATTTTGGAAAAATAGGAATAATATGACATGAAAATTTCAAAATAACGAGTATGAAATATTGAGGTACAAGTCGTGTATGATGAATATTATGTCATATAATTGATATATGATGATAATAATATGTTATGTGAATTAATTAAAAATTTTGAAAAATGTTTAGTTAATTATTTGAAAATTTTCGAAAAAGTGTGACATGAAGAATTATGATGTCTCATGATATGTGACAGTATGGATCATATGATAATATAGTATGATACGTAAAAGTTGATACTATGAGAATATGATTGTAAATCGTTAGATTTGAGTATATATGTAAGATGAGAAGTAAGGTTAGTACATGGCGAAGTTAGTTATGAAATTAAGGTTAAATGCGTTCGCGAAATGATTTGAACTAAGGAAAGAATGAAAGGATGGAATATTATATCTCTTGAGGCAGCGAATATAATAGTGGTTAAAGTATGATAATAGGATCCTTGGCTAAAAGGGTTGATGTTAATAAAACCATTATTTGGATCATTGATTATCGGAAAGTAGGGATGTACTAAACCTCGTTTCTCACGATTGAAAAGGGTCTGCTTTCGAAGGAGAAAAGCGGAAAGTGAACTAGTGGCGTAAGAACTATAAGTTCTCGAGGTGGGCTTTCTTATTTAAAAGAGCTTTTGCAAAATGATTTTTATAAAAGTTTACTTTCTTGCTTTTCTTATTACGCAAATGATGAGATCGATATTATGCAAAAAATGTTTTATGTTTTGTATATGTCCATTCGGGATGCAGGGCAGCAGGAAAGATGCAATTCGGATCTAGCTAGAGGTGAAGGGGAATCTAGCTAGGATTGTGTACACTTGACTTTTGAGCCGCGGATGCGGTCAGCGTATTGACCTACGAGAACGTTCGCGGTCGATCGTGCATCCGGGTGAAGGAGGCCTCACTCCCGTGCGTTATCCATAACCGACTTGGAATATCGTTATGAGAAAATGAGCGTGTTGGATTTGTATCTTGAAAGTTGTTTTGGTTGAGCTTGTATACATGTTTCTGTTACCACTATTACAATCTCTATCTGAATTGATTACTTGATTGCATATATCATGTCCCTTATCGCATACATAAGTTAGATCATACGATGTGTAGAAGATCACAAAAGTGCGTATGATTGGTCGAGCATAATGAGATATAAAAGAATCACGGTGAGACAACTTGAGGACGAGTTGTCGGTATAGGCTCTGATATAGATGAGAAGTGACTTGACTTGGTTGTTTGTCTATCTTTGATGCGTCTACGGCGTATTGATGGATCACGATGAGATGAGTTCTTCTATCGACCGTCGTGAAGAACCTAGATCTCGGTGACTTACGATGATCTAAACCTCGATAAGGTATTAGATGAATATGAGTTCTTGACCATCACTTTGACTTGTTATGGGTGAGGTTATATGTTCTAACCATATTCTCCGCATCTTGGGTGGTGGCGGTGCTTGTATGTCATGCTAGTTACATGTCAGTCACCGTATCCGTTTAGGATGATGGCGTCCTCTTAAGGAGCTCAAAGGTTTATTGTACTAAACCTGCGGTTGAGTTAGCTCAAGTACAATAATAAGGTTGAGTGGTACTACTTAAGGAATTAAAGATATTAATTATTTTAGCGATCGAGAATGCTCTAAATAATTAATGGACGTGCAATATCTTAAATCGGTGATTCATAATGTCTAAGTGCAAGCCCGACTCACCTTCGGTAATAAAGGGGTAAGTCAGCATTTATTCTCTAGTGGCATGAATGAATGTTTATAAATTAATTTATGTTCTGGGCTAAACATAAGATAATTAATTTATTTGAGGCCCATCTTTATTCCTTGCATTTGATCCCTGGGCTGGCCCATCAAGGCCCGTAGCTTGGAGAAAATCGGCGCCCCTATCCTCTCTATGGTAAGGATTTGATTCTCTTTATCCTATAAGAATATTATTATATATTAATGGGATATGCATGGATCTTTTTCTTATGGGATTATGGTAATGCATTATAAATATAAGGTAAGAGATAAAATCAAGGCTAATCCTCAATTATCCTACACCATATTTTCGTGCATCTCCTATAGCTCTTAGGAGAGGATTCTCGAAAATTAATAGAGAGAAAGAGGGTGATTTTCTGTAGCATTCTCCATAGCTTATCCTCACTCGATATTGGAGATTGGGCAACCGGGATATAGTCCAGAAGATCAAAGCACGAGTCTCGATCCGTTCATCCCCGACAGATTCAAAGGTAAACACGAGAAAACCCCTACGTGTTGTAATTAATTATATAGGTGCATGCTAGGAATATAATCAATGTATGGCGAATTAAACATCTAAGATAGATCCTCGGGAGAGGGTCAAAATAATATTTCCCTACAATTGGTATCAGAGCCTGGGATCAGTATCTTGGCTCTGTTGGATTAATTCACGTTTGATTATTACGTGCGCAATTAATTAATTGTTGGATCATAGTTCATCGTGGCTCGGTTTTATTTTTGTAGAATTTTTTTTCACCACGAGAAAATCGTGGTTAAATTAGATTTTCCTGTAAATCTTATACGTAAAGAAGAGCGAAGCGAAAGAAAGAAGAAGCGAGGCAGCGAAGACTCGTCGGGAGAAACGGACGCCTGGCGCGAAACCGGCACTCGGCGCCATGCGGCGTTCTCGGCGACATCGGCGGAGAGAGGCGGGAGGTGAGGCGCATGGCTTGGCGGCCGGGCGGTGCGAGCGCGCGCGTCTTGCGGACACCTCGACACCGCTTCGGCGTTGGCGTCTTGCGCTCGGCATATCTCGGCAAAACAGCACCAGGAAACCTCAGCGAGGTCACGGCGAGCTGGGCGAGGCGTCTGGGTGGCATAGCTCGGCGGCCGGGGTATGGGTCTCGCTGCGTGCGCGGAGGTCTCGACACCGCTGGCGGCGTGCCTTCGGCGGCGCTCGTCGTGGGTCGCGACGCGTTCGCATCCGCGAGCGCGCGCATCGTCTTGGCGTCGCGGCGACAGGCGCCACGATTGTCGGCGAGATCCCGGCGCCTCTCACGGCGACCTCGCGACGCAGGGCGGACGCGGTAATGTCTGCGCGTCTTGGCGTGGGTAGCGGCGGCAGACGGCGCGAGCATGGTTGCGCCGCGAGCTCGGCGGTCGCGATCGCCAGCGACAGCGGTGACGGCGACGTAAAGCGGCGGGCGCGTGGGCTGTGCCCTAGCGGCGACCCGACCCATTTGGGCCGTCCGGCCCGGACCCGTTTTCGGCTCGAATCGATTTTCCGGCTGAATAAAGTTTTGAAGAATCCGGTCCATGCCCGTACGCGAGGCCTATTTTTGAAGTTTATGAAGATCGTGCTTTGCAATTCTATGTAATAGATTAGGCGACAAAGTGCGGGATCCACAGTGGGCGCGTTGAACATTTTATTTTATTTTTATCGTTCATAGCATGTCGTGGATGTTTAAAATATGCGAAGCATGCTATGTATGTTTAAATTACGTGAACAAACATATTATATGTTTCGTGATTGGATCGCATAGTAAGCATGCTAGGTTTATCGCGTTTTCAAGCATATTTTAGAATTCTGCGAGCATGTTTTACATGTTGAGTTCTATAGAAAAGCATGCTAGGATTACATGATCTGCATGGACAAACCTTTTGAAACAAAAGACTAAGCAAGTAACCCGACATATTAATTTTAAATTAAAATGTCAAGACCTCCACTTTTGATCTCTAAACAAAGTGAGGCCTTGTGAGTGGCGTCCACACGCATGGCTTGCTTGTCTTGTTTATCATAAGTTTGTTAGATGAGATTTCTAAATAAAACATTTTAAATCTATTGAGAAGTGGGAGTTTCATGTGTAGCGTCGAGCAGCGTGGCTTGCATGTGCGATTTTCATAAGTTCTCTAGAGATGGATATAAAATGAGATAACAAAGGAATTTGGTTTGGGCGGTATGGTCTAGTGAGTATGCGATTCTAAAATTCATTTTCTTTGTTAAAATTATGGTCATTGCTTAGACATCACCTCGAGTACAACTTCCGTGAAGTCCGCTTCTTGCGATAGTGATGTGGTCTAGTAAGGTCGATCATTAATTTCATTTGTCATAAGGATAAGTTGACATGGATTGAAATTAAGCGACTAAAGGTATATTTTAGTCTAGTCGGGGGTTCGTGTGTGGCGTCCACACGTGTGGCTTGCATGTGGGATTCCTTGGGCGATTGGAGGTTTGATTAATAATGTTTTATCAAAGGTTACAATATTATTGTTCTGAATTGTGTGCGATCGTATGCTTATGTGTTTACATTATCTTTTCGGATATGTCTCTTACACGATTATCAATATGCTGCACAAAAGCGAAACATTGAGAATGTTCTTCTTTGAGAAGAAAATCTATTTGTACTCACTACATCCCGTCCCAAGCGTCTGAGGCGTTCATCTACTAATGAGGGGCGCGAGGAGCACGAGAAATGGGACAAATCAAATAGAATGGCTAAGTCTATATGATTGGTCAATCTTAATGAGATTTAAAAGAATCACGGTGAGACAAATTGAGGACGAGTTGTCGGTATAGGCTGCGGTATAGATGAGAAGTGACTTGACATGGTTGCTTGTCTATCTTTGATGCGTCTCGGCGTATTGATGGATCACGATGAGATGAGTTCTTCTATCGACCGTCGTGAAGAACCTAGATCTCGGTGACTTCGATGACCTAAACCTCGATAAGGTATTAGATGACTATGAGTTGCTTACCATCACTTTGACTTGTTATGGGTGAGGTTATATGTTCTAACCAATAGTCTCGCATCTTGGGTGGTGGCGGTGCTTGTATGTCATGCTAGTTACATGTCGAGTGTAAATATCCGTTTAGGATGATGGCGTCCCTTAAGGAGCTTAAAGGTTTATTGTACTAAACCTGCGGGTTGAGTTAGCTCAAGTACAATAATAAGGTTGAGTGGTACTACTTAAGGAATTAAAGATATTAATTATTTTAAGCGATCGAATGCTCTAAATAATTAATGGACGTGGGATATCTTAAATCGAGGGATTCGTAATGTCTAAGTGCAAGCAGACTCACCTTCGGTAATAAAGGGTAAGTCGGCATTTATTCTCTAGTGGCATGAATGAATGTTTATAAATTAATTTATGTTACAGGTGAACATAAGATAATTAATTTATTTGAGGCCCATCTTTATTCCTTGCATTTGATCCACAGGTGGCCCGTCCAGGCCCGTAGCTTGGAGAAAATCGGCGCCCTATCCTCTCTATGGTAAGGATTTGATTCTCTTTATCCTATAAGGATATTATTATATTTATGGGATATGCATGGATCCTTTCCTTATGGGATTATGGTAATGTATTATAAATATAAGGTAAGAGATAAAATCGAGGCTAATCCTCAATTATCTACACCATATTTTCTTGCATCTCCTATAGCTCTTAGGAGGATTCTCGAAAATTAATAGAGAGAAGAGGGTGATTTTACGTAGCATTCTCCATAGCTTATCCTCATTCGATATTGGAGATTGGGCAGCGGGATACGATCCGGAAGATCAAAGCACGAGTCTCGATCCGTTCATCCCAAGCGATTCAAGGTAAACACGAGAAAACCCTACGTGTTGCAATTAATTATATAGGTGCATGCTAGGAATATAATCAATGTATGGTGAATTAAACATCCAAGATAGATCATCGGGAGAGGGTCAAAATAAGATTTCCCTACAGACTGCGCAGTCGATCTTGAGAAAATGATGAAAATGAATTTAGTAAGAATAAAGCCTTTTCAAATAAAACCCTTGTGTCTTGCTGTGATAGTGGCAGTACAATATTTCGTAAAGTAAAATGATTTCGGCATGTGTCCATTGAGTACTTTGTACTCAGCCCTGCATGTTTGTTTTTAAATGTGCAAGTTGAGCGGATGATGGAGCAGGCGGGAGTTGGCGGAATCTTTTGTCGACATAGTATGAAGCATCTTTTGGTTCACCTAAGAATGCATCTTCATATGCATGTCTCACGTTTATTCCTTTGCCAAACTCTTGAGACTCCTTTATATTTTGTTACTATGTTAAGTTTTGAATATCTGTTGAAATTTTGTAAAATTCTTGGTTGTCGGACCTTCATACCAACTCTTTATATAAGTTATTTTGCTCCATCCTTAATCTTGTTCATGCTTGGAAATATCCATATTTCTTCATAGATGAAGTGAATTGAAAACCTTATTATTTTATATTTACTTAATCTAAACCCCAAATCACGGTCCGGTAAGGATTAGCCAAACCGGGCTATGACAGAGTGGTATCAGAGCAGTTCGTTTGCTTTGAACCAAAAATGTTATTTCTATCCAAAGTCTCGCTTGAATTACTAGACTTCTATGAGTCAGTCATCACCGCTCAACGCTCCTGTTCATCACGCTCAACCAGCAAGGAAAAATGGTTTCTGATGTTTACAAATGAAAAGGTATGGTTTTAAAAGTTTTGAAAAAGTTATATTCTGATTTTGAGAAATTTGAGTGATAAATGTTTTTTTTTGAAATGGACATGCCGTTATGACTTTGAATTTTTATAATTCATTGATGATAAGACAAACAAGTGGTTTGTCGAAGAAGTTAAACTCATACCGGTTGGTGTGTGATTATTTAGTTGTGATGAACTTGAAAGAGATTAAATCTTATACCGGGTGGTATATGAGTATTGATGATGGACATATATAGAGTTATATGTCGATAAGTTTGAATGAAAAGTTTGTTTATGAAACAAAGTTGAACTATGAAATTGTTTTGATTTTTAAAAGAGCGTAGATGAGCTCTAAGTTTCACGAAGAACTTAGATTGAACAAGATCATAAAATTTCTCTTCCATCTATGACGTAGTCTTAATGAACCACGAGAACTTGAGAACTTAGAGCGCTTTTAAGTTCGATTTGTGACGATGAATTGGAATGCTACGTGAAGGAATGGAAGCTTCGATAAAATGTCACTCGCGACATGGGCATAGTTTCTTCGTTTGAGATTCTACGACATAATCATTGTTGCTTACATGAATTAATCTAGAGCGATATCTGAACTTGGGAATTAGAATGATAAGTGAGAAATAAGATAAGTGTTCTGAGCTTATCTTTGAAGGATGTTCAAAAATTTTGTGTTTAAGAGTTTAGTTCTTTAAGAAATCCTTATGATTTAAGTCTTCACTATTGCTTCTAAGTTTAAGTCGGACCTACTTAGAGCTATCTGTTTTCGAGATGGCGGAAATAGAATAATATGGGTAAAGTACAAACACATATGCTTGGACCTAGAACTCACAAGGAGTATCGATTCTTTTACTACAAACCGAGGCACCGATTTGGGGCGATTCTTGGAGGTTCCTACAACTATAGATGGAAGCTCATAACCATGGAGTAACGGATCTGGATGGCATCCGGTGACTCATCCGCCGTTTGCCGATAGATTGGTGAGGCTTATCAGAGAAATAGTAAGGGGTATGTTTTCTGAAAACTCGAGAGGTTCTGGCGGATCTACGAATTTGTCGGCCACTCAAATATACATGCGATGTATATGGAGCGGCACCCATGGGACTGGTCTTTTCCTAAGCTAGATGAACAACATGAGAAGATGAAGGAATGGTTGTATCGAAGTTCCATACAAGACACGTTATGTTCCTTGGTTGTACGAAATAGATGAGAATGGCGATGGGCGGGATCTTATTGCCCTAGAGGATTGGGAGAGCTACCATTGCCATCACAACCCTACATGGAGACAAGAGCTACCACATGGAGAAATAAGCAACCCGACACTTTAAAGTTTCGATCGCTCTTTAAAGTTTGGATCGTCTTATAAAGAGGCAAAACGTGTCTGGAGCAGGAAAATTTCCATGCAAGGAAAAGCGATTCCGACGAAGGACCCTCGGGGCATAGAGCATAGATGAAGTAAAACTTATGTAGTAAGTCATGGCGTAGATAATATGGTTAGCATGTATAGAGTAAGCGTAGTTAGAGACATTTTGTAGTTAGTAAGTTTAGTGGTGTCAAAATTTTGGTGTAAAAGGACATCACGCTATGTACTAAGTTGAAGAGATCAATCGTTATAAAACTAATATATGGAAAAGTCCTCGTTGAGGCATTTTGATGATACATGATGTTACATGGTTTCTTTGTGGAAAAATATCGGCATGTGATATGTTTATTGTTCCATGATCCATAATAAGGTTACGTGCTAAGTATTGATATAGAAATTGTGATTGTTTTGTTTAAAACAATAAAGAATGCCTCCTAGAAGAGAATTGAGACGTAGGAGAGGAGAAGAAACTCCGGAACCAGAACTCCAACAACCACCACCGTCTCGTAGGGTAGAGGAACTATTTCTTAAACAAAATCCACCTACGTTCAATGGAACTGGAAGTCCTGAGGAAGCCGAGCAATGGGTAAGGGCTATAGAAAGAATTTTCAATTTCTTGCATTACACGGATCAAGAACGACTCTCTTGTGTTACTTTTCAAATGAAGGGATCCGCTGATTTTTGGTGGGAAGCTAGGAAGAAAGTCATGACTCCCGAACAAATGGAGAATTTTACTTGGGAAGATTTTAAGACGATGTTATATGATAAGTATATCCCGAAAAGCTTTGAATTTTTCAATCTTAAACAAGGAAATAGGTTGGTGACCGAATATGATCGGATATTTTGTGACATGGCAAGGTTTGCTCCACATCAAGTAGATACTGATGAAAAGATGGCTGATAAGTTTAGATCAGGATTAAGGCATGAGATTAGGGTATCTCTTGCTAGTCATGGAACAATGACCTATGTCGAGGCATTAGGTAGGGCTTTGGATATAGAGGAAGCATTACCAGAAAATAAACCAGCTTTAGCCCAAGAGACAAGGGTAAAAGGAAATGGGAGGAAGGTCGTAACAGGAAAAAGCGATTACTATAACCGGTGAAAAGAGGCCATGGCAAGGTAATCAAAGGCACCAATGGGCCCCGGGACAAGGACAAAGCCGTCAAATGAATTATGGGCAAGGTGGAAACACTCAACGGCAACTAACTAGCCTTCAATGCCCACGATGCCATAAGTATCACTCTTGCATTTGTCTAGCTGGACGTATCAACTGTTTTAGGTGTGGCCAACAAGGGCACTATGCAAATAATTGTCCTCAACAAGGACAAGTGGTAGTAGATAGACCTAACCCACCACGACAAGTCCAACCACTTAGGCGCGATGCGGAGACACGACGACCCGAGGGCTTTGCTCTCAACCAACAACACGAAAGTAACGGAACAACCCGGCGGTATAAATATTCTTTCAACATACTTGTGATTACATTATGGATATGGGAACTTCAAGAATACGATATTATAAGATTATAGCGGTATTTTAGAACTTAACACGAAGCGAGATGAAGGGATCAATTTTCTTCACCAAAGGCAGACGATCTGACGGCTAGCTTGTGCTCGCAAAACTTAGATTTGGACATAGAACTTACAGTCTATAAGAATCGATAGTTGAATAGATCGACTAGAAAACATGAGGATATTAGACATATGGATTGGAGATTTAGAAATGAGTCGATAAAAGTTAAGGACATACGATGATTAAATGGGTACAAAGTACCAGCGTAAGAAAAGTGAAGGATGCAATATGGAGAAGGAATTGAGAATGCTTTGAAAATCGTAAATTTCTCTTTAAGGGGTAGAATGTAATACCAATTTCTAAGTATTAATTTTCGAAAATAAGAAGGAATATTATGATAGAAGCGAAAATAAAAGCGAGCGTCGATAGTAAATCGATTTTGAGTAAAATCGAAAATTTCTTAATCTTTTCACATGAAATAGATTTTAATAGTAAATAAATATGTCTTTAAGTATATGTGGGATATTATTACACTAAGGAATAAAAGAAATATTTTCTCCTAATTGTTTCATTATTTTGAAACATATGTGGAAATATGATTAAATTGTGATAAAGATCACTTTATTTTATGTGATGAGATGTTATTTTGCATACATAGGATATTAATTAGATAAGTATTACTCAAATAAAGGAAAAAATTATATCTTCTTGGGCAAAGACCTATAATTTTCGAAAACTTATAGATAAACATGGAAAAATTTTGTTTTAAATTGTGATCACTTTATTAAAGTGATAATATGTGATGAGTTGTTATGTTTATATGACAAAGATAATTATCTTGTAGGATCAAGCATAATTTTCGAAAATGACCTATAGGTGATAAGGTTGGAAAATGACATTTTTAAGATAAGATTGCTATGATATTTTTATAAAAAGATAAGATAAGATTGTGACTAAGTTAGGATAATGTTTATCTCATAGAAGTGTGTAGAAATATGATAAGTATCATAAGAGATAAAATCTTGTCCTTAGTACATGCAAATTTGAAAATGATCTATGATTTTATGTGATATTTGTATCAAATAATTTATTTAATTGCACAAGCTTTAATACTTGATAAATATCATGATTCTAGATCAATCTTATCTCCTAGATATTATGTAAATTTCGAAATTTATAAGATA
This sequence comes from Salvia rosmarinus, assembly GCA_036937905.1. NCBI lineage: Eukaryota > Viridiplantae > Streptophyta > Magnoliopsida > Lamiales > Lamiaceae > Salvia > Salvia rosmarinus. Next base: position 42,804,110 of record CM072816.1, on the reverse strand, counting down.
GGGTAAAATGAAATTTTGTGAATTTAATCTAGAAAACCTAGTTTTCAAAAATTTGGGAAATTGGCTAAAATTGTTCCAAGAATTTATTTTATGATACAAGAGCATTATTTTATATAATTCTTCATTAGAATAATATTAGTTATCAAAAGAATAAAGATTTAATAATTTAATCTTATTTTCTAATTATTAACCGGTAACTACACTTTAGTACATAGAATTGTTCTTAATTAATTTTCCTATAATTTATTTTATCATCTAAGATCTATACTTTGTCACATAGCTATGTATTAGCTATTTGTTACAAGAAAATAAAATGTTTAACAATTTGGTCCCTAATTCTCGAAAATTTGAACAAATAACATTAATTAAATTTAATTGCTATCCAATTGATAACGTATTGTAATAATTATATTAATAAGATATTATTAAGGATAAAAAGAGGTGTATTAACAATTTGCACAAGTGGGAGGCCACTTGTATTGAAAGTGCCGAACATATTGCTATTTTATTTGCAATAAAGTAATAATATCATTCTTTAATTAATGAAAAGTTATGATTATAATTTTAGGATATTATTAGGTGTAAAGTAGAGATGGTTATCAAATGAAACAAGTAACCTAAGGTTTTTGTATGGTAGTAGGCAAAAACTTTGAAAAAAATAAGGTAAGAAGAATTAATTTCCAACCTTGTGATAGTGACACATATCATAGTATAAATTGTTGACTTTTCAAATGTGACATTATTATATAGTTATATTAAAGTATATGATATAGAAAAAAATAAAAATCAACCCTATGAACTATAAAGTGGCCGAGACACATACACTTGAGATAAAATGTTAATTTCATTATTTTATGCTAATTATGGTAAGATATATTAATTAGGTGATAAAGATGAGATATGATATTAATTAATTATTGTAACTTAGCATAAGATGTTATAAAAGTAAAATTTTGTCTCTTATTTAAAAAATAAGTACCGAAAATGTATATGTATTGAGAAAATAGGATATTTTCATATCTTTGAATAATAAACTATATAATTATGATGTAGAGATAATATTTATGATAAGATAAGGTGAATCATTAAATTCTGAGTGGATGTGTTAATTTAATAAAAGTGGCCAAAAATTTTGACTTTAAATAGGTTGGAAATAATTTTGAAACTCTTTGATAATGACATTTAAATCTTGATAAAGTTGAATATTAATTAAATAAACTATAGGATAAGATAAAAATTTGTCTCTTATGCAATGGAGGTGGCCGAAAATTCTAGAGGATAAGAATGAGTTGTAAATTTTTGACTTTATATTAAGATATTTGCATAAAGTAATGATTAAAACACTTTATAAACTCTATAAATAGGAGACCACCCCCATTATACCCATATGACCGAAAATAACAAAGAAATAGAGAGAAAAAAAAATAGAGAATGTTCTCCAAAGTTCTCTTCAACCTTAGAAAAAAAAAACATCGCCGACATCAATCGAAACCAAATAGAAGGTTAGAGATCATACAACCCTTATTATTACATGCAAAAAATTAGGAATTCATATATGAGATGTTTTGTTACATGCTTTCGAAAATTATGTGACATACGTGAAATTTATGCTATATGTTTAAATTGTTAATTAAATATGTTTATATAATGTTTATAAGCATGTATTATGATTTTAATACAAAGTTAGGCATGTTATGAAATTTTATGCCATGATCGAAATTATGTAAGATCTATATGTTGATGAACATGAATTTTAATTGTTGTTTTGAGCATGAAATAATGATAGCTAATACTATTCAAGTACGTATGAATTAAATCATAATTTTTGGAAAAATAGGGAATAATATGACATGAAAATTTCGAAAATAACCAGAGCATGAAATATTGAGGTACAAGTCGTGTATGATGAATATTATGTCATATTATTGATATATGATGATAATAATATGTTATGTGAATTAATTAAAAATTTTGAAAAATGTTTAGTTAATTATTTGAAAATTTTCGAAAAAGTGTGACATGAAGAATTATGATGTCTCATGATATGTGACAGTATTGTGACGACCCGACTTCCCAAGGAAGTACGGATCATATGGATCGTCACCGGTATGATAAAGCAGCGGATATAAACATAATTAATCAATGCAATTAACCATTTAACTACTCGATACGCATAGACTAAAAAGGGTAAGCCATTAAATACCAACTCAGTCGCGAAGGACTTGTCGAAAGGTTCGAGGTTGAAAGATATCCCAATCGGGGCACAATTCGAGGAGCAGTGCGACCTCAAGTTCAATACGGTATGAAGCGGTTATAATCAAACATCAAAATAATATCGAGTTAGGTAGCAAATAAACATGTGGACATGCATATGACGATACATGCCCAAGGTTCTAGAATCCTTTCTAATTTAGCAACAAAACAATCGCTACTCTGCACCACCGCCCCATCATCGATCCTTGCTCAACTGCACATCAAAAGCGAATATGCGGGCTAAGTACAAAAGTACTCGGTGGACTCATTGCCTAAACATTTTCTTTATCAAAGTTATTGAGCGCCCACAATAGCACATGAGGTTTGAGTTTAAAGACTCATACCTATCAAACATTTTATCATTTTTCCAAAAGCGTCAGGCCTGACTATTTCATTCACGATGTTTCCATATCTGATCATTCATTCATTCATTCGTGCACTATGGAGGTGGCCACCTACACATAGTCGATGTGACCGGTCGAGGTAGCTAACCTTAACACATAGTCACACGTGTACACAATCCGAGTTAGTCTTTAACTAAGTCGGATCCGATCGTTACCCTTTTTTAACGTTGGTGGACCAACACATTCACATGCCATATTGGATATACCAATCTCAGATAGGATAACAACAAAACATAAACATTTGGCAGTCAATAACATTTCATGTGATAATATTTCATAAAGCTTTGTAAATCATGCTTTGAGATATGCATAACATTTTTGTTTCAAGAAAGCCCACCTGCTAATCCAAAGCTAGTGGTTCTAAATGAGCAGGGTGTGGTTGTTCTTCCTTGCCGACTACGTACGATCAAACCCTTCATAAGAAAATAGCGTTTCTTAGATTCTTTCTATCGATCGAAGGTTGTTTATAAATTACGACTTAAAGTTCCCAATTTAGGGTTTCTTTATGATTTCATGTGATTGTTTTAAGATAATTTCTATTATCTTACATTCTCGTTCCCAAGCCATAATACTTCATCGTTCATAGGTGAACTTCAATTATGAATCACATACTCCGAGTCTATCCTCGACTCTTAACCTTAGTGTTATTCTAAACGTTATTACGTTATAGATTGTCGGTAATCAAATTATGATTAGGATATTCTCAAGCCACTAAATAGACTTAACAATTGCAGTTACATCCTAGTAAGTTATGCTTGACGACTTGGTCGTATTAGCACGACAAATAAAAGAGGAGTCTTGACTTATGATTCAAGTGAGCACATGTTATCATGTAAGTAAGTACTTAAGAATAAATGAAGTGCTTTGGGAATATTAACTCGACTTTTGAGACATAAAGATCGACATCTTATGTTCGAATATTTGCTTACACATTACGACATTGTTTGTTTCTCTTAACTCGTCGGAGATTATATAAGTCGTATAATCGTTATTCATTACCGAGTTGTTTAACGCTCAATCTAATATCGTATTGGGTTGTCGTTATTGAGTATCAACGTTGTAGCTCGGCTTTTGGTTTTTTTTCTAACTTAGGAACTCACGTTTGAGTATCCTTTTATTAATAGCAAACCCTAATTTATGTCTAACTTCGATTCTCTTTAATTTCTTCTTAAGTTATCGAAATTGGTCGATTTCTTTTGGATTCTCGTACATTTAGTGATATGTTGTTTACGTTTGGGGTTTAGGTTTGTCGATTTTAACATAAACATAAATATTCAACACCAAACAATACCATACACAATATAAACTATACTAAAGCATTAGAAAATCCTAATTTCTAATATAATGCAAAACTATTGTGTATGTGTGTATAAGTGTTCCATTCATTCATCACAATCACAACCATTCATTCCAAGCTTATAGCTTAACTATCATAGTATCATTTAACATAGAATTAAACCCATACTTAGCCATTTTGTTAAGTTTTCGATAATTATCAACAATTAGCATATGTATCCAATAAATTCCAATAAAATCATGTTATACTCCTATCATACTATAGAGTTTAATTACCAACTCAATATCGTCATCTAAAATTTTAATTCATGGGCAAACAAGCATATAGTTTTCGGCAATCACAATTTAATGAGCTTTGGTGTTCAATAAATTCCACAAAAATTATATCATGCTTATACTATATACTAAACATGAAATATCATTTCATATCATGCTTTAAAAATTTAAACCCATGCTTTTCACCATATAATGATTTCGGTAATTACCTTATATATATACATATTCAATAAATTTCATACTTTCACAATATGGTTATATATGAAATAAACATGTAATATTAACATTAAACATCAACTAATATTTATAATATGAACCAAATGCTTGGAATTCTTTTTGTCCACACACATATTTTACATATGTGTTCAATAATTCCCAACAATGCATATTAGGTTCATATTATTTCTAAACATAACATATCCTATCATTTTCAACAAATGAAATCAAATAAATCCTTAGATATATATATATATATATATATATATATATATATAGTTTATCGGCCTTTTCATAAAAATAGGAGTAGTGTCTCAAAAATTTCAAGATTAATATATGATGTTTATATCATATATTAAACACTATATCTCAACTATTTCTCAACAAATAAAATCAAACAATGGCTTAAAAATACTTAAATAAATTCTGCCCATTTTTGAAAAATAGGAGTTGGGTTTCAAAAATTTCAAGATTAATATATGATGTTCATATCATATATTAAACACTATATCTCAACTATTTCTCAACAAATAAAATCAAACAAAATACAAGAAAATTCCAAAAATATTCTAAAAATTACCATATTTATTATACATGTTCCTAATACATCAACAAGCAACAATATCAAATAATATTCACAAAATCATGCTTTATCACATATAAAAAGAAATAAAGCATAAATCAAAAAATATCAAACATGCTCCAAAAATTCTCAAATTTTAACTACAGCCTTAGAACATCATTCTAAGAATTTTTCATTCATGGCTTGAGAGCATTTGATAGCTCAAAAGTCACGAAAAAAATGAGGAGCAAAACTAGGGTTTCAAACTAAAAAAAATTCAAACAAAAATTTCACTCCATTAGGATGGAAGAGGATGATGAATACTACCTTTCTATGGTCTTAGAATAATTATTTGGGAGTTGGAAGGGTTTGAAATGGGGGATTGAAGCTTAAAAGTGTGAAGAACAAAGAAGAAAAGTTTGAAAAGAGAGAGAATTTTTGGTTCCAAAGTGTGAGGCTGTAATGAACTTTTTCCCTACTGTATTGGCAGCCTAAAGGGCTGTCATTACCCATTTGGGGTGGTCTTGATGATAGTTGGGAGAAGGATTGGTCAAATTACCTGTTATGGCATGTTAATACCGACTCTTTAAGTTTTAACGCACTTTCGATTGATTTCTCGGAACCTTAAGGTTTTATTTTATTAAATAGCCTTTGAATGACTTATTTCAATGTTTACAATAATTTCATGAAGTTCGAACGACGTCCGATAAGTCAATTCCGAGTTATCGCGGAGAAACAACGTTCGGCGATTAAATTATGCTCATTCGAAATTCTATTGAATTCTTGAGCTTTCATAATTTATTTGAGTCTTATAAATCATATCTTATTGATTTAGACCCTTGGTTTGAGTTTCGGGTTGTTCGGATCAATTTAGGGTTTTTCCGGTATATTTTCCCGGCGTTCGGTTAAGTTCTTCAGGAATTTCTTTCAGAAATTGATTCTTATAATTTCTAAATTCATAATAATATATCCCTTCATGATTTTGGTTGTTATCACAAATTATCATGATTAGCACGGACTGGAAATTGTTCCGGCTTGTGAATAGTGCTTTTAAGACTGACCGGGCAAGTATGCCCGAAAATTCTCATTCTTTGGCTTCTCACATGTTTTCGTGAGAGGATTCTAGAAATGAAATCCTTTTGTCGAGATTCATTCTCGATCTTTTATTCTATGTTCAGGCTATTCAGAAAACCCTAATCCGGTAGGACTAGTCACTAGTTCTTTATTTCTCTAGTTTTCGATCTCCGAATAAATTCTAATTCATTTCGTTGATTACCTTAAACATAATTAAGGTCTAAGCAACACAAATAATTGGTCTAAGCATCACTAATAAAAGTTTTAAATTTTTCGGGTTATTACAAGTATGGATCATATGATAATATAGTATGATACGTAAAAAGTTGAGACTATGAGAATATGATTATAAATACGTTAGAATTTGAGTATATATGTAAGATGAGAAGTAAGGTCGATGCGTGTGAAGTTAGTTATGAAATTAAGGTTAAATGCGTTACGAAATGATTTGAACTAAGGAAATAATGAAAGGATGGAATATTATATCTCTTCGAGACGCGACGAATATAATAGTGGTTAAAGTATGATAATAGGATCCTTGACGCTAAAAGGGTTGATGTTAATAAAACCATTGTTTCGGATCAATGATTATCGGAAAGTAGCGATGTACTAAACCTCGTTTCTCACGATTGAAAATGGTCTTGCTTGAAGGAGAAAGAAAACAGAAAGTGAACTAGTGACGTAAGAACTATAAGTTCTCGAGGTGGGTTTTCTTATTTAAAAGAGCTTTTGCAAAATGATTTTATAAAAGTTTACTTCTTGCTTTTCTTATTACGCAAATGATGAGATACGATATTATGCGCGAAAATGTTTTATGTTTTGTATATGTCCATTTGGGTTACACAGGGCAACGGGAAAGATTACAATTCGGATCTAAGCTAGAGAAGAAGGGAATCCTAGCTAGGATTGTGTACACTTGACACGAACCGCGAGATGCGGTCAGTTGTATTCAGCCTCTGAACCGTTCGCGGTCAGTCGTGCGTCCGGGTGAAGGGAGGCCTCTCTCCCGGCGTGTTATCCATAGCCGACTTGGAATATACGTTATGAGAAAATGACTGTGCAGCCGATCTTGAGAAAATGATGAAAATGAATTTAGTAAGAATAAAGCCTTTTCAAATAAAACCCTTGTGTCTTGCTGTGATAGTGGTAGTACAATATTTCGTAAAGTAAAATGATTTCGGCATGTGTCCATTGAGTACTTTGTACTCAGCCCTGCATGTTTGTTTTTAAATGTGCAGGTTGAGCGGATGATGGAACAGAGCGGGAGTTGAGCGGAATCTTTTGTCAACATAGTATGAAGCATCTTTTTGGTTCACCTTAAGAATGCATCTTCATATGCATGTCTCACACGTTTATTCCGCTGCCAAACTCTTGAGACTCCTTTATATTTTGTTACTATGTTAAGTTTTTGAATATCCTGTTGAAACTTTGTAAAAGTTACTGGTTGTCCAGACCTTCATACCAACTCTTTATATAAGTTATTTTGCTCCATCCTTAATCTTGTTCATGCTTGGAAATATCCATATTTCTTCATAGATGAAGTGAATTGAAAACCTTATTCTTTTATATTTACTTAATCTAAACCCCAAATCACGGTCCGGTAAGGATTAGCCAAACCGGGCTGTGACGGTTTGCTACATCTTGAATGATAGAGAGTATCTCACCAAGTTTGATGAGAAGAGCGATAAAGGAATTTTCGTAGGGTACTCTCTAAATAGTCAAGCATTCCGCGTATATAATCTAAGATTACGGACCATTCAAGAGTCCGTAAATGTTGTTTTTGATGATCTTGCTAATCTCGCAGGGAAAAGGCAAGATGAGAATGTGGCTGAACTAATAGAAGATTCAGAGAATCCTGTCCAACAGGATATTAGCAGCAGTGATGTCACCACTGCTGAAGCTGAAACTGACGTCCAACAACAAGAAAGATGAGATCCTCCAGGAAGAATACGTAAGAATCATCCAATCTCTCAAGTCATAGGCGATGTTCAAGATGGTGTTCGAACACGAGGTACAACACCATTGAATTATAGAGAGATGGTATGTTTTTCATCCACATGTGCTTCAATGCCAGGTTTTATATGTTTCGTCTCTAAAATTGAGCCTAAGAACATAAAAGAGGCTTTGGGTGATGAGTTTTGGGTCGTTGCTATGCATGATGGACTTAACCAATTTGTTCGAAATGATGTGTGGTTTCTTGTTTGAGACACATTGTGGGGAATGTTATCGAAACAAAGTGGATTTTCAAGAACAAATCGGACGAATTTGGTGTCATAATTCGCAACAAAGCGAGACTTATCGCACAAGGATATACTCAAGTTGAAGGCATAGACTTTGACGATACATTTGCTCCGATTGCACGCATTGAGTTCATACGGTTGCTCCTAGCCATTGCATGTTATTTGAACATCAAGCTATATCAAATGGATGTTAAAGGAGCATTCCTAAATGGTGAACTCAAAGAAAAGGTATACGTTGAACAACCCAAGGGATTTGAAGATCCACATAAGCCTAACCATGTTTTCAGGTTAAAGAGAGCATTATACGGTCTCAAGCAAGTACCGAGAGCATGGTATGGTCATTTAACAAAGTTCTTAATTGATTTCGGGTTTGTTCGAGGGAATGCTGATAGAACATTGTTTATAAAACGAAATCAGCACAACATTCTTATCACACAAATTTATTTCGATGATATGATAGTTGGATCTACCTCACAAAAAATGCTTGATGAGTTTGCAGGTGCTATGTCGTCTAAATTTGGGATGAGCATGGTAGGAGAACTAACGTATTTCTTAGGTCTCCAAGTCAGCAGATGGATGATGGAATTTTCGTGTCCCATGCAAGTATCTGAGGATATGGTTAAAAATTCAATTTGGAAGGAGCAAAGCATATAAACGCCATGGGGTCAAGTGACAAGCGAGCAGAGATGATCTTTGGAGAGATGTTGACCCAACACTCTGAGATCAATGATAAGAAGTCTCTTATATCTCACGACCACACGACCGATTTAATGTTCGGCGTGTGTGTTTGCGCCAGTACCAAGCTAAGCTAAAATGTCACATTTAAGGCTGTCAAGCGTGTTATCGGTATGTTTAAGACCTTGGACCTTGGCATTTTCTTTTCAAAGACACGAACACGAATTTGGTTGGATTTAGTGATTCGAATTGGGTTGGGGATACTGATGATAGAAAGAGTACGAGTGGGGGCTGTTTTTATCTTGGAAATAATTTGGTGTCTTGGCATAGTTGATCGAGCTAAAAACACACTCAAATTACTCGCAATCGTACGAGGTAATCGTAGCGTGGTAAGTTAACACGAGTCGTCTCTCAAGGAAAACTTAACAGGGCTATTGTTCGTGTCATACACAGAAAGCGATTAAAACCTAAACATTCTAATGCCAACGGGGGTTGAACATGCAAGAATTGAAATACGAGAAATAAACAGCAATCTAAGCCAGGGATTGTCAATCCCGAGCTATACTAATAAAGCGATAAATCTAAACCAGGGGTTGTCAATCCCTAGTTGAGCTACTGAAAGCGATAAATCGAAAGCGATAAACAAAAGCATATGCAATCATATTATTCATAGGGTTTGTCAATCCTAATCTAAATCTAATTGCAAATAAACGAAAGCGATAAATCATTAAGCGATTAAATTGATAGAAACACGAGAACACTTCATTGTCACTTATGAAATTGAATCCCATAGAAACCATCAAACAAAACACACTATGAAATTGATTCCGACAAAAACAGATGAATCCAAAGCATGAACGATAATCTAAATTATTCAAGAATGAAAATGAAAAAGAATTAAATCTAAGAAATTATCTGCTTGTTGTTTGTCAAAGAAACTGAAATCAATGGTGAAGAGCAGACCAGTACCGGCTGGTGAAACCAAAATAACCGACCCCGCTAAATAACCTAGCGCAAATATATATATTAAGTCGATCGAGCGCTTGGATTACCGAAGCGCGCTGAAAACATTTCGCCAGCCGTAACGCCGGTTCACTGGAACGCCGGGCGGGCAGAGAGCCGGAACGCACGCTGGCTGGGCGAGAGCGCCAGGCGCTGGGTGAGTGAGCGCTCCGATTGCGCTACCGGGTGGCGGGCGCTGAGGGCGCGGGTCGCATGGCGCAGGCGCGCGGCGCGCAGCGGCGTGCTGGCGTAGGCGCGCGAGGGCGCGCTGGCGAAGCGCGAAGCGGTGCGGCGAGTGCTCACGGGCGGACACGCGAACGCGAGGCAGCGGGCATGCACGGTGAGCGCGGCGCGCTGGCTGGCCGGCCAGCCAGCCGCCGGACGGACGTCTTGGAGGAATGGGCGCTGGCGGGCGCTGCGCGGCCGGGCCGGACGGGCGAGGCGCCGGCCGGGCGGGCGAGTCGCGGGCGAGGAAGGTGAGCACCGGCTGGCCTTGAGCGCCGGTAAATTGGGCGCTGCGACCCACCCGCCCGGGTGGCCGAGTGACGCGCGGGCGCGCGGTGTGCGGGCGGCGGCGGCGAGCGGCGCTGGCGCTCGTGCGCACGCACGCGCGCGACTTGACATTTAGCTCCGTTCTCGCGTCAACTCCGATTTACAAACCGTTTGTGCCACGAACTCTGTCGAAATGATCTTCAATAATATATGATCCTTGGCAGATCTAATTCATCCTATTTTATGCCGTTTTCCTACAAAACATCGAGACGAACAAAGTAAGTCCGAATCGATAAATATTAATCGAACCAAAGGCATAAATAGGACAAACCATAGAAAATGACATGTAAAACAATATCAAGAATCATCACAAAATCATACCAAATAACTCCCCACACTTATCCATTTGCTTGTCCTCAAGCAAAGTCTATACTAATAAGAGTCGAAAGATAACTCATGCAACTTTACCCTTATTCTAATCAATCAAACCTTATTGCATTTCCCCACACTTGGTGCTTACAATTCAAAGATAATGTGAAATAAATCAAGAACGACAATTGACTTCCAATAAATAAAAATGTAATCTACGCTCGCACCCAACTCTCCGTTAGGGTGAACTAACTAATGTGGTCACCTTTAGCAACAAGTTTCTTTTATAAAGCACAAAGAATGTTTTAATGATTTTGGAACAATATTCGAAGGTGAACTCTCGATGAACTCGAGTCTCCTAACGTGGTTTCCATGTCCATTTCTCAATTTACGAGAAGAGGATGTAATCCCATCCTCCATTTCAACAATCTCAACAAATAACTGGAGTTTTCATTCTCCTCATTTTCTTCTTCTTTTTCACATTTTTTTTTTTTTATATATAAAATGAAACAAGTATATAGGCAACCACAATGTTAACACTCCCCCTAACATTAGCCGGACAAATCACATCAATTTTCCCCTATTCATTTTCTATCAATCACAGTCTCGTCAATTCACATTATACTCAAATCATATATCACCAAAAGTTTCGAAAATCCAAAATCAGTTTGACCAATACCACAGAGCTCAGTTGCACAAATCAAGATCCTAACTTATTCGCATAGACACAAACTCAAGTCCAAACAATCAAAATAAGCATACGGGCACAACATTAAGCATACAAAACAATATAACACGCACACAAAACTGAGCAAACATCCCCACATTTTAAATCGAGCAATCGTCCCGATGCTCAAAACATTAAAAGCTCAAAATAACCATAGAGGATGATATTTCCACGATAATCGGCAGATATGCGATGTAGAGTTGGAGCATCACGGCTTCATCTCGCGGTGACAACTTTCGGATCCGAGCAAAACAAACTCAACAACAACAGATAGATCAACAAGAACAACAAAACAAGACAAAGAAAAGAAAGAAAGAAAAACAAAATAAAAACACCTTGGGTAACTCCCACGAAGTACTCAGTTTAACGTCGTGAGCACGACGTAAACCAGACAACAACGGACTATCCATAGTCCTTCACCTGCAGGAACACCATCTCGACCAGAGCATCAATAGTAACCATATATGCACAAAGAACAGTAAAGAAAGAAAATAACAAATCATTTAAGCTCAAGTCGAACATCCTATTCTCCAAAGTGAAATAGATAATTTCAATTCCCAAAGCACAATACTTTGGAGAATTAGGATGTTGACAAATTATTGAAGTTACCTCAACCTTTGTTATCATTGTGTCCTCCTCTGGGATCCCGTACTCCAATTGTTGAGGTAGTGCAATCACTTCCAGAGCGGGCTTTGGTATTCGAGTATCTTCAAGTGCCCACTCTTTCTCCATCCTCTCTTCATCCTCCTCCACGTGCTTGGGTAGTTCTATCACCTCCAGAGTGGGTTCTGGCGTGTCATCTATTTCATGTACCCACTCTTCCTTGTCAACCATCCTGGTAACCACTTCCTCGTGGCTCTGATTATGCTCCCCATCCTCACGTGCCCACTCGTTCTCACTTTCCACCTCATCTGGCTGCAGCGGCTCTTCAGGTGTCTCTCCCGCCCCATCTTCAACAATTGGGTCACTTCCAAGAGTGGTGACCATCTGAGCTTGATCGGGTTGGTGCGGGAAAGGTGTGATTTCAGTCACTTCCTCGTTTTCCACCCCCTGTGACTGCAGCAGCTCATCTGATGTCTCTTCCATCCAATTTTCAACTATCGGATCACTTTCTAGAACAAAGGACCGATCGGATCTGATCGGATTGGTTTGAAGTTCCCTCTCTTCTTTGTAATGACTTATCAAGCGTGCTCGACATATCCTATTGCGTCTCCAAACGCAAAGTCGAGGCATTTGCAAGATCCAAACCTCGACTAAAGCATCCGCTTTTTGAATGGATGCTTTCTTTTTGAGTTAACTCATCCTCCCAAGCCGCCGCCCGAGGTGGAGGTGGTGTTGTGGGTACTCATACTGAGGTGCAGGGTGTGGTTGCTCCCAGTAGGCATTATAGGATTTATCCTCATAGTGCTGCGGAGGCGGTTGATCCCAGTAGGGATTGGAGGCTTGATCCTCAAAGTACGGTGGATCCCAATATCCCAAATCGGGCTGGTTAGGCTCTGTTGCTGCTGTGGATCCCAGTAAGGATCATATGCTTGTGGCTTATAGCGACGAACATCCTCGAAGTCGAATTGGGCCCTTCTTCAAAAAGAATTTGCCCAATACGACGAACTTTCCTCCCCCAAGCCGGGTTGACCATAATCGTACTGTTGATAACCCTGCATTAGCAGATACCAACAACAAAAACAAAATTACACGCACTAGGGGGAGAAAATAACCAAACAGAAAGAAAAGAAACACAGAAAACAAACAACACAAACAATACGCCTAAAGTTTTCCCGAACGCGCCAAAATTGATCGAGCTAAAACACACTCAAATTACTCGCAATCGTACGAGGTAATCGTAGCGTGGTAAGTTAACATGAGTCGTCTCTCAAGGAAAACTTAACAGGGCTATTGTTCGTGTCATACACAGAAAGCGATTAAAACCTAAACATTCTAATGCCAACGGGGGTTGAACATGCAAGAATTGAAATACGAGAAATAAACAGCAATCCTAAGCCAGGGATTGTCAATCCCGAGCTATACTAATAAAGCGATAAATCTAAACCAGGGGTTGTCAATCCCTAGTTGAGCTACGAAAGCGATAAATCGAAAACGATAAACAAAAGCATATGCAATCATATTATTCATAGGGTTTGTCAATCCCTAATCTAAATCTAATTGCAAATAAACGAAAGCAGTAAATCATTAAGCAGATTAAATTGATAGAAACACGAGAACACTTCATTGTCACTTATGAAATTGAATCCCATAGAAACCATCAAACAAAACACTATGAAATTGATTCCGACAAAAACAGATGAATCCAAAGCATGAACTGATAATCTAAATTATTCAAGAATGAAAATGAAAACAGGAATTAAATCTAAGAAATTATCTGTTTGTTGCTGTCTGAAGAAATCTGGAAATCAATGGTGAAGAGTACCAATACCGGTGAAACTCCAAAATAAATCGACTTCGCTAAATGACCTAGCGCAAATATATATATTAAGTCAGACTGAGCGCCGGTTCTGACTGAGCGCACGCTTGGAAAACATTCTGCCTTCAGCCAGAACGCCGGTTCACTTGGAACGCCGGCTGGGCAGGTGAGAGCTGGGAACGCACGCGGGATGGGCGAGCGCTGGCGCTGGGTGAGTGTGCGCTCGATTGCGCGCTGGTGGCGGCGGCGCGAGGGCGCGGGTCGCCTTGCGGCGCGCGCGCTGCGCGCGTGCTGGCGTAGGGCGCGTTAAGCGCGCTTGGCGAGCGCGAAGCGCGGGCGAAAAGCCGGGGCGGACACGCGAACGCGAGGCAGCGGGCATGCGCGGTGAGCGAGGCGCGCGGGCTGGGCGCCGCCGCCGCCAGCGCCGGACGGACGTCTTGGAGGAATGGGCGCTGGGCGAGGCGCGCGCGAGCGCCGGACGGGCGAGGCGCCGGGCCGGGCGAGGCGAGCGCGGGCGAGAAGGTGAGCGCCGCTGGCCTTGAGCACCGGAGGTAATTGGGCGCCAGCTCAGACCCAGCCGGCGCTAGGTGGCCGAGTGACGCGCGCGCGGGTGCGGGCGCGCGGCGGGCGGCGGCGCGGGCGCTCTCGCACGCACGCGCGCGATTTCGACATTCGCCTCGCTTCTCGCGTCCAACTCCGATTTACAAACCGCTTGTGCCTACGAACTCCTGTCGATATTCTCTTCAATAATATATGATCCTTGGCAGATCCAATTCATCCTATTTTATGCCGTTTTCCTAGAAAACATCGAGACGAACGAAGTAAGTCCGAATCGATAAATATTAATCGAACCAAAGGCATAAATAGGACAAACCATAGAAAATGACATGTAAAACAATATCAAGAATCATCACAAAATCATACCAAACAATAGTCGTAAGCAAAACTATGTTTCTCTATCTACTGCCGAGGCTGAGTACGTAGCAGCGGGAAGTTGTTGTACACAAATCATTTGGTTAAAACAAATGCTTAACGACTATGGTATTATGAGCACTGAGCATTTAGTATACTGTGATAACATAAGTGCAATCAATATCTCTAAGAATCTCGTTCAACATTCTAGGACGAAACACATAGATATACGACACCACTTTATAAGAGATTTGGTAGTGGATGAGGTAATCAAGTTAGATTACGTGAAAACCGAAAACCAAATCGCTGATATTTTCACAAAGCCCCTAGATCACGAGAGGTTTACGAGTCTTCGTAGATCTCTTGGTCTTTGCTCTCGCCAATAAGCTTGAACGAGTTTGTTTGTATCATAAAATTGAAATATCCGGCGGTGATACAACTGCTCATTTGATAACACTTACTGTGTTAAATTTGTTATCTAACATGTTCTCCTAACAGACAGCTCAACATGATGAAGAATATTTAGTAATACAGAAAAACACCAAAGTAGTTTGGGGGGCACGGCGCTCGCAGCAACAATGCTACCTTACAAAACGGTGCAACCATGATTCCTTTCGAAAACCTGACAACAGTGCAATCGAATTTTACATGGGATTGTATTTATATGGTTTATTCTGATTAAAATGAGCCTATGTTTATGGAGATGTTATGATAACAACCTGAGAAATACCCCTATAAATCCGTAAGTAATCCCAGATTTTTCGGAACATCTGTTCCTTTGATCCCCTATCTTTTTGGAGATATCAGCAAAAAATCGGTTAAGTTGGTTTCACATTTATCTTAATCTGACTATATCTTAACTAACCCCCATTTATCTCCTATTTTAATGGTTGAATATTCTGTGTTTTTACGTTCCTCAATACTAGGGTTTGTTAAATGAGATAAATCTGAATTTATATCAAATCTACAGTATATTTATCCATTTGACTGAGGCTCTGCGTATAAAGCGGCCGAGATGACACGCTATCACATCACTGAGCGCCTTACTTATCGCAAAACCTTGATAAACGTCTCATTTATTTCTTTCAAATATTTTGGTATGTTTAACCTTTCTGTTTTCCTAAAAATGGATCCAGCCATAGCCTCCTTACTCATCAGACTTGCAAAGTTTTTAGAAAGCTCTCCACAACTCCAACAGGCGGTGGCGTCAACCCAAAAACCGATCGTGGAACCTAGCCCCAGTGCTAAGCCGATTGCTGCATCGGAGAAGCCTTTGGCATTGGAGATGGAACCTTTAAAGCCGACTCCTCTTCAAATCATATATTCAGAAGGAGGTGAGCCCTCAAAACCTAAAGAAACAGGGAAGAAAAGGAAAAGGACGATCATGCCAACAAGATGATCGGAACATATACCACGGAAATAGCATCGAGGTGGTTCGAGCTCGCCAGTACAAATTGACATTACTGGTGAATCGCCTGAGCAATCCCCACCGTCGAAAGTTCAGAGAGAAAAAGGGAGTCCACCCACCACAAAACCAACTCCGAACTCGGCGATCCCGTGACGCCAGATCACATCGACACATCCTCCGAATCAAAGGGAGAAACATGGGTATCCCATAGTGACTCTTTGGATCCTCAGGAAGAGGACATAGGTTCGAAACCAAAAGAGCACGGCCAACCAGCTTCAAACTCCAGTGACGATGACGTTTCACTAGGCGAAATTCTCCAGAAGCTAAAGAGAGCAGCAAGGAAGAAGGGAAAAAGAAAAGAAAGCACGGTACAGACTATGTTCCGACCAAATTGTTCTTTTAAGTCACTCACAATAGTACGAGGTCCCTATAGGGTGGTAAGTTCGACCCAAGTCGAATCTCTCGAGAAAGACTTAACAGGGCTTATGATGTGTTACGATAAAAACAGTAAATCTAAATCCTAAACTTGTTTGGGGATGATGCTTAAATAAAAATTATAGGAAATTAAATCACGAAGACGAGTCACACCAAACGTTCGAAGCAATTCAATAGCAAAATAAGTAATTTAAGATTGTGAGAAAGACTAGGGCATTAGGTTCTTCGCCTTATGCAATCATCTAACCTTTAATTCAAACACTCGACTTTCGTTCTGTGGATTAAACCTAGGTTATAAGACTTCACAAATACATAAACCATTAGAGTACTTGTTTTCGATAACCTCTAACCCAATTGATTCCTATGGATGCAACGATCTATCTCTCGATAATACACCTAAACATAAGCAATTAAATGGTAATCAATCACTTAACAATGAAACCCCGAGATTCAATTGGTATACTTAATCAAAACAAATAAACAATGAATCAATTTTAATCATCCAACCCTAGAAGAAGATTAGTTCACGCTCATCTCACGGATCAAACAATTGAAATCAATAAAAATCATTACTCAATAATTCAACCGAAGAAAAGAGAATAACAATTCTTATAATCGCAATCGTCGTTGATGAATTTCTTCAATCAAAGTTCATTGTAAAATTTTGCAAAATTTTGCAAGATCTATAAGGACCTTACCACTCTATAAGAGATCCTACAAATTTTGCAAAATTTGTTCCGACCAAATTGTTCTTTTCAGTCGCTCGCAATAGTACGAGGTCCTTATAGAGTGGTAAGATCGACCCAAGTCGAATCTCTCGAGGAAGGCTTAACAGGTCGGTTTAATGTCGCACACGTAAATGTAAAAGAAGTACTAACGCCCTAAAATAAGGGGTCCATCACGGAACGGACGAAAGCATGAAAAATAAAGCGGGTAAAACGGGATATACTTGGACAACAAGAAGAATTGGCGATACACGGAATTGGAGACGGCGTTCTAGGGTTCAAATCTATCTTCGCTATTAATGAATCAAAGATCAAGACACAATGCATAAAACACCCACGCCTCACCAAACGGTCAACACTAACTAATCTCTCGACACGTCGATGTGAGTTCAACTTAATGGCGGGGATCTCAATCAACCCGCCATCAACTACGAAAGATATTTTATTACAAAGCACACGATAGCGAAAACCCTAACCACATATTTCAATTAATCAACAACAAATCAATCTCTCGATCATTTTTGTTGTCAAACTCATATTTAATATAAATATGCTCTCACATAATTTCATAATTAAACATGAGCACATAATCAACCTACACTATTCTCTCGAACACCATGTATGAAGATCATGAAATAATCAATTTATATGGATGAGAAAATCGCAAATCATCAACACAATAATCACGATTCAAGATAAGAACAATCCAACATTTATTACTCTACAAAACAATAATTTATCTCATGGTAGAAATTATTCCAATCTCAATTACATAGAAATAATGAAAACGAGAAAAACTTACAAACCATTCATTGATAAATTCGTCTTCCAAATATCCGGAATCATTCAATCCCAATTGTTAATCCAAGTACAATAATTAAATGGAAAGGAAAGGAAAAGAAAGGAGAAAAGAGAAGAGTAAATCGCGTGAGTCTCGTTGATCGCTAACTTTTCTAACACGAAAAGGTGTAAGTATAGGTAAGTTAAGCATCGTATCCATGTGGATTGTAATGCTAAAACACGTAAGCTAACTCAACAAGGATTCATCATTATCCAAGCAACAAATATGGTTTGGTAAGATTTTAGGCTTCGAATTCAATCCAAAGCAAAGGTAACAAAACAGTAAAGTAAAATAAAGCAATAAACACTGGATGTTAAAAATGATAAAGACGACTAACCCTAGGGATGCATTAATCCTATCCACAACGATGTTTATCCTGCTCCTATTAACCAATTTTAATCCGCATAAGATGGAAGATCACATATATAACCGATAATTTCATTATTTATTAAAAGCGGTCAGAGATTACTAGTTTTCCCTATTATCATACGCCTCTAGGTGAAAACAAGCAACCCAAACGGATCACAAAGAATATGCTTCCTACGAATATCCTATCTCGCCACGACTCAAGGCTCATTCAGATCATGCATTCGAGATCGATCGACAATTAACACAATTACGTAATTAACCGACAACTAGATATGCATCAAGATTGATCGAAATCAACACATATAAATAAGCACAATCGAATCATGAATCAATGCCTGACGGTAAATAGCGATAACAGAATCACAACATATAGGATCGAATCATGCAAACCCTGTGATTAGAACGAAAACTAGCCGCATATAATAAACGGAATAAAATACGATTTAACCATAAAACGGAAATTAAATATATAAAACCCGTGATGAAGCGTTGATGAACAATCGCTGGGCTTGAATCCCAACCTCAAATAAAACGGAAAATTGCAAAGATTGTCCTGACGAAACGCTCCTGATCGTAGACAAAACGTAAAACAAATGAAGAACAATGCGTAAATCAACTCTAGAATGAAAATATGTGGAAGCTAAAGCTAAAAATCTGAAAAACTTATGAAAACCGAGTAAAAGAGGCTCGAATCGTAGGTCTCAAGTTAGGCGCGGGGTGTGCTGCCATATATAGCACACCCCAAACCCTAATTTCTCCTTCGCCGCCGGACTCATGACCACCCTTCGCGATCGCTAGGGCGATCGCTAGGTATGTCTCGCGCGCTTCCTCGCCGCGCCGCCTCCTTGCGCCGCATGGTACTCGCGACCCGACCTAGCGGTCGCTAGCACTCAACCGGTCGCGAAATCGCCCAAGAGCTTTCTCGCTACTGGGCTTCGCCATGGCACGAGGTCGCGGTCGCGGTCTCGCTGGGTTCTCGCTGGTTGCCTAGCGGCCAGCCTAGCGACCGCTAGGTTGGTCGCTAGAAACAGTCGATGTGTATATTGGCTCGCAAGGCCGCTCCTTGCTTCGATTTTCAACATATGGACCTACACAACACCAAAAGAACACCCAAGAGCAAGATCTTCTAGAAATAGATAAAACATTAAGAATCGATACGTAAACGCACATTAAACGAGCTAAACTCATCTTCAAATATCAACTATAAACGTAAAATGCGCTTATCAAACCCCCAAACTTAAATCATTGTTTGTCCTCAAACAAAACCAAAACAGAAAGACACAACGAAAAGATCAACGAGCGTAGCAAAGATGATAACCATTCTAGCCCTCGTAAACATATCAACGCCAAAAACATTAGTGCACATGACGACGTTAGTCCACTCAACACAAACAACAATTGACGGCAAAACTCATTTAATTCAACCTCACAACGGCATGTGTGTAAAATATAGGATACACTCAACTCATAAAGAAATGTAGGACGGTATACACTCAACGATCAATGAAATGCAACATCTTACCATAGGCTTGCTGCTTTCTAATATCTCCACCGC
This sequence comes from Salvia rosmarinus, assembly GCA_036937905.1. Classification (NCBI taxonomy): domain Eukaryota; kingdom Viridiplantae; phylum Streptophyta; class Magnoliopsida; order Lamiales; family Lamiaceae; genus Salvia; species Salvia rosmarinus. Next base: position 42,783,860 of record CM072816.1, on the reverse strand, counting down.
CATCATTGTGTTCAAATTAGATCAAAGAGGTCTTTTCATAGGTTGTAATGTAGGCACATTGGTTAAGGTAGGATAAAATATGGCTAAGTGACTCAAGAATATTCCAAGCACCCCATTTATACTTTTCGACACATATGGACTTTGTCCATTTTCCTCTTCTTTCCCAACGTATAAATCAACGCTTAATGCCACGTATGTACCTATACTTTGATTAAAGACCCTTTATGCTCAACACTCATAGTGAACTTAACATTTTTCTTTTCTTTTCTTTTCTAGAGCTTATAGGTTTATCTTTCACAACAAAGGTACTATTCTTCACCACGTATGTATTTTTCACAAGAAACTTTTCTCATCATAACTACATCAAAATTTCAACCCTTTGATTCCCATATCCATCCTCACCTCCTATCATCCGTTAATCGAAAGAAAAGTCTAATAAAGGCTCAAAGAAGGCGACAAATGGTATATATCATCGGGTTAGTGTTTGGGTGAATATGTGGTTAACAAAGATGGCCTTTATCCTTTCCAAATTAAACACATATCATAGCCTCGATACGTAAACACGGCAAGTTCTAGAAGATAATCACATGCACGATATCACACAATTAATGTAAATCAGATCAAGATATGTATACAAAGGAAGCTCAAGTCTCACAGATAAGCAAATGGTGAAAACAATGTTCCTAAGCCATCTCACGCCATTCATGCGCCATTTTCTAACATATCATGCGCACTATCATTAAATTTCACCAAAATTTCTATCGTCATTGGCCACATGGATTAACATACTTCACTTAACTCGTTGATCGACAGACACGAAAACGAAAAACAAAACAAAAACACGACAAAAGATCCCAAAGCATAACAACTAAACCATAAAGCATAGAAACATAAACAGGATTCTCAACCAACCAAACTCGTCTACTCCCCCCAAACTTATTGTGAACATGTGGAAGCAATAAGGTTTGCAGAAAAGAGTAGTTGGGAGAGAAAACTTACCTTGAATGCCGCACTACTCCGGTGGCGGATAAAATCCACGCCACTGATTCCATTGCTGCATCATCTCCATCATCTTACGTTGTTGCTCGAGATGTGCCTGTTGTTGGGTGTAGAGGGCTTGCTGCTGCTCCATAATCGAGGTCAGGTTCCCGTCAATATGGTTGAGACGACCATCTATTTGATCTAATCGATCATAAATCCCGGGGTCGCCTCGAACGGGTGGCGGGTGCAATATGCCGCCGCCTCGTGAGCCACTTCGGCTCGGCTTGCCTCGTGCGGTTGCTCGCCTCAACCTCGCCTTGCGCTGCTCACGCCCGCGCCCATGCATAGGTGCCGAGGAGCTCAAATTCCAGCTGGCATCCGCAGTAAAGTATCGGCTTATACCGCGAGCTCGGATTGGGTAGGCGGAAGACCGATCGCCGCTTTGATCATATAACAGCCACAAGTAACGCCGGGGTGCCTCTTCAGAACGCTCGACGATAGGCACGGCTTGTCCAGAAGATGTCGTGAGAGATCGGACTCTCTCGAATCGTAATCCCAAAAATCAAGAATGGGGTAACGAATCCCCTATGCATATCTTCGAATTACCCAAACCGTGGATCGCATGTGGAAGTGCCGAGCTAGGAACATGCCGCATGCATCTTCCGTTGAACATAGCTCCAATCAAGATGCTCATATCTTGTGAGAGGACAAGGCCGCGCGCTCGAACGCCATGTAAGGTGAACGTGATGAGCCGGTGGAAGTAACGGACCGCCGATTCCAGATCGAGCTAGCCTTCGATCTCGAGGCATCATAGTATGGAGTGTGCTCGAGTCCGAGTCCATGAACTTTGGCCATACGCTTGGACCGTACTGACGCCCCTATGTAGTTTCCTCCTGATTCCATTGATTATGCCATTAAGTTCGCCCACCGAGAGTTGACGGGCTCATTGTCAAGCCGAACATTAGGTAATCCGCATTCCGCTTGTCTTGTGGACATGGAGAGTCGACAAGAATTCGAGTGTCGATCCGTATGTAAGATAATTGGCCGTGATAATCGAGTACAGCCCGACCTCTCGCCAACCACGCCACATCATTGGTTATACCCATCTCGACACGATTGAGGCACATGAACCGTGAATGCCTATGCCGTAATCTCACCAATCGATCCCAACGGCTTCTCGACGAGTCACCGGCAGCCCGACTCCAAAATTTTCGGATCGAATTCATCTTGTGGTGCCATGCGTGGCTCGCCGTGAGGCACATCATGATGCTCATCGTAGCTCGTCGTGGAGCTCATCTTGTGTCTCGTCGGGAAGTGGAGACAATGCTCGCTCTTGCGCCAGGACCGTGAGTACGCTGCATATTGTACCTAAAAAGAATTTCAAAGTCAGCCCGTATGAATGAAACAATCAAAACAACGTCAACCCAAAATGCTCAATATAGATCCCTCAAACTTCAACTTAGTCCAATTATTTCCCCCATATTGTCATATGATCTTGCAAGACAACACAAAATGGGAAAACACACACACAGCCAAAAATTTGCAAAATTGGACGTTCTGGGCGAAAACTAGCGACCACACCTCGCGGTCGCGAGGGTGGTCGCGAAGCAAGGTCACGATCGCCAGACGGGCGCAAGCATAGCATAGCTACAAGGCCATGAAGCGCCAGAATCGCCAAGACATCCAATGTCATGAACGCGTCACGAGCACGTAGCAGCGATTTTTCAAGGCTATTTCTCAAATTTTTAACCCAAATCAACAATGTAGGCACATTAGACGAACAATATACGTGTATAAACGTTAATAAACCTATCATTGGACAAATCATGCTCAAACACCAAACAAATCTAACAAAATAAGCCCTAGTCTCTCAAATTTAATTAAACCCACTTCAATAGGATAAATGGAACAAATCCTTCCAAATCATGCTCAATAAATGTAAACCCATGAAGAATGAAACAAATATAGCATACCTTGAGTGGATTTGATGGAGAAATGCAAGAAAATTGGGAAGAGAGGTGCTTGGGTGCTTGAGGGAATGGTTGTCGCTTTTTTTCGTAAAAACGTGTGTGTGTGTGTAGGTTACAAGTTTGGGGAAAAATAAGTGTTAAAACGCGGGTCACGAAGCGGGCGCGGGTCAGGACGCGGGTCGCGACGGATCTCGCGGTCGAGCTCGCGATCGCGAGCTTGGCCGCGAGCTCGCCGCCGTAAAAGAACGTCGCCTAAATTCGCGACACACCTCGACGACCTCGCGGTCGCTAGGGTGGTCGCTAGGTACTTGTTTTTTTTTTTTTTTAAAAGAAAGCTATTAAAACTTTGGGATCTCACAAAACAACGAGACACGACACAAACAAAGAAACACAACCAAAAACAAAAACGAAAACAACAAAACAAAAAGCATGTAAACTCGTTGGTTACCTCCCAACCAAGGTTAGAATTATCGCCGCTAGCTCGACGGCACTCTTATCATGGTTCGCTGAGCTTGGTCACCTTGACTTCTCGGTCAAGTGTGACTTGAAGTAGATTTGAGGTACCGCCGCTCACTTTAAAAATGTTGCCCCCGAGTCTGGGAGTTCAGAACTCCCATCGCAAGTGCACGGTAAACGTATACGGCCCCACCATCTCGACTTGAGCTTTCCTGAATAGACTGAGTCGAGCATTGTAAAGCAAGACTTCATTACCCGCGAAAACTTTTGGCACGAATGTGGAGGTCGTGGAATTTCGAGCTCTTTCCTCAGATATCCGAGAATTCTCAAAAGCTTCATTCCTCCACCGTCAAGCTCCAACAGCTGGTCACTTCATCATACCGCCTCCTTGAAATCCATGTTGATTCTCCTCGTCGCCCAATATGCTTTGTGCTCCAATTCAACCGTAAATGGCAAGATTTACCAAATACCATTTGATATGGAGATAGTCCGACGGAGCTTTGTATGCAGTCCGTAGAGCCCAAAGAGCATCATCCAACCGCTGCCCAATCTTGCGCCGAACAACCGATTTCTAAAATCGCTGATCTCTCGGTTGGCGAGCTCACCGCCCGCTTGCTTGTGGATGGTAGGGGAGGTGACTCGATGTTTCACACCATATTTGGCTGAACGCTGCTTAGCCACTTATTATTAAAATGCGACCCCATCACCGATCAAAGCCCCTGACTCCAAATCGAGTCGAATGTTCTTGTGAAGGAACTTGATCACTACCTTGAGTCGCTCGTGATGCTGGGAATCGCCTACCCAACGGGAAACGATTCCACAAAGAAGAAGAATGTACGTAACCACAAGACACGGGAACGGACCCATGAAGTCGATCCCATACGCCAAATAGTTCCACCTCCATGATGGTTTTCTCGTGGCATCTCGCCTTTCTTAGTGACATTCCCCACTCTTCGACAACGATCACAACTCTTGATAAAAGATTGGCAATCTTTGAAGATCAAGGCCAAAAGAATCCATCGTGGCAAATCTTTGTCACCGCCTCGTCACGCAAAATGGCCTCCAACAACTAACTATGGCACTCGTGGATTATGTTCTCCCATTCTCCTTGGGGAACGCAATGACGATCGCACCATCGGCACATCGGCGGTAGAGACGAGGATCGTCCCAATAATAGAACTTAACATCGTGGAGAAACTTTTTCAAATGACCTTTGCACGATGGAGGTAAAACTCCAATCACCAAATAATTGACAAAATCAGATACCATGGTGTGCGATCAATGACGCCAAGATGTGCTCGTCTCGAAGTTCTCCTTGATCCCAATCTTCTTATCCTCTCCTTCGACTGGCTTCTCCAATCGCGACAAGTGGTCGGCAACCACATTTTCGCAGCCCTTTCTATCTTTAATTTCCATGTCGAACTCTTGAAGAAGAAGGATCCATCTCACCACCTGGCTTTGAATCTTTCGCTGGCTAATAGATGACGAATGGCGGCATGGTCACAGGTACGATGGTGTGGTGCCCACCAAATAAGGTCTAAACTTATCGAAAGCATAGACCACAGCAAGTAATTCCTTCTCCGTGGTGGTGTAGTTCATTTGAGCAGAGTCGAGAGTCTTACTTGCATAATAAATGACTCGGAAAAGCTTGTCTCGCTTCGCCCCAATACAAAGACCGATCGCCCAATCACCGCATCACACATCACCGAATGGTCGACTCCAATCGTGGAGACCAAACCTGAGTCGAGATCGTGGCTAACTTCAATTTCTAACGCCCAAACACTCATTTGTGAACACGAACTTCATATCTTTCTCGAGCAATCCACACAATGGCTTCGTGATCGCCGAGAAATCCTTGATGAACCTTCTATAAAACCCGCATGACCGAGAAAACTCCTCACCGATTTGACATTTGTAGGCGGAGGTAGTTTCGATAGCTACTATCTTTGCTCGATCCACTTCCAAACCCTCGCCGAGACTTTGTGACCAAGCACGATACCTTCCTTCACCATGAAATGGCACTTCTCCCAATTGAGAACAAGATTCGCCTCCTCACATCTTTGCAAAGACTTGTGACAAATTATGGAGACAATGGTCGAATGAAGAGCCAAACACGGAAAAGTCGTCCATAAAGACTTCCATAATATTCTCGATCAACCCATGGAAGATGGACATCATGCACCTTGAAACGTGGTCGAGCATTGCACAATCCAAACGGCATTCGCCTATAGGCGAAAACTCCATACGGACACGTGAACGCCGCCTTGTGCTGATCTTCGGGCGATGGCAACTGATTGTACCTCAATATCCATCGAGAAAACAAGAGAACTCATACCCCGCTAGTCCGTCCAACATCCGATCAATAAAGGGCGGGAAAATGGTCTTCCTCGGGTCGTGTTCGTAGCACGATAGTCGATGCAACCGCCATCCTCGTTACGAGTCTTGTTGCCACAAGCTCGCTTGTCTCGCCTCTCGATCACCGTGATACCCCTTTCGATACCACTTGAGTAGGGCTAACCCACTCACCGCCGGATATGGCATAGATCATGCCTCGCCTAAGAGCTTCAAGACTCTTTTCTCGACGACCTCTCGCATTGCCGGATTCAATCGGCGCTGAGGTTGCACCTTCGCTTATATTCATTCTCCAACAGATCCGATGCATGCAAATCGAGGGTCGACCCTCGATATCGTAAATCGCCCACCCAATCGCAGACTTGTACCGCTCAAAGACAACCATCGCTCGTGGTCTCCTCATCCGTCAAAGCCAAGATATTATCACCGGCACGCCTCATCGCCGCCTAAGAATGCATACCGCAGTGGTCCGCAACTCTTTCAACTCCATCTGGGTGTAGTCTCTTCCTTCTTCACCACGGCCCCTCTCCTCCAATCGGCTTCCTCACATCTAAATAAGGCACCGACTCCTGGAGGGCCTCGACTTCATCGATGGACTCAAGATACTCTAAAATCTCATCACACGCCTCATCAAGGTCTCATGGTGAGAAAATCGAGTTCGCATACAAAACTCCACCGGATCACCGATTGAAAGTGAGGGGCGACAATGCCTATAACTCGACAATCTTCCATGGTCTTCTCGTCAGCCGCTTCATAGCATCATATATAGAGATTTTCATCTCCTCGCCGCTGACTCAAGGTGAGATCTCCATCTTGCACGCTCATCGCTGCTCGCCGGTAGCTAGGAATGGTCGCCCGAGAATAAGAGGTGTATTCCCATCCTCCGCATATCGAGAACAACGAAATCACCGGAAGATGAAATTCAACTTTCACGAGCACGCCCTCCACTATCCCTTTCGGATAAGTCACCGATGTGTCTCGCCATCCAAGAGCTATGGTGGTCGGCTTGATCTCCCCAATCTCCAATGTTAAAATGGACAACGGCATCGATTGATGCTTGCCCCAAATCACACGTAACCTCGAGAATGTCTCGTCCTCCGATGACACATGCTATGCGAAGTCCGCTCGATCTTTCTCGCTGAGCGGCAACTTTTTTGCAAGACAAAGATCGCACTCTTGAGATGATTTATCGCCTCGAATTTCCCAAGCTTCTTTTTATTGGCAACGGCATCCTTCAAAACTTCACGTAACCCGCATATCTCGGCGCATCAAGTAAAGGAATATTGATGTGCACCTTTGAAACATCTCCATGAACCTCGTTAACTTCTCATCGCATTGGGCTTGGCTAAACGGCTTGAAAACGGAATTGGTGGCACGACGCCGGAAATTTCTTCACGGCTTTTTCATGATCAGCCTCGCGATCACGCGCGCGGTCGCTAGCAAATGAACACCATCTTCCTTCGCTCGCGCGCGCGCCGCTTTCGGCGCTAGGTGCAAGCCTGCTTCAGACGATTTCTCGCGTCCGCTTCAGACTTGCTAGCGACCGCTAGGTCGCCGCCAGCCCTCCGACCGACTTGTCGCGGGCGCTGCTGACTTGTTGCGCTCACGAACCGCCGCGAACTCCATCAGAGATTCTCGCGGCCGGGCTCATGGTCGCGAGCTCGGTCGCGAGATTCTCTCTTGCCCGCTTTCACCGCTCGCCTCCTCGTGATTTCTATATGCTCGCCCACCTCAATTGAATGGCATTACAGTTGATTTTTAGGGTTTACCTCAGACACTCGGAAATTGGCCCGACTTGTGCCGCCCATTCTCACAGCGGCTATCCGACTTATTTGATTCTCCATCATCTTCATATGCTTTCCCATAGCCGCCACAAGGACTCCAAATGATTAATCTTCCGCCTTGTTGCTTATAAACGACTCGATTCGTTGCAATTGTTGGTTGCTTACAACCAATCACGATCATGTCCTCTAGACTCGGCTTCTTCGTCTCTCGAATCACCCGCTCGAATCGAGAAACCCGCGAGGTCGTTGAAAATTATCGGGTCATGACGAGAAATTTGGGTGATTTCGTTGTTCGGATTGTACCGGATTCCCCGTGACGGTTGTTCCTCCGATTGATGTAATTCACGCCCTCACCTCATTCATCTCTCGACTCGGCAAGATTTATCCGAGCCACGCCTTTTCCTTTCCTTTCTTTCTCAAATCGCTTCTCAACAAGGTGAATCGCCCATAATATTATCGTATTAATCACCTTCAACGGTAGCAGCCTTTCACCACCGGTGTCCTCTCCATCGCCATCGATAACCGCTGGCCGCCATCTCTTCTATGATGCGGCCGGCCTCGCCTACACGCCTGCTCAATAGGCAACCCCCGCTGATGCGCCAACAATACCTCGTGTGAGGTGTCACCACTCAGAAACCGTAATCTGCCGCCCCTCGAGAATCCATGTTGTGGGCACCTTCTCAATAGGCCCCCGAATCTTCCCCACGACTCGAATAAAGATTCATCTCCTAACCGGGAGAAGTGGGAAATCTCGCTATGATCTTCTCGTGCCTTAGCCGGAGGAAAGTACTTTGAGAGGAATTTCACATGCACTGCCCAACCGTTGATGCCCGCACGATCTAAGGTCTCAAACCAGCCCTTTGCTTGATTTCAAGAGAAAATCCGAACATGCGATCCGGATTGTGTCTTGTGGCACCCCATTCTGCTTGATGGTGTCACAAATGTCGAGATAGGTCTCGAGATGGGCATTCGATCCTCCGTGACTCCTCCTCCGAACTGCTCCTCGAACCATGCCGATTAGGGCCGGCTTCACCAAAATTGTTAGCGCTACTGGGCCCCATCCGCCTCCTTGAAATTGCTCGGTAGGAGGTCTCGTACATATAATTCAACGGTCTTGCCGCCCCGAGCAGGACAACGAGTCCCATAGTCGCCAATTGGCGCCAGATTGTGAAATCCGCTAACAAAGCGCAGCTACTACTTCGGAGGAACGCCTGCTATTCTCGATTGTTCCGATTGCCATTGCTTCCTTTCTTCTTGCCCGCCTCCTTCTCCTTTGTGAATTTTCGATTTCGGATCAAAGTGTAGTTCAGAGGTCCCTGACCTTGTGAACATAAACTACCCGGAGAAAAGAAGGAAATCGATTGGCAAGGAATAAAAATAATAAAAGAAAAGTACAACTTGAATTAATAATTCCAAATTGTCAAGTTATTCCTATATGATCTTAATAACTTTAAGAACGGCGCCAAAATTTGATCGCTCACTTTTCTAACACGAAAAGGTGTAAGTATAGGTGTTAAGCATCGATCCATGTGGATTGTAATGCTAAAACACGTAAGTTAACTCAACAAGGATTCATCATTATCCAAGCAACAAATATGGTTTGGTAAGATTTTAGGCTTCGAATTCAATCCAAAGCAAAGGTAACAAAATGTAAAGTAAAATAAAGCAATAAACACTGGATGTTAAAAACAGATAAGGACGACTAACCCTAGGGATGCATTAATCCTATCCACAACGATGTTTATCCTGCTCCTATTAACCAATTTTAATCCGCATAAGATGGAAGATCACATATATAACCGATAATTTCATTATTTATTAAAAGCGGTCAGAGATTACTAGTTTTCCTATTATCATACGCCTCTAGGTGAAAACAAGCAACCCAAACGGATCACAAAGAATATGCTTCCTACGAATATCCTATCTCGCCCACGACTCAAGGCTCATTCAGATCATGCATTCGAGATCGATCGACAATTAACACAATTACGTAATTAACCGACAACTAGATATGCATCAAGATTGATCGTAAATCAACACATATAAATAAGCACAATCGAATCATGAATCAATGCCTGACGGTAAATAGCGATAACAGAATCACAACATATAGGATCGAATCATGCAAACCCTAGATTAGAACGAAAAACTAGCCGTATATAATAAACGGAATAAAATACGATTTAACCATAAAACGGAAATTAAATATATAAAACCCGTGATGAAGCGTTGATGAACAATCGCTGGGCTTGAATCCCAACCTCAAAAAAAACGGAAAATTGCAAAGATTGTCCTGACGAAACGCTCCGGATCGTAGACAAAACGTGAAACAAATGAAGAACAATGCGAAATCAACTCTAGAATGAAAATATGTGGAAGCTAAAGCTAAAAATCTGGAAAACTTATGAAAACCGAGTAAAAGAGGCTCGAATCGAGGTCCAAGTTGGGCGCGAGGGGTTGCCATATATAGGCACACCCCAAACCCTAATTTCTCCTTCGCCGCCGGACTCGCGACCACCCTTCGCGATCGCTAGGCGATCGCTAGGTATGTCTCGCGCTTTTTCGCCGCGCCGCCTCCTTGCGCCGATGGTACCGCGACCCGCTAGCGGTCGCTAGCGGTCGCAACCGGTCGCGAGAAATCGCCCAAGAGCTTTCTCGGCGCTGGCTTCGCCACGGCACGAGGTCGCGGTCGCGTCTCGCTGGTTCTCGCTGGGTTGCTTAGCGGCCAGCCTAGCGACCGCTAGGTTGGTCGCTAGAAACAGTCGATTGTATATTGCTCGCAAGGCCGCTCCTTGCTTCGATTTTCAACATATGGACCTACACAACACCAAAAGAACACCCAAGAGCAAGATCTTCTAGAAATAGATAAAACATTAAGAATCGATACGTAAACGCACATTAAACGAGCTAAACTCATCTTCAAATATCAACTATAAACGTAAATGCGCGCTTATCATTATGCCGATCGAATGCATGTTTCTTATGCATTATCTCCTATTTTGTTGAATGGTTTCTACACCGATGGTTAATATGATTTGATGATTGTTGTTGAATGTCGAACTCGTTATGATTATATTTGCGTAAATGAGGAGAATGTTTATAGGGAGTGTATTCTGCTTTAATGTATATATTTGGGATTCGTGGAGAGTACTATATATATATCGTAAATTGTTCAGATATGCATGTTTTGTGAAGAAAGGCAAAAGGGCGAGTTTGTTAGAGTTGGTTAACTCGACTAAGTCTTCAATATAAGGAGTTAGTTATTTTTAGTGTTTTGCCTTTTCTTCTTTTGGTGTGCAAAGTTACGAATGTTTCATGGATGCGATGGTAACACAATCAAGAACACGTAAACAGATCGCTAGAGATCGTGACGGACTAAGTCACCGTTAAGTTCCTATTTTCCAGAGCAAGTTAAGCGACTAACTACCACGACTTAGTCACATCCTAGCGGGACAGATCGTGGTCCAAGACATGCAAATGGGCCTCTCAAACTCCTATAAAAGGAGAGGCAAAGCGACAAACAGAAGAGCGCAACTCTCAAGAAGATTCAAGATCCGCTTATGTTGTTGAGTTTGTTTTAGTAACATTCGATATCACATGAGTGTTTTAACTTCTAATGGTGTTAGAAGGTTGTTCTTTTAGTACACGAGTGGTGTGAAGAAATCTTTAGTATTTTTCATATATCTTGATAGATAGCTACTTAGCTTTTTCATAGATCTTCATAGATAGCTTTTGTGCTCAACTTTCCGACTTTATCTTGTGATAAAGTAGTGAGTTTTGTAACGCTCATTGTAAAGTTTATAGTGAATACTTTCGCCATATCGCATCCACTGCATTATAATTTTAATCAGAGAAAAGTTATGTAATACCCCGCATTCCTCGAAAGGTAGATTAGTTCCTAATTAAGAGCTTATGAGAAGGGGCATTGATCCTTAAGAAAGAGTTGTTGCTTCGGTCGACAAAAATAGAATTTGAGATTTATTCGAGATTGATTCGAGATGGAACCTAAGATAAGATTCTTAGGTCTAGTCAAGAATAAGAAGGCTTAGATTTCAAGCGTTTTGAAATGATAAGTATGTGTTTATAGACGCCTTCAACCCAAAGTCTTGATTTCAAAGTTTTGCTCTTTGTTACGAATGTTGCCGTAAAAACCCTAATCGTCGGCTGAATGTCCAAAATGGTTTTTGAAGCCAAAATATTTTTATAATCAAATTTTGATGTTTATAGTATGTTATTTGAGTTTAAAAGATAATTTCAAGTAGAGCATTTTATAAGCCAAAATTGAACGATATGGATTAATAGCATGTATTTATAAATCAAGATTATTCTAAAAGCATGTATTTCTAGAAAATGTTCCTTTTCTAGAAACATGATTATTCATCATGTTTAAAGAAATGAAAATGGAGAAATTTATGGAATTTTCTAGATTAAGTGATGAATAATCATTTATTAAAGAAAATCAAAACAAATAGAATTTTGTTATTAAATACTATAAATTCTTGAGACCACTATTCATCTCCATTTTCTTTCTTTTTTCACAAAACACACACACACACTAAAAAATTTCAAAATTTCAAGCCAAATTTTGAAGGATCCAACCGCTGAATTTTCGATCCGCCTTCGAATCGAGGTATAATTCTATCTCTAGAACACATTTATGGTTTGAAAATTTGAAAACATGAACTTTGGAACATGTTGAATTTTCGATCATTTGAGTAATTTGTGAAGGGTTATGTTTTGATTGATTATTTCGGTATTATGATGGATTCAACGCTCACGATTGCTTAACGCTGAAATTGTGAGCATAGGTTCATCTTTAAAATTTTGTGAAATTTTCAAAACTCTTGATATTGAATTTATGATGTTGATATGCTTGATATTCTTTCATAATGTGTTGATGAGTTGATATAAACATGTTTTGAGCAAGAAAACGCTTCAAATCGAACATATGCAAAACCCCTATGTCAGCCAAACCCTAGCCCTTATTATGTTGGAATTTTTATTTTATTTGATCAATTTGACTTCATATTTGATTCTATGATATGAATAAAGCCTAAAATGATTTATTCGGATTTTTCGCCAACGATTCGAAAATCGAAAAATTTTAGTTTGACGTCAAGTTTGTGTTTTCAATGCTAAAGCTTTTATCTTTGAGTTTTGATGGTTGATTAATGATATTTGACGATATTTGAGCATGTATAGAAGTTCGTTTGTTAGACGACGCCTTACGCAATTGTCGACGCCGGACATAAGTCGCGGCCTTAAGGGGTCGTTAGGTTTTCGACTAAGGTCGAATGGTTTAAGCTTGTTGTCGAGTTTTCTATGCTCGCTTATTCATATGAGGCTCGTTAAGTCTTGTTATATGTTAAGACGTTAGAGGATGCAATGACCGAATGTTTATCGACCTTAGCGCCTTGTGTATCGAGAAAATATAATGATCGACAACCAAGATAAGCTATGTTCTTGTTTGGTTCTTGATAGTTTTATACCGCTTTATGTGGATTGATGGACCAAGTGAGAAGAAGAAAGATATGAAAGAAAAAGTACAATGTCGAAAGTGATTGTCGCCAGTGGGTATAAATATTCTCTATAATGATATGTTCTCGCTTTGATATATATTTTCAAAATGATATGATATGCATTTACTTGCAAAGTTTTAAAGTTAAACGACTTGCTGCTTTGAGCATGAGCATGAGCACGATGCATTTACCTATCCACGGAAAAGAAAGAAAGAAGGTATGAATGAAGGAATGTACCGACGTCCAGATGACGGTAGTTGGCAACCATCGACCAACTCGGTATGTGATGTTAAGGTATGTTTGATGGCGAGGCTTACTCCTGATCAACACAAAGAAAGAAAGTCCGTGAATATGGGAAGGAAAAGTTATCGGTCGACATGAGACATGCATATGCATATTTTATGATGCTATGAAATGAAAGCAAGTAAGTGTTTATTATGATGATGCATGCACGTGTTATTTCACTAAAACCCCGCTGCTAATGTTATGGCAAGTCAAGTTTATAGCCCTAAGGGCAATGTTTTAAATGTTTTCGCAGATACCCACCGAGTGCAATTTTGTACTCACGCCCGCATGTATTTCTAAACGCAGTGTCGAGCTCGAGAGGATGTTGAATCGAATGTCAGCAAAGGAGCTTCTAAATAATTTGATCCATGATGATATTGATGAATTGTTGATGTTATTCGGTTGAAGTTATCATGTTTTGATGCCCTGAGTTTTATGTCTTCATACATAATTCTCAACCACACTTTCCGTTGCCGAACTTTGGCCTTTACTTGCTTAAGAGTTTTGTTACTCTGAATTGATCATAATCTTGACGATAGTCCTTATTTTGTTGATATGATCTCGGCATTGTTGTTATAATGTCGACTTGATTCTGAAAACATGGATTCATTGAAATGCCTCTATGAACAAGGATTTACTTAAAGGTCTAGAAATGTTATTGTTGAATCCAATATGATATATAATGCCTTGGAAACATTGTCGAATCATGCTTCAAACTTGATAAATTTCTTACGTTGTCGGCATTGCTCAATATGTATATTCTCGATATTGGTTATCCTATCTCGATTATCCGCCCTTAGACGTTGTTATTTTCATTAGAACTTCTATTATGGTTTGAGGACCTATAATCAACCTTTGTCAAACTCCATTACACTTCTTGAACCATAAATGTTCGATTCCTTCATACGAAAGTTGAGGTCACACATTGCTATTGATATGAATCATTGGTCACATTTGTTGATATTGATTATCGAAATTTATAGAATTTCCTTCCTAACCCCACATCACGACCTAATTACTTGTTGTTGTCGGTCGTGATGTAATGGTATCGAGCGGTTTTGAATTCGAACTCAGAACTTGAGAATTTGTGCAGCTTTGTGCACACTCAATTCGAGCCTCGCGACTTCTTGTGAACTTTTGCACAGCTGAGCACTGTTGAACTCGGAACTTGTAAATCCTTGTGAATCCTTGTGCAACTTGTGCGTTGTTTTGAATTCTAAATTTATAAATCTTTGTGAGTCTTGTGCTTTGTGCACCTTGAGCATATGAATTTTTTGAGACGACTCGCTGAGAATTTGAGTTATGAGTCGCTTGTTCGACTCTATCTCGAGACTCGAAGTTTATGGAATCGCTTATTTGATTCTGATTTGAGAATATGATTTAAAGAATCAGTTGTTCTTAAGAGAAGCTCAGCATTCCGATTCCATCATCTCTAGCTCACCGGGTAAGAAATTATGATTATGATTTAAGAGCTTATGATTATGATTATGCTTACGAGTATGATGACCATGATTATCGTAGTTGATGATCGAGTATACGCCTTATCGAATGAATTGCTATATGAGAATGTATGCTTGAAATAAGCTATAACTTTATGAGCTAAGTTGAAAAGAAATCCAGAGAAGAGACGACAGAGCAACATGAATATGTTTTCTGCAAGTGTTTGAATATTCTTTATGCTCACGATAACGAGGATCGCCCGACAGCTTTGGAAGAGTACGATTAGTTTGTCGTCGCCTTGATTATCGTTATCTCGCTTTGTCATCGCTTCGCTTATCTTCATCAAGAAAGATCGATGAGCGCTTATCTTAGCAAATATCTCGCCAATTCCATCGCCATGAGAAAGGCATATGAGTACGATGCAACGGGACTCACGGGATACTCCAGCTTATATTATTGCTAAGGAGTAACGAGATTGGCTTTCCAGGTGATGATCGATATACAAGCAAAGAAGTAATCAAAGATAAGAAGGAATAAGAGACCGGCGATCACCCTCGCGATCGCTAGCCAGCTCGCGAATTCATTTCAGAAGTTTCTGCACTAAAACTAGCGATCTCCTTAACGATCGCTAGCCTGGCCGCGAGAATCCTCCAAAAAGTTTCTGCATTATAATTAGCAATTGACCTCGCGATCGCTAGTCCGCCGCTAGCATCACAACCCGACGAGAATTGTGGTTTCAACCCATCAACTATAAACACCCCGACCATCTAATGACACGTAACTCTCGCTTTTCGCTAATTTTTCCGCACTCTAACTATCATCGCCTATTATTATGTACACTGAAATTCCTTTTCGCTCTTTTTCCTCTACGACCGACTTCATCTCGCTTATTCATCGCCTTCAGTCGGGTAACTTTTCTTTATACCTAATGACGAAGAAAATGTTAAACCCATTAATGATGATCCTACTGCCACGCCCCAATTCCCGAGGGAAGGCACGGATGACGGGTGTAATTAAAAGGGTTAAGTTGTCAAAGAAGGGATACATATAACATACATGATAAGAAGATGTGACCATGAAATCGGGCAAGATCTCCTCTATAACTAGGACATATCCTCAAGGGAGGGTACACAAACAACCCAATTAATAGAATAATATCGATATCATAACTTCGTAAAACATGATCTCGGTTTATTATAAGTAATGCAAGAAAGCAAAATAGCATTACATCCCGTCAACTAGACCGGTCAACCACATAGCATGCTCATATCGAGACTCACAAAGAATAATATAACAAATCTTGTTCCCAATCGAAAGCAAATAAGGACAAGAATACATAATTATCGAGTACGATATAACACAACATCGCTGAAGCATAGCATGAAGAACCAACAGCTCCACCCCTCGCCGCCTCGTCCAACCCTCCTCCATCCGTGAAAAGATTTGAAAAGAGTTTGGGGTGAGTACTAGCGCACTCACCGGGTTTTATCATAAATCAAAAGAATCATGAGGTCGTGTTTAGAGCACTTACCTTAGAAGGTTTTAAAACGTAAATCCACTTCTAAGTAAGCAAAATAGATTTTTCATTTTTCGATACCGATCCGTTATTACCGCTATTCCCATCATAGAACCATGAACCACGGCTCGAACGTATCCCGCCAGCCCATCACATGTCATTCATTCGCCCGAACATATCCACCGGCCCACGCCCGAACGTATCCAACCACCTAACTCGTGTGGACTTCGTGGGTCAAACCTTCGTAACCATAACCACCTCATTACCATTTCCGTGGACTTCCGGGTCTATCCCCTTCGTAACCATAACCACGTGTTCGGGTCTATCCTCACGATCAATACTCAAGATGGTGATCAACCCACCGAATAGAGATCCGCACAACCATGATAGAACCATATCTCGATCGTAGAACAAGAATAACTTCACCAAAACATTTTACGGCGCACATGTTTTATTTTGAAATATCGAGTAAATAACTCAAAATAAGCATATATAACCCAACCTCGAATGACGAAAACGCCATCCGAGAGATATCTACGGATCCGATGACTTCACCGATCGACGGTAGGTACCGTAACAAGACGGAACAACTTTTGGGGTCACTTCCCACAAAGCAAAGCAACAACGTGATCCAAACGACGATCGTAGCAAAATTAGGGTTTTCGACTTTCTAAACCCACATTCGCACTCTCCGGTTTTCAAATCAACTCGATGCGTATGGAAATATATTCGTGGCATCAAGACTTATAATAGGGTACTTTCAAAATATGCATGCATGCAAGTCGACTCAAATCTTAGCAACAAGAAGCTTCAAAAATCGACGCCTATCCTCGATCTAGATAAACCATCCAAAATCGATGCATGAAAATGGAAACATAAGCAATATGCATAACGACGAACATGGAATGACAAACAACGTTGAAAATGGATAACCCGGCATGTACTTCCTTTAGAAAACTCAAGCAACGAAAACATCCCGACATGCAAAACGCGAAAAAATGTAAAACGGAATCGGTACTTTAGTAGAATGCATAGCCCGAACTCAAAACCTAAAGGACCAGAGTTAAAAGTGGTCTGTCACACCAAATCGGCCAACAGCCACCAAATCGGCGGTAATTCGACGGTGGTGCGCAGTTAAATTGGTCGGCCCCTACCGCTTTCTCCTGCCTCGCCCCTTTAGAATCCCGAGTTCTATGCTATACGATCTACTAAAAGGCGGAATCAAAACAAGAAAAGGACAAAACAGAAAACGGGTTGCCCGGGTGGTTGATCGGCGGTGGTGGCTCGGCAACAGCCAAGAATGGCGCCGCCAGGCCTCCCTGGCCGATCCCCACTCCTCCAGCAGCTCAGCAGCACTGAGCTGCTCGGCTCTTCCGTAAACACGAGAGACGAAGGAAATGAACGCTGAAAATGAAGGCCCTAGCCTCCTATTTATAGAAAAGCAGGGTCAGTGCAGCAATGCAAGCGGCCCTTTTCGAAAACGCAAAACCGACGCAACTTTTGCAAACGGACTCCAAATTTAGCAAACTTAGTACCCATGGACACGAAATAAAATACCGGACACAATGACTATAAACAAGATATGCTTTTAAAGACCAATGAAAAGTCCGGCTTTCGATAACTTCCCGTGCCAAACCTTCACGGGTGGTCGAAAACTCAGATACTTAGTGTCTATGAATTCATCATAAGACACTCTTCACAACGCCCGAGGTTTCGTGGACGGTCGCGATCATCGAAACAAAAGTCAACCTCGACCTTTTCTCAAAAACATGCCATGCAAAATGTGCTTAAAAAGACGGGTATTACATCCTCCTCCTTAGAAAAATTTCGCCCCGAAATTTCAAACACGTGGAGAAAACAACTGTGGCATCGAGCCCTCGAACTTGTCTTCCAACTCCCACGTAGCTTCCTCCTCTCCGTGGTGATTCCACAACACCTTCACCAACGGAATCGCTTGTTCCTCAATTCCTCGACTTCGCTCCAAGATAGCCACCGGCCTTCCTCGTAACTCGCATCCCGAGCAAGAACCACTTGGTCATGCTTGATCACGTGTTTTGGGTCGAACACGCATTTTCTCACCGAGAAACGTGAAACACGCCATGAACATCTCCGATGCTAGGTGGCAAAGCTAACCTATAGGCAACGGGCCTATTCTCTCAAGAACTTCGAAGGTCCAATGAACCTCGGTCAGAATCTCACCTCGCTTCCCAAAACGAACGACTCCTCGCTGGGGAAACCTTATGGAAAACGTGATCTCCGATCATGAACTCAAGATCCAGACGACGCTTGTCCGCATAGGACTTCTACCGTCCCCGCGCTCTTGATCCTTCGCTGATCCGATCGACAACCTCGACCGTCTGCTGAACCATTTCTCGTCCTAACATCTTCCTCTCGCCCACTTCGTCCCAATAAAGTGGCGATCGACACTTCCTTCCGCATAACGCTCATAGGGAGCTATTCCTATGGTGGCTCGATAATCGCTGTTATAGGCAAACTCTACCAAAGGTAGTATCTCTTCCCACTTCACTCGCGGCCACGATCGCCGCAGATGCCTTCCAAAACCGAATCGCTTCTCCGATCGACCGTCCGCTTGAGGATGGAAGGTCAGATCGAGATTCACTTGGTCACCACGGCTTCCTCAGACTCCTCCAAAACCTCGACGTGAACCTCGGTCACGATCTCGACGAATCGATACCGTACACCATGTAACCGCATGATTTCTCGACATAAAGCCGAGCGAGCTTATCTAACCCGCACGCCATCCGGATTGGTAAGAAATGAGTCGACTTCGCTACCATCGACGACAACCCATATAGCGGTGTTTCCTCTCGCTGACCTTGGAAAACTCACCACAAAATCCATACCGATATGATCCCATTTCCATTCTGGGATTGGTAGCGGTTGCAACAATCCTGACGGACGCTGATGTACGCCTTTCACTTGTCGACAAGCCAAACAACGCCCACCTAACGCGTTACATCCTTTTTCATCCCTTCCCACCAAAAGTTCCTCTTAAGGTCTCAGACATTTTGGTGCTTCCGATGAGTCAGATATAAAGGCCTCATGAGCTTCACTCATGATTTTATCTCTCAATTCCCTATCGAGTGGCACACATAACCTTCCTCTAATAGTAGCGTTGTCTCTCTTCCGTGAACCCCTTGCTATCTTCTAGCCTTGCTTTCAAACGCATCTTTCCAAGAACTCATCTCCTCGCGCACTCACGATGGCTTCTCTCAGTCCGGTTCACCACAAAGCCGCGACGAATCCTTGACCGATTCCGCGGGTGAATCACTTCCAGTCGAGCTTCTCGAAATCTCGAATAAGCTCTTTCTCTCGCAGAAGAAGATATCCCAACCTCGCCTGACATTAATCACACGCCCAATTCCCGAGGAAGGCACGGATGTCGGGGTGTGATTAGTGGGGTTAAGAAGTCGGGAAGAAGGGGATACATATAACATACATGATAAGAAGATGTGACCATGAAATCGGGCAAAGATCTCCTCTATAACTAGGACATATCCCGGGCGGAGGGTACACAAACAACCCACCAATGTAATAATATCGATATCATAACTTCGTAAAACATGATCTCGGTTTATTATAAGTAATGCAAGAAAGCAAAATAGCATTACATCCTCGTCAACTAGACCGTCAACCACATAGCATGCTCATATCGAGACTCACAAAGAATAACATAACAAATCTTGTTCCCAATCGAAAGCAAATAAGGGACAAGAATACATAATCATCGTAGTACGATATAACACAACATCGCTGAAGCATAGATGAAGAACCCGCAGCCCACCCTCAACGCCGCCTGGCCCAACCCTCCTCCATCCGTGAAAAGATTTGAAAAGAGTTTGGGGTGAGTACTAGCGCACTCACCGGGTTTTATCATAAATCAAAAGAATCATGAGGTCGTGTTTAGAGCACTTACCTTAGAAGGTTTTAAAACGAATCCACTTCTAAGTAAGCAAAATAGATTTTTCATTTTTCGATACCGATCCGTTATTACCGTTATTCCCATCATAGAACCATGAACCACGGCTCGAACCTATCCCGCCAGCCCATCACATGTCATTCATTCGCCCGAACATATCCAATGGCCCACGCCCGAACGTATCCACCAATTAACTCGGTGTGGACTTCGTGGTCAAACTCTTCGTAACCATAACCACCTCATTACCATTTCGTGGACTTCCGGGTCTATCCTTCGTAACCATAACCACGTGTTCGGGTCTATCCCCTTACGATCAATACTCAAGATGGTGATCAACCCACCGAATAGAGATCCGTGCACAACCATGATAGAACCATATCTCGATCGTAGAACAAGAATAACTTCACCAAAACATTTTACGGCGCACATGTTTTATTTTGAAATATCGTAGTAGATAACTCAAAATAAGCATATATAACCCAACCCAATGCATTTAAAACGCCAACCGAGAGATATCTACGGATCCGATGACTTCATCGATCGACCGGTAGGTACCGTAACAAGACGGAACAACTTTTGGGGTCACTTCCACAAAGCAAAGCAACAACGTGATCCAAACGACGATCGTAGCAAAATTAGGGTTTTCGACTTTCGAACCCACATTCGCACTCTCCGGTTTTCAAATCAACTCGATGCGTATGGGAAATATATTCGTGGCATCAAGACCTATAATAGGGTACTTTCAAAATATGCATGCATGCAAGTCGACTCAAATCTTAGCAAACAAGAAGCTTCAAAAATCGATGCCTATCCTCGATCTAGGATAAACCATCCAAAATCGATGCATGAAAATGGAAACATAAGCAATATGCATAACGACTAACATGGAATGACAAACGACGTTGAAAATGGATAACCCGGCATGTACTTCCTTCGTAAAACTCAAGCAACGAAAACATCCCGACACGTAAACGCGAAAAATAGAAAACGTAATCGGTACTTTAGTAGAATGCATAGCCCGAACTCAAAACCTAAAGGACCAGAGCTGAAAGGCGTCTGCTGGCCACCAAATCGGCGGCCAACAGCCACCAAATCGGCGGCACTGGCGGTGGTGCGCGGCCAATTTGTTGCCCCGCCGCTTTTCCCGTCTGTCCCTTTAATCCCGAGTTCTATGCTATACGATCTACTAAAAGGCGGAATAAAAACAAGAAAAGGACAAAACAGAAAACAGGTTGCCTGGGTGGTTGATCGGCGGTGGTGGCTCGGCAAGAACAGAATGGCGCCACCGTGCCTCCCGGCCGATCCCCACTCCTCCGCTCCGCAGCAGCACTGAGCTGCCGGCTCTTCCGTAAACACAGAGAGACGAAGGAAATGAACGTTGAAAATGAAGGCCCTAGCCTCCTATTTATAGGAAAGCAGGGTCATGCAGCCGCCATGCAAGCGGCCCTTTTCGAAAACACAAAACCGATGCAACTTTTGCAAACGGACTCAAATTTAGCAAACTTAGTACCCATGGACAAGAAATAAAATACCGACACAATGACTATAAACAAGATATGCTTTTAAAAGACCAATGAAAAGTCCAGCTGATAACTTCCCTGAGTGCCAAACCTTCATGGGTGGTCGAAAACTCAGATACTTAGTGTCTATGAATTCTTCATAAGACACTCTTCACAACGCCTCGAGGTTTCGTGACGGTCGATCATCGAAACAAAAAGTCAACCTTTGACCTTTTCTCAAAAACGCCATGCAAAATGTGCTTAAAAGACGGGTATTACACCTACTACCTCCGAGTATGATGCTAGTACCCATGCTCTAAAATAAAGTTTTCATTTCCAAATACTCAGCTATCTATGCCTGAGTATGATGTATATCCTATACAGTTTGATCATTTTATCTCAATACTGAGATGTTTTCTATTGACCTAGATTGGTATGGTCAATCTTTCATATCTCTTGAGATTCTTATACTGATTCAGTCTGTTCATCTTTCTCATGTTTTTGAAACTTCTCATTTGAGATTTGAGAAGAGACTCAAGCTAATTTATCGAGACTCCAGATATCTCAAGATCTTTTATGTCTAAACCCGAGTTTTACCAGTTGTTGGCACAATATAACCGCAGTCCCTAGATATCAGTCAAATATTTTTGTGACTGATTCTGGCATCCTTTACCCAGGAGTCATTCTTTTGTATTCAATTCCCAATTGTGCTATTGATCTGCTATCTCCTGAGATTGAGAAAGATTGTAGAGATGCCAGACTCTTATGAAGTTATTGATGGCAGTGAGGAAAGAATTGCAAAGATGTAAGAAAAGAGTGATGACGATGACAGCCTATCGTGAACATATGGATATATATATAGGTGACGTCAATATATATTTTTATGATGCGATAGCGTGCTTGAGAAGCCGTACCAGATAAGTTTTTCCCGAGATGCCAAATTATCTATATGCCTGAAAACCCCCCAGATTGCAATGTTTCACTGCTTTTGTAAAAGTCCTCAAAGAGGAAATTTTTCTTCCTTTGATATATATGATCATTTTGCTATCCAAATTGTGTTATTTCATATCATAACCTTGTGATAAACAATTGTGAAGATCCTCGAGACATAAGTCTGTTTGTTGAATGAGAACATTTTTCCCGTTTTTGGTAAACGAAACATGCTGCATTTTGGCATTTGTTTGCAATGCAGTATGCCACCCAGAAAACGAAACCCTCATCTTAAAGAGGAGGAACAAGAAAGTGTAAATTTTTTTAAGCTTTATTTGATCTTATCTCTTTAAGCCAATTGTGCCTTTTTATGCGTGTATCCCCATCTTTCAACGAAGTTGATACCCAACTAATGTCAAGATGGTTTTGCTCGATAAAGTGAGTTCTCAAGTTTTTGGAGTGTTTTGGTCGAAAGCGTTTCATATGTATATAGTTTCAGTTATGAGGGTCTGCAAATTTCTGATGAGAATTACCGCAGAAAGTCCCTTCTTTTGAGATCTCTATCACGTATTAAGCTGATAAGTTAGCTCGAATATACGTACATATCATTATGGACGAGTTTTAACAAGAGATGAATACAAGATTAAATTCGCATACAACAACATTTACCAAGTAACGATTTATATGACGCCCTATGAAGTCCTCTACGACATAAAGTGTAGATCGCCGCTCTTTAAGAACGCGGTTGAAGAAAGAAAAGTGCTTGGACCAAAAGCGATTGAAGAAATGGTCGTAATCGTACGACAATTCAAGAAAAAAATCCAAGAAGCTCACAATCGTTCGAAGTCCTACGCAGATAAAAGAAGAACGGAGCAAAGCTTCGAGATTTGAGATAAAGTTTTCATGAAAGTATCTTCTTCCAAAGGAATGCATCGCTTTGGAATCAAAGGAAAGCTCAACCAAGATGTATCGACCATACGAGATTCAAGAAAAGATTGGGCCAATTGCCTACAGATTAACGTTGTCTCCAAGTTTCGACAATATTCACGATGTGTTCCATATGTCGCAGTTACGAAGATATGTGTTTTTGATCCAAAACACATCATACATCAAGAGAACGTTGTTCGTGAACCAGATCTAAGCTGTGAAGAGAAGCCAGAACACGTCTTAGATCGAAAAGAACGACAACTAAGGAATGAATTAATTCCGTCAGTTAAAGTCTGATGAAAGCAACATGGTTTATAAGAAGTGACATGGGAGCTAGAAAATCGATTTGTTAAGACTCAAGAAAAGGTAGTAAATTTCGTGACTAAATTTTTTAAGAGGGGGAATGTAATACCCCGCATTCCTCAGAAAGCGTAGATTAGTTCCTAATTAAGAGCTTATGAGAAGGGCATTGCATCCTTAAGAAAGAGTTGTTTAAGCTAGAAGCTTTTGTTTTAAGCTTCACACGACAAAAATAGAATTTGAGATTTATTCGAGATCGATTCGAGACGGAACCTAAGATAAGATTCTTAGGTCTAGTCAAGAGAATAAGAAAACTTAGATTTCAAGCGCTTTGAAATGATAAGTATGTGTTTATAGACGCCTTCAACCCAAAGTCTTGATTTCAAAGTTTTGCTTTTATTACGTAATGTTGCCGTAAAACCCCGATCGTTTACCGAATGTCCAAAATGGTTTTGAAGCCAAAAATATTTTTATAATCAAATTTTAATTTTTATAGTATGTTATTTGAGTTTAAAAGAGAATTTCAAGTAGAGAGCATTTTATAAAAAAAATTGAGTTTTGAAATCGAACGATATGGATTAATAGCATGTATTTATAACATCAGATTATTCTAAAAGCATGTATTTCTAGGAAAATGTGTTTTTCTAGAAACATGATTATTCATCATGTTTAAAGAAAATGAAAATGGAGAAATTTATGGAATTTTCTAGATTAAGTGATGAATAATCATTTATTAAAGAAAATGAAAACAAATATAATTTTGTTATTAAATACTCATAAATTCTTGGAGACCACTATTCATCTCCATTTTCTTTCTTTTTGTCCAAAACACACACACGCACCCTAAAAAAAAATTCAAAAATTTTCAAGCCAAATTTTGAAGGATCCAACCGTCGAATTTTCGATCTGTCTTCGAATTGAGGTATAATTCTATCTCTAGAACACATTTATGGTTTGAAAATTGGAAAACATGAACATTGGAACATGTTGAATTTTCAGTCATTTGAGGAATTTGTGAAGGGTTATGGTTTGATTGATTATTTCGGTATTATGATGGATTTAACGCTCACGTATTGTTTAACGTTGAAATTGTGGAGCATAGGTTCATCTTTGAAATTTTGTGAAATTTTTGAAAACATGGAGGGTCTTGATATTGAATATATGATGTTAATATGCTTGATATTCTTTAATAAATGTGTTGATGAGTTGATATAAACATGTTTTGAGCAAGAAAATGTTCAAATCGAACATATGCAAAACCCCTATGTCATTTAAACCGCAATAACCCGAAAAATTTAAAACTTTTATTAATGATGCTTAAACCAATTATTGGTGTTTCTTAGACCTTAATTATGTTTAAGGTAACCAACGAAATGAATTAGAATCGATTCAAGATCGAAAACTAGAGAAATCAAAAACTAGTGACTAGTCCCTACATGATTGTGGTTTTCTCAATAGTCCGAACATAGAATGAAAGATGAGAATAAATCTTGACAAAAGGATTTCATTTCTAGAATCCTCTCACAAAAACATGTGAGATGCCAAAGAATGAGAATTTTTGGGCATGCTTGCCCGGTCAGCCTTAAAAGCACTATTCACGAGCCGGATCAACTTCCAGTCTGTGCTAATCATGGAAATTAATGATAGCAATCAAAATCATGGAGGAATATATTATTATGAATTTAGTATTCATAAGAATCAATTTCTGAACGAAATTCCAGAAGAACTTAATCGAATGCCTGGAATATATATAGAAAAAACCCTAAAATGATCCGAACGAACCAAAACTCGAACCAAGGGTCTAAATCATTAAAAAATGATTTATAAGACTCAAATTAATTATGAAAGCTCATGAATTCAATAAAATTTTGAATGAGCATGATTTAATCGTCGAACGCTGTTTTTCCGCGATAACTCAGAATTGACTTATCGGATGCCATCCGAACTTCATTAAATTATTATATACTATGAAATAAGTATTTTTAAGGATATTTAAGAAAATAAAACCTTAAGGTTCCAAGAAATCAATCGAAAACGCGTTAAAACTTAAAGAGTCGGTATTAACATGCCAAATCGGGTAATTTGACAATTCCTCCTCCCAACGACCACCAAGACCTCCCCAAATGAGCTAAAAACAGCTCTTTAGGCTGCAAACACAACAACATTTTGTCCATTAGCCCCTCTCACTTTGAGAACCCATTTTCTCTCTCTAAATTCAAATTTTCCCTTTTGTTCTTCCAACTTTCTAAGCTTTAATCCCCCATTTTAAAC
Source organism: Salvia rosmarinus (assembly GCA_036937905.1). Lineage (NCBI taxonomy): Eukaryota > Viridiplantae > Streptophyta > Magnoliopsida > Lamiales > Lamiaceae > Salvia > Salvia rosmarinus. The sequence continues at coordinate 42,757,690 of CM072816.1, read as the reverse complement.
CATTACAACTCTCAAAATCAGTTTATAAGACCATACAAATGAAGTATTCATCATCCTCTTCCATCCTAATGGAATGGAATTTTTTTAGAATTTTTTTCATTTGAAACCCTAGTTTCGAACCATTTCAATTTAGTAGCTTTTGAGCCATCAAATGCTCTCAAGCCATGAATGAAATATGCTTATAAATATGTTCTAAGGCTATATTTTAAATTTTGGAATTTTTGGTGCATGTTTGTTATTTTTTTTATTTTGTTATAATTTCTTTTTATAGGAGATAAAGCATGCTTTTGTGAATATTATTTGATATTGTTGCTTGATGACGTGTTAGGAGCAAGTAGAATAAATATGGGAATTTTTGGAATTTTCTTGTATTTATTTTGAATTTATTTGTTGGAAAATAGTTGAGGTATAGTGTTTAATATATGATATGAACATCATATATTAATCTTGAAATTATTGAAACACTACTCCTATTTTTCACAAATGGGCAGAATTTATTTAAGTATTTTTAAGCCATTGTTTGATTTTATTTGTTGAGAAATAGTTGAGATATAGTGTTTAATATATGATATGAACATCATATATTAATCTTGAAATTTTTGAGACACTACTCCTATTTTTATGAAAAGGCCGAAACTATGTATAAATATTCTAAGATTTATTTGATTTTTATTTGTTGAAAATAATATGATATGTGATGTTTAGAAATAATATGAACCTAATATGTATTGTTGGGAATTTATTGAACACATATACAATATATGTGTGAGGACAAAAAGAATTCCAAGTATTTAGTTCATATTATAAATATTTAGTTAAGGTTTAAAGTTAGTATTACATGTTTATTGCATATTATAAACATATGATGAAGTGAATGAAATTTATTGAATATATATGTATATATATTATAATTACCGAAAATATACATGTAGTAAAAAGCATGGGTTTTAATTTTAATGTATGATATGAGATGATATTTCATGTTTAATGTATGATATGAGCATGATTTGATTTTTGTGGAATTTATTGAACACCAACGTTCAATAAATCGAAATTCCGAAAATATAATGCTTATTTACTCATGGTTTAAAATTTTATTTGATGATATGGAGTTGGTAATTAAATTCTATAGTATGATAGAGTATAACATGATTTTATTGAAATTTATCAATACTTATGCTAATTATTGCTAATTATAAAAACATAGCAAAATGGTTAAGTATGAGTTGATTTTAATTGTGAATGATGCCATAATAGTTAATCTATAAATTTAGAATAAATGGTTGTGATTATGATGAATGAATGGAACACTCATGCACACATACACAATGGTTGTGTATTATGTTAGAAATTAGGATTTTCCCCATGAGGACATAGACTCTTAAGACGCATGATCCCTTTTTGCGTCGAACTTAGTAGGAAAACATAAGGTATCCCCAATTGAATGAAATACTAAGGAAGAACGAGAACATAGAAAACTTAAGAATCACAATCCGAACGGATTCGAGGATGAGAACGCGACGAGTCTACGATGGCGAAGCAATTGCTTAACTGGAGGTTCGCACAGTTATGAGTCCCAACCTCTCTAGGCGAAGGAATTCCGAACACCATGCGTGTTGCCTCTATCGTAACAATAATGAAAAGAATCAAAGTATAACGTTAATGAAGTATGAAAGGAAATAATGAATTGTAAGTGCATAATGAGAACGGATATGATGTGATACTATAACGTGAGTAGAAATAAGTAATCCAGGACCAAATAAGATAAGGTGACCACTTAGCCTTTACCGAAGGCTATGCATCGATCGTTGCTCTACTCTAAGAAACCATACTGTCTCTTCCCAGAGACCAAACCATGAAAGTAGTTTCATAAGACTTAGAAATATAAGATGGTTCGGGCGGTCTTTACGACTAGGCGCCCTTTATCTTCTAGAGCCACACCCGAGGAGGCGCTACGCTCCTACCGTTCCTATCAGATGTGCCGAGAAGATAACATCGGCGAGTTCTTAGCTTGTTTCGTACTTCATTGGGCTACTGTACATGCCCGTGGTACATCATATTATGACGGCGTGCTTCGACTGATCGTGAGACTGCCATCTGAATGGCAGGTATATTCCCGTGAGATATCGGCAGATTACATCTATCAACGTCGAGAGAGCTTCGATCTTGAGGCTGACTTGCCTCGTTTCATCAGTCACCTGAGCTACGTATTAATGGTTACGAAGCTGCACCTTGTAGATAGTATCTCCCCGAGCAGGAATACACCTGGTGGGATGAGATTCCCGAGTGGCTTCACCTAAAAGTGCCTCGTTTGGCATCTGATGGACCCATATTCTTGCCTGGCTGTGGTAGGAATATGTTCGAGGCAGGACCTTTCTTTCCTCGACAGCACACTTTTTTTTGTCCTATGGCTAGTAGGATTCGAGCCCCGTCACTAACAGCCCAGACCATCACCACCGATCATTCTATGTCAGCATCCATCTCTACCTATCGGCGCTTTCCTAGCTCAGCCGCCGTCACCCCCGCATGGACCCCTGTACCATGATACTGTGGAGGTTGATGATCCATGTGGCCTAGCTACAGGCACCGTGTGAAGAGATTGTGTCTGCCTTACTGCTGCTCCATTTCCAGCCGCTGCTTTCAAGGAGATCACGACTGAGATCCGCTGAGACCTGGCTACTATGTGAGAAGCTAGGGTTATTAGAGTCCGAGAGCCCGTAGCTCCCACACTGGATGCTGAGTTCGAAGACCCAGAGGAGGACCCCGAGGAGGACCTGCCTGCTGACAATGAGATTGAGGGAGTAGATAGTATCCATACTTTCAGTTCTGACTCCGACACGATGAGCCCTGTCTACACCCCGAGCGATTATGGATCTAATTATTAGGACAAGATAGTGTTTGTCTATATACACTTGTATATCTTTTGATGCATGCGGAAACGATGAGTCGTTTCGACATGAACCCATATTCTGATGACCACGGTAGCGTTTAGATTTTTGTACGTACTGTGACTAGGTACACTGAGTGATGCTGATATTAATTTTTGGAGCATCATACTCCATACTTAGCCTTTTGTGGATCTTAAAAGCGATGATGAAAGTTCTCGAAGAGACATTTGATTTGATATGATGATAGCTCCCGAGAGCTTTGGTTTTGATGTTGCGATATGTGGTGTTCACGACGCATAGATTTATGCTTATGATTATATATACATACCGTGTTAAGATATTTATGATCCCAACAGATGGTATAAGAAGATATTTGATTACGTATAATTATGAAAGATAGAATGACGTCGAGAAGAAGAAACCATAAGGTAACACCCGAAAGAGAGGACACTCTACTACCACCACTATCGGCAATAAGGAATGAGGAGCTTTTCCTTAGATAGAACCCGCCAACTTTCAACGGGACTGGGAATCCCATGGATGCAGAACTATGGATTCGCGCACTAGAGCGAATCTTCTACTTCCTCCACTGCACCTCACAAGAACGCTTGTCATGCGTGGCCTTCCAAATGACCGGTGCCGCCGACTTCTGGTGGGAGGCAAAGAGGAAGACCTTATCAGAAGAGGAACTGGAAGGATATACCTGGGAAAAATTCAAGGAGGAAGTGTATGAGAAATACATTCCTAAGAGTTACAGGAAGAGGAAAGAACATGACTTCTACAATTTGCGCCAGGGAGAGAAGACGGTCACATATTACGACCGTGCATTCTGCGAGATATCGCGGTATGCGCCTCAGCTGGTCGACACCGATGAGAAGAGGACAGAGAAGTTTTGGACGGGACTTCGCCATGAAATCAGGTATTTGCTAGCTGGCCATGGAAATCTGACTTACCGTGAGTCCCTTAGCAGGGCATTGGACATCGAGGCTGCCTTGCCCGAGGATTGGAATGTTGTTGTGCATCCGCGGAATCGCCAGGGGGATCGTGGGAAAAGAAAGTGGGAAGGACACCACCAAGGTCAAGGATTCAACACTGGCCAGGCCGATGGCAAGAGAATACCTTGCCATCGGGGCACGGGCAAGGAAATGGACGTCCCATGGTACCCGCACCTGGCGGGGGAAACCATAAGTTCGTGATACTTCCTGTGCCCAAGGTGCCATTGAGTCACAGCGGTGTGCGATTCACCAATGATGGATGCTTCAAGTGGCGTGGCGGTCACTACCTGTGGACCGCCCAGGATGTGCTAAGGTGGAATTGGTCGTCCCAATGTACCCAACCGAGTCCAACCGGTCTAGGCTATCCAAGCTCAACTGCTTTCAAAACAATATTTCGGTTCAAGATTTCCAGCAGATCCAACGACCCTATCAACCACGGCGAAAATGACAATAACAATGGCGACAAGAGCAACAATATCGACAAACCACAGAACAACAACAACAACAACAACCACAACAAGAACAACAACAATAGCAACCACCACCACAAGCCGTGGCCTACAAATTTCAATCAAGAAAGGGAATTCTCGCAGAGTCGCCAAAGAACAAAGGAAACATGGCAGGTATGGGAATACTCCTCCAATTTCCTGTTATCCTACTATTTGATACTGGCGCCTCGTATTCTTTTATTGCTGAAGCATGCGTAGAGAACTAAGGATTAGATCATAAACGCGCCGAACAAATCATGAGATTTTCTTCTCCAGTAGGAGGCATAAGAACGGTAAGCCACATATGATAGGAGTATAACATGATTTTATTGAAATTTATTGGATACTTATGCTAATTATTGCTAATTATAAAAAACATATCAAAATGGTTAAGTATAAGTTGATTTTAATTGTGAATGATGCCATGGTAGTTAATCTATAAGTTTAGAATAAATGGTTGTGATTATGATGAATGAATGTAACACTCATGCACACATACACAATGGTTGTGTATTATGTTAGAAATTAGGGTTTTCTAATGCTTTAGTATAGTTTGTATCGTGTATGGAATGGTTATGTTTATGCTGTGCCGACAAACATAAAACCCCAAAAGTAAACAACATAGTACTTTATGTACGAGAACCCAAAAGAAATTGACAAATTTCGATAACTTAAGAAGAAATTAATGAGAATCGAAGTTAGACACAAATAAGGGTTTTCTATTAATAATAGGATACTCAAATGTGAGTTCCTAAGTTAAAGAAACCAAAAGCCGAGTTACAACGTTAATACTCAACAATGACAACCTAATACGATGTTAGATTGAGCGTTAAGATAACTCGACAATGAATATAGATTTTACAACTTATATAATCTCCAACGAGTTAAGAGGAACAAACAATGTCGTAAAGTGTAAGCAAAGATTCGAACATAAGATGTCGATCCTTATGTCTCAAAGGTCGAGTTAATATTTCCGAGAACTTCATCTATTCCTAAGTACTTACTTACATGATAGTATGTGATCACTGAACCATAAGTCCGTGCTCGCTTATTGGTCGTGTTAATACGAAAAGTCACAAGCATAACCTACTAGACGAACTATAATTGTTAAGTCTAGTTATCGCTTGAGAATATCCTAATATACCAATCATAACATGAATATTAACAATCTATAACGAATAACGCTTAGAATAACACTAAGGTTAGAGTAGAGGCTAGACTCAAGTATATGACTCATAAGTTGAGGTTCGCCTATGAAAGATGAAGGAATATAATTTGGGATTGAGAATGTAAGATAATAGAAAATTATCTTAAAACCATCATACGAAATCACAATGAAACCCTAATTGGGAACTTTAAGTCGTAATTTATAAACGACTTTCGATCGATAGAAAGAATTTAAGAAAGGCTATTTTCTTATGAAGGGTTTGATCATACGTAGTCGGCAAGGAAGGACAATCACATCTGCTCACTTAGAACCACTAGCTTTGGATTAGCAGGTGGGCTCTCTTGAAACAAAATGATATGCATATCTCAAAGCATGATTTACAAAAGCTTTATGAAATACTATTGCATAAAATGTTATTGACTGCCAAATGTTTATGTTTTGTTGTGATCCTATCTGAGATTGGTATATCCAATGTGGTATGTGAATGAGTTGGTCCACCAACTTTAAAAAAGGGTAACGATCGGATCCGACTTAGTTAAGGACTAACTCGGATTGTGTATACGTGTGACTGTGTGTTAAGGTTATCTACCTCGACCGGTCACGGCGACTATGTGTTGGTGGCCACCCATAGTGTGCGAATCAATGAATGAATGATCGATATGGAACAACGTGATGAAATAGTTCGCCGAACGCTTTGGAAAATGATAAAATGTTTGATAGGCATGAGTCTTTCAACTAAAATCCTCATGTGCTATTGTGGGCAGTTCAATATCTTACAAAAAAAAAAATTCGGCAATGAGTCCACTGACTACTTTTGTACTTAGCCCTGCATCTCGTTTTTTATGTGCAGGTTAAGTAGGGATTGATGATGGGTGCGAGGCGGTGCAGAGTGGTAGTTGTTTTGTTGCTTAGTAGAAAGGATTTCTAGAACCTTGAACATATATCTTCATATACATGTCCACACGTTTATTGCTGCCTAACTCTGATATTATTTTGGTGTCTTGACTATAACTGTTTTCCATTATCGTATTGAACTTGAGGTCGCACTGCCCTTAAATTGCGCCTTGATTGGGTTATCTTTGAACATTGAACCTTTCGCAAGTCCTTCTGTGACTTGAGTTTGTATCGAACAGCTTATTCCTTTCAGCCCATGCATTATTGAGTAGTTAAATGGTTAATTGTATCGATTAGTGATGTATATATCCGCTGCTTTATTATATCAGTGACGATCCATATGATCCGTACTTCTTTGAGAAGTCGGGTCGTCACAAAGTGGTATCAGAGCACTTGTTCGCTCTGAACCCTAGAAACCCTTTCCTTGAATCCTAAGTTGAAAGTTTGGTCTAGAAATTATTTATGTTTAATCGCCATCGCACCGCACTCCATCGTCCGCTCCGCTTCAACGAAGAAGAATGTAACTATTTCAACTAAAAGTTGTTTTGAAATGATGGAAGTATAAGAAGTGTGAATTGGGATTTCAATATCGCTTGTTGGAAAGTTGAAATACATTTTGAAAAAAAGGGATGTTGTGAAATTGAAAAGTTATTTCAAATGATTGGTCATTTGTTTGAAAGAAAGTTGCAAACTTTAGGAATTGGTAAGGAGTAATGTGAGAATATTTGATTATCGCAATATATGTCATGATCGATGTTTACTACTATATGCAAAGCATGCTAGAACAGATGTAAATGAGTATGTTTCCCATGAGGACATAGACTCTTAAGAAGCATGATCCCTTTTATGCATTTAACTTAGTATGAAAACATAAGGTATCCCCAATTGAACGAAATACTAAGGAAGAACGAGAACATAGAAATCTTAAGAATCACAATCCGAACGGATTCGAGGATGAGAATACGAAGAGTCTAAGATGACGAAGCGATTGCTTAACTGGAGGTTCGCACTGTTATGAGTCCCAACCTCTCTACGCGAAGGAATTTCGAACACCATGCGTGTTGCCTCTATCGTAACAATAATGAAAAGAATCAAAGTATAACGTTAAGGAAGTATGAAAGGAAATAATGAATTGTAAGTGCATAATGAGAACGGATATGATGTGATACTATAACGTGAGTAGAAATAACGAATCCAAGACCTAATAAGATAAGGTGACCCCTTAGCCTTTAACGAAGGCTAGGCATCGATCGTTGCTCTACTCTAAGAAACCATACTGTCTCTTCCCAGAGACCAAACCACGAAAGTAGTTTCATAAGAACTTAGAAATATAAGATGGTTCGGGCGGTCTTTACGACTAAGCGCCCTTTATCTTCTAGAGCCACACCCGAGGAGGTGCTACGATCCCATCGTTCTATCGATGTGTCGAGAAGACAACATCGGCGAGTTCTTAGCTCGTTTCGTTCTTCATTGGGCTACTGCACATCCCCGTGGTACGTCATATTATGACGATGTGCTTCGACTGATCGTGAGACTGCCATCTGACTGGCAGGTATATTCCCATGAGATATCGGCAGATTACATCTATCAACGCCGAGAGAGCTTCGATCTTGAGGCGGACTTGACTCATTTCGTCAACACCGAGCTACGACACGGTATACGGTCGCACCCTATGGTTCGTATCTTCCAGACCAGGAATTTACCTAGTGGGAAGAGATTCCCGAGTGACTTCACCCGAAAGTGCCTCGTTTGGCATCTGATGCACCCGTATTCTTGCCTGGCTATGGCAGGAACATGTTCGAGGCTGGACCTTTCTGTCCTCGATAGCTCATTTTTATTGGTCCTATCGCTAGTAGGATTCGAACCCCGTCACTAACAGCCTGCACCATCACCACCGATCATTCTATGTCAAGATCCATCTCTACCTACCGGGCGCCTCCTAGCTCGGGCCGCCACCCCCGCACGGACCCCGCACTCATGATACCGTGGAGGTTGATGATCCATGTGGCCTAGTCAGCAGCACCGTGAGAAGTGCTTGTGTCCGCCTTGTCGCCGCCCGCTTCCACCCGCTTTCAAGGAGATCACGACTGAGATCCGCTGAGACCTGGCTACTATGTGAGAAGTGTTTGGTTTCATTTTGTACTTATTCTTGGTATTCTTTTACAGGCCATTCTCAGTGTTTCGTCTGTCTTATACCGTTGTTTTGAAGAATTCTTCGTTTCGGACTTATTTGGTTTGTCTCGATGTTTTGTAGGAAAACGGTATCAAATTGGATAAAATGGGTCTACCAAGGATTAAGTATAATGAAGAGCTTTTTCGATAGGAGTCCGTAGACGAGAACGGATCCTAATTCGGAGTTCAGACGAGGGAGAACAAGACGAATTGTTGAAGTCGCAAGACGGCCCCGGCCACATGGCCCAAGACCACAAGACGCCTCAAGACGCCCGCCTGCGGCGCCCAAGACCCGCCCGCACTCACTGCACTCGCCCGCGCACCAGCCGGCTCACTCGACCGCGCTCGCATTTCTTCATGCGCCAGAGTGAGCGCCACCTTCCGCCGCCGCCGCCACCTGGGCCGCTCACTCCGAAAGGCTTGCACTTCTCGTGGCGCCAGAGCGAGCGCCCGCCATCCTCCGCGCTCGCTTTCTCCGCTGCACGCCGCACGCCCGCCAATATCCGCCGACACCGAGCGCCCGCTGCTCGAGCCGGCGTTCATTTGTGAGATGTAACACTCCGCCTCGCCTCTCATCCACAACCGCGCCACTCACTTATTATATATACGCTAGGTCATATTTGCGAGGGTTCGATTTTTGTTTTCATTCTCCGCGCCGCCCAGCAGCTTCGGAGGATCCTTTTCATTCACCGATCGATAACATTCTAGTAATTGTTTTCAATTTAATTTCGGTTACGAATTTATCGAACGCTTTTTGTTGATTTGGATTGATAGTAATTTACCGCTTATTTCTTCCCGTTGTTCTTGATTGATTCATTTACGTGTTAGTTCTTGATTATTGTTGGTTTCTTGGTTAATTCGTATTCTTTCGGCTTTCGATAATCAATTCTATGCAAGTGATATTGAAGTTTAATTTCATGTTGAATCGCTCTTTGTCGAATTTCATCGCTTCTTGTTTGATGATCTAGTTTCATTGCTTATTGATTAGCTTCCCGCCTGTCTTCGTAGTTTATCACTAGGAATTGGCAACCCTAATTTGATTAATTGCTTTAATTTATATTTCATGTTAGCATTTCAATTCTCGCTTTCATCAAAACCCTTGTTGGCATTAGAGTGTTAGATTTACCGCTCGTGTTTAACACTAACAATAGCCCGCTAAGTTTTCCTTGAGAGACGACTAGGTTAACTTTCTACTACAACACCTCATTCGACTATGAGTCAATTGAGAGTACACTTTTGATTGAAACAAGAAGCTAGGGTTATTAGAGTCCGAGAGCCCGTGGCTCCCACACTGGATGCTGAGTTCGAAGACCCAAAGGAGGACCCCGAGGAGGACTTGCCAGCTGACGATGAGATTGAGGGAGTAGATAGTATTCATACTTTCGGTTCTGACGCCGACACGATAAGCCCCGCTCACACCTTTAACGATTATGGATCTAGTTATTAGGACAAGATAGTGTTTGTCTATATACACTTGTATATCTTTTGATGCATGCGGAATCGATGAGTCGTTCCGACATGAACCCTTATTCTCGATGACCATGAGCGCTTAGATTTTTGTACGCATCGTGACTAGGTACACCGAGTGATGCCGATATTAATTTTCGAGCATCATACTCCGCACTCTAGCCTTTGTGGATCTTAAAAGCGATGATGAAAGTCCTCAAAGAGACATTTGATTTGATATGATGATAGCTCCCGAGAGCTTTGGTTTTGAGGTCATGATATGTGGTTTTCGGCGACGCAGCTAGATTTATGCTTATGATTATATATACATACCGCGTTAAGATATTTATGATCCTAACGGATGGTATAAGAAGATATTTGATTACGATAATTATGAAAGATAGAATGACGTCGAGAAGAAGAAACCATGAGGTAACACCCGAAAGAGATGACACTCTACCACCACCACTATCGGCAATAAGAAATGAGGAGCTTTTCCTTAGATAGAACCCGCCAACTTTCAACGGGACGGGGAACCTCGATGCGTAACTATGGATTCGCGCACTAGAGCGAATCTTCAACTTCCTCCATTGCACCTCGCAAGAACGCTTGTCATGCGTGGCCTTCCAAATGACCGGTGCCGTCAACTTCTGGTGGGAGGCAAAAAGGAAGACTCTATTGGAAGAGGAACTGGAAGGATATACCTGGGAGAAACTCAAGGAGGAAGTGTATGAGAAATACATTCCTAAGAGTTACAGGAAGAGGAAAGAACATGAGTTCTAAAATTTACGCCAGGGAGAGACGACGGTCACAGATTACGATCGTGCATTCTGCGAGATGTCACGGTATGCACCTCAGCTGGTCGACACCGACGAGAAGAGGATGAGAAGTTTTGGACGGACTTCGCCATGAAATCGTGTTTTGCTAACCGCCATGGAAATCGATTTACCGTGAGGTCTCTTAGCAGGCCTCGACATCGAGGTCGCCGCCCGAGGATAGGAATGTCATTGCTGTGTATCCGCCGAATCGCCAAGGGGATCGTGGGAAGAGAAAGTGGGAAGGACCCCACCAAGGTCAAGGATTTAACACTAGCCAGGCCGATAGGAGGCCATGGCAAGAGAATAACGTGCCATCTAGGCACGGGTAAGGAAATGGACGTCCCATGGTACCCGCACCTGGCGGGGGAAACTAGAAGTTCGTGAGACTCCCTGTGTGCCTAAGGTGCCATAGGAGTCACAGGGGGCGCATGATTCACCAATGATGGATGCTTCAAGTGGCCGTATGGTCACTACCTGTGGACCGCCCAGGATGTGCCAAGGAGGAATTGGTCGTCCCAATGTGCCCAACCGAGTCCAATCGGTTTAGGCTATCCAAGTTCAACTGCTTTCAAAGAATGCCCCTGTTCAAGACTTCAAGCCGATCCAACGACCCTATCAACCACGGCAAAACGACAACAACAATGGCGATAAGAGCAACAATATCGATAGTCACAAGAACAACAACAATAACAACCACAACAAAGAACAACAACAACAAAGAACCACCATTAACAACCTGTGGCCTACGCCTCAATCAAGAAAGGGAATTCCCGCAGGAGCCGCCAAGGAACCAAGGAAACTTGGCAGGTATGGGAATAGTCCTCCAATTTTCTGTTATCCTACTATTTGATACAGGCACCTCGCATTCTTTTATTGCTAAAGCATGCTTAGAGAACTTAGGATTAGATCATAAACGCGCCAAACAAATCATGAGAATTTCTTCTCCAATAGGAGGCTGACGACCTCCCCGGGACCCATCGTCAATGGTCCTAGGTACGTCAAGATAACATTTATAATCTCCTCCAACTTGAACACATAGTTCCGTATATGGCAAGTTAAGGGGTCGAATCCAAGAGAGCTGGTTGTGTTGTTACTCGAGTTGTCATAGTTTGAGTAGGAGGTTGCCCAGAGGGCAAGGTGTCAGCCGGACTGACGGTCTCAGTAGAAATGTACTGAGAGATAGATCTTGAGTAGAAAGTAAATCTGAAACTAAACACAAGGTAAAGAGTTAAATAATAAGCAGTTGGGCTAAGGGTTCCACACGTTAAGATACTGGTCAAGGTGTCGGTCATAGGTTCAAGTGGTTTCCACCATTAGTGTATGTCGTTGGTTAAAGGTACCATGGGTAGGCACCCTTTAGGTTGTCACGCACACTGTGCCCCCACCTCAGCCTGCCCTTAGGTTTTAGGACAAAGCACAGAGGCCCCCGCCTTACCCTTGCCAAGACGGTCCCCTAACTAGGTTATCCCGCCCCAACAGCTTGACTCACTAGACAAACCCAACCAGCTGGGCCGGTCCAAGGGAGTGGCTCGCAGCCCTTTGCCCAAGGCCGACGACTACAATCACCCACTCCAGCCGTACTTCCCGGGATAAAGAAACACTCGATGTCTTACTTCGGCTATTCCTGGTAGCTACTCCTCCCCCCAAGGCTACCGGGCGAGTTAACGCTCAAGGAAAGGAATAACATGGGTATAAAGGCCTAGAGCTTCGGGAACACCCACTCAAGATTCTAAGGACGTTTAGACATCACGACTCTCATGACCTCGACTCAACGTGCTTCACCCCGAGCCCAACCAAACTGACTATTCACGCATAATCGACACAAACACAAAAGCAATAAACAAGAACATAATCGAAACCATACTTGAATATAAAATCAAATGCAATGAAATGTCGCTCTCGCAAGTAGTTGCTCGAAAGGTAGATAAAATACATAATATAAATGTTTGCCTCGTAGGACTTGTTCTTCTTCCTCACCAATCACTCATGAAAACCAAAGAGAAATATGAAAGAGAAAAGTGCATAGAGGATTTCGGACTTGATGCTCTCACCCTCCAACCGATTGTGTGGAGTTGGTTGTAATTCTTGTGTGGAGCCTAAGTTACTCTTCTTTGTCTTGGTCACCGATGCATCTCGAGACGGCAGTGGTGAGGGCAGAGAATGGCCTGTGCTCGACACCGATGAGGACTCCTCCGGCTTCACCGACAGGTTTGTCTCATCCCGTATGTCAGAGGTCGACCTTTCCTTTTCGACAAAAATCGCCCTACGGCAGAAAGACCTTGCCTTTCCATTTGCGCAAGTCCGCCAGGTCCTTGTCTGCTCCCTAGCCGTGACTCGAGCCACCCCTCCGCCCTCTACACGCCTCGCCATTTTTCCCGCCTTCCTCGACTCGATTATTCTCGCTTCACATCGCTCGCTGGTCGCTCGCCCCATGCGGTACCGTGTCTCGGCAAGAGTTCAAAATGCTTTGCCAAGGTAATCTTCAGATTTTACCTCTTTCACAAGAGGGTGGCCTCGACCTCGCCCAAGGTCCTTCTCAATCAGAAGACTCCAAAGCGTGTCCTCCCGCACACAAACACACACAAAGAACACATAGAAATGTACTCTTTCTAGGGCAAGGATTACCCCAAAAAGAGCACGAAAAATGGGCTCATCACACTCACACACTTGAACCACGGTTGTCCTCAAGCGTGCAAGCATTCTTTGCCCAAAAGAAAAACATAACACACAAACAACACACACGAAAACCAGCAAGGATAAGATGAGACATAACAAAGATAATCCGGCATAGGCGATTAATACAGCTATGTATCAAGGTTAATCAAGATCGGGGCAAAGCAAGTTTGTGTTTAGGGTCTCACGCTCAGTGATGACTTGATCAAGGAAGTGTCATAGGCTTGCCTGCCGTCTACTACTATCTCTACCCTATAGCTTGGTCAAAATTTCTATCCTTAGGTCTTTAGAGTTGTATTGAGTGGCTTCGGGCAAAGTAGGAAGTATTTATGCTTTAGGTAAGGTTGTCTCGACTTAGGTCTTGGGCACAATGTTTTCTCATTTCCCTGGCAAGATACTTACTGCCCTGAGCACACTTTATATTTTTGGGGAAACTTCTTTTTCTTTTTTCTTTCTTCTTTTATCTCATGTTCCCCCACCCTTTTTCTTTTCTACACATTTTGAATTTAAGCTCATTATGCCCGGCCTAAGGCCAAGGCATCTAATGTTTGTGTTTTTCCCAGAATGATGCCCAAGACATATATATCCCTCCCCTATTCTTCCTCTCTCAATCCCCAGGTCAGGGAAGAGCACAATGTAATTCAAAAGAAAATGAAAAGCTCAAAGGGGGCTAGCAAAGGATACATATATCTGGGTTTATGTTCATTGTTGACCATGGCTACGAAAAGAAAGCCTAAATCTTCTAGAGCACTTAGACCTACAGCAGTTGGGCTTTGATCAAGACGGCAGGCAAGTTCTAGCACAACCAAATCAAGCATCTGAATATCGCATAGAATAGAAAATCATGCTTGCAATGATAAAGCATATAGGCTCAATTTCTCACAGGTGTGCATGCTATGCCTTTTTTCCGTCATACTAACCTTATTGAAACAAGCTAAACATGTATTACAAAGCTTATGCCAAGATCATAATTATCATGCTCATCTCACACGTGCTGGTCAACACACATAACTAAAAACAGGGGGCCCTCCCCACTCACACACTTTGCTCGTGGCAAAGTGTTAGACTAATTAGGGTCCCCGAAATACATAAACACACAAACACACAACAAACAAACACGAAAAATAGAAAAGAAAACAAATCACAAAACACAAGGAGGAAAGCTTAGGGGATGCGGTGGCACCGAATCCTCAGGGCGAAACGCGAGTCAAGGGCCCGATCTCGCTCAAAGTTTCTTGTATTCGTGAGGGCGGCTTGAGTGTCATCTTGGGCAGTTCCGTGTTGGCAAGGTCCCGCCTCGCTTTCGCCTTTGAGCATGCCGGCTTGGCAACCGGCTTCTCAAGCTCCCGCAGGATGGCGAGCTTGCCGTCCTCGCCTTCCACTATCTTGAGCATCTTCGAGCGCCTTCAGTCAAAGGTGTCCTCTCTCTGGGGTCATGGCAAAGTCTGGGCCGAGCAGATAGTTCTCCTCATGGTTGGTCGGCAGTGACACAAGGACAGCCTCTCGCCCCCGCCCATGATGCTCTTCATGTGCTATTGCAAAGCTGCAAAGTTGAGCCTTATCTTCTCGCATCGCCTGCAGGATGTACAACTCTCTCTTCGACATTGTCGCGCTACTGTCCTTCTTGCAAAGAAGTTGTAGGAGAGGATCCGGTGGCACACCTGCATGGCTAGGTCCTTGAGGGCGGTCCTCTTGGCGTCTCAAGATTTGAATTGTGAGCCATCCTTTCCGATCAACTTCGACCAGATCCCCGACCATTTTTCATCAGTGAAATTTGGTACCACCTTGACTGCTCCTTTGTAGCTTGCGCCCTTGACCTCCATCAATGTCACCATATTTAGAGCTTGGTTGAGCTCGTCAACCGTGAACTCTGTCCGCTCCCCTAGGAGTGTGAACTGTATCCCCACTGGCACTCCCTTATCGTGGTCGATGTCAAGATCTCCGTAAAATTCCTTCACTAGTGGCGCGTAGACTGTGGTATCCCACTCAAGAAACATCCCCCATCCGATTCTTTTGAATAGCCGCCTGACGTCCTCCTTGACACGCAGTTGCTCGAGGAGTGCAGGCTCCAATCGCTTGGGCACCACCATCTCCTTGTTCTTGGCGAGCTCCTTGGCGTTGATAGTGTACGCCTTCCCCCTCTTCGACGAGCATGTCACCATTTTTGTCTTCTTCACGCCTTCCTTGGTGAAAAGGACGCCTTCTTCCTCGATCTCCACCGCTTGGTCGCTCCTTCATCTTTGTCCTCTCCGAGCACGCCGCCGGAGCTTTCTTCTCCTCCGCTGCCTTGCCTTGTGTCGGCGGACTCAAGATGGGAGGAGACCGTCGACGCCTTTTTTCGAGGAGAAGGTGGAAGGAGTCTCCTTCTTTTTTCTTTCCTGATGAGGAGGCCCCTTCTTCTTCTTCTCCTGTCTTCTCGGGCCTTCTCCGGCGCTGGCTGCTCCTTCGACAGTTGTCCACCTCCATGTGGATGTCATGGGTGGGCTCTTCTTCGCCCCGCTGGCGAAGTCGGGAGGAGGGCTCCGCTGTCGGACGACGGCCTCCCGGCGGTGGGCTCGACCGGTGCTTTCTCCATTTTGATGCGGCGAGCGACGGCCTTCTTTGAGGAGGTTTCCGGAGCTTTTCTTTGGACATGTATGAACCATGGACGGAATGTTGTGGTTTTGTGCTTTGGTTTGGGAAAGTTGTTGGGGAGGTTTAAATGTGGAATGTGGATAGCGAAATGAGGTGGTAATTAGAACGTGGTTGGGGCGGTTATAGGTAGTGGGCTGACTTATGGGACATCTCCTCGCCACCGCATAAATTTAATCCCCGCCTCATGTCCCATGTCTCGCTGTGGTCAGCCGCCTTTGCCACCGCAGCCCATTTCGCCACCTCGAGTTCCTTCTAGACCTGCAGCTTAAGAAAATACACCCTCAAGGAAGAAAGCAGTCCTCCTCAAGGAGCAAGTCAATAACGAGGGTGGCTTTGACTAACACACTTTGCTTGAGGCAAAGTGTTAAAAGTGGTCAAGACCACCCCCTTGACAAAAAAGGAATAAAATGTAAGCGATTAAACTTGTACCCCCACCGGGTTGCCTCCCGGAAAGCGCTGTTGTTTAACGTCGTTAGCTCGACGTTGTCCTTGAGCTCAGGCGTCTTGAGGATCCTCTTGAGGAACCTCGTGAAGCTCATCTTGCTCAGTGTCCCATTCTCTAAGCCTTCGATCGTGCCCATGGTAGGTCTTGAGCCTGCTTTCGTTCACCTTGAACACTTTCTTGCCGTCCATGTCGCTTATCTCTACAGCCGATGTTGGGCGTGCACCATGTAAGGTCCCACCCACTTGGTAGTCAGCTTGCCAGAGGCATAGCGGTACCTATTTTGATAAACTAGCACCACTTGCACATTTTCGAACTTCTTTCCTCGATCAAAGATCATGGGCTCTCTATCCTTGTATATAGCGGCATTGTCATAAGCTATCTCTTGTATGTCAAGCTAGCGCTTCTCTCCATCATCCCACCAATGTCTTATGGATTGCCTAGTATGCCTTCGGTTCCAAATGACAGCAGTGTGTGACACATCTTTCTAAACACCATCCGGTAGGGAGACATTCCAAATGGCGCTTTGAAGCTGTCCATCGCCGAGGTGAGTGCTCCACCCTTCTTGCTCTCTCCCAAGGCCTTCCTCATGATAGTCTTCACAATGCGGTTTGAGAGCTCACTTGCCATCGGCTTGAGGATGGTAAGCGGTGGACATCCGTGATGCACCCCATATTTCGAGTAAGCCGCCAATGGTGGCATTGTAGAAGTGGGTGCCCGATCATCGATTATGGCTCTTGAACACCGAACCGCTAAAGATGTTCGACTTGAGAAAACGGCTACGGTCCTCGTGATCCGCCTGGCTGTGGCCTCGCTTCTATCCATTTTGACATGTAGTCCACTGCTAGGAGTATGTATTTATTTCCTTTAGAGTTCGGAAAGGGTCCATGAAATCCATGCCCCATAAGTCGAATACTTCCATGGCGAGATAGGTACCAAGGGCATCTCGCTCCTCCTCGAGACATTGCCCTCGCGCACACTTATCGCAGCCTCGCACTTCTCATAGCTATCCTTGAAGATAGTGGGCCAAGAGAACCCACAACAAGGATCTTCCTTGCCGCTCTCTTGTTCCCAAAATGTCCTCCGCACTCCTTCTCATGGCAGTGCTCAAGGATGCTTGTTTGCTCACCTTCCGAACGCATCTCCTTAAGATCAAGTCTTGAGCATTGCTTCCACAAGTATGGGTCATCCCATATGTATTGTCGACTCTCCTTCTTGAGTTTGTTCCTCTGGTGTGTTGGCATCCCCACGGGCAACACTCTGGTCATGATGTAGTTCACCAAGTCAGCGTACCACGGCTCCTTGGTGTAGATCTCGAGTAGCTCCTCGTCTAGAAACGTTGCTCGGATTGGATCTCCTTCATCCTTTCTCAAAATTCTGCTCAAGTGGTCGGCCACTTGATTTTGAGATCCACTCTTGTCTTTGATCTCAACGTCGAACTCCTAGAGGAGGAGTATCCATCTTATCAGTCTTGGCTTTGTATCCTTCTTTGCCATGAAATATTTTAAGGTGGCGTGGTCAGTGTAAACCATAGTCTTGCTTCCAAAGAGGTAGGAGCGAAATTTCTCGAAGGCAAACACCACAACAAGGAGCTCATTTTCCGTGGTTGTGTAGTTGATTTTGACGTCGGTGAGGGTCTTCGATGCATAGTATATGACGAAGCTTTCTTACCAATTTTACGCCCAAGCACCGCGCCAACAGGTATCCGCTAGCGTTGCACATCAAGCACAAAGGGCATGCCCATTTGGGTGGCCTTATGATGGACGCCAGTGACAAGGTGCTCCTTCAATATCTGGAAGGCTTCTTTACATGCGCCGTCGAACTCCCACGGTACATCGCTCGGAGGAGGCGATTCATCGGTTGTGCTATGTTGGCGAAGTCCTTGACAAACCGCTTATAGAATCCAAATGTGGCTAAGGAATCCCCGCAGTTGCTTGATGTTGGGATAAGGCAGCAGCTATGATCTCCACTTTGGCTTTGTCTACCTCAATGCCCTTCTCAGAGATAACATGCCCAAGGACAATTCCCTCCTTGACCATGAAGTGGCATTTCTCATAATTCAGCACAAGGTCCTTCTCCACGCACCTCTGCAGAACTAACTCAAGATGCTCTATGCACTGGTTAAACGTCTTGCCATACACAGTAAAATCATCCATGAACACCTCAATGCATTGCTCAAGCAAATCAGAAAATATACTCATCATGCATCGTTGAAATGTCCCTGGGGCATTGCATAAACCAAATGGCATACGTCGATATGCAAATGTGCCATACGGACAAGTGAATGTGGTCTTATCTTGATCTTCTAATGCCACACAAATTTGCATATAACCAGAATAGCCGTCAAGGAAACGAATACTACTCATTCGACGAGTCTCTCAAGCATCTGGTCAATGAACGGCAGGGGAAAGTGGTCCTTCCTGGTAACCTTGTTGAGCTTTCTGTAGTCGATACAAACCCTTCAGCTTGTCTGTAGTCTCATCGCGACTAGTTCCTTACCTTCATTCTCGACCACCTGTACGCCGGATTTCTTTGGCACGACGTGGATCGGGCTGACCCACCGGCTGTCCGAGACAGGATAAATGAGGCCCTGCTCAAGGAGTATGAGTATCTCCACCTTGACAACTTTTTTCATTACCAGGTTGAGCTTCCTCTGGGGGTCTCTGACCGGTATGGCATCGTCCTCGAGCAAGATGTAGTGTTGGCAAACAGTAGGGCTAATGCCTTTGAGGTCGGCTAAGGTCCAGCCAATGGCCTCCTTGTACTTGCTCAAGACGGCTCTCGTCTCTTCTTCTTCTTTGATCGTCAGCTCGGAGCTTATGATTACTGGCAACGTCTCGTTGGCTCTGAGGTAGATATACTTCAAGTGCTTCGGTAGGCGTTTGAGCTATAGCTTAGGGGCTTTCTTCAAGAAAGGTTGCATCCTCTCCTTGTCATGCACTAGTTGTGATCGATAGCTTGGTTGATCATCCCCGCTTTGGTCGGCTTCTACGTCAAGCATTTCGGTTGCCTCGATCTCCTCTTTGTCGAGATACTCTAGGTCTTCAGTGTGTCCTTGGATGACTCTTTCGTGCACGTCCTTGATTACCACGTTGGCAGAGTATCTCTTAACATCCTTCTCAGAGAGACTGACGAAGTCCACCATCTCTGTATCGATCGAAAATTGCTCGACTTTGTAGATATCAAGGTGACCGTCTCCCCAGCGAATTTGCATGTGAGCTTCCCCATATCGCAGTCGATTAACGTCCGGGCCGTCTTCAGAAATGGCCTGCCTAACAGTATGAGCTACTTCTTACTCCGGGTACTGCCCATATTTAGAACATAGAAGTCGGCTGGGAAAATAAGGTCCTGCACCTTGCCGAGCACATCCTCAACTATCCCTTCGGGATAGACACTTAACTTGTCTGCCAGTTCAATCTCAACACAAGATGGTCGGAGTGGTCCGAATTTCAACTCTTGATAGATAGATAGGGGCATCACATTGATTGATGCCCCGAGATCAAGCATAGCTTGGTCTATCCTCGTTGTCCCGATCACACAAGGTATATAGAACGTCCCAGGATCGGTACACTTGATTAGGAGGTCTCGCTTAAGCACGGATGAGACATTCTCTCCCATCTGGAACTTGGCATCGTCCGTGTACTTGACTCTCATGGTACACAACTCTTTGAGGAACTTGGCACACATCGGCATCGAGGTCAAAGCAATGATCAAAGGTATGTTGATCTCTACCTTCTTAAAGATCTCACGCCCAATTCCCGAGGGAAGGCACGGATGCCGGGTGTGATTAGGTGAGACTACCCGGGGGGTTAAGAAGGGGAAGAAGGGGATACATATAACATACATGATAAGAAGATGTGACCATGAAATCGGGCAAGATCTCCTCTATAACTAGGACATATCCTCGGCGGGAGGGTGCACAAACAATCCACCAATGTAATAATATCGATACCATAACCTCGTAAAACATGATCTTGGTTTATAACAAGTAATGCAAGAAAGCAAAATAGCATTACACCCTCGACTAGACCGTCAACCACATAGCATGCTCATATCGAGACTCACAAAGATAATAACATAACAAATCTTGTTCCCAATCGTAAAGCAAAATAAGGGACAAGAATACATCAATATCGTAGTACGATATAACACAACATCGCTGGAAGCATAGCATGAAGAACCCGCAGCCCACCCTCGCCGCGCCCGTCCAAACCTCCTCCATCCGTGAAAAGATTTGAAAAGAGTTTGGGGTGAGTACTAGCGCACTCACCGGGTTTTATCATAAATCAAAAGAATCATGATGCAGTTCGTAGCACTTACCTTAGAAGGTTTTAAAACGTAAACCACTTCTAAGTAAGCAAAATAGATTTTTCATTTTTCGATACCGATCCGTTATTATCATATTCCCATCATAGAACCAAGAACCACGGCTCGAACGTATCCCGCCAGCCCATCACATCTCATTCATTCGCCCGAACATATCCAATGCCCCATGCCCGAACGTATCCACCGGCTAACTCGGTGTGGACTTCGTGGGTCAAACTCGCCGTAACCATAACCACCTCATTACCATTTCCGTGGGACTTCCGGGTCTATCCCCTTCGTAACCATAACCACGTGTTCGGGTCTATCCCCTTACGATCAATACTCAAGATGGTGATCAACCCACCGAATAGAGATCCGCACAACCATGATAGAACCATATCTCGATCGTAGAACAAGAATAACTTCATCAAAACATTTTACGGCGCACATGTTTTATTTTGAAATATCGTAGTAAATAACTCAAAATAAGCATATATAACCCAACCCGAATGTATTTAAAACGTTAACCGGAGATATCTACGGATCCGATGACTTCACCGATCGACCGGTAGGTACCGTAACAAGACGGAACAACTTTTGGGGTCACATCCCACAAAGCAAAGCAACATCGTGATCCAAACGAAGATCGAAGCAAAACTAGGGTTTTCACTTTCTCAACCCATATTTGCACTCTCCGGTTTTCAAATCAACTCGATGCGTATGGAAATATATTCGTGGCATCAAGACCTATAATAGGGTACTTTCAAAATATGCATGCATGCAAGTCGACTCAAATCTTAGCAACAAGAAGCTTCAAAAATCGATGCCTATCCTCGATCTAGGATAAACCATCCAAAATCGATGCATGAAAATGGAAACATAAGCAATATGCATAACGATCTAACATGGAATGACAAACTATGTTGAAAATGGATAACCCGGCATGTACTTCCTTTAGAAAACTCAAGCAACGGAAAACATCCCGACATGCGTAAACGCGAAAAATGTAAAACGGAATCGGTACTTTAGTAGAATGCATAGCCCGAACTCAAAACCTAAAGGACCAGAGCTGTGCAGGGGTCTGTCGGCCACCAAATCGGCGGCCAACAGCCACGGCGGCGGCGGCGATTCGGCGGAGGTTCGGCGGCCAAATTGGCCGGCCTCCGGCCGTTTTCCCGTCCCGTCCCTTTAGATTCCCGAGTTCTATGCTATACGATCTACTAAAAGGCGGAATCAAAACAAGAAAAGGACAAAAACAGAAAAACGGGGCTGCCGGGGAGAGGTTGATCGGCGGTGGCTCGGCAAGAGCAAGAATGGCGCCGCCACCGAGCCTCCCTGCCGATCCCCACTCCTCCAGCTCTCTCAGCAGCACTGAGCTGCTCGCTCTTCCGTAAACACAGAGACGAAGGAAATGAACGTTGAAAATGAAGGCCCTAGCCTCCTATTTATAGGAAAGCAGGGTCACAGAATGCCATGCATGCAAGCGCCCTTTTTCGAAAACGCAAAAAGCGACGCAACTTTTGCAAACGGACTCCAAATTTAGCAAACTTAGTACCCATGGACACGAAATAAAATACCGGACACAACGACTATAAACAAGATATGCTTTAAAAGACCAATGAAAAGTCCGGTTTTTCGATAACTTCCCTGAGTGCCAAACCTTCATGGGTGGTCGAAAACTCAGATACTTAGTGTCTATGAATTCATCATAAGACACTCTTCACAACGCCTCGAGGTTTCGTGACGGTCGATCACCGAAACAAAAGTCAACCTTTGACCTTTTCTCAAAAACGTGCCATGCAAAATGTAAGCTTAGAAAAGACGGGTATTACATCCTCCTCCTTAGAAAAATTTCGTCCCGAAATTTCAAACACGTGGAGAAAACAACTCGTGGCATCGAGCCTCGAACTTGTCTTCCAACTCCCACGTAGCTTCCTCCTCTCCGTGGTGATTCCACAACACCTTCACCAACGGAATCGCTTGTTCCTCAATTCCTTCACTTCGCTCCAAGATAGCCACCGGTCTCTCCTCGTAACTCGATCCCGAGCAAGAACCACTGGTCATGCTTGATCACGTGTTTTGGGTCGAACACGCATTTCTCACCGAGAAACGTGAAACACGCCATGAACATCTCCGATGCTAGGCGGCAAAGCTAACCTATAGGCAACGGGCCTATTCTCTCAAGAACTTCGAAGGTCCAACGAACCTCGGTCGAATCTCACCTCGCTTCCCAAAACGAACGACTCTCTCGCTCGGAAACCTTATGAAAACGCGATCTCCGATCATGAATCAAGATCCGACGACGCTTGTCCGCATAGGACTTCGCTCGCCCCGAGCTTCCTTGATCCTTCGCTGATCCGATCGATAACCTCGACCGCCTCACGAACCATCTCGTCCTAACATCTTCCTCTCGCCCACTTCGTCCCAATAAAGTGGCGATCGACACTTCCTTCCGCATAACGCTCATAGGAGCCATTCCTATGGTGGCCTCGATAATCGTTGTTATAGGCAAACCCACCAAAGGTAGTATCTCTTCCCAATTTCCTCCTCTATCGCCACGATCGCCGCAAAGATGTCTTCCAAAACCTCGAATCGCCCTTTCCGATCGACCGTCCGCTTGAGGATGGAATGTCAGACTAAGATTCAGCCTTGGTCCCCATGGCTTCCTCGCAGACTCCTCCAAAACCTCGACGTGAACCTCGGTCACGATCCGACGAATCGATACCGCACACCATGTAACCGCACGATCTCTCTAACGAAAGTCGAGCAAGCTTATCTAACCCGCACGCCATCCGAATCGGTAAGAAATGAGTCGACTTCGCACCATCGACGACAACCCATATAGCGGTGTTTCCTCTCACGACCTTGGAAAACTCACCACAAAATCCATACCGATATGATCCCATTTCCACTGGGATTGGTAGCGGTTGCAACAAACCCGACGGACGCTGATGTACAGCTTTTCACTTGTCGACAAGCCAAACAACGCTCCACAAACGCTGCTACATCCTTTTTCATCCCTTCCCACCAAAAGTTCCTTTTAAGGTCTCAGACATTTTGGTGCTTCCTCGACGAGTCAGATATGGTGCCTCATGAGCTTCACTCATGATTTTATCTCTCAATTCCCTATCGAGTGGCACACATAACCTTCCTCGAATAGTAGCGCTTGTCTTTCGCTCGGAAACCCTTGCTATCTTCTAGCCTTGCTTTCAAACGCATCTTCTCCAGAATTGCCTCCTCGCAAGCACTCACGATGGCTTCTCTCGTGTCCGGTTCACCGTCAAAGTCGCGATGAATCCTTGCACCGATTCCGCGGTGAATCACTTCCAGTGCTAAGCTTCTCAAAATCTCGAATAAGCTCTTTCTCTCATGTAAGAAGATATCCCAACTTCGCCTCGACTTGCGACTAAGGGCATCCGCTACAACATCGCTTTCCCGGGTGATAACCGATAGAGCAATCATAATCCTTCACCAACTCTAGCCATCTCCTTTGCCTCATGTTCAACTCCTTTGTTCAAAGAAGTACTTGAGGCTCTTGTGATCCGTGAAGATCTCACACTTAACTCCATAGAGATAGTGCTCCAAATCTTCAACGCATGAACGATCGCCGCTAACTCCGTGTCGTGAGTTGGGTAGTTCAACTCGCGCGGTTTCAACCGACGAGACGCTGTAAGCTATAACCTTCCTGCTCGCATAAGAACGCAACCTAAACCAAGCTTGATGCATCGGTGTAGACCACAAACCCATCGCTCCTTCCGCACGGCTAACACCGAGCGGTTGTTAGCTTCTTCTTTAACTCGAAACTTGCTTCACAAGCTTCGACCATGAAAACTTGATTCCTTTCCGAGTCAAGGCCATCGGCCTTGCCAACTTCGAAACCCTTCGATGAAACGCCTATAATATCCGCCAAGCCTAGAAAGCTTCAACCTCATTGGCATTAGTCGGAACCTTCCAGCCATTTATCGCTCAACCTTCACTGGGTCGACTTTGATTCCTTCTCGCATACACGATGTGTCCAAGGAACATCACTTCTTTGAGCCAAAACTCGCACTTACTATACTGCATACAACCTCTCTCGCCGTAACGCTTCCGTAACGGCACGGAGGTGTTCTCTATGCAACTCGCATTCTTGGAATAGATGAGAATATCATCGATAAAACCAAGACGAAACTATCCAGACATCGATGGAAAACTCGATTCATCGATCCATGAAGATCGCCGCGCATTGGTCAAACCAAACGGCATCACGATGAACTCAGTAGTGCCCATACCTCGCTCTCGAACGCGGTCTTCGCAACGCCCTCCTTCCCGATCTTCACCGATGGTAGCCCGACCTCAAATCGATCTTAGAGAAGACACTCGCCCTTTGAGCTGGTCAAAAGATCGCCGATCCTGGAAGAGGATATCTGTTTCGATCGTCAGCTTATTCAGCTCGTAGTCAATGCACATCCGCATCGACCCATCCTTCTTCTCGACGAACGTAATCGGCGCCCCCACGGCGACACGCTAGGTCGGATAAAACCTAGATCCAACAGCCCCGCAATCGCGCTTTCAGCTTCTGCAATTCCTTAGGTGCCATTCTCAGATGGTGCCTTTGATATCGGTGCCGCTCCCGGTTCCGCATCAATAGTGAATTCCACTTGTCTATCAGCGGTAAACCCGCAAGTCCTCGAAACACGTCCGGATATTCACACACCATCGCTCCTCTTGCAATCGCTATGCTGTTCATCGCGCCTCGTCAAACTTACCAAGAAAGTTTGACAGCTTCCTTCCCGATCATCCTCACCGCCTTCGGTCGAGATCATCGCACGCAAACACCCATCCTTATGCCGTGGAAACAAACTTCCACTCCTTCGCTGTTCGAAAAGCAACTTCTCTCGAGACAACGATAGTTGCCATGTGCTTTTCCAACCAATCCATGCCAAAGATGACATCGAAATCTTCCATTCCGATGACATGCAAATTGACAAGGACCTTCGCTCACGATTTCTACCTCCGGTTCGGCAAATCTCTTTCGCTTTTAGCACTTCCCGACGGGATGCTAATTTCGTGGTACTGTGATTTCGGTACCAAACCCAACCTCTCACACGCGATTCTCAAACGAAAGAATGTGAGGCTCTCAGATCAAACAAAGCGAAAACGGTATATCACTCATATGGATTATACCGCAAGATTTCCGGAGCTTGAGCGCTCGTCGATGATTCAAGGCGACACCCTTGCTTGCATGCGGTGGCCTTTGGTTTGTCGGCCTAGGTGACCTCCTCGCCCGTTGTTTGTCCTCATGAGCTCGATTCTCCGCATGAGCCGGATGTCGCCATCAAGGCGGCACCGCCGCCCTCCTAACGGACAATCTCGAGCGTAATGTCCAGATTTCTTACAACGATAGCACTCGGTGCTACCTTGCTCGCACTCGCCGAAATGATTCCTTTGGCATTTCGCACCAAGGTTTTTCCACACCGCCGCATGGGTTGGAAATTCCTTCCCAAGGTCGCTTTTCTCACTTGAATGCCTTGATTCCTCGAATCATCGACCGCCTTTCCTCGAACACCGATTGCCTTTCCTCGATCTTCCCATTTCCTCTTACTCTTCCTCCGTCACCGGCTGTCCGGTGGCATCGTTTTTCCTCGGGCAACATTGACTCAATGTTTAATGCCCGGTTCAAGGATCGCGATACGCCGATCTCCCCGATCGACGAGCGAAAATTCGATCTCGGCCCGAGTCCTCTCTCGAACTCGCTCGCCTCGCAAATTTCGCCACTGTGCACGTAGCATAACGTGATGCATTTATTGAACGAGCGATCGCACTTTCGGTGACCGCCCTTCTTCCTCGACGAAGATTCCGTAACTCGTTTTGCTTTCTCTCGCTCGAAACGCCAGCACGCATTTTTCCATGAGTTCTTCCTCGAAATCTTCCCACGATACCTTCCCCACCGCCCCGGTGTTAGAGTCCTTCTCACGGATTCCCACCGTAAATCAGCCTCATCGGTTAGTCGAAAGATCGCGCATTCAGCTTTTCTCGCTTCTTCGCACCGATGTATTCAAGATCCTTTCGTGGATCGATCCAGCTCTCGCCGATCGGTTCGCCGAGACCGCCGAACGTAGGGGATTCTCGCCACGAAAACTCTCGATCGCATGTCCGCGAACCAAAGGTGGTTCCCGGCTTCTTCCACGTTATTGTTCCTCCGTTCCTTGTTCTCGCATTCTGCATCGACGCTTGAAACATTAGAAACGCTTTCGCATAGATAACCGGTATCATCGCATAACATATATCATCACCCATATCACATATCATCACATATATCACATATCACGCACGATCACATATAATCATGCAATCTCGTCAACATATCATCGTTATGCATTTCACATAACATTATCATCACACATCACATAGATCATATATCATCACGGCATAGCTCATATCACATATAAGCATCAAACATAAACATCCCGTCATAGACAAAGTTAGTATCAAGAATATTCAAAGGTCCATGAAGGATCACAAAATACAAGATCAAGGTATGTCACCAAAAGGTCGATATGAGCAAAAGAATCGACTCGTTATCGCAAAAGATGCCGCCTCGTCCATGCTTCTAGCAGATCATGATCGCCACCGCACACACCGACTACCTAGATCTCTCGCCCTCCATATCCGCCCACTATTCTCCGCTCGTCCCAAATGGTTCCATTCTCGCCTCCTCATCCTCTCTTTCCTTCCTATCGTGGCTTGAATTGGCCGCCGCCTGTAAAAGCGATCCCGCATGGAAGCAAGCCTCGTGGGTATGATCCCATCCAAGCCGCGCCTCGATCGCCGAGTATCGTGAAAGCCGTGCTCGAGTCCCTCGCTCGCGCTGCCCTTCCTCAACATGCCCGACCTCATCGTAGTCATCGGCTATCCGATCACCGGTCCTCCGAGTCCTCACCGCCCTCCTCATCCTCCTCCGGTCTTCCTCCTCCTGAGTCTCCTTCCTCGATGCCAACCCGATACGCTCGGTGGCATGAAAATTCCGATCCCGGCCTCTTTCCCGCCATCGCCGGATGGACAATCTCTCGCCCGGAGGTTCCTCGCCAAAATCGCTCCGGTCCTTCGAAGGTAAGGATCGCCGATGGAGGTGTAGTGACCGTGTATCCTCGATGCACCGGTGATCGCCTCGAGCGATGGTCGCTCTCCCAAAGGCTCTTCGGAACATCATCCCTATCATCAACTGGATCGGTCCTCGAACATGCCTTGCTATCACATCCTCCTCGATGGTATACTCGATGATCGGTCCACCGCTCCATACTCGAGCAAATAACTCAAGAAATCCAAGGTAAGGTGTCCGTGATAGATCCCGCTCGAACATCACGTATCCTCGCTTTCTCCCCACGGCCGCCAACCCGCTGGTAGCCTCTCCACAACCGATAGTAAGCCTCATATTCGATACTTTCCCACCGCCTCGGATCTTTCTCCATAATCCAACAAATCTCCCGTAAATACTCCCAACGGCTCATGGACATTCCCGGTACATTCCCCGAACTTACGGATCCGCTCATCCATCCTGTGGATCTTAACCAACGTTGTCCGGGCCATCAATATCCATAAACCTACATGTTAGTTTATCAACATAACAACAAATATTCACGCTTCCTTTTTCTCGCCTCAAATATCCGGGTAATCATGTCTCAAACACATGTTCATTTCAACACATATCAATATCAATATCGATATTTATCATAATAATCACGTAAGCAAATACAGGATTCACTTACAAGCACTCGTTTATCAAAATAAACAAGATTTTCAATCAACAATACATTGCTATGTAAACACATAGACTTACATCAACCATACGTGATCACATCAATCACATCATATCATATAAACGATTTTCACATCACAACAGACAGCCCTTCCGTCCCATCGACAAATCATTTCCACATCCACATCAACACCCAACCATACCACATCCATCTCACCTCAACATCCACATCACGTTTACATCACGTAAACTCTTACCAGGCCAAAACACATGAAACCAAGATCACATCAAGCATCACGTAACCACATAAAGCATCAGCAAATAAACACATACCTCATCCCTTTTTTAAAGGAGGCGGACTGACGGTGAGCTGAGGGTAGTCAGACTGATGAATGCTTAGAAGAACAAGTTCTAAACACTCAATTTCAAGAACGCATATGATATAAAGCAAACAAACCGCTTTGATATCGGATAACAAAGCTAGAGGTCAAAGCCAAGAACCATTGCTCGATACCAAGTCGGTATCGATAACAAAGATAGATGTCGTACCAAGAACACCGCCTGACATTGTCCCGCCCCAATTCCCGAGGGAAGGCACGGATGCCGGGTGTGATTAGGGGGGGGTTAAGAAGGGGAAGAAGGGGATACATATAACATACATGATAAGAAGATGTGACCATGAAATCGGGCAAGATCTCCTCTATAACTAGGACATATCCTCGGGAGGGGTGCACAAACAATCCACCAATGTAATAATATCGATACCATAACCTCGTAAAACATGATCTTGGTTTATAACAAGTAATGCAAGAAAGCAAAATAGCATTACACCCTCGCTGACTAGACCGTCAACCACATAGCATGCTCATATCGAGACTCACAAAGATAATAACATAACAAATCTTGTTCCCAATCGAAAGCAAAATAAGGGACAAGAATACATCAATATCGTAGTACGATATAACACAACATCGCTGGAAGCATAGCATGAAGAACCCGCAGCCCACCCCTCGGCGTCGCCTCCCAAATTCTCCTCCATCCGTGAAAAGATTTGAAAAGAGTTTGGGTGTAGTACTAGCGCACTCACCGGGTTTTATCATAAATCAAAAGAATCATGATGCCGTGTTCGAGCACTTACCTTAGAAGGTTTTAAAACGAACCACTTCTAAGTAAGCAAAATAGATTTTTCATTTTCGATACCGATCCGTTATTATCATTACTCCCATCATAGAACCAAGAACCACGGCTCGAACGTATCCCGCCAGCCCATCACATCTCATTCATTCGCCCGAACATATCCAACCACCCCATGCCCGAACGTATCCAAATGGCTAACTCGGTGTGGACTTCAGGTCAAACCCGTCGTAACCATAACCACCTCATTACCATTTCCGTGGACTTCCGGGTCTATCCCTTCGTAACCATAACCACGTGTTCGGGTCTATCCCCTCACGATCAATACTCAAGATGGTGATCAACCCACCGAATAGAGATCCGCACAACCATGATAGAACCATATCTCGGATCGTAGAACAAGAATAACTTCATCAAAACATTTTACGGCGCACATGTTTTATTTTGAAATATCGAGTAAATAACTCAAAATAAGCATATATAACCCAACCCGAATGTATTTAAAACGTTAACCGGAGATATCTACGGATCCGATGACTTCACCGATCGACCGGTAGGTACCGTAACAAGACGGAACAACTTTTGGGGTCACATCCCACAAAGCAAAGCAACATCGTGATCCAAACGAAGATCGAAGCAAAACTAGGTTTTCGACTTTCTCAACCCATATTTGCACTCTCCGGTTTTCAAATCAACTCGATGCGTAAGGAAAATATATTCGTGGCATCAAGACCTATAATAGGGTACTTTCAAAATATGCATGCATGCAAGTCGACTCAAATCTTAGCAACAAGAAGCTTCAAAAATCGATGCCTATCCTCGATCTAGATAAACCATCCAAAATCGATGCATGAAAATGGAAACATAAGCAATATGCATAACGATCTAACATGGAATGACAAACTATGTTGAAAATGGATAACCCGGCATGTACTTCCTTTAGAAAACTCAAGCAACGGAAAACATCCCGACATGCGTAAACGCGAAAATGTAAAACGGAATCGGTACTTTAGTAGAATGCATAGCCCGAACTCAAAACCTAAAGGACCAGAGCTGTGGCAGGCTCGTCGGCCACCAAACGGCGGCCAACAAGCCACGGCATCCGCGATTCACGGCGGTTCGGGCCAAATGGTCGGCCTCCTGCTTTTCCCGCCTCGTCCCTTTAGAATCCCGAGTTCTATGCTATACGATCTACTAAAAGGCGGAATCAAAACAAGAAAAGGACAAAACAGAAAACGGGCTGCCGGGAGAGGTTGATCGGCGGTGGTGGCTCGGCAAGAAAAGAATGGCGCCGCCACCGAGCCTCCCTGCCGATCCCCACTCCTCCAGCTGGCTCAGCAGCAGCACTGAGCTGCTCGGCTCTTCCGTAAACACAGAGACGAAGGAAATGAACGTTGAAAATGAAGGCCCTAGCCTCCTATTTATAGGAAAGGTGGGTCACAGCAATGCATGCAAGCGCCCTTTTTCGAAAACGCAAAACGCGACGCAACTTTTGCAAACGGACTCCAAATTTAGCAAACTTAGTACCCATGGACACGAAATAAAATACCGGACACAACGACTATAAACAAGATATGCTTTTAAAGACCAATGAAAAGTCCGGTTTTTCGATAACTTCCCTGAGTGCCAAACCTTCATGGGTGGTCGAAAACTCAGATACTTAGTGTCTATGAATTCGTCATAAGACACTCTTCACAACGCCTCGAGGTTTCGTGATGGTCGATCACCAAAACAAAAGTCAACCTTTCGACCTTTTCTCAAAAACGTGCCATGCAAAAATGTGCTTAGAAAAGACGGTATATACATCAAGGTTTCCACCATGAGTGTATGTCGTTGGTTAAAGGTACTAAGGGTAGGCGCCTTTTAGGTTGTCACGTACACCAGGCCCCCACCCTTACCTTAGGTTTTAGGACTAAGTACAGAGGCCCCCGCCTTGCCCCCATGCCAAGACAGGTCCCTAACTAGGTTATCCCGCCCAACAACACTGACTCACTAGACACCCAAATAGCGAGGCGGTCCAGGGTGGCTCAGCCCTTACCCAAGGCCGATGACTACAATCACCCACTCGAGCCGCACTTCCCGGGATAAAGAGACACTCGATGTCTTACTTCGGCTATTGCTTGTAGCTACTCCTTCCCCCAAGGCTACCGACCGAGTTAAAGCTTAAGGAAAGGAATAGCATGGGTGTAAAGACCTAGAGCTTCGGGAACACCCACTCAAGGTTCTAAGGACCTTTAGACCTCACGACTCTCATGACCTCGACTCAACGTGCTTCACCCCGAGCCCAACCAAACCGACTACTCACGCATAATCGACACAAACACAAAAGCAATAAACAAGAACATAATCGAAACCATACTTGAATATAAAATCAAATGCAAAGGAAATGCTATCTCTGGCAAGCAATTGCTCGAGTAGAGATAAAATACATAATATAAATGTTTGCCCGTAGGACTTGTTCTTCTTCCTCACCAATCACTCATGAAAACCAAAGAGAAATATGAAAGAGAAAATTGCAGAGAGGATTTCGGACTTGATGCTCTCACCCTCCAACCGATTGTGTAGAGTTGGTTGTAATTCTTGTGTGGGAGCCTAAGTTGCTCCTCTTTGTCTTGGTCAGCGCACGCATCTTGAGGCAGCAGGTGGTGAGGGCAGCAGCTGGCTTGGGCTCTGGACACCGATGGGGACTCCTCTGGCTTCAGTCTGGACAGGTTTGTCTCATCCCAGATGCTGTAGGTTGACCTTTCCCTTTTCGGCAAAAATCAGTCATGTGGCAGAGAAGGACCTTGCCCAGAATCTTCTCATTTGCGTGCAAGTCTGCCAGAGTCCTTGTCTACGTTCCCCAGCTGCATTCTGAGTTTACCCTCTGTTCCTTGCACAGTTCCTCGTCCTTTTTCCGCTCTTCCTTGACTCGATTATTCTCTTGGCTTCACGTCAGCTCGTTGGTCAGGCTCAGCTCCCATGCGGTACCGTGTCTTGGCAAGAGGTCAAAATGCTTTGCCAAGGTAATCTTCGGGATTTTACCTCTTTCACAGGAGGTGGCCTGACCTTGCCCAAGGTCCGTCTCAACCTGCAGCACCCAAAACGTGTCCTCCCAGACACAAACACAAACAAAGAACACACAGAAATGTACTCTGTCTAGGGCAAGGATTACCCCAAAAAGAGCACGAAAAAAGGGCTCGTCAGAGGCATAAGAATGGTAAGCCACATATGCTCGAACCTAGAACTTGGACTAGGCTCACTTAAGGTCTTGACAGATAACCTTCATGTCATACCTATGATAGATGTGGACATAATCCTAGGAATGGATTGGTTAACCGAATATAATGCGACCATCCTGTGTAATGAAAGGAAAATTTCTTTCCAACATCCCGGAGAGAAACCTACAGACTTTTCACGGGATTAGCATGGGGAGGAGAGTCCCAATCATATCCGTACTACAAGCAAGGACATTGTTGAATAAGAAAGAGAACCACGCCTACCTAGGCTATCTCCAAGAGGAAGAGCAGAATGAGAGAAGGATAGAAGACGTCCCGATCGTGAAGAAGTATCCCGATGTATTTCCAGACGAACTACTTGGATTATCGACAAATCGATAGATCGAGTTCACGATCGACCTCGAACTAGGTTCTACCCCTGTGTCAAAAGCCACATACCGGATGGCACCAAAGGAACTTGAGGAATTAAAGATCCAGCTACAAGAACTCTTGGAGTTAGGTTTTATTAGACCTGGTGTGTCTCCATGTGGAGCACCTGTCCTTTTCGTGAAGAAGAAGGATGGCACACTGAGAATGTGCATAGACTATCGAGAGTTAAACAAGATAACTCTTAAGAATAAGTATCATTTACCCCGAATTGTTGATCTGTTTGATCAGCTTAAGGGAGAATGAGTCTTTTCAAAGATAGATCTAAA
Source organism: Salvia rosmarinus (assembly GCA_036937905.1). Taxonomy (NCBI): domain Eukaryota; kingdom Viridiplantae; phylum Streptophyta; class Magnoliopsida; order Lamiales; family Lamiaceae; genus Salvia; species Salvia rosmarinus. Next base: position 42,723,982 of record CM072816.1, on the reverse strand, counting down.
GTCGGGATACCATCAACTAAGGATTAGACCAGATGATGTACCTAAAACGGCTTTCCGTATAAAGTATTGACATTTCGAATTCATCGTTATTCCCTTTGGACTTACAAATGCCCCAATAGTATTTATAGATATCATGAATAGGGTATTTCACCCATACTTAGACAAATTTGTCTTAGTATTCATAGACGATATCCTAATATACTCCAAGAATAACCAAGAACACAAAGAGCATTTGAGAACTGTGCTGCAAACATTGAGGCAAGAGCAACTCTTTGCCAAGTTTAGCAAGTGTGAATTATGGTTAGGCGAGGTGACACTCTTAGGTCACATTGTGTCCGCCGAGGAAATCAAAGTAGACCCCTCGAAGATCGATATTATTCGAGAATGGGAATCACCAAAGAACCCGAATGAAATTCAGAGTTTCTTAGGACTTGCCGGCTATTATCGGAGATTCATCGAAGGATTTTCAACGATAGCCCGACCCATGACCCAACTGTTGAGAAAATGAATCAAGTACACTTGGACCGCCGAGTGTGAGGCTAGTTTCCAGAGATTGAAGGAGTTGCTAACAACAAAGACTGCATCGCGATGCACCAAGCAAATAAGGAGTACACAATCTACACGGACGCTTCGAAGAATGGACTAGGATGTGTTCTGATGAAAGAAGGCAAGGTTATTGCTTATACTTCAAGGCAATTATGCCTACACGAGTTGAACTATCCTACGCACAACCTGGAATTAGCAGCGGTCGTACATGCCTTAAAGATTTTGAGGCACCATCTCTATGGAGTTAGATGTGAGATCTACACTGAACATAAAAGCCTGAAGTACTTCTTTGAACAAAAAGATCTTAACATGAGGCAACGTAGATGGTTAGAACTAGTGAAAGATTACGAATGTGGTATCAATTACCACCCAGGCAAGGCTAATGTTGTAGACGATGCTTTGAGTCGCAAATCCCACCCTAGTTTGGGATGTCTCCTCAGTCATGAGGACACACTTATAAAGGAATTTCAGAAGATGAATATCGAACTCATGAACCCGTCTCAGACGATAGAAGGCTGTATTGCAACGTTGATTGCAATCCCGGACTTAAGAGCCCAAATCTTAGAAGCTCAGAGGTAGAGCAAGAAGCTAGACGAAGTACGAGCCAAGATCAAGGAAAACAACCATAAATATTTCAAAGAAGCAACAAAAGACGTTTTATTGTATGACGGGAGAGTGTGTATCCCAGAAGACGAAGGGCTTGAGAGCGAAATCTTGAAAGAAACCCATGAGACTTCTTACACCGCACACCCCTTGAAGCACCAAAATGTACCAAGATCTAAAGGAGAAATTTTTGTGGGATGGAATCAAGCGAGATGTAGCTTTGTTCGTAGAACGTTGTTTGACGTGTCAATAAGTGAAGACACTCCACCAGCGATCGTATGGAACCTTACAACCATTGGACATACCAGAATGGAAATGGGATGATATAGCCATGGATTTTGTTACTAGGCTACCCAAATCACGAAGATGAAATACCGCTATCTAGGTCATCATTGATCGTTTAACCAAGAGCGCGCATTTTCTACCAATTCCGATAACACATGGATCAGACAGACTAGCACAGTTATACGTTCATGAATTCTTTTACATGGAGTTCCGAAGACTATCACGTCTGATAGAGATTCAAAATTCACATCCAGATTTTGGACGAGCTTGCAAAAACAATTGAGAACTCGACTACATTTCAGTACCGCGTTCCACTCACAAACAGACGGACAATCTCAGAGGACCATTCAAACACTTGAAGACATGTTGAGAACTGTTGTCCTCGATAGAGGAGAAAGTTAGGAACAAGTGTTACCACTTGGGGAATTCACCTACAACAACAGTTACCAAGCAACTATTGGAATGGCCCCGTATGAAGCGCTTTATGGAAAGAAATGTCGATCACCACTTTACTGGGATGAAGTGGGAGAAAGAAGAGTATTAGGACCTAACTCTGTGGGAGAGATGATCGAGATTGTGAGATAGATCCGCCAACGGATCAAGGAGGCCCAAGACCGACAGAAGTCATACGCCGATAAACGTCGCACAAAACTGCATTTTGAAGTGGGAGACAAAGTCTTCTTGAAGATTTCTCCATCAAAAGGAATCTTGAGATTCGGAATCAAGGGAAAGCTGCGACCACGTTTCATAGGACCAAATGAAATTTTGGAAATGATAGGGCCAGCAGCTTACAAACTGGCATTACCGCCAAGCTTTGGGAACGTGCACAATGTGTTCCACGTTTCGCAGCTCAGGAAGTACATACATGACCCAATCCATGTAATATCACCGACAGACATTGTCCTCGATGACAATATGAGCTATGTGGAACTGCCTACAAAAATCTTGGATCGACGCACCCAAAAGCTAAGGAACAAAGAGATACCGTTAGTAAAAGTTCTATGGCGACACCATGGATAAGAAGAAGCAACCTGCGAACTTGAATCAGCTATGAAAGAGAAATACCCAGATCTTTTCCAAGGTTAGCAAATTTCGGGACGAAATTTATTTTAAGGGGGATGGTATGTAATAACCCGAAAAATTTAAAACTTTTATTAATGATACTTAAACCAATGATTGGTGTTTCTTAAACCTTAATTATGTTTAAGGTAACCAACGAAACGAATTAGCATCGATTCGAAGATCGAAAACTAGTGACTAGTCCTACCGGATTAGGGTTTTCTAAATAGCCTCAACATAGAATGAAATATAGAGAATAAATCTTGACAAAAGGATTTCATTTCTAGAATCCTCTCACGAAAACATGTGAGATGCCAAAGAATGAGAATTTTTGGGCATGCTTACCTGGTCAGCCTTAAAAGCACTATTCACGAGCCGAATCAACTTCCAAATCAGTGCTAATCATGGAAATTAATGATAGCAATCAAAATCATGGAGGAATATATTATTTTGAATTTAGAATTCATAAGAATAAATTTCTGAACGAAATTCCTGAAGAACTTAACCGAATGCCGGGAATATATACCGAAAAAACCCTAAACTGATCCGAACGAACCAAAACTCGAACCAAGGGTCTAAATCATTAAGAAATGATTTATAAGACTCAAATTAATTATGAAAGCTCAAGAATTCAATAAAATTTTGAATGAGCATAATTTAATCACGGAACGTTGTTTTTCCACGATAACTCGGAATTGACTTATCGAATGTCATCCGAACTTCATGAAATTATTATAAACTATGAAATAAGTCTTTTTAAGTATAGTTAAGAAAATAAAACCTTAAGGTTCCGAGAAATCAATCAAAAGCGCGTTAAAACTTAAAGAGTCGGTATTAACATGCCAAATCGGGTAATTTGACCATTCCTCCTCCCAACTACCACCAAGACCTCCCCAAATGAGCTAACAACAGCTCTTTAGGCTGCAAACACAGCAGCATTTCGTCCATTAGCCCCTCTCACTTTGAGAACCCATTTTCTCTCTCTAAATTCAAATTCTCCCTTTTGTTCTTCCAACTTTCTAAGCTTTAATCCCCCATTTCAAAACCATTCCAACTCTCAAAATCAGTTTATAAGATCATAAAAAGGTAGTATTTATCATCCTCTTCAATCCTAATGGAGTGGAATTTTTTTTAGAATTTTTTTAATTTGAAACCCTAATTTCGAACCATTTCAATTTAGTAGCTTTTGTGCCACCAAATGCTCTCAATACATGAATGAAATATTCTTCAAAATATGTTATAAGGCTATTTTTAAAATTTGGGGATTTTTGGAGCATGTTTGTTATTTTTTTTATTTTGTTATAATTTCTTTTTATAGGGGATAAAGCATGCTTTTGTGAATATTATTTGATATTGTTGCTTGTTGATGTGTTAGGAGCATGTAGAATAAATATGAGAATTTTTGGAATTTTCTTGTATTTATTTTGATTTTATTTGTTGGAAAATAGTTGAGGTATAGTGTTTAATATATGATATGAACATCATATATTAATCTTGAAATTATTGAAACACTACTCCTATTTTTCACAAATGGGCAGAATTTATTTAAGTATTTTTAAGCCATTGTTTGATTTTATTTGTTGAGAAATAGTTGAGATATAGTGTTTAATATATGATATGAACATCATATATTAATCTTGAAATTTTTGAGACACTACTCCTATTTTTATGAAAAGGCCGAAATTATGTATAAATATTCTAAGATTTATTTGATTTTTATTTGTTGAAAATAATATGATATGTGATGTTTAGAAATAATATGAACCTAATATGTATTGTTGGGAATTTATTGAACACATATACAATATATGTGTGAGGACAAAAAGAATTCTAAGCATTTAGTTCATATTATAAATATTTAGTTGAGGTTTAAAGTTAGTATTACCTGTTTATTGCATATTATAAACATATGGTTAAGTGAAAGTAATTTATTGAATATATATGTATATATATTATAATTACCGAAAATATAAATGTAATAAAAAGCATGTGTTTTAATTTTAATGTATGATATGAGATGATATTTCATGTTTAATGTATGATATGAGCATGATTTGATTTTTGTGGAATTTATTGAACACCAAAGTTCAATAAATTGAAATTGCCGAAAATATAATGCTTATTTACTCATGGTTTAAAATTTTATTTGATGATATGGAGTTGGTAATTAAATTCTATACTATGATAGGAGTATAACATGATTTTATTGAAATTTATTGGATACTTATGCTAATTATTGCTAATTATAAAAAACATAGCAAAATGGTTAAGTATAATTTGATTTTAATTGTGAATGATGCCATGGTAGTTAATCTATAAGTTTAGAATAAATGGTTGTGATTATGATGAATGAATGGAACACTCATGCACACATACACAATGGTTGTGTATTATGTTATAAATTAGGGTTTTCTAATGCTTTAGTATAGTTTATGTCGTGTATGGAATGGTTATGTTTATGCTGTGCCGACAAACATAAAACCCCAAACGTAAACAACATAGTACTTTATGTACGAGAATCCAAAAGAAATTGACAAATTTCAATAACTTAAGAAGGAATTAATGAGAATCGAAGTTACAAATTTGGGTTTTCTATTAATAATAGGATACTCAAATGTGAGTTCCTAAGTTAAAGAAACCAAAAGCCGAGTTACAACGTTAATACTCAATAATGACAACCTAATACGATGTTAGATTGAGCGTTAAGACAACTCGACAATGAATAGAGATTTTACAACTTATATAATCTTCGACGAGTTAAGAGGAATAAACAATGTCGTAAAGTGTAAGCAAAGATTCGAACATAAGATGTCGATCCTTATGTCTCAAAGGTCGAGTTAATATTTTCGAAGAACTTCATCTATTCCTAAGTACTTACTTACATGATAGTATGTGATCACTTGAACCATAAATCAAGGCTCCCATTTATTCGTCGTGTTAATACGACAAGCCGTCAAGCATAACCTACTAGGACGTAACTATAATTGTTAAGTCTAGTTATTGGCTTGAGAATATCCTAATATATCAATCATAACTTGAATATTAACAATCTATAACGTAATAACCTTTAGAAGAACACTAAGGTTAGAGTCGAGGCTAGACTCGGAGTATATGACTCATAAGTTGAGGTTCGTCTATGAAAGATGAAGGAATATAGTTTGGGAATCGAGAATGTAAGATAATAGAAACTTATCTTAAAACCATCATATGAAATCACAATGAAACCCTAATTGGGAACTTTAAGTCGTAATTTATAAACGACCTTCGATCGATAGAAAGAATCTAAGAAATGCTATTTTCTTATGAAGGGTTTGATCGTACGTAGTCGGCAAGGAAGGACAATCACACCTGCTCACTTAGAACCACTAGTTTTGGATTAGCAGGTGGGCTCTCTTGAAACAAAATGATATGCATATCTCAAAGCATGATTTACAAAAGCTTTATGAAATACTATTGCATAAACTGTTATTGACTGCCAAATGTTTACGTTTTGTTGTGATCCTATCTGAGATTGGTATATCCAATGTGGTATGTGAATGAGTTGGTCCACCAACGTTAAAAAAGGGTAACGATCGGATCTGACTTAGTTAAGGACTAACTCGGATTGTGTACACGTGTGACTGTGTGTTAAGGTTAGCTACCTCGACCGGTCACGGCGACTATGTGTAGGTGGCCACCTCCATAGTGCGTGAATTGGATGAACGAATGATCAGATATGGAACAACGTGGATGAAATAGTTCGGCCGAACGCTTTTTGAAAATGATAAAATGTTTGATAGGCATGAGTCTTTCAACTAAAATCCGCATGTGCTATTGTGGGCAGTTCAATAACTTACAAAAAAAATGTTTTCGATAATGAGTCCACTGAGTACTTTTGTACTTAGCCCTGCATCTCGTTTTTGATATGCAGGTTGAGCAGGGATTGATGATGGGTGCGAGGCGGTGCAGAGTGGTAGTTGTTTTGTTGCTTAGTAGAAAGGATTTCTAGAACCTTGGACATGTATCTTCATATGCATGTCCACACGTTTATTGCTGCCTAACTCTGATATTATTTTGGTGTCTTGACTATAACTGTTTTCCATTATCGTATTGAACTTGAGGTCGTACTTCATTCCTTAAATTGCGCTCTGATTGGGTTGTCTTTGAACATTGAACATTTTGGTAAGTCCTTCTGTGACTTGAGTTTGTATTGAACAGCTTATTCCTTTTAGCCTATGCATTATTAAGTAGTTAAATGGTTAATTTTATCGATTAGTTATGTATATATCCGCTGTTGTTTTATATCAGTGACGATCCATATGATCCGTACTTCTTTTAGAAGTCGGGTCGTCACATAAATCCTAGCCCTTATGATGTTGGAATTTTGATTTTATTTGATCAATTTGACTTCATATTTGGATTCTATGATATGAATAAAGCCTAAAATGATTTATTCGGATTTTTCGGCCAACGTATTCGAAAATTGAAAAAATTTAGTTTGACGTCAAGTTTGAGTTTTCAATGCTAAAGCTTTGATCTTTGAGTTTTGATGGTTGATTAATGATATTTGACGATAGTTGAGCATGTATAGAAGTTCGTCTAAGTTAGACGACGTCTTGCGCAATTGTTGACGTCGGACATAAGCTGCGTCTTAAGGGGTCGTTAGGTTTTTGACTAAGGTTGAATGGTTTAAGCTTGTTGTCGAGTTTTCTATGCTCGTTTAGTCATATGAGGCTTCGTTAAGTCTTGTTATATGTTAAGACGTTAGAGGATGCAATGACCCGAATGTTTATTGACCTTAGCGTCTTGTGTATTGAGAAAATATAGTCGTATCGACGACTAAGATAAGCTATGTTCTTGTTTGGTTCTTGATAGGCTTTTATACCGTTTTATGTGGATTGATGGACCAAGTGAGAAGAAGAAAGATATGAAAGACAAAAAGTACAGTCGTCGAGTGACTATCTCCAGGTGGGTATAAATATTTTCTATAATGATATGTTCTGCTTTGATATATATTTTCAAAATGATATGATATGCATTTACTTGCAAAGTTTCAAAGTTAAATGACTTGCCTGTTTTGAGCATGAGCATGAGCACGATGCATATACCTATCCACGAAAAAGAAAGAAAGAAAGTATGAATGAAAGAATGTACCGACGTCGGGTATGACCATAGTTGGCAACCTTCGGGACCAACTCGGGTATGTGGTGTTAAGGTGTGTTTGAGGAGGAGGCTTACTCCTCGGATCAACACAAAGAAAGAAACTCTATGGATATGGGAAGGAAAAGTTATCGGCCGACATGAGACATGCATATGCATATTTTATGATGCTATGAAATGAAAGCAAGTAAGTGTTTATTATGATGATGCATGCACAGGTTATTTCACTAAAACCTCTGTGCATTGCTAATGTTATGGCAAGTCAAGTTTATAGCCCTAAGGGCAATGTTTTAAATGTTTTCGGCGTATACCCACTGAGTGCAATTTTTGTACTCACGCCATGCATGTATTTCTAAATGTGCAGGTTGAGCTCGAGAGGATGTTGGAATCGAATGTTGTGCAAAGGAACTTCTCTAAATAATTTGATCCATGATGATATTGATGAATTGTTGATGTTATTCGGTTGAAGTTATCATGTTTTGATGCCCTGAGTTTTATGTCTTCATACATAATTCTCAGCCACACTTTCCGTTACCGAACTTTGGCCTTTACCTGCTTAAGAGTTTTGTTACTCTAAATTGATCATAATCTTGACGGTAGTCCTTATTTTATTGATATGATCTCGGCATTGTTGTTATAATGTCGACTTGATTCTGAAAACATGGATTCATTGAAATGCCTCTATGAACAACGATTTACTTAAAGGTCCAGAAATGTTATTGTTGAATCCAATATGATATATAATGCCTTGGAAACATTGTCGAATCATGCTTGAAACTTGGATAAATTTCTTACGTTGTCGAAGCATTGCTTGAATACGTATATTCTCGATATTAGTTATCCTATCTTGATTATCCGTCCTTAGCCGATGTTATTTTTCATTAGAACTTCTATTATGGTTTGAGGACCTATAATCAACCTTTGTCAAACTCCATTACACTTCTTTGAACCATAAATGTTTGATTCCTTTGTGACGAAAGTTGAGGTCACACATTGCTATTGATATGAATCATTGGTCACATTTGTTGATATTGATTATCAGAAGTTATAGAATTTCCTTCCTAACCCCACATCACGACCTAATTACTTGTTTAAGTAGTCGGGTCTTGACAAGTTACTTCGGTGTTCTTCAAGTTTTTAATTCCGCTGCTTTACTCTATGTATGGATAACAGTATACATAACAGTTTTGTGTCTAGGCGAAGCAACACTTTCAGCTTTGATCTTTGGATTTTAATGGTTGATTAGTGATATTTGATGATAGTTGAGTATATATAGATGTTCGTTGATGTTGGATGACGTCTCACGTGATTTTTGACGTCGGACATAAGGTATGTCTTAAGGGGTTGTTAGGTTTTTTGCTAAGATTAGATGGTTTAAGCTTGTTATTGAGTTTTCTATGCTCGTTTAGACATATGAGGCTTCATAATGTCTTGTTATATGTAAGATGTTAGAGGATGAAATGACCCAAGTGTTTATAGACCATAGTGTCTTGAGATCAAGAAGTTATAGTCGTATCGACGACTAAGATAAAAGTTATGTTCTTGTTTGGTTCTTGATAGGCTTATATGGCACTTTATGTGGATTGATGGACCAAATAAGAAGAAGAAAGAAGTGAAAGACAGAAATTACAATCCTCGAGTGACTGTCGCCAGGTGGGTATAAATATTTTCTAAAATGATATGTTATGCTTTATATATTTTCAAAATGATATGAAATGCATTTATTTGCTAAGTTTCAAAGTTGACTGACTTGCCTGTTTTTTAGCATGAGCATGAGCACGATTCATTTACCTATCCACGGAAAAGAAAGAAAGAGAAAGAAAGAAAAGAAAAGAAAGAAAGAGAAAGAAAGAAAGAAAAGGAAAAGAAAGAAAGTATGAATGAAAGAATATACCGACGTCGGGTATGGACCTTCGGGTCAAGGCGTGTTTGAGAAGGAGGCTTACTTCTCAACACAAAGAAATAATCTGTGGTTATGGGAAGAGAAAGTTATCGGCCGACATAGACCATGCATATGCATATTTTTATGATGCTATGAATATGAAAGCAAGTAAGTGTTTATTTACGATGCATGCACAGGTTATTTCACTAAAACTCTTGTGCGTTGCTAATGTTATGGCAAGTCAATCCTATAGCTCTAAGAGCAATGTTTTTATGTTTTCGGCGTATACCCACTGAGTGCATTTTTGTACTCACGCCCTGCATGTATTTTTAAACGTGCAGGTTGAGCTCGAGAGGATGCTGGAATCGAATGCTGTGCAAAGTAGCTTCTCTAAATATTTGACTCATGATGAAAATGTTCAAATGTTGATGTTGTTCATTTGATATTAGCGTGTTTCGTTGCCCAGAGAGTTATGTCATCATACATAATTCTCAACCACACTTCTCGTTGTCGAACTTTGGCCTTTACCTGCTGTTATGTTTTGTTATGCCGAGTCGACTGAACTAATCTTGATGACAGTCTTGTTTTATTGATATGATCTCGGCATTGTTGATATGATGTCGACTTGATTCTGAGAACATGAATTTTTTAAATTCTATATGAACAAGGATTTACGGGAATATCTAGAATTGTTTTAGATGAATCCAATATTTTATATAATGTCTTGGAATCATTGTCAAATTTTGCTTTAAACCGTTGATAAATCTTTATTATTGTCAAAGCATACTTGAATAAGTATATCCTTGGTATTGGTTATTCCATTGTGATTGTTTGTCTTCGACCGTAGTTCTTTTTCACTTAATTCTTCATTGTGATTTAAAAACCTAGAATCATCCTTTGTCAGACTCCATTCTACCTATTTTGACTATAAACATTTGATTCTTTCATGATGAAAGTTGATGTTACATATTGTTGTTAATAAGAATTATTGGTCACAATTGTTGTTATTGATTACCAGATTTCTTTCTTAACCCAAGTCACGGCCTAATTACTTGACTAATTACTTGGTTAAGTGGTCGGGCTATGACAGAATGGTATCAGAGCGGTTTTGAATTCTGAACCTATGAGCCTTTGTACATTTGTGCAGTTTATGCACAATTTTGAATTTTGAACCGGTAAATCCTTGTGAATTTTGTGCAGTTGTGCACAGTTTTGAATTCTGGGCTTGTAAATCCTTGTGAACTTTTGCACAGCTGAGCACAGTTTTGAATTCTACATTTGTAAACCTTTGCGAATCCTTGTGCAACCTTTGCGCTGTCTTGAATTCTAAATTCATGAATCTTTGTAAGTCTTGTGCAGTTTATGCATTTTGAGCATATGAATTCTTTTTAGTTGACTCTGTTTGAGAATTTGAGTTATGGAGTCAGTTGTTTGACTCTATCTTGAGAATCTGAGTTATGAAATCAGTTGTTTGATTCTGATTTGAGATTATGAGTTAAAGAGTCAGTTGTTCTTAAGAGAAGCTCAGCATTCGATTTCATCATCTCTAGCTCACCAGGTAAGAGCTTATGCTTATGAGTAGATGATTGAGTATGTGCTTTATTTGTATGAATTGAGTTGATGTTGAGTATATGCTTTATTGAATGATTGCTATATGTGAATATATGTTTGAAATAAGCTATTGCTTATGAGCTAAAGTTGAAAAGAAATCCTGAGAAGAGACGACAGAGCAACATGAATATGTTTTCTGCAAGTGCTAGAGCATTCTTTTTATCTAAGATGGCGATAACCGTCCGGACAGCTGGGAAGAGTATGACTTGTTAGTCATCATCTCGTTTGTGTTATTACGTTTATCGTCATTTCATTTATCGTTATTACGTTTGTCGTTGTTTCGTTTATCGTCATCAGCAAAGATCAGAGAACGTTTCTATCCATGTACACCAGATGAGCAGCTTACCTTGGGCGAATATTTCGCTCAATTACATTGCTTATGGGAAGAGGTATATGATCACGGTACATCGGGATTAAATGGAATACTTCGGTTGAATTCTTTATTGCCTGAGAAGTGGCAAGTTTGGGCTACTACTGTTGCCATTAATAATATTAAGCCTGGTTTTGTAGCTTCTGAGCAAGCTGATTTTCCCAGACTCCTAGCTATCATCAGTTCTCAGGATTATGTACTCTTGAATCCCCTTTTGACTCTTTTTTCCCTGTGGCCAACTTTATCTCACTTATTCATTAATTTCAGCTGGCTTATAAGTTTTCTTTTATACCTAATGAAAAAAGAACATTGAACCCATTGATGTTGATTCTACTACCCTAAGTTTGATGCTAGTACCGATACTCTAGAAATAGAGTCTTCTTTGCTAGATACTCAGCTATTTATGCTAATTGAGTCTGATATAGATCCTATACAGTTTGATTACTCTTATCTTGATACTGAGATGTTTCCGATTCAGTCTGTTCTATTTTCTCATGTTTCTGAGACTCTTCCTTTGAAGATTCGAGAAGAGACTCAAGCTAGTTTATCGAGACTCCAGATGTCTCAAGATCTTTTATGTCTAAACCCGAGTTTTACCAGTTTTTGGCACAGCATAGCTACAGTCCCTAGATATCAGTCAAATGTCTTTTGTGACTGATTTTGACATCCTTTACCCTGGAGTCGTTCTCGTGTACTCATTTTCTGATTGTGCTATTGATTTGCTATCTCCTGAGATTGAGAAAGATTGTAGAGATGCCAGACTCCTATGAAGTCATTGATGACAGTGAAGACAGAGTAATAGAGATGGAAGAAAAGAATGATGACGATGATAGCCTATCGTGGACATATGGATGTATATATATATATATAGCTTAGTGACGTCTATAGATATTTTTAAGCTGTGGTAGCGTGCTTAAGAAGCCATATCGGATATGTTTTGCCGAGATGCCAAATTATCTATATGCCTGAAAACCCCAGATTGCAAAGTTTCCCAACTTTTGTAAAAAGTCCTCAAAGAGGCAATTTTTCTTCCCTTAATATATATGATCATTTTGCTATCCAGCTGTGTTATTTCATATCATAACCTTGTGATAAAAAATTATGAAGATCCTTGAGACATAAGTCTGTTTGTTGAATGAGAACATTTTTCCCGTTTCTGATAAACTAAACATGCTGCATTTTGGCATTTGTTTGCAATGTGGTATGCCACCCAGAAGAAGAAATCCTCATCTTGAAGAGGAAGAATAAGAAAGTGCAAATTCTTCTCAAAATTTACCTGTTCCTTCTTTCCTTTAAACCGATCGTAGAATTGCAGAGTTTTTCTGAGTCAGAATCCTCCATCTTTTAAGGGAGTTAGTAGCCCAGCTGATGCTGAATAATGAGTTCGCTCGGTAAAGCGAGTTCTCAAGTTTCTGGAGTGCTCTGATCGAGAGTGTCTCCTATATATGTATATCGTTTTAGTTAAGAGGGTTTGCAATGTGGTATGCCACCCAGAAGAAGAAATCCTCATCTTGAAAAGGAAGAATAAGAAAGTGCAAATTCTTCTCAAAATTTACCTGTTCCTTCTTTCCTTTAAACCGATCGTAGAATTGCAGAGTTTTTCTGAGTCAGAATCCTCCATCTTTTAATGGAGTTAGTAGCCCAGCTGATGCTGAATAATGAGTTCGCTCGGTAAAGCGAGTTCTCGAGTTTCTGGAGTGCTCTGATCGAGAGTGTCTCCTATATATGTATATCGTTTTAGTTAAGAGGGTCTGCAGATTTCTGGTGAGAAGCACATCATAAAGTTATTTCTCCTGAGATCTCTATCATGTATGAAGCTGACGAATTAGCTCGAATATATGCCCTCAAGATAGTACGTTTACATAGAGTGCTTGCCTCAATCACCTCAAATAGCGACCCCAAATTTACATCTCGTTTTTGGATGAGTTTTCAACAAGAGATGGTACAAAAATTGAATTCGCAAATGACAGTTACAAGGCAACGATTAATATGGCGCATTATAAAGCCTCTACGGCAGAAAGCGTAGATCGCCGCTCTTCTAAGACGCGCGATTGGAGAAAGAAAAGTGATTGGACCGAAGTTGTAGTAGCCCGAAAATTCATTAGTAATTATTAAAGCTTAATTAGGTATAATTAAGGGTTTAAAAGCTATTTAAGCCCTAAGAATTTATATAATGAAATATTAATCGGCATGAATCCAATTAATTTAAGATTTGAACATATGGGATTGGAAAATGTAGAGATTTATTAGAAATGAGTTTATTTGTGATAAAATGTGAAATATGTGTTTATTTATGTATGTTTGCATGAAAAATGCTATTAATTAGAAATTACGCTATGAAATGCATTAATTATTTTTGCATGTTATTTTTCTTATAAAATGAGATAAAATATTATTTAAGATATTAAATATCTTGAATAAATTGTTTTATTAATAATTAGTGATAAAAGAATTAATCGGTGTAATTTTCGAAATTTAGGAAGCAATTAAATAATTAGTTGAATTTTAATATATGAAAGGATTTAAATTATGCTATATGAATCTAAATTCAATTATGAATATAAGTTGCATTAGATTTTATAATTTAATTGAAATATGATCCTATTAAATAAATTACATTATGGTATGGAATTAGTAAGAATAGGGGTGTAATTATAATATTTTTGAAATTTGTGTTTGATTATCTTGAAATTTTAAATAAATGCACATTAAATTTAAATTAAGTTTCTAGAATTATAATACATAAGATAAACCATCTTCAACCTCAAAACACCTCCCATTTTCGCCCTCACACACTCACACACACAAAAATTTTCTTTTCAATTTTAATACATAATTAACCTTGGAATTAAGGGCAAATCATCCCAAGTAAGGTAATTCCTTGATTTAGCTTAAGATTATGCAATTTAAATTCATGAAAAGCATGTTCTATATTCCTATAATTTTCGAAAATTATGAAATGTTGAGTATGGATGATTTGTTTCAATTTTATTACATTTATTGATTTAATTATGAATATGGAGCTTGATTAACATAAGCTATGGATTTAAATTCCTTAAATTCATGAAATTTCAAAATTAAAGTTTGATCATGAAACCCTAATTTTTGAATATGATTCACATGTTATGATATGATTGAATTAAGCTTGAATATATGTTTAGGGATGATTATAAACATCATATGAATGAAGAAATTAAAATTAAACCATGCTTATTAAATTTCCAAAGTTTTCAAAATGAGGATTAGTAGGAACTTAATGATTTTGATTTTATTGATGAATTTGACATGATAATCATGCTTAGGGACATGAATAATGTATAAAATGAATTTATAGGAATTTAATTCAACCATATACTAATAGCCCTAATTTTCGAAAATGAAGGGCATACCATGAACTTTGATTTCTTGATTTTATTTGATGGATTTGAATTGATATTTGATATCTATGATAAAAATAATGCTTAAGTAGAATTATTGGGAATTTTTTAACATAGGTATCAAAAGTTAGAAAATTAAAGTTTAAACTAAAGTTATACTTATAGGTTATATATACTTGATCTATGATTGAATGGATCATGAATTTATGATTATTGATGTTAATTGAGTATAACTATATGATATTTGATAATTAATGGATTTTGGATATTAAAAATATTGAAATCTTATAAACATGTAGTTGAAGGGCATTAGCAGATTAAAGTATCAATGAATGAATTTAAACTTGTTTTAAATTCCTAAGTGTATATTTAAGTATATGGTGATGATATTGAGGAGTTTGGGATGATATTGAAGTAGTTTGGTATGATTGGGCTATACATATTACAGGATGTTCTGTTGCGAAATTTCGCGTAATTTGATATGAATAAGGCGTTTGGATATTACTTGATCACTAATAGTATAAATAAGTAAGAAAGATTACTAAAGTCAACGATAATCTTATGTTACAAGGATCAGCGAGAGGAATCGGGAAGTAAAGAGCGAAGAACCCAACTTGTTGGATTGAGCGTATTCGGTGGATAATGCCTCTCAAAGTTATTTTATGCGAAAGAATTTTTGTTAAGCTTGGACTTGTTTTATTATGAAATTACTTTCAATCACCACATGATGAGTATGTTGAAAATGAATGTTTTACCACATTGTGGGTATGACGGCAATTACCTATCTGCGGTAGGAAATGTTAATTACTGTGCACAGGTAGATGGCTGTGAGCTTGCCCATGTAGGCCGGCCATGGTACTGGGGAGGAGGCCTACTTTCCTTTACCAAATGACGTAGATAGGGTATGACCGTAGTTGTGATCCTTCGGGACCAACTCGGGTATGTTATGCCGGTATGTTTCGAAAGATAAAATGTGATGATCTTTTCTATTATAATGGAAATTCTTATGCATGATTTATCAACTGTGTTCTTAATGTTAATTGAAAGATATACCTCTTTCAATGAAGTTATAAATTTCGAAAAATATGTTGGCATTATCCACTGAGTACTTTCTGGTACTCATACCTTCCCAAAATGTTTCTCTGATGCAGGTTGAGCATAAAGGAGATGTGGCGAAACCGAAAAAATATTATTTTACTTTCTTACTTAAATTAGATGTGTTTGAATATCATGTCTTCACACATGATATTCATTACTATTCCGCTGCTAAGACCTAGAAACATTGAAACCGTACTTTTGATAACCTTGTAAATATTTTTGAAAAATCTTATGTATGTATTTTGAGGCTGTGCCCTCGTTTGTGTTTATATTGTTGTTGGATATTCTTTGAGTTCAGGTTGGCTTATTTCATTTTCAAACGTTATGATGTCCGTTTGTTTCAAAAACCAAATTCTTTAAATCACTTGTTGTTGGAAGATTATTGTTGATTCAACCAGTCACGGCTTGATTATTTAGTTAAATAAGTAATTAAATAGTTGGGTCGTGACAGAGTGGTATCAGAGCATTTGTTCGCTTTGATCTTGTAAATTTTCTTTCTTTGAGCCAACCTTTCTTGAAAATTTTTGATTCGTTGGTAAAGGCTCAGCGTTCCAGTTCATCTCTTCAGCTCAACCAGGAAAAGTAAGTTATGAATGATGTGTATATTTGAATGAAATGTGACTATGATGAACATTAATTGGTTGTATGTATGAACATAAATGATGCGTGATTATGCTGTTTCTAATTAGTATAGAAATGATATCTGATTATAGGATGCCAAGGATAAAATCCACCGTTCGAAAGAATACCGGGTATAGACCACCAGGCTTAGGAGATATCAATAAGTTTTATGCGCTGCGAATGAGACCAGAGCAGGCATGCGCTCTTCCTTCATCATTTTAAAGTTATGTGGCGATCGGTTTTGAAGTGTGGAACGACCGAGCTTGACGGGTTACTTCAACTGGTGCAAGCTTTGCCTCCTGACTGGAGAGGATGGGCATCCGAAATAGCTTTTAATTACGTGCGTCGACATGGAGTGTAGAATTACGGTAATCTTAAGAAGTTCATAAAATTATTAAGGACCAATACGGAGACGGGGAAAATCCTCCACTCATTCCCTACCGTCCTTTGATTATTTTATCCTACAGCTCATCAAATCTTAGATGATATCCTTGATCCAAAAGTAAAAGAATTAAACCTATATCTCATGAGCTTGTTAGAGCCAGTCCTAAATATGAGTATTGTGATGATGATAATACTACTCTGTTTCCACTTGGACCTCAGTGGACTATGGATGATCTTGATTTATTTGATCAACCATTTGCACTGAAAAAACCTTCACCACCCCTATCTCCTCTTCACGAAATTCCACTTATAATGTCTTCCACCGAGGTAGAGAATGAGTTTAATCGAGAATCGGTTGTTGGCACTTCTAGCTTACAACCTTTGTCTTCTAATGAAATGCCTTTGTTGTCGGATCCATCCCTTCTCTTGCCAGGAGAGCCAGCTAATTCATCCGTTGATCATACATCCGCTCCTGAAGAAGAAGAAGATCCAGAAGAGGATGTAGATGGTTAAGGAGAAATTGGGTTAACTAATTAAGATAGTAGGCGGAGCTACCAGCCTGTACATATGAAACTAACCTGTATGTGTGTGAAAGTCCTCGATGAGGCAATTTTCTTGTAAATTATCAACTGTTTTGTTATCCTTGATATGATTAAATGGTTATGTCTCTATCTTTTGTTGATGAATATATCTTGTTACTGTTGCATGTTAAAATCCCTTTCTTTTGTTGATACTTATTCTTGTTGTGAAAATAATAAATTTCTTTTGAGCGAAATGCCTCCTCGAAGAAGAAACCGAACATGGAAGAAAGAGCAAGTCAAATCACTCCCAAAACCTTCTGAACAAAACCTTTATGATCGTGAACCCTCTCCCAAGCAGTAAAAATAGCCGAACTTTTTTTTGTCGAACCCACCAAACTTCACAGAGGTGGTAGTCCTTGAAGGTAAGAGTGGGTAAGGGCTGTGGAGAGAATATTTAAATTCTTGGAATGTAGCGATCAGGAATGCTTGCTATGTATAAACTTTCTCATGAAAGGACCCGCAGACTTTTGGTGGGAGGCTAGACAGAAAACTCTCACTCCAGAACAAATGGCGAACTTTACTTGGGAACAGTTCAAAGAAGAACTGTATGCTAAGTTCATTCCTAGAAGTTATAGGAAGCGAAAAGAGATTGAATTCATGAATCGAAACAAGGTAATAGGAGTGTGGTGATGCGATCGGAATTTCATACATTATCCCGATATGCACCTTACAAGGTAGAAACAGATGAAAAGATGGCTGAGATGTTCCGCTCCGGATTGAGACCTGAAATCCGGATTATTTTAGCTGCTCAACCACCTATGTCTTACGCAGAAACTCTTAACCGCGCGTTAGACATGGAAATGGAGATTCAAGCTGAAAAGAATGCTGCTGAGACCAATGTTGGTGTACCACAAGGAATTGTACCATCAAGATCCTCCCAAATAGAGCAAAGATATAAAGGAAAAAGAAAGTGGGAGATGCGAGGAAATCCAAACAAAAGGTTGTTTCAGAGACAGGGATCTACGGCGTTGAGATCATTTCGACCACCGACCACTGGACAACCACTCTTTTCTCCGAATCAGATAAGACCACCCATGTGCCCTCAGTGCAATCGTCCACATTTCGGTCTATGTAGAAGTGGTAGCAACACCTGTTATTCA
This sequence comes from Salvia rosmarinus, assembly GCA_036937905.1. Lineage (NCBI taxonomy): Eukaryota > Viridiplantae > Streptophyta > Magnoliopsida > Lamiales > Lamiaceae > Salvia > Salvia rosmarinus. The sequence goes on along the minus strand of CM072816.1, from coordinate 42,705,326 downwards.
TGTGGACAGTTCGGCCAATTTGCTTCTGCCTGTCCATACAGACAGAATGTGGCTGGGAAAGGAGAAAGAATGAAATCCCCTCGACCCGTCCAAACGGTGAAAGCAATGACCGGGTACTCACAACCACCCCGTTATCAGCTCCCTCCACCACAAGTGACTACAATTCCGAAACTTGACTCCATGATCATCATCTCAATCTCTACAAATTCAATCTCAACACCAACAGGCGTATGCACTGAAACAGAAACAACCATAAAAGAGTACGTGAAATTTGATAGGTATGGCCCAGTTAAAAGGTATACCTGTTATAGTTTTGTTTGATACGGGAGCATCGCATTCCTTCATTTCTCTTGCATGTGTAGATAATCTTGAACTTCCGTAGAATCATCTCAAGTAGGTTTCAAAGTGCTTACTCCAATAGGTGGGCGACGATGGTTGATAAAGTATGTCTAACGTAGAATTTGAGTTAGGATTACTTCAATTAAAAGTGAATCATTCGCCTCTTATGAATGTGGGACGTAGATATTATCTTAGGTATGGATTGGTTAACGAAGAATTTGGCAACGATTCGTTGTGAACAACGAGAAATCGCGCTTCAACCACCAGGAAAAGAACTCACGTACTTTTATGGGATCGATGAGAGAAAAGAAGGGTGCTATGATATCGACTATGCGGCGAGAAGGTTGATAAGATGTAATGAAAATCGTGCCTATCTTGTATGCTAAGCAAGGAAAACAAGAAGGATAGAAAGATTGATAATGTACCGGTTATTCGAGAATATCCATATGTATTTCTAGAAGTTACCGGTATACCGGGATCGACAATTGGTTTCGCGATCGATCTCGAACCGTGATCTGCGCCATTTCCAAAGCACCGTGTCGGATGGCTCCTAAGGAATTACAAGAATTGAAAGCCCAATTACAGGGAACTTTTGGACTTAGGATTTATTCGACCAATTAAAAGGAGCTAGGGTATTTTGAAGATTAATCGAGATCGGGTTATTATCAAGTGAAAATCAAGCAGAGGACATACCCAAAACCGCTTTTAGGACCGATAAGGACACTACGAATTTGTAGTGATGCCGTTTGGACTAACCAATGCTCCAATTTGTATTTATGAACCTCATGAACCGTGTATTCCACGAATATCTTGATAAATTAGTGTTAGTGTTTATCGATGATATTACGATCTATTCAAGAGCGAACAAGAACACGAGCGCATTTGAGAATCGTGTTGGAAAAACTAAGGATGCAACTATTATATGCTAAGTTTAGCAAATCGACTTACGGCTAAAAGAAGTCGATTTCACGGGCATATAGTTTTAGCTGAAGGAATCAAAGTGGATCCTTCCAAGGTCCAAGCGGTACAGGAGTGGAAGTCACCTACGACTCCTAATGAGATCCGTAGTTTTCTCGGCTTAGCCGGATATTACAGAAGATTCATCGAAGGATTTTCCAAAATTGCTAAGCCAATGACGCAATTGTTGAAGAAAGGGGTAAAATTTCAATGGACCTTGGAATGCGAAGACAGTTTCCAAGAACTCAAAGAAAGATTGACCAACGCTCCTATCCTAACTATACCTGATCTAGAGAAAAATTACACCATATACACAGATGCGTCGAGGAACGGAATAGGATGCGTTTTAATGCAAGAAGGAAAAGTCGTTGCATAACGACAATTGAAAATTCACGAACACAACTATCCCACTCACGATCTGGACTTGCAGTGGTGGTTCATGCTTTAAAATTTGGAGACATTATTTATACGGTCAAGATCACGAGATTTTCACGGATCACAAAAGTTTGAAATATTTCTTTGAACAAAAGATTTAAATATGCGACAACGAAGATGGCTCGAAATGGTTAAAACTACGATTGTGAGATCAAGTATCATCCGGAAAAGCTAACGTCGTAGCGGCACTACGGAGGTGAAAAGTCGGGAGAGATTAGGAACTCTTTAACGAATCAAGAAGAATTGTTGAAAGAATTTGAAAGAATGAAGTTGGAAACTGTGTTGCCTCCCCGAAACATTCAAGGAATTGTAGCGTCGTTAGTGGTACTTCCGGATTTGAGAGCTCGTATTATTGAAGCGCAAAGAAGAGATAACCAACTCGAAACTCTACGAGCAAAGATTCGAATGGGAAAATTTTCCCGAATATCATGAAGCTGGAGATAATGCGATTATGTTTGGTAATCGCATATACGTACCTAACGACACAGAATTGAAAAATGAAATTTTGAATGAAGCTCATAAGGTTCCATATGCGGCACATCCCGGAAGTACGAAGATGTACCGGGATCTCAAACAAAATTCGTGTGGGCGGGGATGAAATAAAGCATTGCCTCCTCGTCGAACGGTGTTTAGCGTGCCAACAAGTAAAAGCTTTGCATCAAAGACCATATGGAAAGTTCTGACCTCTCGAAATTTCGAAATGGAAATGGGATCACATTGCGATGGATTTTGTTATTGGATTAACCAAATCTAGGCGAGGAATCTTGCCATATGGGTAATTATTGATCGATTAACCAAGAGCGCCATTTCCTTCCAATTCCGTAACGTTTGGAGCGAGATAAGTTGGCACGATTTATGTTCGGAAATTGTTCGTCTACATGGAGTGCGGTCTCAATCACCTCAGATCGTGATGCCAAATTCACCTCTCGGTTTTGGACTACTTTTCAAAAAGAATTAGGTACTCGATTAAATTTTAGTACCGCTTTTCATCCGCAGACAGACGGTTAGACCGAGAGAACAATTCAGACCCTGGAGGATATGCTCAGAACCGTGGTTCTTGATCGGGGAGACCAATGGGAACAAGTTCTACCATTGATCGAATTTGCTTACAACAACAGTTATTAAGCTAAAATCGGCATGGCTCGCTACGAAGCACTTTATGGCAAGAAATGCAGATCACCTCTGTATTGGGATGAAGTGGGAGAACGAAAGATTCTTGGCCCGGAAGCGATCGAAGAAATGGTCCAAATTGTACGACAGATAAGACAAAGAATGAAAGAAGCTCAAGACAGACAAAAGTCATACGCTGATAATCGTCGTACAAAATTGAGGTTTGAAATAGGGGACAAGGTTTTTCTCAAAGTTTCCCCAACAAAAAGAGTTCACCATTTTGGAAAAAAAAAAGGGAAACTCAAACCAAAATTTCTTGGACCTTACGAGATATTGGAACGAATCGGACCTGTAGCTTATAGGTTAGCGTTGCCTCCAAACTTCGCTAACGTACATGATGTTTTCCACGTATCTCAACTCAGGAAGTATGTTTATGACCCACATCATATTCTTCATTATGACGAAATAGTTCCGATGTTGACTAAAGCTATGAAGAAGAACACAATTCATTACGGACCGAAAAGAACATAAGTTAAGGAATAAAATTATTCCTTTAGTGAAAGTTCAATGGAAACATCATGGTCGGTAAGAAGTAACATGGGAGCTGGAAGATCAAATGAGAGAAAGTACCCGACTTGTTCAATCTGATGCGAAAATTTCGAGGACGAAATTTCTTTAAGGGAGGAATGTAGTAGCCGAAAATTCATTAGTAATTATTAAAGCAATTAGGTATAATTAAGGGTTTAAAAGCTATTTAAGCCCTAAGAATTTATAAAATTCAATATAATGAAATATTAATCGGCATGAATCCAATTAATTTAAGATTTGAACATATGGGATTGGAAAATATAGAGATTTATTAGAAATGAGTTTATTTGTGATAAAATGTGAAATATGTGTTTATTTATGTATGTTTGCATGAAAAATGCTATTAATTAGAAATTACGCTATGAAATGCATTAATTATTTTTGCATGTTATTTTTCTTATAAAATGAGATAAAATATTATTTAATATATTAAATATCTTGAATAAATTGTTTTATTAATAACTAGTGATAAAAGAATTAATCGGTGTAATTTTCGAAATTTAGGAAGCAATTAAATAATTAGTTGAATTTGATATATGAAAGGATTTAAATTATGCTATATGAATCTAAATTCAATTATGAATATAAGTTGCATTAGATTTTATAATTTAATTGAAATATGATCCTATTAAATAAATTACATTATGGTATGGAATTAGTAAGAATAGGGTGTAATTATAATATTTTGAAATTTGTGTTCGATTATCTTGAAATTTTAAATAAATGCACATTAAATTTAAATTAAGTTTCTAGAATTATAATACATAAGATAAACCATCTTCAACCTCAAAACACCTCCCATTTTCGCCCTCACACACTCACACACACACAAAAATTTTCTTTTCAATTTTAATACATAATTAACCTTGGAATTAAGGGCAAATCATCCCAGTAAGGTAATTCCTTGATTTAGCTTAAGATTATGCAATTTAAATTCATGAAAAGCATGTTCTATATTCCTATAATTTTGAAAATTATGAAATGTTGAGTATGGATGATTTGTTTCAATTTTATTACATTTATTGATTTAATTATGAATATGGAGCTTGATTAACATAAGCTATGGATTTAAATTCCTTAAATTCATGAAATTTCAAAATTAAAGTTTGATCATGAAACCCTAATTTTGAATATGATTCACATGTTGTAATACCCGTCTTTTAAGCACATTTTGCATGGCACGTTTTAGAGAAAAGTCAAAGGTTAACTTTTGTTTCGGTGATGCGACCGTCACGAAACCTCGGGCGTTACAAAGTGTCTTATGACTAATTCATAGACACTAAGTATACGAGTTTTCGACCACCCATGAAGGTTTGGCACTCAGGAAGTTATCGAAAACCGGACTTTTCATCGGTCTTTTAAAGGCATATCTTGTTTATAGTCATTGTGTCCGGTATTTTATTTCGTGTCCATGGGTGCCAAGTTTGCTAAATTTGAGTCCGTTTGCAAAGTTGCGTTGCTTTTGCGTTTTCGAAAAAGGCATTACAAGCAGACTGCTTGACCCTCTTTCCTATAAATAGGAGGCTAGGGCCGTCGTATTCAACGTTCATTTCCTTCATCTCTCGTGTTTACTAAGAGCGAACAGCTCGGTATCTTTGCGAGCGTTGGAGGAGTGGGGATCGGCCGGGAGGCTCGGGCGGTGCCATTCTTGTTCTATCTGCCGAGCTACCACCGATCAACCACCCCCGCAACCCGTTTTCTTTTGTCCTTTTCTTGTTTTGATTCCGCCTTTTAGTAGATCGTATAGCATAGAACTCGGGATTCTAAAGGGACGAGGTGAGAAATGGGCGGAGGCGAGCCGATTGGCCAAACCGCCGCCGATTAGCTCACGCCGCCGTGAGCTTGTTGGCGCCGTTTGGTGGCCGACAGACCACCTGCTCTGGTCCTTTAGGTTTTGAGTTCGGGCTATACATTACGCTAAAGTACCGATTCCGTTTTACATTTTTTTTCGTTTACATGTCGGGATGTTTTCGTTGCTTGAGTTTTCTAAAGGAAGTACATGCCGGGTTATCCATTTTCAACATAGTTTGTCATTCCATGTTCGTCGTTATGCATATTGCTTATGTTTACATTTTCATGCATTGATTTTGGATGGTTTATCCTAGATCCGAGGATAGGCATCGATTTTGAAACTTCTTGTTTGCTAAGATTTGAGTCGACTTGCATGCATGCATATTTTGAAAGTACCCTATTACGGTCTTGATGCCTCGAATATATTTCCTTGACATCGAGTTGATTTGAAAACCCGGAGAGTGCCAAATGTGGGTTTAGAAAGTCGAAAACCCTAATTTTGCTACGATCGTCGTTTGGATCACGATGTTGCTTTGCTTTGTGGGAAGTGACCCCAAAAGTTGTTCCGTCTTGTTACTAGGTACCTACCAGTGCGATCGGTGAAGTCATCGGATCCGTAGATATCTCCGGTTGGCGTTTTAAATGCTTCGAGTTGGGTTATATATGCTTATTTTGAGTTATTTACTCTTATATTTCAAAATAAAACATCTACGCCGTAAAATGTTTTGTGAAATTATTATCGCTTCTCCGATCCAAGATATGGTTCTATCATGGTTGTGCACGGATCTCTATTCGTGGGTTGATCACCATCTTGAGTATTGATCGTGAGGGATAGACCCGAACACGTGGTTATGGTTCTAAAGGGGATGAGACCGGAAGTCCACATGGAAAAGGTAATGAGGTGGTTATGGTTACGTCGGGTTTGACCCCTGAAGTCCACACCGAGTTAGCCACCGGATACGTTAGGGCGTGGGCCGGTGGATATGTTCGGGCGAATGAATGAGATGTGATGGGCTGGCGGGATACGTTCTGAGTCGTGGTTCATGGTTCTATGATGAGAATAACAGTAATAACGGATCAGGTATCGAAAAATGAAAAAAAATATCTATTTTGCTTACTTAGAAGTAGATTTACGTTTTAAAACCTTCTAAGGTAAGTGCTCAACACACGGCATCATGATTCTTTTGATTTATGATAAATCCCGGTGAGTCGCTAGTACTCACCCCAAACTCTTTTTCAAATCTTTTCACGGATGGAGGAGGGGACGGACGGGCGACGTTGAGGGGTGGAGCTGCGGGTTCTTCATGCTATGCTTCCGCGATGTTGTGTTATATACGTACTACGATATTGATGTATTCTTGTCCCTTATTTGCTTTTGATTGGGAACAAGATTTGTTATGTTATTCTTCCGTGAGTCTCGTCTGAGCATCTATGTGGTTGACAAGTCTAGTTAACGGGATGTAATGCTATTTTGCTTTCTTGCATTACTTATAATAAACCAAGATCATGTTTCATTGAGGTTATGGTATCGATATTATTACATTGGTGGATTGTTTGTGCACCCTCCCTTCGGATATGTCCTAGTTATAGAGGAGATCTTGCCCGATTTCATGGTCACATCTTCTTATCTTGTATGTTATATGTACCCCCTTCTTCCCCGCTTAACCCTCACCCCTAATCACACCCCGCATCCGTGCCTTCCTCGGGAATTGGGCGTGATGACTTGTATGTCAGGCGGTGTTCTTGGCCCCGACATCTATCTTTATTATCGATACCGACTTGGTATCGAGCAATGGTTCTTGGCTTTGACCTCTAGCTTTGTTATCCGATATCAAAGCGGTTTGTTTGCTTTATATCATGTGCGTCCTTGAAATTGAGTGTTTAGAACTTGTTCTTCTAAACTTTATCGTCTGACTACCCTCACTCACCGTCGATCCGCCTCCTTTAAAAGGGGTGAGGTATGTGTTTATTTGTCGATGCTTTATGTGGTTACGTGATGCTTGATGTGATCTTGGTTTCATGTGTTTGGCACTGGTAAGAGTTTACGTGATATAAGCGTGATGTGGATGAGGTATGGTTGGATGTTGATGTGGATGTGGAAATGATTTGTCGATGGGACGGAAGGGCTGTCTGTTGTGATGTGAAAATCGTTTATATGATATGATGTGATTGATGTGATCACGTATGGTTGATGTAAGTCTATGTGTTTACATAGCAATGTATTGTTGATTGAAAATCTTGTTTATTTTGATAAACGAGTGCTTGTAAGTGAATCTCATGTTTGCTTACGTGATTATTATGATAAATATCGATCTTGATATTGATATATGTTGAAATGAACATGTGTTTGAGACATGATTACCCAGATGACTGGGGCAGAAAAAGGAAACGTGAATATTTGTTGTTATGTTGATAAACTAACATGTAGGTTTATGGATATTCAGTGGCCCAGACAACGTTGGTTAAGATCCCACAGGATGTATGAGCAAATCCGTAAGTTCAGGGAATGTACCAGGAATGTCCATGAGCCGTTGGGAGTATTTTTGGGGAGATTTGTTGGATTTTGGAGAAAGATCCGAGACAGTGGGAAAGTATCAGAGTATGAGGCTTACTATCGGTTGACAGAGAGGATGCCGACAGGTTGGCAACCGTGGGCGAGAAAGCAAGGATACGTGATGTTCGAGACGGGATCTATCACCGACACCTTACCTTGATTTCACCGAGTTCGTTGCTCGAGTATGGAGCGGTGGACCGATCATCGAGTATACCATCGAGGGAGGATGTGATAGCAAGGCGTGTTCGAGGACCAATCAGTTGATGATAGGGATGATGTTCCCAAGAGCCTTTGGGAGAGCGACCATCGCTCGACGATCACCGTGCATCGAGGATACACGGTCACTACACCTCCATCGACGATCCTTACCTTCCAAGGACCAAAGCGATTTTGAGCGGGAACCTCCCGGCGAGAGATTGTCCATCCGACGATGGCGGGGAAGAGGCCGGGATCGAATTTTAGGCCACCGAATCGCATCAGTTGGCATCCGGGAAGGAGACTCGAGGAGGAGGAAGACCAGATGAGAATGAGGAGGACGGTGAGGACTCGGAGGACCCGGTGATCGGATAGCCGATGACTCGGATGAGTCGGGCATGTTGAGGAAGAGCAGCGCCGAGCGAGGACTCGAGCACGGCTTTCACGACACTCGAGCGATCGAGGTACGGCTTGGATGGGATCATACCCACGAGGCTTGCTTCCATGCGGATCGCTTTTAAGCGGCGGCCAATTGACCACGATAGGAAGGAAAGAGAGGATGAGGAGAGGAGAATGGAACCGCTGGGATGAGCGGAGTAGTGGGCGATGATATGGAGGGCGAGGATCTAGGTAGTCGGTGTGTACAAAGGACAATCGCAGAGTCTGTTAGAAGCATGGACAGAGCGACATCTTTGACAATAACCGAGTCGATTCTTTGCTCATATCGACCTTTTGGTGACATACCTTGATCTTGTATTTTGTGAGTCCTTCATGGACCTTTGAATATTCTCGATACTAACGCCGCTCATGACGGGATGTTTATGTTTTGATGCTTATATGTGATATGAGCTATGCCAGGATGATATATGATCTATGTGATGTGTGATGATAATGTTATGTGCAATGCATAACGATGATATGTTGATGATTGCATGATTATATGTGATCGTGCGTGATATGTGATATATGTGATGATATGTGATATGGGTGATGATATATGTTATGCGATGATACCCGTTATCTATGCGAAAGCGTTTCTAATGTTTCAAACGTCGATGCAATGCCGAGAACAAGGAATCGGAGGAACAATAGCGTGGAAGAAGCCGAGAACCACCTTTGGTTCGGCCGGGCATGCGATCGAGAGTTTTCGCAGCGAGAATCCCCACGTTCGACGGTCTCGCGAACCGATCGACGCCGAGAATCGGATCGATCCACGAAGGATCATCGAATACATCGGTGCGAAGAAGCGAGAAAAGCTGAATGCGCGATCTTTCGACTAACCGATGAGGCCGATTTACGGTGGGAATTCGTGAGAAGGACTCTAACACCGTGACGATGGGCAAGGTATCGTGGGAAGATTTCAAGGAAGAACTCATGGAAAATGCGTGCTGGCGTTCTGATGCAGAGAAAGCAAACGAGTTACGGAATCTTCGTCGAGGAGAAGGACGGTCACCGAGCGATCGATTGTTCAATCGCCTGTCGCGTTATGCTACGTGCACAGTCGGCACCGAGGCGCCAGGCGAACGAGTTCAGAGAGGACTCACCGAGATCGAATTTCGCTCGTCGATCGGGAGATCGACTTATCGCGATCCTTGAACCGGGCATTAAACATTGAGTCAATGTTGCCCAGAGAGAACAATGCCACCCGACAGCCGGTGGCGGAGGAAGAGGTAAGAGGAAATGGGAAGATTGAGGAAAGGCAATCGGTGTTCCAGGAACCGAGTGGTCGATGATTCCAAGGAATCAAGGTATTCAAGTGAGAGAAAGGCAACCTTGGGAAGGAATTTCCAACCTATGCGGCGGTGGAAAAACCTTGGTGCCAGAAATGCCAAAGGAATCATTTCGGCGAGGGCAGGCAAGGTAGCACCGAGTGCTATCGTTGTAAGAAGTCTGGACATTACGCTCGAGATTGTCCGTTAGGAGGGCAGCGGTCAGCCGCCAAGAAGGCGACAACCAGCTCATGAGGCGTAATCGAGCTCATGAGGACAAACAACGGAGGTCACCCTAGGCCAGCAAACCAAAGGCCACCGCAGCAAGCAAGGGTGTACGCCTTGAATCAGCAGCAGACAGCTCAAGCTCCCGAAATCTTGCAGGTATAATCCATATGAGTGATATACCCGTTTTCGCTTTGTTTGATACAGGAGCCTCACATTCTTTCGTTTCGAGAATCGCGTGTGAGAGGTTGGGTTTGGTACCCAAGAAATCACAGAGTACCACGAAATTAGCATCCGTCGGGAAGTGCTAAAGCGAAAGAGATTTGCCGAACCGGGAGGTAGAAATACGTGAGCGAAGGTCCTTGTCAATTTGCATGTCATCGAATGGAAGATTTCGATGTCATCTTTAACATGGATTGGTTGGAAAAAACATGGCAACTATCGTTGTCTCGAGAGAGAAGTTGCTTTTGAGCGACACCAAGGAGTGGAAGTTTGTTTCCATGGCATAAGGATGGGTGTTTGCGTGCCGATGATCTCGACCGAAGGCGGTGAGGATGATCGGGAAGGAAGTCATCAAACTTTCTTGGTAAGTTTGACAGAGGCACGATGAAGAGCGCAACGATTGCAAAAGGCGATGGTGTGTGAATATCGGACGTGTTTCGAGGACTTGCAGGTTTACGCACCGATAGACAAGTGGAATTCACTATTGATCCGGAACCGGGAGCAGCACCGATGTCAAAGGCACCATATAGAATGGCACCTAAGGAATTGCAAGAACCGAAAGCGATTCTGCGTGAGGCTGTTGGATCTAGGTTTCATCCGACCTAGCGTGTCACCGTGGGGAGCGCTTGATTACGTTCGTCAAGAAGAAGGATGGGTCAATGCGGATGTGCATTGACTACGAGAGAAGCTGAATAAGTCGACGATCAAGAAGATATCCTCTTCCAAGGATCGGCGATCTGTTTGACCAGCTCGAGGGAGCGAGTGTCTTCTCTAAGATCGATTTGAGGTCGCTACCATCACCAAGATCGGGAAGGAGGGCGTTGCGAAGACCGCGTTTAGAACAAGGTATGGTCACTCTGAGTTCATCGTGATGCCGTTTGGTTTGACCAATGCGCCGATCTTCATGGATCCGATGAATCGAGTTTTCCATCGATGTCTGGATAGTTTAGTCTTGATTTTTATCGATGATATTCTCATCTATTCCAAGAATGCGAGTTGCATAGAAACATCTCCGTGCCGTTACGGAAGCGTTACGGCGAGAGGTTGTATGCCAGTATAGTAAGTGCGATTTTGGCTCAAAGAAGTGATGTTCCTTGGACACATCGTGTCTGCGAAGGAATCAAAGTCGACCCGATGAAGGTTGAGCGGTAAATAACCGGAAGGTTCCGACTAATGCCAATGAGGTTGAAGCTTTCTAGGCTTGGCCCGATATTATAGACGTTTCATCGAAGGGTTTCGAAGTTGGCAAGGCCGATGACGCAACAACTCATGAAAGGAATCGAGTTTTCATGGTCCGAAGCTTGTGAAGCAAGTTTTCAGGAGTTAAAGAAGAAGCTAACAACCGCTCCAGCGTTAGCCGTGCCGGAAGGGAACGATGGGTTTGTGGTCTACACCGATGCATCCAAACTTGGTTTGGGTTGCGTTCTCATGCAGAACGGGAAGGTTATAGCTTATGCGTCTCGTCAGTTGAAACCGCACGAGTTGAGCTACCCAACTCACGATCTGGAGTTAGCGGCAGTCGTTCATGCGTTGAAGATTTGGAGGCACTATCTCTATGGAGTTAAGTGTGAAATCTTCACGGATCACAAAGCCTCAAGTACTTCTTTGAACAAAAGAAGTGAACATGAGGCAAAGGAGATGGTCGGAGTTGGTGAAGGATTATGATTGCTCTATCGCTTATCACCCGGGAAAGCCAATGTTGTAGCGGATGCCCTCGATCGCAAGTTGAGGCGAGTTGGGATATCTTCTTACGTAAGAGAAAGAGCTTATTCGAGATTTCGAGAAGCTCGACTGGAAGTGATTCACCCACGGAATCGGTGCAAGGATTCGTCGCGACTTTGACAAATGAACCGGACTGAGAGAAGCCATCGTGAGTGCGCAACGAGGAGGCGCACTTGGAAAGATGCGTTTGAAAGCAAGGCTAGAAGATAGCAAGGGTTTCACAGAAGCAAAGATAACGCTACTATTCAGGGAAGGTTATGTGTGCCACTCAATAGGGAATTGAGAGATAAAATCATCGAGTGAAGCTCATGAGGCACCGTATCTTGCTTCATCAGGAAGCACCAAAATGTCTGAGAGACCTAAAAAGGAACTTTTGGTGGGAAGGGATGAAAAAGGATGTAGCGCGTTTGTGGAACGTTGTTTGGCTTGTCAGCAAGTGAAAGCTGTACATCAACGTCCGTCAGGATTGTTGCAACCACTACCAATCCAAGAATGGAAATGGGATCATATCGGTATGGATTTTGTGGTGAGTTTTCCAAGGTCAGCAAGAGGAAACACCGCTATATGGGTTGTCGTCGATAAACTGACGAAGTCAGCTCATTTCTTACCGATTCGGATGACGTACGGGTTAGATAAGCTTGCTCGACTTTACGTCAAAGAAATCGAATGCGGTACACGGTGTGCCGGTATCGATTCGTCGAGATCGTGACCGAGGTTCACGTCGAGGTTTTGGAGAAGTCTGCGAGGAAGCCGTGGGGACCAAGTGAATCTCGATCTGACATTCCATCCTCAAGCGGACGGTCGATCGGAAAGGGCGATTCGAGGTTTTGGAAGACATCTGCGGCGATCATGGCGATAGAGGAGGAAATTGGGAAGAGATACTACCTTTGGTGGAGTTTTCCTATAACAGCGTTATCGAGCCACCATAGGAATGGCTCCCTATGAAGCGTTATCGGAAGGAAGTGTCGATCGCCACTTTATTGGGACGAAGTGGGCGAGAGGAAGATGTTAGGACGAGATGGTTCGTGAGACGGTCGAGGTTATCGATCGAGATCAGCGAAGGATCAAGGAAGCTCGGGAGGCGAAATCCTATGCGAGACAAGCGTCGTCTGGATCTTGATTCATGATCGGAGATCGCGTTTTCATAAGGTTTCCCAATGAAAGGAGTCGTTCGTTTTGGGAGGCGAGGTAAGTTACGACCGAGGTTCGTTGGACCTTCGAAGTTCTCGAGGGATAGGCCCGTTGCTATAGGTTAGCTTTGCCACCCAGCGTCGGAGATGTTCATGGCGTGTTTCACGTTTCTCGGTGAGAAAGTGCGTGTTCGACCCAAAACACGTGATCAAGCATGACCAGTGGTTCTTGCTCGGGATGCGAGTTACGAGGAAGGCCGGTCGCTATCTTGGAGCGAGAAGTCGAGGAGTTGAGAAACAAGCGATTCCGTTGGTGAAGGTGTTGTGGAATCGCGCGGAGAGGAGGAAGCTACGTGGGAGTTGGAAGACAAGTTCGGGGCTCGGTACCACGAGTTGTTTTCTCCACGTGTTTGAAATTTCGGGGACTAAATTTTTCTAAGGAGGAGGATGTAATACCCGTCTTTTTAAGCTACATTTTGCATGGCACGTTTTTAGAAAAGGTTAAAGGTTGACTTTTGTTTGGTGATCGACGATCACGAAACCTCGGGCGTTGTGAAGAGTGTCTTATGACGAATTCATAGACACTAAGTATCGTGTTTTCGACCACCCATGAAGGTTTGGCACTCAGGAAGTTATCGAAAACCGGACTTTTCATTGGTCTTTTAAAGGCTCCCTCGTGATATGTCCTAGTTATAGAGGAGATGTGCCCGATTTCATGGTCACATCTTCTTATCTTGTATGTTATATGTACCCTTCTTCCCCGCTTAACCCCTCACCCCTAATCACACCCCGGCATCCGTGCCTTCCTCGAATTGGGCGTGATACTTAATGTCGAGCGGTGTTCTTGCCCCGACATCTATTTTATTATCGATACCAACGGTATCGAGCAATGGTTCTTGGCTTTGACCTCTAGCTTTGTTATCCGATATCAAAGCGGTTTGTTTGCTTTATATCATGTGCGTCCTTGAAATTGAGTGTTTAGAACTTGTTCTTCTAAACTGCTTATCAGTCTGACTACCCTCGACTCACCGTCATCCGCCTCCTTTAAAAGGGGTGAGGTATGTGTTTATTTGTTGATGCTTTATGTGGTTACGTGATGCTTGATGTGATCTTGGTTTCATGTAAGCGTGATGTGGATGAGGTATGGTTGGATGTTGATGTGGATGTGGAAATGATTTGTCGATGGGACGGAAGGGCTGTGCGATCGTGATGTGAAAATCGTTTATATGATATGATGTGATTGATGTGATCACGTATGGTTGATGTAAGTCTATGTGTTTACATAGCAATGTATTGTTGATTGAAAATCTTGTTTATTTTGATAAATGAGTGCTTGTAAGTGAATCTCAGATTTGCTTACGTGATTATTATGATAAATATCGATCTCGATATTGATATGTGTTGAAATGAACATGTGTTTGAGACATGATTACCCGGATAGTGAGGCGTAAAAGGAAGCGTGAATATTTGTTGTTATGTTGATAAACTAACATGTAGGTTTATGGATATTGATGGCCCGCACAACGTTAGTTAAGATCCCATGGGATGTATGAGCAAATCCGTAAGTTCGTGGAATGTACCAGGAATGTCCATGAGCCGTTGGGAGTATTTTGGGAGATTTGTTGGATTTTGGAGAAAGATCCGAGACAAAGGGAAAGTATCGTAGTATGAGGCTTACTATCGGTTGACGAGAGAGGATGCCGACGGGTTGGCAACCGTGGGCGAAAGCAAGGATACGTGATGTTCGAGCGGGATCCTATCACGGACACCTTACCTTGGATTTCACCGAGTTCGCCGCTCGAGTATGGAGCGGTGGACCGATCATCGAGTATACCATCGAGGAGGATGTGATAGCAAGGCATGTTCGAGGACCAATCCGTTGATGATAGGGATGATGTTCCCGAAGAGCCTTTGGGAGGCGACCATCGCTCGACGATCACCGGTGCATCGGGATACACGGTCACTACACCTCCATCGACGATCCTTACCTTCCAAGGACCAAACGATTTTGAGGCGAGAACCTCCGGGCGAGAGATTGTCCATCCGGCGAGGCGGGGAAGAGGCCGGGATCGAAATTTTAGGCCACCGAACTGCATCAGGTTGGCATCCAGGGAAGGAGACTCCGAGGAGGAGGAAGACCCGGATGAGAATGAGGAGGACAGTGAGGACTCAGAGGACCCGGTGATCCAGATAGCCGATGACTCTGATGAGGTCGGGCATGTTGAGGAAGGGCAAGCGCCAGAGACAGGGACTCAGGCACAGCTTTCACCTGACACTCAGGCGATCAGGGCACAGCTTGGATGGGATCATACCCACGAGAGGCTTGCTTCCATGCAGGATCGCTTTTACAGGCGGCACCAATTCAAGCCACGATAGGAAGGGAAAGAGAGGATGAGGAGGCGAGAATGGAACCGCTGGATGAGCGGAGTAGTGGGATGATATGGAGGACGAGGATCTAGGTAGTCGGTGTGTCTGATGGCAGTCCGCAGAGTCTGTTAGAAGCATGGACAGAGCGGCATCTTTTGACAATAACCGGAGTCAGATTCTTTTGCTCATATCTGACCTTTTTGACTGACATACCTTGATCTTGTATTTTGACAGTCCTTCATGGACACTGAATATTACTGATACTAACGCTGTCTATGACAGGATGTTTATGTTTTGATGCTTATATGTGATATGAGCTATGCCAGGATGATATATGATCTATGTGATGTGTGATGATAATGTTATGTGCAATGCATAACGATGATATGTTGACAGGATTGCATGATTATATGTGATCGTGCGTGATATGTGATATATGTGATGATATGTGATATGGGTGATGATATATGTTATGCGATGATACCCGGTTATCTATGCGAAAGCGTTTCTAATGTTTCAAACGCCGGTACGTAATGCCGAGAACAAGGAATCGGAGGAACAATAACGTGGAAGAAGCCAAGAACCACCTTTGTTCGGCCGGCATGCGATCGAGAGTTTTCGCAGTGTAATCCCCACGTTCGACGGTCTCGCGAACCGATCGACGCCGAGAATCGGATACGATCCACCGAAGGATCATCGAATACATCGGTGCGAAGAAGCGGAAAAGCTGAATTGCGCGATCTTTCGACTAACCGATGAGGCTGATTTCTGGTGGGAATTCGTGAGAAGGACTCTAACACCAGGACAGTGGGCATGGTATACGTGGGAAGATTTCAAGGAAGAACTCATGGAAAAGTACGTGCCTGGCGTTTCTGACGCAGAAGGCAAACGAGTTACGGAATCTTCGTCGAGGGAGAAGGACGGTCACCGAGTACGATCGATTGTTCAATCGTCTGCATCGCGTTATACGCACGTGGTCGGTGGCCGAGGTCGCCGAGGCGACACGAGTTCAGAGAGGACTCACCGAGATCGAATTTCGCTCGTCGATCGTGAGATCGACTTATCGCGATCCTTGACCGGGCATTAAACATTGAGTCAATGTTGCCCCAGGAGAGAACAATGCCACCCGGACAGCCAGCTGACGGAGGAAGAGGTAAGAGGAAATGGGAAGATTGAGGGAAAGGCAATCAGGTGTTCCAAGGGAACCAGAGTGGTCCAGTGATTCCAAGGAATCAAGGTATTCAAGTGAGAGAAAGCAACCTTGGGAAGGAATTTCCAACCTATGCGGCGGTGGAAAACCTTGGTGCCGAAATGCCAAAGGAATCATTTCGGCGAGTGCGAGCAAGGTAGCACCGAGTGCTATCGTTGTAAGAAGTCCGGACATTACGCTCGAGATTGTCCGTTAGGAGGGCCAGCGAAGCGCGGCCGCCAAGAAGCGAAGAACCAGCTCCAGAGGCGTAATCAGTTCGCCGAGGACAAACAACGGCGTAAGGTCACCCTAGGCCAAGAAACCAAAGGCCACCGCAGCAAGCAAGGGTGTACGCTTGAATCGCCAGCAGACAGCTCAAGCTCCCGGAAATCTTGCGGTATAATCCATATGAGTGATATACCGTTTCGCTTTGTTTGATCTGAGAGCCTCACATTCTTTCGTTTCGAGAATCGCGTGTGAGAGGTTGGGTTTGGTACCCAAGAAATCACAGAGTACCGAAATTAGCATCCCGTCGGAAGTGCTAAAGGCAAAAGAGATTTGCCGTAACCGTGAGGTAGAAATCGTGAGCGAAGGTCCTTGTCAATTTGCATGTCATCGAATGGAAGATTTCGATGTCATCTTTAACATGGATTGGTTGGAAAACACATGGCAACTATACGTTGTCTCGAGAGAAGTTGCTTTTCAACAGCCGAAGGAGTGGAAGTTTGTTTCCATGGCATAAGGATGGGTGTTTGCGTGCCAATGATCTCAAAGACCGAAGGCGGTGAGGATGATCGGGAAGGAAGTCATCAAACTTTCTTGGTAAGTTTGACGAGGCACGATGAAGAGCGCAAACGCTTGCAAAAGGAGCGATGGTGTGTGAATATCCGGACGTGTTTCCCGAGGACTTGCCAGGTTTACCGCCTGATAGACAAGTGGAATTCACTATTGATCTGGAACCAGGAGCAGCACCAGTATCAAAGGCACCATATAGAATGGCACCTAAGGAATTGCAAGAACTGAAAGCGCAGTTGCAGGAGCTGTTGGATCTAGGTTTCATCCGACCTAGCGTGTCACCGTGGGGCGCTTGCCGCTGTTCGTCAAGAAGAAGGATGGGTCAATGCGGATGTGCATTGACTACGAGAGTCAATAAGGCGACGATCAAGACAGATATCCTCTTCCGAGGATCGACGATCTGTTTGACCAGCTCGAGGGAGCGAGTGTCTTCTCTAAGATCGATTTGAGGTCGCTACCATCACCGAAGATCGGGAAGGAGGGCGTTGCGAAGACCGTTTAGAACAAGGTATGGTCACTACGAGTTCATCGTGATGCCGTTTGGTTTGACCAATGCGCCGATCTTCATGGATCGATGAATCGAGTTTTCCATCGATGTCCGGATAGTTTAGTCTTGATTTTTATCGATGATATTCTCATCTATTCCAAGAATGCGAGTTGCATAGAGAACATCTCCGTGCCGCTCGGAAGCGTTACGAGCGAGAGGTTGTATGCCAGTATAGTAAGTGCGATTTTGGCTCAAAGAAGTGATGTTCCTTGGACACATCGTGTCGCGAAGGAATCAAAGTCGACCAGTGAAGGTTGAAGCGGTAAGTAACCGGAAGGTTCCGACTAATGCCAATGAGGTTGAAGCTTTCTAGGCTTGGCGGATATTATAGGCGTTTCATCGAAGGGTTTCGAAGTTGGCAAGGCCGATGACGCAACAACTCGTGAAAGGAATCGAGTTTTCATGGTCCAAGCTTGTGAAGCAAGTTTTCGGAGTTAAAGAAGAAGCTAACAACCGCTTCCGTTAGCCGTGCGGAAGGGAACGATGGGTTTGTGGTCTACACCGATGCATCCAAACTTGGTTTGGGTTGCGTTCTCATGCGAACGGGAAGGTTATAGCTTATGCGTCTCGTCGCTTGAAACCGCGAGTTGAGCTACCCAACTCACGATCCGGGTTAGCGGCGATCGTTCATGCGTTGAAGATTTGGAGGCACTATCTCTATGGAGTTAAGTGTGAAATCTTCACGGATCACAAGACCTCAATACTTCTTTGAACAAAAGAAGTGAACATGAGGCAAAGGAGATGGTTGGAGTTGGTGAAGGATTATGATTGCTCTGTCGCTTATCACCCGGAAAGCCAATGTTGTAGCGGATGCCCTCGATCGCAAGTTGAGGCGAGTTGGGATATCTTCTTACGTAAGAGAAAGAGCTTATTCGAGATTTCGAAGCTCGACTGAAGTGATTCACCCGCGGAATCGGTGCAAGGATTCGCCGCGACTTTGACGGTGAACCGGACTGAGAGAAGCCATCGTGAGTCGCAACGAGGAGGCAATTCTTGAAAAGATCGTTTGAAAGCAAGGCTAGAAGATAGCAAGGGTTTCACTGAAGCGAAAGATAACGCTACTATTCGAGGAAGGTTATGTGTGCCACTCAATAGGAATTGAGAGATAAAATCATCGAGTGAAGCTCATGAGGCACCGTATCTGCTTCGTCCGTGAAGCACCAAAATGTCTGAGAGACCTAAAAGGAACTTTTGGTGGGAAGGGATGAAAAGGATGTAGCGCGTTTGTGGAACGTTGTTTGGCTTGTCGACAGTGAAAGTCGTACATCAACGTCCGTCAGATTGTTGCAACCACTACCAATCCAAGAATGGAAATGGGATCATATCGGTATGGATTTTGTGGTGAGTTTTCCAAGGTCGACAAGAGGAAACACCGCTATATGGGTTGTCGTCGATAAACGGCGAAGTCACTCATTTCTTACCGATTCGGATGACGTGCGGGTTAGATAAGCTTGCTCGACTTTACGTCAAAGAAATCGTGCGGTTACACGTGTGCCGGTATCGATTCGTCGATCGTGACCCGAGGTTCACGTCGAGGTTTTGGAGAAGTCTGCGAGGAAGCCGTGGGGACCAAGTGAATCTCGATCAAGATTCCATCCTCAAGCGGACGGTCGATCGGAAAGGACGATTCGAGTTTTGGAAGACATCTGCGGCGATCATGGCCGATAGAGGAGGAAATTGGGAAGAGATACTACCTTTGGTGGAGTTTTCCTATAACAACAATTATCGAGCCACCATAGGAATGGCTCCCTATGAAGCGTTATACACGGAAGGAAGTGTCGATCGCCACTTTATTGGGACGGCGTGGGCGAGAGGAAGATGTTAGACCGAGAGATGGTTCAGCAGGCGGTCGAGGTTATCGATCGAGATCAGCGAAGGATCAAGGAAGCTCGGGAGGCGAAATCCTATGCGAGACAAGCGTCGTCGGATCTTGATTCATGATCGGAGATCGCGTTTTCTTAAGGTTTCCCCAACGAAAGGAGTCGCTCGCTTTGGGAAGCGAGGTGTTACGACCGAGGTTCGTTGGACCTTCGAAGTTCTCGAGGATAGGCCCGTTGCTCATAGGTTAGCTTTGCCACCCAGCGTCGGAGATGTTCACGACGTGTTTCACGCTTCTCACCGAGAAAGTACGTGTTCGACCCAAAACACGTGATCAAGCATGACCAAGTGGTTCTTGCTCAGGATCTGAGTTACGAGGAAAGGCCACTCGCTATCTTGGAACGAGAAGTCAAGGAGTTGAGAAACAAGCAGATTCCGTTGGTGAAGGTGTTGTGGAATCACCACGGAGGAGGAAGCTACGTGGGAGTTGGAAGACAAGTTCGTGGCTCGGTACCGAGTTGTTTTCTCCACGTGTTTGAAATTTCGGGACTAAATTTTTCTAAGGAGGAGGATGTAATACCCGCCTTTTTAAGCTTCATTTTGCATGGCACGCTTTTTCGAGAAAAGGTCAAAGGTTGACTTTTGTTTCGGTGATCGCGACGATCACGAAACCTCGAGGCGTTAGGAAGAGTGTCTTATGACGAATTCATAGACACTAAGTATCACGTGTTTTCGACCACCCATGAAGGTTTGGCACCGGGAAGTTATCGAAAACCGGACTTTTCATTGGTCTTTTAAAGGCATATCTTGTTTATAGTCATTGTGTCCGTATTTTATTTCGTGTCCATGGGTACCAAGTTTGCTAAATTTGGAGTCCGTTTGCAAAAGTTGCGTCGCTTTTGCGTTTTCGAAAAAGGGCATTACATGAAGAATGCTGTGACCCTCGCTTTTTCCTATAAATAGGAGGCTAGGGCCTTCATTTTCAACGCTCATTTCCTTCGCCTCTCGTGTTTACGGAAGAGCCGAGCAGCTCAGTGCACGCGAAGCACTGGAGGAGTGGGGATCGAGCCGGGAGGCTCGTGGCGGCGCCATTCTTGCTTCTTGCCGAAGTTACCACCGCCGATCAACCACCCCCGCAGCCCATTTTTCTGTTTTTGTCCTTTTCTTGTTTTGATTCCGCCTTTTAGTAGATCGTATAGCATAGAACTCGGGATTCTAAAGGACGAGGCGAGAAAACGGCGAGGCGAGCCGATTGCCAAACCGCCGCCGCCGTTAGCTCACGCCGTGAGCTTGTTGGCCGCCGCTTGGTGCCGACGGACCACCCAGCTACGGGTCCTTTAGGTTTTGAGTTCGGGCTATGCATTCGCTAAAGTACCGATTCCGTTTTACATTTTTTCGTTTACGCATGTCGGGATGTTTTCCGTTGCTTGAGTTTTCTAAAGGAAGTACATGCCCGGGTTATCTATTTTCAACATAGTTTGTCATTCCATATTCGTCGTTATGCATATTGCTTATGTTTCCATTTTCATGCATTGATTTTGGATGGTTTATCCTAGATCTGAGGATAGACATCGATTTTTGAAGCTTCTTCGCTGCTAAGATTTGAGTCAACTTGCATGCATGCATATTTTGAAAGTACCATATTATAGGTCTTGATGCCACGAATATATTTCCTTCGCATCGAGTTGATTTAAAAACCCGGAGAGTGCCAAATGTGGGTTCAGAAAGTCGAAAACCCTAATTTTGCTACGATCGTCGTTTGGATCACGATGTTGCTTTGCTTTGTGGGAAGTGACCCTAAAAGTTGTTCCGTCGTTTTACCGTGTACCTACCGGTCGATCGGTGAAGTCATCGGATCGGTAGATATCTCCGGTTGACATTTTAAATACTTCGGGTTGGGTTATATATGCTTATTTTGAGTTATTTACTCGATATTTCAAAATAAAACATGTACGCCAGTAAAATGTTTTTGTGAAATTATTATTGCTTCTCGATCCAAGATATGGTTCTATCATGGTTGTGCACGGATCTCTATTTGGTGGGTTGATCACCATCTTGAGTATTGATCGTAGCGATAGACCCCAACACGTGGTTATGGTTCTAAGGGGATAGACCCCTAAGTCCACACGAAAAGGTAATGAGGTGGTTATGGTTACGACGAGTTTGACCATCAAGTCCACACCGAGTTAGCCGGCTGGATACGTTCCGGGCGTGGGCCGACTGGATATGTTCCGGGCCGAATGAATGAGATGTGATGGGCTGGCGGGATACGCTCCGAGCCGTGGTTCATGGTTCTATGATGAGAATAACAGTAATAACGGATCAGGTATCGAAAAATGAAAAAAATCTATTTTGCTTACTTAGAAGTGGATTTACGCTTTAAAACCTTCTAAGGTAAGTGCTCAACACGCATCATGATTCTTTGATTTATGATAAAACCCCACCGAGTGCGCTAGTACTCACCCCAAACTCTTTTCAAATCTTTCACGGATGGAGGAGGGTCGGACGGGCGACGCGAGGGTGATCGCCCCTTTTCACACGTAAAAGGCGTATATAGAAGGTAAGTCGAGTATCGTATCCACAGGGATTGTAATCCGAAAACACAGAAGCTAGCTCAACGACTATTCATCATTATTCAAGCACAGATAAAGGGTGAGAGGTTTAAGGCTTCGGAAATTAATCCAAAGCAAAGGTAACCAAGCAGAAATATAAAATAAAGCAATAAAAATCACGAAAGATAACTATGAAGAAAGACTAACCCTAGGGATGCACCAATCCTATCCACAACAATGTTTATCCTGCTTATTATTAACCGTTTTAATCCAGACAAGACGGAAGATCACATATATAACCAACAACTTCAGTTACGACAATTGCGGCAGTTGATTATAAATTTTCCTATCACGATTCGCCTCTAGAGGAAAATAAGCAACTCCAAAAGGATCACTAAGAATATGTTTCCTACGAATATCCTATCTCAGTTACGACTCAAGGCTTATTCGTATCACGCATTCAAGATCGATTGACAATTAATACAGTTACGTCATTAACTGGCAACTAGATATGCATCAAGATTGATCAGAAATCAACACATATTAATAAGCACCATGAATCATGAATCAATGCCTGGAAGGTAAATAACGATAGCAGAACTCACAACATATAGGATCGGATCATGCAAACCCTAGGATTAGAATAGAAAACTAGCCAGACATAATAAACGGAATGAAATACGAATTAACCATAAAAACAGAAATTAAATATATAAAACCCGTAGGGAAGCGTCGGATGAACAATGGTTGGTCTTGAATCCAATCCCAAGCGAACGAACGGAAAACAACGGAAAACAATCGGACAAAAACGTTCCGATCGATAACGAAACAATAAACTAAACTAGAACAACGGAAAGACAATACTAGAATTAAACTAAACGAAGATTAAAGACAAAGAATGGAAAAACTGAGGAAAAACTGAAGGAAATTAGGTCTGGGGCGTGTTGGGGTCTGAGGAGGCGCGAGTGGGGTGATCCCCTATTTATAGAAAAGGGTGGAAACCCTAATTTCTCTCCTGCCGCGCCGCCTCGCGACCGGTCCTCGCGATCGCTAGTGCGATCGCTAGGTATTGCTGTGCGTTCTTCTCTCGCTCTCCTTCTTCGCTCGCTTTGTACCTCGCGACCCGGCTGGCGGTCGCTAGCAGATATGAACTGGTCGCGAAATCGCCGGTGGATTCTTGACGCTAGGCTTCGCTCGCGAGCACGAGGTCCCGCCGCTGCTCTTACAGGCGCCATTTGGTTTGCCTCATGACCAGCTTAGCGACCGCTAGGCTGGTCGCTAGAAACCGGATGATTGTTCATTTTGTTCGTGCTTCGTTCCTTGCTTCGATTTTCAACACATAACCCTACAAAACACCAAAATAACACCCAAGAGCAATATCTTCTAGAAATAGATGAAACATTTAGAATCGATACATAAACGCACATTAAACGAGCTAAACTCATCTTCAAATATCAACTATAAACGTGTAAAATGCTCGTTTATCAAACCCCCAAACTTAAAGCATTGTTTGTCCTCAAACAAAAACAGAACAGAAAGAAAAACGAAAGATTAACGAACGTAGCAAAGAGGATAACCATTCTAGGCCTCAGAAACATATTAACGCTCAAAAAAAACATTAGCGCACATGACGACGTTAGCTAACTCAACACAAACAACCATCGAGGGTAAGAACTCATTTATTTCAACCCTCACAAAGGCATGTGCGTAAAATATATAGAATACACTCAAAGTCATAAAGAAATTAAGGACGTGTATACACTCAAAGATCAATGCAATGCAACATCTTACCATAGGCTTGCCGTTTCTCTAACATCTCCACCGCGTCAAATGTGTTCAAATAAGGATCAAAGAGGTCTTTTGATAGGTTATAATGTAGGCACATTGGTTAAGGTAGGATAAAATATGGCTAAGTGACTCAAGAATATTCCAAGTACCACCATTTATACATTTCGACACATATGGACTTTGTCCATGTTCCTCTTCTCTCCCAACATGCTAAATCAACGTTTAATGCCACAGAAGGTACCTATAATTTGATTAAAGACCCTTTATGCTCAACACTCATAGTGAACTTAACATTTTTCTTTTTCTTTTCTTTTCTAGAGCTTATAGGGTTTAACTATCACGAACAAGGTACTATTCTTCACCACGTATGTATTTTTCTAAAAGAAACTTTTCTCGTCATAACTTACATCAAAATTTCACCCTTTGATTCCCATATCCATCCTCACCTCCTATCATCCGGTTTAATCGAAAGAAAAGTCTAATAAAGGCTCAAAGAAGGCGACAAATGGTATATAACATCGGGTTAGTGTTTGGGTGAATATGTGGTTAACAAAGATGGCCTTTTATCCTTTCCAAATTCGAAACACATATTGCAGTCTCGACACAGAAACACGGCAAGTTCTAGAAGATAATCACATGTATGATATCACACAATTAAAAGCGTATCAAGATATGTATACAATGAAGCTCAAGTCTCACAGGATAAGCAAATGGTGAAAAACAACAAGCCTAAGCCATCTCACGTCATTCATGCGTCATTTTCTAACATATCATGTGCACTATCATTAAATTTCACAAAAATTTTCTATCGTCATTGGCCACATGGATTAACACACTTCACTTAACTCGTTGATCGACAGACACGAAAACGAAAAGAAAAACAGAAACACGACAAAAAGCAACACAAACGAAAGACACGACAAAACACGAAAACAAAAACAAAGAAAACGTTGGGTTACCTCCCAACAAGTGCTTACTTTAACGTCTTTAGCTAGACCATCACTAACCTTGTCAATCCGGCGTTTTTGTGGCAACAGAAATCCTTCTCGACTTGTGGAACCTCCTAAACTTCGCATTCACGGATGACCACCACTGACTATGGAAGTGGCCCCCCCCAAACTTGAATGATACACTCGGAGTTCCATGCCGAGTCCACTTCTTTCTTCTCACAGTTTCCTCAATCGGTCGAGTACCCTCTAAACGCGAGACGTGAGCGGCAGCAGCAGTCATGATCGAGCAACAATCTTCCGACTTTCCAACGTCGTGTTGCTTGATGGCGTCGTATATGGAAATTTTGAGCTCCTCCTCGTTAACACGAAACGTGAGGTTTCCTTCCTGCACATCAATCAACGCACGACCAGTTGCTAGAAAAGGTCTTCCTAGGATTAGCGGTTGTTGTTTGAATTCGGGAATATCTAGAATAACAAAGTCAGCAGGAAAAACAAAATCCCGAATTCTTACCAACACGTCTTCGACGATACCTTTTGGATATGTGACTGATCGGTCGACCATCATCGATGAAATCTTAAATAAACTTCATCTTTCCTAGGTGTAGCCGCTGAAAACGTTCAATGGCATCGATTGATGCTCGCCCAAGTCGCACAAAATATTTGGAAAAGTCCGCTCGGCGATCTCGCACTCCAACGTGAAACCGCCGGATCATTCGCTTGAGAGGAGCTTCCTTTGCAAGACGGCTGCATTCTTGGATAGGAAATTTTCTCAAATTTCCCAAGTTTCTTCTTGCTTGCAAGCTGTCTTTAAAAATTTCATGTAGCAAGCATGTTTCGCAACGCTCAAAGAGAGGTAAATTTATCTCAACTTTTTGAAAGACCTCTTTGAAACGAGCAAACTCCTCGTCATATTTCGACTTGACAAGTCGACTCGGAAACGGGAATGGAGGAATGTACGTGCGAGGATTAGCCTCTGGGGGCGCCTCGCGGTCGACCTCGCGATCACCGGATGGTCGCGAGGAGTTCGCTGCTACCGACTCCTTCCTCGCGTCTTGAGCTTGCGGCGCGAGCTCATGTGATTTCTCGGCCATGTGCTCTGACTGATTGCTCGCGGTCGGGTTTACGAGCGCTGGGTCGCTCGCGAACAACTCTGGCACGCGGATACTCGGATGGCTCACGGTCGGGTGCGCGGACGCGTGCTCGGTCGCGAGCTCCTGTGGAAAAATTTCTGGATGGTTCGCGATCGGGCTCGCGATCGCGATCTCGATCGCGAGTTTCTGCGTCAGTGTGCTATCATGCTCTTCTTCCTCGGTAGGGCTCGGGTAGGCTCGTCCACTCCTCGTCTGAATGGCGAAGCATTGACTCTTTGGGTTCACCTCCGTATTACTCGGAAATTGGCCCGTCTTTTGTAGTGCATTCACTTGCACGGCTATTTGACCAATTTGATTCTCCAACATCTTCATGTGCTTCCCATAGCCGTCACGGTGGACTCCAAGTGATTTATCTTACGCGGTGTTGCTTATGAGCGAATTCGATTCGTTGCCAATTGTTGGTTGCTTACAACCAACTGCGCATCATGTCTTGAGACTTGGCTTCCTCGGCTCTTGAATCGAATTACGAATATTGAAGCTTCTTGAAGGTTGTTGGAAATTCAATGACTTCTCCGATTAATGTGGTGGACGTTCTCTCTCAATCGACTCTTCAAAAGAGTGAACTTCTTCATGAGATCGTCATATTTTGAATCACTCTCAACAAGAAATGCTTTGAGCGATGGCGTTCTCTCCGTTGGCCATTGATAGCTGTTGGCGACCATCTCTTCTACAATACGGCTTGCCTCGTCGATTGGTCGGTTTAATAAGCAGCCCCACGACGTATCTACCATGCTCTCGCCCGCCATGTCACCCACCGTAGAACTGTGTGATTTGTTGCTCCTTGGAGAACCCATGTTGTGGACATCGTCTCAATAGACCTCTGAATCTCTCCCATGCCTCGAATAATGATTAAATCGTGGTTTTGGCAAAATGAGAGATTTCGGTGATGATCTTCTAGCGCTTTCGCGGTGGAAAGTATTTCGAAGAAACTTCGCAAAGTTTCCCCAAGTGTCGATGCCACCGGTCCAAACTCTTGAACCAATCTTTCACTGGTCACAGCCGAGAAACCGAACATCGCGATCCGGATCGTGTCTTGTGGCAC
This sequence comes from Salvia rosmarinus, assembly GCA_036937905.1. Lineage (NCBI taxonomy): Eukaryota > Viridiplantae > Streptophyta > Magnoliopsida > Lamiales > Lamiaceae > Salvia > Salvia rosmarinus. The sequence goes on along the minus strand of CM072816.1, from coordinate 42,678,150 downwards.
CCCATTCTGCTTTGATGGTGTCACAAATGTCGAGAAACGTCTCGAGATGCGCATTCGGTCTTCCGTGACTCCTCCCAAACCGCTCTCCTTGGACCATATTGATCGGGGCGGTTTGAGCTCGAAATTATTGCATCTCGTGCGGGCCCCAACCGCCTCCTTGGGCTGCTCGGTGGGATGTCGATACATGTGGTTCAGAGGTCTTTCCTCTGGAGCAGGGACAATGATTCCCATGTTCGCCATCTGACGCTGCATCTCTGCAAAGTCAGCTAGCATGCGTGCTACTTGCTCGGGAGGAACGCCCCCGTTCTGTGGATTGGCTGCCATTGCAGCTCGTCTCTTCTCTCGTCCTTTTCTCCTTTGAGAGCTTTCGATCTCGGGATCCAATAATACTTCAGGAGGTCCCTGAGATCTTGTACGCATAAACCACCTGAGAAAAGAGAGAATTTAGCACTGACAAAAATAAATAAATATAATATAATATATATAACTTGAATTAATAAATCCAAATCATCAAATTATTCCTATGTGATCTTAACAATCCCCGGCAACGGCGCTAAAATTTGATCGCTCCCTTTTTCACACGTAAAAGGCGTATATAGAAGGTAAGTCGAGTATCGTATCCACAGGGATTGTAATCCGAAAACACAAAAGCTAGCTCAACGACTATTCATCATTATTCAAGCACAGATAAAGGATGAGAGGTTTAAGGCTTCGGAAATTAATCCAAAGCAAAGGTAACCAAGCAGAAATATAAAATAAAGCAATAAAAATCACGAAAGATAACTATGAAGAAAGACTAACCCTAGGGATGCACCAATCCTATCCACAACAATGTTTATCCTGCTTATTATTAACCGTTTTAATCCAGACAAGACGGAAGATCACATATATAACCAACAACTTGATTCGACAATTGCGGCGATTGATTACAAATTTTCCCTATCACGATTCGCCTCTAGAGGAAAATAAGCAACTCAAAAGGATCACTAAGAATATGCTTCCTCGAATATCCTATCTCGATTCGACTCGAGGCTTATTCGTATCACGCATTCAAGATCGATTGACAATTAATACGATTCGTCTATTATCTCGCAACTAGATATGCATCAAGATTGATCGTAAATCAACACATATTAATAAGCACCATGAATCATGAATCAATGCCCGGAAGGTAAATAGCGATAGCGTAACTCACAACATATAGGATCGGATCATGCAAACCCTGGATTAGAATAGAAAACTAGCGAGACATAATAAGCGGAATGAAATACGAATTAACCATAAAAATGAAATTAAATATATAAAACCCGTAGGGAAGCGTCGGATGAACAATGGTTGGTCTTGAATCCAATCCCAAGCGAGCGAACGGAAAACAACGAAAACAATCGGACAAAACGTTCCGATCGATAGCGAAACAATAAACTAAACTAGAACAACGGAAAGACAATACTAGAATTAAACTAAACGAAGATTAAAGACAAAGAATGGAAAACCGAGGAAAATCAAGGAAATTAGGTGCGGGGCGTGTTGGGGTGCGAGGAGGCGTGAGTGGGGTGATCCCTTATTTATAGAAAAGGGTGGAAACCCTAATTTCTCTCTGACGCCGCCTCATGACCGTCCTAGCGATCGCTAGTGCGATCGCTAGGTATTCTCATGCGTTCTTCTCGCCGCCGCTTCTTGCTCTCGCTTTGTACCTCATGACCGCTAGCGGTCGCTAGTCGTTATGAATCGGTCGCGAAATCATCCAGCCGGATTCTTGACGCTAGCTTCACTCGCGGGCACGCAGGTCGCGTCGCGCTCTTCTTGGCGCTCATTGGTTTGCCTCATGACCAGCCTAGCGACCGCTAGGCTGGTCGCTAAGAAACCGGAAAGATTGTTCATTTTGTTCGTGCTTCGTTCCTTGCTTCGATTTTCAACACATAACCCTACAAAACACCAAAATAACACCCAAGAGCAATATCTTCTAGAAATAGATGAAACATTTAGAATCGATACATAAACGCACATTAAACGAGCTAAACTCATCTTCAAATATCAACTATAAACGTGTAAAATGCGCGTTTATCAAGGGGTGGAGCTGCGGGTTCTTCATGCTATGCTTCCGCGATGTTGTGTTATATACGTACTCTGATATTGATGTATTCTTGTCCCTTATTTGCTTTCTGATTGGGAACAAGATTTGTTATGTTATTCTGCTGTGAGTCTCGATACGAGCATGCTATGTGGTTGACCGGTCTAGTTAACAGGATGTAATGCTATTTTGCTTTCTTGCATTACTTATAATAAACCAAGATCATGTTTCATTGAAGTTATGGTATCGATATTATTCTGTTGGTGGATTGTTTGTGCACCCTCCCTGCTGTGATATGTCCTAGTTATAGAGATGATCTTGCCCGATTTCATGGTCACATCTTCTTATCTTGTATGTTATATGTACCTCCCCCTTCTTCCCCGCTTTTAACCCCCACCCCTAATCACACCCCGGCATCCGTGCCTTCCCTCGGGAATTGGGGCGTGACACATGTTATGATATGATTGAATTAAGCTTGAATATATGTTTAGGGATGATTATAAACATCATATGAATGAAGAAATTAAAATTAAACCATGCTTATTAAATTTCCAAAGTTTTCAAAATGAGGATTAGTAGGAAATTAATGATTTTGATTTTATTGATGAATTTGACATGATAATCATGCTTAGGGACATGAATAATGTATAAAATGAATTTATAGAATTTAATTCAACCATATACTAATAGCCCTAATTTTCAAAAATGAAGGGCATACCATGAACTTTGATTTCTTGATTTTATTTGATGGATTTGAATTGATATTTGAGATCTATGATAAAAATAATGCTTAAGTAGAATTATTGGGAATTTTTTAACATAGGTATCAAAAGTTAGAAAATTAAAGTTTAAACTAAAGTTATACTTATAGGTGATATACTTGATCTATGATTGAATGGATCATGAATTTATGATTATTGATGTTAATTGAGTATAACTATATGATATTTGATAATTAATGGATTTTGGATATTGAAAATATTGAAATCTTATAAACATGTAGTTGAAGGGCATTAGCCGATTAAAGTATCAATGAATGAATTTAAACTTGTTTTAAATTCCTAAGTGTTTATTTAAGTATATGGTGATGATATTGAGGAGTTTGGGATGATATTGAAGTAGTTTGGTATGATTGGGCTATACATATTACAGATGTTCTGTTAAAATTTCGCGTAATTTGATATGAATAAGGCGTTTGAGATATTACTTGATCACTAATAGTATAAATAAGTAAGAAAGATTACTAAAGTCAACGATAATCTTATGTTACAAGGATCAAGCAGAGGGAATCGGGAAGTAAAGAACGAAGAACCCAACTTGTTAGATTGAACGTATTCAGGTGGGTAATGCCTCTCAAAGTTATTTTATGCGAAAGAATATTTGTTAAGCTTGGACTTGTTTTATTATGAAATTACTTTCAATCACCACATGATGAGTATGTTGAAAATGAATGTTTTACCACATTGTGGGTATGACGGCAATTACCTATCTGCGGTAGGAAATGTTAATTACTGTGCACAGGTAGATGGCTGTGAGCTTGCCCATGTAGGCCGGCCATGGTACTGGGGAGGAGGCCTACTTCCCTTTACCAAATGACGTAGATAGGGTATGACCGTAGTTGTGATCCTTCGGGACCAACTCGGGTATGTTATGCCGGTATGTTTCGAAAGATAAAATGTGATGATCTTTTCTATTATAATGGAAATTCTTATGCATGATTTATCAACTTTGTTCTTAATGTTAATTGAAAGATATACCTCTTTCAATGAAGTTATAAATTTCGAAAAATATGTTGGCATTATCCACTGAGTACTTTCTGGTACTCATACCTTCCCAAAATGTTTCTCCGATGCGCAGTTGAGCATAAATGAGATGTGGCGGAAACCGAAATGAAATATTATTTTACTTTCTTACTTAAATTAGATGTGTTTGAATATCATGTCTTCACACATGATATTCATTACTATTCATTGCTAAGACCTAGAAACATTGAAACCGTACTTTTGATAACCTTGTAAATATTTTGAAAAATCTTATGTATGTATTTTGAGGTCAGTGCCTCGTTTGTGTTTATATTGTTGTTGGATATTCTTTGAGTTCAGGTTGGCTTATTTCATTTTCAAACGTTATGATGTCCGTTTGTTTCAAAAACCAAATTCTTTAAATCACTTGTTGTTGGAAGATTATTGTTGATTCAACCAGTCACGGCTTGATTATTTAGTTAAATAAGTAATTAAATAGTTGGGTCGTGACAGAAGTGATTGAAGAAATGGTCGTAATCGTACGACAAATTAAGAAAAGAATCCAAGAAGCTCAAGATCGTTAGAAGTTATATGCAGATACAAGACGAACGGAGCTAAGCTTCGAGATTGGAGATAAAGTATTCGTGAAAGTATATTCTTCCAAAGAAATACATAGCTTGGAATCAAAGAAAAGCTCGAACCAAGATTTATCAGTTATACGAGATTCAAGAGAAGATTGAGTCAATCGCCTAAAGATTAGTATTGTTTTCAAGTTTTGGCAAATTCACGATGTGTTCCATGTGTCGTAATTACAAAGATATGTGTTTGATTAAAAACACATCATACATCAAGAGAACGTTATTCCTGAATCAGATCTAAGCATTGAAGAGAAATCAGAAACACATCTTAGATCGAAAAGAACGACAACTAAGGAATGAATTAATTCCTTTAGTTACATTCGATGAAATCATCATGGTTTAAAAGAGCGACATGGGAGCTAAAAGATCAGACGAGAAAGAAGTACCTCTGCAAAAAGGTACTAAATTTCGGGATGAATTTTTTTTTAGGAGGTGAGAATGTAATATCCCGCATTCCTGTAGCAGAGATTAGCTCCAAATTAAGAGCTGATGAGAAGGGCATTGCATCCTTAAGAAAGAGTTGTTTAAATCAGAATCTTTTGTTTTAAGCTTCGAGACAAGAAGATAGAATTTGCGATAGATTCGCAAATAGAATCTGGGATAGATCTTGAGATAAGATTCGATTCTTAAGTCATGTTTAGAATAAGAAGACATAGATTTCAAGAGTTTTGAGATGATTAGTATGTGTTCATAAAAAGTTTTGAACCCAAAGATTTCAAAGTTTTGCTCTTTGTTATATATGTTCGCCGTATAAACCCTAATCGTCGGCAGAATACCTAAAATGGTTTTTGAAGTCAAAAATATTTTTATAATCAAAGTTTGATTTTTATAATATGTTATTTGAGTTTTAAAAGAGAATTTCAAGCAAAGAGCATTTTATCAGAAATTGAGTTTTGAAACCGGAACGGTATAGATTAATAGTATGTAATTATAACATTAGTATTTAATTATAGCAAGAAAGAATGAGAAATTTCTCGATATATGATTATTCATCCTTGTTAAAGAAAATGAAATGGAAAAAGGAAAAGGAAAAATGGAGAAAGCTTGAGAATTCTCGAGAATTGGTGAATAATCACCATATTTAAGAAAATCAAAAATAAAATAGAAATTTGTTATTAAATACACATAAATTCTTGGAGACCACTATTCATCTTCATTTTCTTCCTAATTTTCGTGCCTCACACACACTTACACACACTAAATTTTCAAAAATTTCATGCTCAAATTTCCAAAGATCCAAGCGTTGAATTCTCAATCCGTCTTCGAATTAAGGTATATTTCTATCTTTAGAACATATCTATGGTTTGAAAATTTTAAAAATATGATCTTATGAAGGTTTCATATTTTCAATCATATTGGAGAAATTATGAAGGATATGTTGTTGTTTGATTATTTCTTGATATTATGTTAGGTTAATCGCCGATGAGTTGTTTAACGTTGAAATTTTGAGAATGTGTATTCTTTGAATTTTTATGATTTTTTGAAAATTTTGAGGGCTATGATCTTGAATTTATGATGTTTATATGTTGATATTCTTTCACATATGTATTGATGATTAGATATAAACATGTTTTGAACAAGAAAAACGTTTGAAATCGAAACTATATGAAAAACCCTAAATGGCCGAAAACCCTAGCCTTTGTAATGTTGGATTTTTTATTTTATTTGATCATTTTGATTTCATATTTGTATTCTTTGATATGAATAAAGCTTAAAATGATTTATTCGGATTTTTCGGCCAACGTATTCAAAAATTTCAAAATTTTAGTTTGACGTAAAAAATTGGTTTTCAATGCTAAAGCTTTGATCTTTAGATTTTAATGGTTGATTAGTGATATTTAATGATAGTTGAGTATGTATAGAGGTTCGTTGATGTTGGATGACGTCTCACGTGATTTTTGACGTCGGACATAAGCTATGTCTTAAGGGGGTTGTTAGGTTTTTGACTAAGATTAGATGGTTTAAGCTTGTTATTGAGTTTTCTATGCTCGTTTAGACATATGAGGCTTCATAATGTCTTGTTATATGTAAGATGTTAGAGGATGCAATGACCCAAGTGTTTATAAACTATAGTGTCTTGAGATCAAGAAGTTATAGTCGTATCGATGACTAAGATAAAAGTTATGTTCTTGTTTGGTTCTTGATAGGCTTATATGTCGCTTTATGTGGATTGATGGACCAAATAAGAAGAAGAAAGAAGTGAAAGATAGAAATTACAGTCCTCGAGTGACTGTCGCCAAGTGGGTATAAATATTTTCTAAAATGATATGTTATGCTTTATAAATTTTCAAAATGATATGAAATGCATTTATTTGCAAAGTTTCAAAGTTGACTGACTTGCCTGTTTTTGAGCATGAGCATGAGCACGATGCATTTACCTATCCACGGAAAAGAAAGAAAGAGAAAGAAAGAAAAAGAAAAGAAAGAAAGAGAAAGAAAGAAAAAGAAAAGAAAGAACGAATGAATGAAAGAATGTACCGACGTCGGGTATGGACCTTCGGGTCAAGGCGTGTTTGAGAATGAGGTGTTTCAACTAAAAGTGTTCTTTAAATTGACTTATAATTGAATGAGGTGTTGTAATAGGAAAAGTTAACCCTAGTCGTCTCTCAAGGAAAACTTAACATGGCTTATTGTTCGTGTCAAACACATAAAGCGGTAAATCCTAACACTCTAATACCAACATGGATTTTTGAAACAACGGGAATTGAAAAGATGAAAGGAAATATATTAAAGCAAGCAATCTAACTAGGGGTTGTCAATCCCTAGTGGAGACCCTAAGAAATCACGAATACAGAAAGCTAAAGCGAAGAACAACTAAACTAGATCATCAAACTTAAAGCAATAAAATTCATAGGAGAAAGATTCAACATATAACTAAATTAAAAATCCATTGCATGAAATGTAATGTAATCACGAAACAAGAAATCACAAAGAAATATAAATCAAAGGAGCATGAAAACAATTCACTGTCACTATGTAATTGAATTCAACAAATATCAACAAACAATAACACTATGAAATTGATTCCGATAGAACTGATAAATCCAAAAGCATAAATTGATAAACTAAATTATTCAACCGATGAAAATGAAAGCAAGAATTAAAACTATGATTTTATCTGTCTGTGTTGTCGTTGAAAAGCTCCGAAAGAACAATTGTGAAGAACAGCGCCACGAAAGACCAAAATCAGAACAGGCGAAAAGCGCCGCGGAATGAGAATCAGCTCCCTCGATAATGATCTAACGTAAATATATATATATATATTAAATGAGTGTGAGCGCCGGTTGCAATGTGAGCGCACGTTGAACGAGCGTTCTGCCTAAAAGGTGAGCGCCGGTTCTGGAAGGAGAGCGGTGACGGAGGTGAGCAGGCGTTCATGCGTGAACGCGCGAGGAGAATAAATGAGCGGGCGCCGAGCACCGCTGGATTTGTATATTGAAAGCGCTTTGGTTGAGCTTGTATACAATGTTTCGTTACCACTATTACAATCTCCTATCTGAATTGAATACTTGATTGCATATATCGTGTCCCTTATCTCATATATAAGTTAGATCATACGATGAGTAGAAGATCACGAAGTCCGTATGATTGGTCGAGCTTAATGAGATATAAAAGTTTCACACCGAGACAACTTGAGGACGAGTTGTCGGTGTGAAGTCGCAATATAGATAAGAAGTGACTTGACTTAGTTGCTTGTCTATGCCGGATGCGTCTTTGACGTATTGAAGGATCACTGATGAGATGAGTTCTTCTATATAACCGTAGTGAAGAACCCAGATCTCGGTGACTTCACGATGATCTAAATCTCGATAAGGTATTAGATGAGTATGAATTCTCGACCATCACTTTGACTTGTTATGGGTGAGGGTTATATGTTCTAACCCAATATTCTCCGCATCTTGGGTGGTGGCGGTGCTTGTATGTCATGCTAGTTATCTCAGACGAGTCACCATATCCGTTAACGATGATGACGTCCCTTAAGGAGCTCAAAGGTTTATTGTACTAAACCCTACGGGTTGAGTTAGCTCAAGTACAATAATAAGGTTGAGTGGTACTACTTATGAATTAAAGATATTAATTATTTTAAGCGATGTAATGCTATAAATAATTAATGGACGCTCGATATCTTAAATACGGGATTCAGAATGTCTAAGTGCAAGCCCGACTCAACTTCGATAATAAAGGGTAAGTCAAGATTTATTCTCTAGTGGCATGAATAAATGTTTATAAATTAATTTATGTTCGGGTGAACATAAGATAATTAATTTATTTGAGGCCCATCTTTATTCCTTGCATTTGATCCTCGGGTCGGCCCATCCAGTTCCGTAGCTAAGTATGGAAATCGGCCCTCTCTCTCTACAAGGTAATGATTTGATTCTCTTTATCCTAAAAGGATATTATTATAGTTATGAGATATGCATAGATCCTTTCCATATAGGATTATGATAATTTCCATAAATGGATTATGGTAATGGTAATTTCATATGGGATTATGGTAATTTCCATATAGAATTATGGTAATGCATTATAAATATGAGGTAAGAGATTAAATCTCGTCGATGATTAATAATCATCATCATAATTTTCAATACTCCCATTTTTTTGGGAGAGAATTTTCAAAAAGTGTAGAGAGGATAAAGGGTGATTTTTCCAAGCATTCTCCATAGATCGTCCTCACCGACGTTGGAGATTGGGCAACCGGATCTGATCCGAAGGTCAAAGCACGAGTCTCGATCCATTCCGCCTCGCGATTCAAAGGTAAACACGAAAACCCCAATGTGTTGCAATTAATTATATAGGTGCATGCTAGGTATATAATCAATGTATGGTGAATTAAACATCCAAGATAGATCCTCGGAGAGGCTAAACCTAGGTTTTCCCAACAATGGTATCGAGCACGGATCGATATCTTGGCTCTGTTGGATTAATCGACGCTTGATTATTACGCGCGCATATATATTAATTGTTGAATCTGCTGTTCATCGTGGCTCGTTTTTATTTTGTCGGATTTTTTTTTTCACCACGAGAAAATCCGTGGTTAGATTAGATTTATTTTTCTGTAAATCTTATCTGTAAAAGTAAAACGAAGACGAAAGCAGCCAGATCGAGACGATGGCAAAAACGGGTAGCACGGCGTGCGGGCGACGGCACGCAGCGCGGCACGGCGCCAGACGACGCCGCCGACGGGCCGAGCCGCATCCATTTTTCAGGCCGAATCTTGTTTTGATGAGTCCGTCCGTGCCGTGCACGCGAGGCCCGTTTTGAATCCGTGCGCGCCGGCACGCGATGCCCGTTTTGAATCCGTCCGTGCCGTGCACGCGAGGCCGTTTTGAAGATTATAAAGATCATGCTTTGCAATTCTATGTAATAGATTAGGCGGAAAGTCTGATTCCACGAGTGGGCCACGATGAGCGTTTTATTTTATTTTTATCGCTCATTGCATGTCGTGGATGTTTAAATAATGCAAGTAGCATGCTATGTATGTTTAAATTACGTTGACAAACCTTTACGTGTTTTCGTAATTGGATGCGTATAGTAAGCATGCTAGGTTTATCGCGTTTTCAAGCATATTTTAGAATTACATGAGCAAGTTTTACATGTTGAGTTCTATGACAAGCATGCTAGGAATACGTGATCTGCATGGACAAACCTTTTGAACAAAAGACTAAGCAAGCAACCGACAAATTAATTTTTAAAATTAAAATGTCAAGACCTCCACTTTTTATCTCTAAACAAAGTGAGACGACTGTGAGTAAACGCCCACACGCGTGGCTTGCTTGCACTTGCTTATCATAAGTTTGTTAGATGAGATTTCTAAATAAAACATTTTAAATCCATTGAGAAGTGGGAGTTTCATGTAAACGCCCACACGCGTGGCTTTGCATGTGCGATTTTCATAAGTTCTCTAGAGATAGATATAAAATGAGATAACAAAAGAATTTGAATTGGGCGGTATGGTCCGTGTGAGTATGCCAATTCTAAGAATTCATTTTCATTTATTAAAATTGTGGTCATTGCTAGACATCACCTCAAGTACAACTTCCCGCCAAGTCCTTCTTGCGATAGTGATGTGGTCTAGAAAGGTCCAATCGTTAATTTAATTTTTCATAAGGATAAGTTGACATGGATTGAAATTAAACGACTAAAGGGTATATTTTAGTCTGGTCGAGGGGTTCATGTGTAAACGTCCACACGCGTGGCTTGCATGTGGGATTCCTTGGGCGATTGGAGGTTTCAATTAATATTGTTTTATCAAAAGGTTAAAATATTATTGTTACGAATTATGTGCGATCGTATGTGTTTACTTTATCGATTTCAGATATGTCTCTTACACCGATTATCAATATGCTCGCATAAAATCCCTTATCCGGTCCAAATTTTATCGAGTAGAAACGAAACATTGAGAATGTTCTTCTTTGGAAGAAAATCTATTTGTACTCACTACACCCCGTCCCAAGCCTCTAGACAATTCATCTACTGATGAGGAGCGCAAGGAGCACGAGAAATGGGACAAATCAAATAGAATGGCAAAGTGCCTTCTTTTGGTCACCATGTGCGAGTCCTGCGCACTCCAAAGATCTAGAGATGGAAGATGCAGACCACGATATGGCTAAGTCTTATGAAATTGTATGAGGAGTCGGACAGAATCGCTTGTCAAAATTTGACAAAATCAATAATGTCAAGTTCAATGAAGGAAAGCGATTCGGTGCATAACCATGTAGAGCAAATGATTAATCTCTTCGGAGAGCTCGAATTGGTTGGAGGATATATTGATGACGTAGTCGAATCGATATGATCCTCAACACTTTGCCCAAGTCTTTGATGACTTCCGTTATAAAGCGCCTTTTATGATAAGTGTTATACTCTAGATTCATTGCAAGAGGATCTAGTAATGGAAGAACGCAAAATGGGCAAAGGTGCACAGTCTTTAGTACGCACCTCAAAGAAAACCACTGCTTTATCGAAAGATGAAAAGGAAAAGTGGAAGTCAAGAGATGCTAAGGCTAAAGAAAAGAGTGGGAGTAATACAAAATGCTCTACCAGCGGTTTGAAAAAGCCAAGGAGAGGGCAAATGCTTCAAGTGCGGTGAGGCCGGGCATTGAAGGCTAAGTGCCCCAAGCTCAAGGCTCTAGGTACGCCATTTGCTTTAGTAACGAAAACATGTTTAGCGACTTGTTCTACCCATTCTTAGGTAGTAGACACGGGTACGACTGATCATGTTTGTTACACCTTGCAGGGGTTCCTGCGGACAAGGAGCTGAATGATGGCGAGATAACGATCTCCATGGGCAACGCGGTGAATGTCGAGGCCGTTGCAGTCAGAGATGTTACTTTATGTTTTGAGAAAACAGTTTTAGTTTTAAAAGACGTTTTATATGTGTGCCGGATTTTCGGCGGAACCTTGTTTCTGTTTCGAAATTGTTTATTCATGGATATTCAGTTGTTCTTGATAGTGGTGTTTCTATCATAAGAAATGACTAAGTTATCTGTGTAGGCACATTATATAATTCGCTTTATACTAATTCTACAATACATAATACCTATAACTATGTTGCATCTACATCAAACCTTAAAAAGAGAAGTTTTCTTCGCAAGATGACACCTCTTTTCTCTGGTATCTTAGATTAGGTCACATCAATCAAAATAGGATCCAATGACTGGCTAAGAATGGAGCGTTGGGTAATCTCACGCCATCGCTCCCGATCTGCGAATCTTGTATAGAAGGTAAGATGTTGACCGCACCCTTCAAAGCGGGCGGTCATAGAGCCAAAGAAATGTTAGAGCTAGTCCATTCTGACCTGTGTGGACCGATGTCCACACAAGCTCGTGGAGGGTACGAGTATTTTGTCACTTTCATTGACGATTACTCAAGGTATGGATACGTATACCTGCTTCACCGCAAGTCTGAATGCTTTGAGAAATTCAAAGAATTTTAGGCGGAAGTGGAGACGAAGCTAGGTAAGAGTATCAAGTCATCTGCGATTACGATCGTGTGGCGAATACCTCAACAACGAGTTCATGGACTATCTAGTGAAGTGTGGGATTACCTCCCAGCGCACTTCACCGGGCACACCACAGCAAAATGGTGTGTCAGAGCGAAGAAATAGGACTCTTTTGGAAATGGTTAGATCAATGATGAGTTATGCAACTTTGCCTATTTCGTTCTGGGGGTATGCCTTAGAAACGGCGGCATACTTGCTAAATCTAGTACCATCCAAGTCAGTCGAAGAGACCCCTTTCGAGTTGTGGTTTGGGCGCAAGCCGAGTTTAAGCCACATAAGGATATGGGCGATCCGGCCGACATGTCTTTGAACAAGAAGGGCGACAAGTTGGAGGCTAGATCAGACGCAAGGTCGTTTATTGGCTATCCTAGAGGAACAAAGGTTGTTTATTCTATAGTCCTAAGGATCGGAAGGTCATTATTAGCACTAATGCCCGATTCTTAGAAGAGGACTACATGAAAAATCATAAATCCAAAGTTGAAATCATTCTTCAAGAATTAGAAGATGATCGTATTCCACCACCGATTAGACCAAAGGTGCGAGATGTCGAGTCTAGTGGGAGGATCGACACCGATACTTCAAGAAATTGAAGTGGGTCGAGTTCCACCGAGATACCGACCGCATAAGTGGTACCTACCCGACAAGTTGTGCAAGATAGAGAACCACAAGTTACTGCACCCACCGTTGCCATTGTGCCTGTAGTGCCTCGTCGTAGTGGGAGGGTTCTTCGTCAACCCGAGCGATTTATGTTCGTGGGTGAATCTTCGGATTTAGTCCCAGAAAACGAACATGTAATAATCGACCCATGGACGTCAAATGAGGCGATACAAGACAATGATACAAGATCATGGAACTTACGTTTGGGCGAGGTGGTAAAGTCCTATGGATTTACCAGTTGCCTAGCGAGAGTTGTGTGTATCGTTTAGATGTCAGCGATAATGTGGTATTTCTTGCACTTTACGTAGATGACATTCTTCTATTTGGCAACAATGTGAAGTTGTTATCGTTGGTTATCCGATCGGTTTCAAATGAAAGACTTAGGAGATGTAGCGTACATTCTTGGGATCGAGGTTTACCGAGATCGCAAGAGGAAAATGTTGAGCTTATCTCGGGCGTCTTACATTGATCTTGTGATTACTCGTTTTAGTATGCGGACCGTCGAGAAAGGATTGCTACCTTTCGACATGGCGTTCCTTTATCTAAAGGGCGCCACCTATGACCGCAAAGAAGATAGAGGAAATGAGACAAGTTTCCTACGTTTCCGCCGTGGGAAGTTTCATGCATGCAATGCTATGCACGAGGCCCGATATCTCGCTATGCGGTAGGCATAGTGGCTGAATATCGCCTAACCTCGACAAGCTCATTGGATCGCGGTAAAGCATATATTCAAGTACCGACTCGAGATTATAGTGGTTTACCATGCGAGATAGTCTAATGCCTTTGGGTTATTCGACTCGGTTTCAATCGACCGTGATGAGAAAAAGTCTACCTCGGGCTATGTGTTTACCTTGGGAGGTGGAACCGTATCTGGCGGAGTGCAAAGCGGCGATGCATTGCGGACTCTACCATGGAAGCGAATATGTAGCCGCTTGAGGTCGCTAAGGAGGTCAGATGGTTCAAGAACTACCTCATGGATCTAGATGTGATACTGGTTTGCCCATGAGTATCATGGTTTCTTGTGATAACTCGTGCAATGGCAAACTCGAAGGAACCACGGATCCACAAGGCAAGCAAACACATAGAGAGAAATTACCATGTCATACGAGAAATCGTTAGACGAGGGGACGTGCTGATTGCAAAGATTGATATGACGGATAACCTAGCGGATCCATTCACGAAAAGCCTATCGCAAAAGTCTACGTCGGGCACGTTAGAGGACTTGGATTAAGATGATGGCACCCACTTAGAAAGGAAACTTTTGTATAAGTGGGAGAAGCAAAGTGATGGTTTTGTTTGTAATAGCTAGTAGAGACACATTGTATACTAAAAGTTTGTTTTAGTATAAGTGGGAGATTGTTGGATTTGTATACCGAAAGCGCTTTGGTTGAGCTTGTATACAATGTTTCGTTACCACTATTACAATCTCCTATCCGAATTGAATACTTGATTGCATATATCGTGTCCCCTTATCTCATATATAAGTTAGATCATACGATGTGTAGAAGATCACGTAAGTCCGTATGATTGGTCGAAGCAATGAGATATAAAAGTTTCACACCGAGACAACTTGAGGACGAGTTGTCGTTGTATGTCGATATAGATAAGAAGTGACTTGACTTAGTTGCTTGTCTATGCCGGATGCGTCATTGACGTATTGAAGGATCACGGTGAGATGAGTTCTTCTATCGACCGTAGTGAAGAACCCAGATCTCGGTGACTTCGATGATCAAAATCTCGATAAGGTATTAGATGAGTATGAGTTCTTGACCATCACTTTGACTTGTTATGGGTGAGGTTATATGTTCTAACCCAATATTCTCCGCGTCTTGGGTGGTGGCGGTGCTTGTATGTCATGCTAGGTATCTCAGACGAGTCACCGTAACAATTAAGGATGATGGCGTCCCTTAAGGAGCTCAAAGGTTTATTGTACTAAACCCCGCAGTTGAGTTAGCTCAAGTACAATAATAAGGTTGAGTGGTACTACTTAAGAATTAAAGATATTAATTATTTTAAGCGATCGTAATGCTATAAATAATTAATGGACGCTCGATATCTTAAATACGGGATTCAGTAATGTCTAAGTGCAAGCCCGACTCAACTTCGTAATAAAGGGTAAGTCAAGATTTATTCTCTAGTGGCATGAATAAATGTTTATAAATTAATTTATGTTATGGGTGAACATAAGATAATTAATTTATTTGATGCCCATCTTTATTCCTTGCATTTGATCCTGGTTGGCCCATCCAGAGTTCCGTAGCTAAGTATGGAAATCGGCGCCTCTCTCTACAAGGTAATGATTTGATTCTCTTTATCCTAAAAGGATATTATTATAGTTATGGGATATGCATAGATCCTTTCCATATAAGATTATGGTAATTTCCATATGGGATTATGGTAATTTCCATATGGGATTATGGTAATTTCCATATAGGATTATGGTAATGCATTATAAATATGAGGTAAGAGATTAAATCTCGCCAATGATTAATAATCATCATCATAATTTTCGAGACTCCCATTGTTCTTGGGAGAGAATTTTCAAAAAGTGTAGAGAGGATAAAGGGTGATTTTCGAAGCATTCTCCATAGATCGTCCTCACTGACGTTGGAGATTGGGCAACCGGATCTGATCCGTAAGGTCAAAGCACGAGTCTCGATCCATTCCGCCGACAGATTCAAATGTAAACACGAGAAAACTCCAACGTGTTGCAATTAATTATATAGGTGCATGCTAGGTATATAATCAATGTATGGTGAATTAAACATCCAAGATAGATCCTCGGGAGAGGCTAAACCTAGGTTTTCCCAACAATTGGTATCGAGCACAGGATCGTATCTTGGCTCGCTGGATTAATCGACGTTTGATTATTACGTGCACATATATATTAATTGTTGAATCATCGTTCATCGTGGCTCGCTTTTATTTTGTCGGTTTTGTTTTCACCAGAAAATCCGTGGTTAGATTAGATTTATTTTTCGTAAATCTTATACGTAAAAGTAAAGCGAAGACGAAACCAGCCAGATCGAGGCGACGGAAAAAGCGGGTCGCACGGCGGCGTGCGGGCGGCGGCGCAAGGCGTGCACGGCGCTCCGCAGACGCGCCGCGTGATGGGGCCGAGCCCGATCCGTTTTCCACCCGAATCTTGTTTTGATGAGTCGGTCCGTGCCGGTGCGCGAGGCCCGTTTTGAATCGGTCCGTGCCCGTGCGCGAGGCCCGTTTTCAAGATTATAAAGATCATGTACTTTGCAATTCTATGTAATAGATTAGGCGGAAAGTGCATTCCACGAGTGGCCACGATGAGCGTTTTATTTTATTTTTATCGTTCATTGCATGTCGTGGATGTTTAAATAATGCAGAGCATTCTATGTATGTTTAAATTACGTTGACAAACCTTTACGTGTTTTGTAATTGGATGCGCATAGTAAGCATGCTAGGTTTATCGCGTTTTCAAGCATATTTTGGAATTACTGCGAGCATGTTTTACATGTTGAGTTCTATGACAAGCATGCTAGAATACGTGATCCGCATGGACAAACCTTTTGAACAAATAGACTAAGAAAACAACCCGACAAATTAATTTTAAAATTAAAATATCAAGACCTCCACTTTTGATCTCTAAACAAAGTGAGGCGACCGTGAGTAAACGCCCACACGCGTGGCTTGCTAACACTGCTTATCATAAGTTTGTTAGATGAGATTTCTAAATAAAACATTTTAAATCTATTGAGAAGTGGGAGTTTCATGTATACGTCCACACGCTGGGCTTGCATGTGCGATTTTCATAAGTTCTCTAGAGATAGATATAAAATGAGATAACAAAAGAATTTGAATTGGGCGGTATGGTCCGAGTGGTATGCCAATTCTAAGAATTCATTTCTCTCACGTTAAAATTGTGGTCATTGCTTAGACATCACCTCAAGTACAACTTCCCGAAGTCCTTCTTGCGATAGTGATGTGGTCAGAAAGGTCCAATTGTTAATTTCATTTGTCATAAGGATAAGTTGACATGGATTGAAATTAAGCGACTAAAGGTATATTTTAGTGCAGTCGAGGGGTTCATGTAAACGCCCACACACGTGGCTTGTATGTGGGATTCCTTGGGCGATTGGAGGTTTCAATTAATATTGTTTTATCAAAGGTTAAAATATTATTGTTACGAATTATGTGCGATCGTATGTGTTTACTTTATCGATTTCGGTATGTCTCTTACACCGATTATCAATATGCTCGCACAAAATCCCTTATCCGGTCCAAATTTTATCGAGTAGAAACGAAACATTGAGAATGTTCTTCTCATGAAGAAAATCTATTTGTACTCACTACACCCCGTCCCAAGCCTCTAGACAATTCATCTCTTGATGAGGAGCGCAAGGAGCACGAGAAATGGGACAAATCAAATAGAATGGAAAAGTGCCTTCTTTGGTCACCATGTGCGAGTCCTGCGACTCCAAAGATCAAGAGATGGAAGATGCACCACGATATGGCTAAGTCTTATGAAATTGTATGAAGAGTCGGACAGAATCGCTTGTCATAATTTGACAAAATCAATAATGTCAAGTTCAATGAAGGAATGCGATTCGGTGCATAACCATGTAGAGCAAATGATTAATCTCTTGGAGAGCTCGAATTGGTTGGAGGATATATTGATGACGTGAGTCGAAATCGATATGATCCTCAACACTTTGCCCAAGTCTTTTGATGACTTCCGTTATAAAGCGCTTTTATGATAAGAGTTATACTCTAGATTCATTGCAAGAGGATCTAGGAACGGAACAACGCAAAATGGGCAAAGGTGTACAGATCTTTAGTACGCACCTCAAAGAAAACCACCGCTTATCGAAGATGAAAAGGAAAAGTGGAATTCAAGAGATGCTAAGGCTAAAGAAAGAGTGGGAGTGTCTACAAAGGGCTCTACCACGGTTTGAAAAAGCCAAGGAGAAGGGCAAATGCTTGAAGTGCGGTGAGGCCGGCATTGGAAGGCTAAGTGCCCCAAGCTCAAGGCTCTAGGTACGCCATTTGCTTTAGTAACGAAAACATGTTTAGCGACTTGTTCTACCCATTCTTGGGTAGTAGACACGGCACGATCGATCATGTTTGTTACACCTGCTGAGGGTTCCTGCGACAAGGAGTCGAATGATGGCGAGATAACGATCTCCATGGGCAACGCGCGAAAGTCGAGGCCGTTGCGATCGAGATGTTACTTTATGTTTTGAAAAAAGCTTTAGTTTTAAAAGCGTTTTATATGTCTTTGGATTTTCATGGAACCTTGTTTCGCTTTGAAATTGTTTATTCATGGATATTCATTGTTTTTGATAGTGGTGTTTCTATCATAAGAAATGACGAAGTTATCGTGTAGCACATTATATAATTAAGCTTTATACTATTTCTCGCAATACATAATACCTATAACTATGTTGCATCTACATCAAACCTTAAAAGAAAGTTTTCTTTGCAAGATGACACCTCTTTTCTCTCGCATCTTAGATTAGGTCACATCTATCTAAATAGGATCCAAAGCGGCTAAGAATGGGCGTTGGGTAATCTCACGCCACTCTGCTCCCGATCTGCGAATCACATATAGAAGGTAAGATGTTGACCGCACCTTCAAAGCGAAGGGTCATAGAGCCAAAGAAATGTTAGAGCTAGTCTATTCGACTGTGTGGACCGATGTCTACACAAGCTCTTGGAGGGTACGAGTATTTTGTCACTTTCATTGACGATTACTCAAGGTATGGATACGTATACCTACTTCACCACAAGTCTGAATGCTTTGAGAAATTCAAAGAATTTTAGGCGGAAGTGGAGACGAAGCTAGGTAAGAGTATCAAGTCATCAAGTTCGATCGCGGTGGCGAATACCTCAACAACGAGTTCATGGACTATCTAGTGAAGTGTGGGATTACCTCCCAACAAGATTTTCACCGGCACACCACAAACAAAATGGTGTGTCGAGGCGAAGAAATAGGACTCTTTTGGAAATGGTTAGATCAATGATGAGTTATGCAACTTTGCTATTTAGCTTACGGGGTATGCCTTAGAAATGGCGGTATACTTGATAAATCTAGTACCATCCAAGTCGATCGAAGAGACCCTTTCGAGTTGTGGTTTGGGCACAAGCCGAGTTTAAGCCACATAAGGATATGGGCGATCCGGCCACATGTCTTTGAATAAGAAGGTCGACAAGTTGGAGGCTAGATCCGACGCAAGGTCGTTTATTAGCTATCCTAGAGGAACGAAATGTGGTTTATTCTATAGTCCTAAGGATCGGAAGGTCATTATTAGCACTAATGCCCGATTCTTAGAAGAGGACTACATGAAAATCATAAATCCAAAGTTGAAATCATTCTTGAAGAATTGAAGATGATCTTATTCCACCACCGATTAGACCAAAGGTGCGAGATGTCGAGTCTAGTGGGAGGATCGACACCGATACTTCAAGAAATTGAAGTGGGTCGAGTTCCACTGGAGATACCGACCGTACAAGTGGAACCTACCCAGCAAGTTGTGCAAGATAGAGAACCACAAGTGTAGTAGCCCGAAAATTTTATAGTGATTATTTAAGTTTAATTAGATATAATTAAGGGCTTATAAGTTATTTAAGTCCTAAGAATTTATATAATTCAATATAATGAAATATTAATCGGCATGAATTTAATTAATTTAAGATTTGGACATATGAGATTGGAAAATGTAGAGATTTATTAAAAATGAGTTTATTTGTGATAAAAAGTGATTGATGTGAAATAAATGAATTATTATGATTCGTGTGAATGAAAAATGTTATAAATTAGAAATTTAGCTATGAAATACCTTAATTATTTTTATATGGATATTTCTTATAAAATGAAATGAATTATTATTCAAGTTATTAATTTAAGTGAATAAATTTATTATAGCAATAATTAATGATTTAAAGAATTTATTTATGAAATTTTCGAAATTTAAAAAGTATTATTGAAGTGAATTGAATTTTATTAAATAAAGTGATTAAATTATGCCATATGAATCTAAATTAAACTGTGAATATAAGTTGTATTAGGTCTTAAAAATTTAATTGAGATATGATAGTATTAATTAAATTATACTAATGTGTAATCTTAGCAAAAATGGAGGTGTATTTATAAATTGTGGAAATTTGTGTATAATTTTAAGGAAATTAGTGCCAAATACACATGAAATTAAACATATATAATTCTAGAACTACAACACATAAGATATATCATCTCCAATCTCCAAAACCTTCCCCATTTTCGGCACACACACACTTAAGCACACACAAATTTTATTTTTCACTTTTAAATCCATAATTAAGTGTGGGATTAATAGAAAATCATCTCAAGCAAGGTAATTACTTCATTTAACCTAAGTTTTTGTAATTTAATTTGATGAATATGTTGTTCTATAAAGCTAGGGTTTTCGAAAATTTAGAGGTTATGATTATGGTTGATATGTTTGATTTTTGTTATGTTATTGATTTAAGTATGTTTATTATGCATAATTAACATGTTCTATGGTTTAAATTCCTTAAATTCATGAAATTTCAAAATTAAAGTTTGATCATGAAACCCTAATTTTTGAATATGATTCACATGTTATGATATGATTGAATTAAGCTTGAATATATGTTTAGGGATGATTATAAACATCATATGAATGAAGAAATTAAAAATTAAAACCATGCATGATTAATAGGTGAAAATTTCGAAAACTATGAGGTGTAAGAACTTAATGATTTTGATTTTATTTGATTTATTTGACATGATATTCATGCTTAGGGATATAAATAATGTATGAAATGAATTTATAGGAATTTAATTCATGCATTAGCAATTACTTTCAAATTTTCGAAAATGAAGGGATGTTCTTGAACTTTGATTTCTTAATTTTATTTGATGGATTTGAATTGATATTTGTGATCTATGATAAAAATAATGCTTAAGTTGAATTTATAAGAATTTTTGAACATATGTATCAAAAGTTAGAAAATTAAAGTTTAAACTAAAGTTATACTTATAGGTGATATACTTGATCTATGATTGAATGGATCATGAATTTATGATTATTGATGTTAATTGAGTATAATTATATGATATTTGATGTTTAATGGGTTGTAGATATTCAAAATATTGAAATACACATATATATCGAGTTAAATCGCCTTAGGCGATTAACATTGAAATAGATGATACTAGTTTTGTATAATGTTCTTAAGTGTATGTTTAATGAAGTAATGATGATATTGAGGAGTTTGGGATGATATTGGTGTAGTTTGGTTTATTTGGGCTATACCTATTCTAAACGTTACTCTGCGAAATTTCGGCGATTAGACGTTAGTAAAACAAGTTATATGTTAATTGATAGTTGTTAACATATATCTAAATTAGAAAGGAAGATTACTAAAGATTTATCATAATCTTTATGTTCTAAGGATCCATCAAGGGAAACCGAGAAGTAAAGGAAGAAGAAACGAAGCTGTTAGATTAAGCGTCACGAGGTGGGTAATGATTCTGAACTTTATTTTGAAGCTAAACACATGATATGTTATGAGCTTGATTTCTTGTGAAAACATTTTATCACCACATGATAATCATGCTAAATGTTTTACCACATTGTGGGTATGACGGCAATTACCTATCTGCGGTAGGAAGATGTTAATTCTCGCGCATGTAGATGGTGTGAGCTTGCTCATGTAGGTCGGCCATGGTACTGGGGAGGAGGCCTACTTCCCTTTACCGAATGACGTAGATAGGGTATGACCGTAGTTGAGATCCTTCGGGACCAACTCGGGTATGTGATGTCGGTATGTTTAAAAATAAATTGTGATGATATGTTATGAGGATCAATGTTTCTTATGAACTAATAAATTTCTGATTTCTATAGATTATTTGAAAGAAAAGTTTACTTGAACAAGGTTATAAGTTTTGAATATTATGATAGCATTTACCCACTGAGTACTTCTAGTACTCACACCCAATAAGTGTTTTATGTTGCAGGTTGAGCATGGAAGAGGTGTGGCACAGGCGAAATCAATTAGTTATTTTGTTTTCTTCTGCGAACTCATCAGGCGAGTGTCATGTCTTCATACATGACATTCATTAGTCTTCATTGTTAACCTTGAAGCGTGAAACCATACTTTTGATAACTTGTAAATATTTTTGAAAACTCTTATGTATGTATTTCGAGGTTGTGTTCTCGTTTGTATTGTTGTTGCATATTCTCTGAGTGCAGGTTGGCTTATTTCATTTTCAAACATTATGCTGTCCGTTTGTTTCAAAAAACCAAACTCATTAAATCCCTTGTTGTTGGAAGATTATTGTTGATTCAACCAGTCACGGCTTGATTATTTGATTAATTAAGTAGTTAAATAGTCGGGTCGTGACAGAGTGGTATCAGAGCATTTGTTCGCTTTGATCCTGTAAATTTTCTTTCTTTGAACCAACCTCTTTTGTAAACCCTTGAGTCATTGGTAAAGGCTCAGTGTTCCAGTCCATCTCTTAAGCTCAACCAGGTAAAGTAAGCTATAAGTGATGTGTATATTTGAATGAAAGGTGATTATGTTGAACATTATTAGATGGTATGTGTGAAAATAAATGATATGTGATTATGCTGTTTCTAATTAGTATATAAGTTATATTTGATTATAGGATGGTGCGGAGAAAGGTCATTGCTCGAAAGAATGTTGATAATAGGCCTATTTGGATTAAGCGTCGATAGTTTCTTTTCCTTTAGAATCGAGAGAGAGCAACATCGCCATTTGCTCTCAAACAGTTTATGATGATGTGGAGATCAGTTTTAAAGAGTGCAGTGACTGAGTTAGATGGACTTCTCGCATTGGTTAATGCTTTACCTCCTTCTTGGCGGGGATGGGCATCCAAATGGCTTTGAATTATGTACATATTGATATGGAGTGCATCATCGGTAATCTTGATCGATTTGTAGATCTTATCAAAAGATGATCGAAAATAGGAGATCCCCGAGTTACCATATCGTCCTTTTGATCAATTTATTCCAAAGAGCTCATCAAATTCTAGATGATTTTCTTCATCCAAAAATGGGAGAAATTAAACCTATGTTTCGTGAGGTTGTCATTTCTAGTCCTACTTCTGAATCCTGTTCTAATAGCGATAGTCTTTTTCCTCTTGGACCTCAGTGGACCTTAGATGATTTAGATCTGTTTGAACAACCATTTGCATTGAAAACTCCTTCACCACCTTTATCTCCTCTTCCTGAAATATCCTTAATCATGTCCTCCACTGAGGTAGCCCAGGAATTTGAACAACCACTATCTGTTGGTACTTCTTATTTGAGACCTATAGCTGTTAGTGAAATATGCCTTCTTTATCCGATCCTTCCCTTCTTTTGCCAGGAAAGGCCGCTCACTCAGTCACTGATCATACTCATATTCGTGAAGATCAAGCGGAAGAAGAAGATCTGAGAAGACCCACAAGAAGATGTAGATGGTTAAGGAGAAATTAGGGTAACTAGCTAAGATAGTAGGCGAGCTACCAAATGTACATATGAAACTAGCTTGTGTAAAAGTCCTCTATGAGGCAATTTTCTTGTAAATTATAAACTGCTTTATTTTCCTTAATGTGATTAAATAGTTATGTTTTATCATTGTTGATGATTATATCTTGTTGATGATGCAGATTAAAACCCTTTCCTTTGTTAATATTTTATTCTTGTTGTGAAAATAATAAATTTCTTTTGAAGTGAAATGCCTCCTCGAGACGAATCCGAATATTGAAGAAAGAGCTAGTCAAACCACTCCCCAAAACCTTCCTGAACAAAACCTTGATGATCGTGAACCTTCTCCTCCAAATCGAAAAATAGCTTAACTTTTCCTTCGTCAAAACCCACAAAATTTTACCGGGGCTGGTAGTCCTGCCGAAGCTGAGGAATGGGTACGTACCGTGGAAAGGATATTCAGATTTTTAGAATTCAACGACCAGGAATGTTTGCTGTGCATAAATTTTCTGATGAAAGGACCTGCGGATTTCTGGTGGGAGGCCAGGCAGAAAACTCTCACCCCGGAGCAATTGGCGAACTTTACATGGGAACAGTTCAAGGAAGAACTGTACGCTAAGTTTATTCCTCGAAGCTATAGGAAGCAGAAAGAAATTGAATTCATGAATCTAAAACAAGGTAATAGGAGTGTGGCGGAGTACGATCGGGAATTCAGTACATTATCCCGATATGCACCTTACAAGGTAGAAATGTATGAAAAGATGGTGAGATGTTCCGCTCGGTTGAGACACGAAATCCGGATTATTGTAGCTGCTCAACCACCCATGTCCTACGCAGAGACTCTTAACCGTGCGTTAGACATGGAAATGGAGATACAAACTGAGAAGAATGCTCTCGAGTCAAATGCTGGAGTATCACAGGGAAATACACCAACAAGATCCTCCCAAATGGAACAAAGATATAAAGGAAAAAGAAAATGGGAGATGCGAGGAAATTCAAGAAAAGACCGTTTCAAAGGCAGAGCTCCACGGCGTCGAGATCATTCCGACCGCCGACCACTGGACAACCACTCTTTCTCCGAATCGATAAGACCACCCATGTGCCCTCGGTCAACCGTACACATTTCGATTTATGTAGGAGTGGGGTAACACTTGCTATTCGTGTGGGCGATCTGATCACTTTGCTTTTGCCCGTCCAGACGATGAATGTGGCCGGAGAGAGAGAAGAGGAAAATCTTCGCGACCCGTTCGGATCGTGAAAGCAATGACAGGATATTCACAATCACCTCGCTATCAACTTCCTCCACCGCAAATGATCGCAATCCCGGAGGCTTCACTCGTGACGCCATCTCAATCTCTACAAGTTCAACCTCATCATCAGCAGGTATGCTTTGAAATGTACAATCGAAAAAGAGTATGGAAATCGGCGGTATGGCCCGGTTAAAGGTGTATTTGTTATAGTTTTATTTGATACGGAGAGCATCGCATTCTTTTATTTCTACCGCATGTGTAGATAATCTTGAACTTCCGTAGAATCATCGAAGTAGGTTTCAAAGTGCTTACTCCAATAGGTGGGCGACGGTGGTTGATAAAGTATGTCCTAACTTGGAATTCGAGTTAGGATCACTTGATTAAAAGTCGAATCATTACGCCTTATGCATGTGGGACGTAGATATTATCTTGGGTATGGATTGGTTAACGGAGAATTTCAACGATTCGTTGTGAACAACGAAATCGCATTTCAACCACCGTGAAAAGAACCCGCGTGCTTCTATGGAATTGATGAGAGAAGAAGAATGGTACCTGTAATATCAGCTTTGCAGGCAGAAAGGTTGATAAGATGTAACGAAAATAGTGCCTATCTTATATGTCTAAGTAAGGAAAACAAGAAGGATAGGAAGATTGAGGATGTACCAGTTGTTCGAGAATATCCAGATATATTTCCAGAGAAGTTACCCGGTGTACCACCGGATCGACAAGTGGATTTTGCGATCGATCTCGAGCCAGGATCTGCGCCAATTTCTAAAGCACCGTATCGGATGGCTCCGAAGGAACACTACAAGAATTTAGGTTATAGACCACGGGGAATCCCCATTGTGTATTACAAAAAACCCCGTTGTCTATCAAGGTATAGTCTATTAGGGTGGCTATAGACCATGGGAAATCCCGTCGTCTATCACAATATAGACAGCGGAAAATCCCGTGGTCTATCATGTTATAGACGACGGGGTCTTGTAATATCTGATGGATATTCCCGTTGTCTATAGCATCATAGACAACGATGAGTTTACCCGTTGTCTATGTTGTTATAGACAACGGTGTTCTAGTTTTATACAATGGTTAAACCCGGCTGTCTATTGATCGGTCGACAAAATAAATTTATTTATTTATTATATAATTCAAAATACATGTTTACGCTGTTAAAAACAATAATACAAAAAGATATAAAATATATATTGTCTCATAAATGGAGAAATCAAGTGCAATACATAAGCGTTATATCTTAGGGAAAATCCACAATCAACAATTGTAGCACAACAAATATTGTCTACCTAACTAATTAAATTCGTCCACAAAACATCAATTTCATCATCTTGAACCTTTCATTTCACCATCTCTGCTCCAACATCAATCATCTTGAACCTTTCATTCCACCTGCTCTTTAAAAGACACAATAGCTGCACAAATATTTTATATATTAAAAATCATAGTACGGATTTTATTAGTAGCAAGATAACGATTATGAATAGGCTGTCTGCTTTATAGGATGCGTCAAAGAGTTAATTTGTCCGTCAATTCATACAAACGCTTCTCAGCAAGTGTAATACTCTAACATCAAACCACCAAAGATTACATGTACACTATAATTATTAGCATTAGCTGGCACAATCAGAAAAGATCAATAAATAAAAGAGCACATAAATATTCACCAGATGAAGCAACAGATCAAGAAAATAAAAAATAAAAAGGTAGGATATGAGGACTCATCTACACCTCAGATACTATTATCGCTAGAAACAACCATGACAAATTGATCCTATTCAAGCAAGTGCAAAAGGGGTAAAATTTTATCCTTAATAGCAAAATGAAAGCACAAAACAAGCAGGTTCTTGGCTCCATAAACTGGCAAATGTTGGAGAAAGATAACTAAGACACAACAATACCATACTAAAGTTGCTGAATCCATAGAAAATCAGGAACTAGAAAAGGAGACGACCCATTGCAAAACTAACATTTCTTCCACAAGAACATATTAAACATTGCAAAAACATTGCTTGTGTAAAGACATGATAGCCATTATGTCCAATCATGATCTCATAGAATGTGCAGTTATGAATTAAGATTACTACTGCTTTAAAAATTGTATATGCTTAACCTTAATTTTCCTAAAACATTGTCCCAGAACAGAAGCACAGGTCAAGAGTTATTTTTCTAAGCATACTTAAGCATCAGAGCAAAAAAAGATTGTTTTGTCACGCAATAAATTTCTATAACAGAGGAGATATTGGTCCAAAACCTCAGTTGAGCAAGCTAACATGTAGTCCTAGTTTTTTGTAAGCTGCAAATTATATAGTTGAGAGATAGGTTTTCACACAAAGATGTGGTAAACAATGAAACAACAATGCAAAACAATAATTTAAGGGGAAAAACTTGTCTAAGTATGACCTAATTAAGCTAGTGTCACAAATTATGCCAAGCAGTAATTAGAAATGTAACCTTCAAGCCACTCTTTCCACACAACACTCTTAAGTTGAGTGATTGTCTCTACTTGAATAAGGGATCCTAATCTGCTCTCAATCTCTTCCAAACTCATTGCTGTTGGCTGTAGAGATAATTGGATAAGTTAAGCAAAAAATGCCATCTTACTGTCCATAATAATCTACTCAGCCATCACACAACAGGTAGAGGGAAGAGGAACATATCAACTCAGACCTCGACATCTTCATGCTCCACGGGCTTAGAAACTTTTGTTTGTCCTCTTGCATCACCCTTCTTGTTGGTACCAGATTTTCCAGACGTGAATTTCTTAGTGGCAGCTGGCTAAAAAAAGATAAGCATACAACAAGCAAAAAATGAGAGTCAACAGTGATTAACCATATGTGTATTTGAAGTAGCAAGATATCTTGAAGAAGTGATAATTTTCTTCTCTAATAATCTTTTAAATTATACTTACAGCGACAGCAATAGGCTTCTTTCCACTGAGCATGCTAGCTGCTGATTTTCTAACAAATGATGAATCAGAGGCCTGTATAAAGGGATAGAAAGCAGAATGTGATCAACATAAAAACAGCCCAGAACATACCTCATTGACTGTTCAAGCAATAAAAATAGTTTCTAGCAATTTATATTTCCATTTCCGGCACAATTTACATTCAGCAATAATTTCTTTATCCACATCCAGTGTAATTCACGATTGTCAATTAGGATTATTAATCAGACTACAAAATAACATTTTCCCTTAAAGCACAGACATTATACTTGCACAAAAGTTTATGTACATTTCAACATAACTAATGGCTTTGGGTTTGGTAAAACAAAAATCGATAAGCTCACTGAAGCTTTTTGTAATGCTATAACGAATAAATTGATAAAGCTCACTAAAAATTAGGAGTTATAAGGACATATAAGGATCTAATTTCTAATAGTATATCAACTTTTTTTATTATATTTTAAAACAAAATGCTATGACGAATAAATAGAGGGCTCTATTTAGAATCACCTATAGAAAATATATGTATGTTAAATTGAGGGCTCTATTTGTGAAATACAGAGGCATTAGAATCTCAAGTTGAGACTCAATTCTATAATGGCCATTGGCCGGTCATCTACCAGATTTTAAAGGCAATTTTCAGAAATTAGAAAATATAAATTGTAACAACAGAGACGCTTGCTCGTGTCAACCAATTCAAGAAATAGCACAAAGACAAAGTAACAAGATTGAATCCTACTCCCTTTATAACAACACAGTGTTAACCATTAACGTATTGCAATTAATCTTTTCATCATATTTAGGCATGATAAATCAAATATCTATAAACAACAAGATGCTAATTGAACACTGAAACTTGAAAATCAACCAAATATGCAAATCATCAATATTGGTAAGCATCAATGCATCATAAGTGAAGCCAAAGTATGTTGAACTATAAAGGGAGTAAATCCACGCTAGAAACTCAAATCATCTCACGCCGAATCACATACCAGTACCGTTGTGCTCTCCGTGAAACTCAATTCATGAAGTGGCGTGAATCGTGAGTAGAGTGGCGCGCGACCGGGAGAGGAAGGGCGATCGTCGGCGATAGAGCAATGAGGGGCTTTGTTTTTCGTCGGGCGACCGAGCGAGGAAGGAGACCGCCGGCGTTGGTGGCGACAGGCGAGGAGGGACAACAATGGTGGCGATCGAGCGAGGGGACGACCTGGCGGCGATCGGGTGAGGAGGCCGAGAGGCGGCAATCGATGTTGCCCAAATTCTAGGGTTAGAAGAGTGTGGGAGAGGGCCGAGAGGTTTGGGGCCTGGGGTATCAAAATTTCAAATTTTAGACTTAGGCTGACAACGTGGCTAATGAGGCGATAGACCACGCGGTTAATGACCCGTGGTATTTAATCAACACGAGAGAAAGACGACGTGAGCTAAAGCCCGTTGTCTATGAAATTTTTGCGCTAATAGACCACGCGGAATGAACCCCGTGGTCTATAATATGAAAACCACGCTAATAGACCACACGGTTCTCTAGCCCGTGGTCTATAACCGTTTAAAAATATGGTTATAGACCACGCGTTTCACCACCCACGTTGTCTATGTCATAATAGACCACTTTAGTACTAATGTGCGTGGTCTATAACGTGTGGTCTATGATCAAAATTCTTGTAGTGGAATTACAAGAATTGAAAGTCCAATTACAAGAACTTCTAGACTTAGGATTTATTCGACCAAGCGCGTCACCCTGGGGAGCACCAGTGTTATTCGTCAAAAAGAAGGATGGCACCTTAAGAATGTGCATTGACTACCGAGAATTGAACAAGGTGACGTTGAAGAACAAATACCCTCTTCCTAGAATTGATGATTTATTCGACCAATTGAAAGGAGCTAGGGTATTTTCGAAGATTGATCTGAGATCGGGTTATCATCAAGTGAAAATCAAAACCGAGGACATACCTAAAACCGCTTTTAGGACCCGATACGGACACTACGAATTTGTAGTGATGCCGTTTGGACTAACTAATGCTCCAGCTGTATTCATGGACCTCATGAACCGTGTATTCCATGAATATCTTGATAAATTCATGTTAGTGTTTATCGATGATATTCTAATCTACTCGAGAGCGACGAGAACACGGCGCATTTGAGAATCGTGTTAGAAAAACTAAGGATCTGCGATTATATGCGAGTTTAGCAAATCGACTTACGGCTAAAAAGTCAATTTCATGGGACATATAATATCGGTGAAGGAATCAAAGTGGATCCTACCAAGGTCCAAGCGGTGCAAGAGTGGAAATCACCTACGACTCGAATGAGATTCGTAGTTTTCTAAACAGCCGGATATTATAGAAGATTTATCGAAGGATTTTCCAAAATTGCTAAGCCAACGACGCAATCTACAAGAAAGGGATAAAATTTCAATGGACCCTAGAATGCGAAGGTTTTCAAGAACTCGAAGAAAGATTAACCAACGCCCTATCCTAACTATACGATCCGGAGAAAGATTATACCATATACACGGATCGTCGGAAATGGAATAGGATGCGTTTTAATGCAAGAAGGAAGGTCATCGCACGCTTCACGATAGTTGAAGATTCACGAACACAACTATCCCACTCACGAACCGAACTCGCAGGTGGTTCATGCTTTAAAAATCTGGAGACATTATTTATACGGTCAAGATGCTAAATCTTCACGGATCACAAAAGTTTGAAGTATTTCTATGAACAAAAGATCTGAATATGCGACAACGAAGATGGCTCGAGTTCGCCGAGGATTATGACCGTGAAATTAAGTATCATCCAAGAAAAGCCAGCGTCGTCAGACGCCTCGAGTAGGAAAATTCAGAAAGATTAGGAACTCTTTAACGGACGAGGAGAATTATTAAAGAGTTCGAGAGAATGAAGTCGGACACCGTGTTACCTCCCGAAATATTCAAGGAATTGTAGCGTCGTTGATGGTACTTCGGTTTGAGAGCTCAGACATCGAGCGCAAAGAAAAGATAAACAACTCGAAACTCTGCGAGAAAAGATTCGAATATGAAATTTTCCTAATATCATGAATCGGAGATAATGCGATTATGTTTGGTAATCGCATATCGCACTAACGATCTGAGCTGAAAAATGAAATTATGAATGAAGCTCATAAGGTTCCATCTGCTGCACATCCGGAAAGCGAAGATGTACGGGATCTTAAACAAAAGTTCGTGTGGGCGGGGATGAAACAAGACATTGCCTCCTACGTCGAGCGATGTTTAGCGTGCCAACAAGTAAAAGCTTTACATCAAAGACCATACGAAGTTTCTGACCTCTTGAAGTGCACGAATGGAAATGGGATCACATCGCTATGGATTTTGTAATTGGTTTACCCAAGTCAGACGAGCGAAATACGCCGTATGGGTAATCATTGATCGATTAACGAGCGCCATTTCATTCCAATTCGATAGCGTATGGAGCAGATAAGTTGGCACAGTTATGTTCGGAAATTGTTCGGCTACATGGAGTGCCGATCTCAATCACCTCGGATCGTGATGCCAAATTCACCTCTCGGTTACGGACTACTTTTCAAAAAGAATTGGGTACTCGGTTGAATTTTAGTACCGCTTTCCATCCCAGACGGATGGCGGATCGAGAGAACAATCCGGATCCCGAGGATATGCTTGAGCAGTGGTACTTGATCGAGGAGATCAATGGGAACCGCCTCTACCTTTGATCGAATTTGCTTACAACAATAGTTATCGCTACAATCGGCATGGCTCCTCACGAAGCACTTTATGGCAAGAAATGCGGATCACCTCTGTATTGGGATGAAGTGGGAGAGCGAAAGATTCTTGGCCTGAAGCAATTGAAGAAATGGTTCAAATTGTATGACAGATAAGACAAAGAATGAAAGAAGCTCAAGACCGACAAAAGTCCAAAACGCATTCAGGCCAAATGAGGGAGAAATATCCGGACCTGTTTAATAAGGTACAAATTTCGGGGATGAAATTTCTTTAAGGGGGAGGAAATGTAGTAGCCCGAAAATTTTATAGTGATTATTTAAGTTTAATTAGATATAATTAAGGGCTTATAAGTTATTTAAGTCCTAAGAATTTATATAATTCAATATAATGAAATATTAATCGGCATGAATTTAATTAATTTAAGATTTGGACATATGAGATTGGAAAATGTAGAGATTTATTAAAAATGAGTTTATTTGTGATAAAAGTGATTGATGTGAAATAAATGAATTATTATGATTTGTGTGAATGAAAAATGTTATAAATTAGAAATTTAGCTATGAAATACCTTAATTATTTTTATATGGATATTTCTTATAAAATGAAATGAATTATTATTCAAGTTATTAATTTAAGTGAATAAATTTATTATAGCAATAATTAATGATTTAAAGAATTTATTTATGAAATTTTCAAATTTAAAAGTATTATTGAAGTGAATTGATTTTATTAAATAAAGTGATTAAATTATGCCATATGAATCTAAATTAAACTGTGAATATAAGTTGTATTAGGTCTTAAAATTTAATTGAGATATGATAGTATTAATTAAATTATACTAATGTGTAATCTTAGCAAAAATGGAGGTGTATTTATAAATTGTGGAAATTTGTGTATAATTTTAAGGAAATTAGTGCCAAATACACATGAAATTAAACATATATAATTCTAGAACTACAACACATAAGATATATCATCTCCAATCTCCAAAACCTTACCATTTTCGCACACACACACTTAAGCACACACAAATTTTATTTTCACTTTTAAATCCATAATTAAGTGTGGGATTAATAGAAAATCATCTCAAGCAAGGTAATTACTTCATTTAACCTAAGTTTTGTAATTTAATTTGATGAATATGTTGTTCTATAAAGCTAGGGTTTTCGAAAATTTAGAGATTATGATTATGGTTGATATGTTTGATTTTTGTTATGTTATTGATTTAAGTATGTTTATTATGCATAATTAACATGTTCTATGGTTTAAATTCCTTAAATTCATGAAATTTCAAAATTAAAGTTTGATCATGAAACCCTAATTTTTGAATATGATTCACATGTTATGATATGATTGAATTAAGCTTGAATATATGTTTAGGGATGATTATAAACATCATATGAATGAAGAAATTAAAAATTAAAACCATGCATGTTTAATAGGTGAAAATTTTGAAAACTATGATGTGTAAGAACTTAATGATTTTGATTTTATTTGATTTATTTGACATGATATTCATGCTTAGGGATATAAATAATGTATGAAATGAATTTATAGGAATTTAATTCATGCATTAGCAATTACTTTCAAATTTTCGAAAATGAAGGGATGTTCTTGAACTTTGATTTCTTAATTTTATTTGATGGATTTGAATTGATATTTGTGATCTA
The DNA here is from genome assembly GCA_036937905.1 of Salvia rosmarinus. NCBI lineage: Eukaryota > Viridiplantae > Streptophyta > Magnoliopsida > Lamiales > Lamiaceae > Salvia > Salvia rosmarinus. Next base: position 42,644,980 of record CM072816.1, on the reverse strand, counting down.
TGATAAAAATAATGCTTAAGTTGAATTTATAAGAATTTTTGAACATATGTATCAAAAGTTAGAAAATTAAAGTTTAAACTAAAGTTATACTTATAGGTGATATACTTGATCTATGATTGAATGGATCATGAATTTATGATTATTGATGTTAATTGAGTATAATTATATGATATTTGATGTTTAATGGGTTGTAGATATTCAAAATATTGAAATACACATATATATCGAGTTAAATCGCCTTAGGCGATTAACATTGAAATAGATGATACTAGTTTTGTATAATGTTCTTAAGTGTATGTTTAATGATATAATGATGATATTGAGGAGTTTGGGATGATATTGGTGTAGTTTGGTTTATTTGGGCTATACCTATTCTAAACGTTACTCTACCGAAATTTCGGCAGAATTAGACGTTAGTAAAACAAGTTATATGTTAATTGATAGTTTGTAACATATATCTAAATTAGAAAGGAAGATTACTAAAGATTTATCATAATCTTTATGTTCTAAGGATCCAGCAAGGGAAATCGAGAAGTAAAGGAAGAAGAAACGAAGCTGTTAGATTAAACGTCACGAGGTGGGTAATGCATTACGAACTTTATTTTGAAGCTAAACACATGATATGTTATGAGCTTGATTTCTTGTGAAAACATTTGATCACCACATAATAATCATGCTAAATGTTTTACCACATTGTGGGTATGACGGCAATTACCTATCTGCGGTATGAAGATGTTAATTCTCGCGCACGGTAGATGGTCGTGAGCTTGCTCATGTAGGGCCGGCCATGGTCTTGGGAGGAGGCCTACTTCCTTTACCGAATAGCGTAGATAGGTATGACCGTAGTTGAGATCCTTGGGACCAACTCGGGTATGTGATGCGGTATGTTTAAAAATAAATTGTGATGATATGTTATGAGGATCAATGTTTCTTATGAACTAATAAATTTCTTATTTCTATAGATTATTTGAAAGAAAAGTTTACTTGAACAAAGTTATAAGTTTTGAATATTATGATAGCATTTACCCATTGAGTACTTCTAGTACTCACACCCAATAAGTCTTTTATGTTGCAGGTTGAGCATGGAAGAGGTGTGGCACAGGCGAGTGAATTAGTTATTTTGTTTTCTTCTGCGAACTCTCGTGGCGAGTGTCATGTCTTCATACATGACATTCATTAGTCTTCATTGTTAACCTTGAAACGTGAAACCATACTTTTGATAACTTGTAAATATTTTTGAAAACTCTTATGTATGTATTTCGAGGTTGTGTTCTCGTTTGTATTGTTGTTGGATATTCTCTGAGTGCAGGTTGGCTTATTTCATTTTCAAACGTTATGCTGTCCGTTTGTTTCAAAAACCAAACTCATTAAATCCTTTGTTGTTGGAAGATTATTGTTGATTCAACGATCGCGGCTTGATTATTTTAAGTAGTTAAATAGTCGGGTCGTGACAACAAGTTCTTGCACCCACCGTTGCCATTGTGCTGTAGTGCCTCGTCGTAGTGGGAGGTTGTTCGTCGACCCGGCGATTTATGTTCGTGGGTGAATCTTGGTTTAGTCCCATAAAGCGAGCGGTAATAATCGACCCATGGACGTCTGAGGCGATCAAGACAATGATACAAGATCATGGAACTTACGTTTGGGCGAGGTGGTAAAGTCCTATGGATTTACCAGTTGCCTAGCGAGAGTTGTGTGTATCGTTTAGATATCAGCGGTAATGTGGTATTTCTTGCACTTTACGTAGATGACATTCTTCTATTTGGAAACAATGTGAAGTTGTTATCGACGTAAAGAGTTGGTTATCGATCGGTTTCAAATGAAAGACTTAGGAGATGCGGTACATTCTTGGGATCAAGGTTTACCGAGATCGCGAGAGGAAAATGTTGAGCTTATCTCGGGCGTCTTACATTGATCTTGTGATTACTCGTTTTAGTATGCGGACCGTCGAAAGGATTGCTACCTTTACGACATGGCGTTCCTTTATCTAAAGGCGATCACCTATGACCGCAAAGAAGATAGAGGAAATGAGACAAGTTTCCTCGTTTCCACCGTGGAAGTCTCATGTATGCAATGCTATGCACGAGGCCCGATATCCGCTATCACGGTAGGCATAGTGGCTAGATATCGATCTAACCTCGACAAGCTCATTGGATCGGTAAAGCATATATTCAAGCACCGACTCGAGATTATAGGTGGTTTACCATGCGATAGTCTAATGCCTTTGGGTTATTCGGACTCGAATTTCCAATCGACCGTGATGAGAAAAAGTCTACCTCGCTATGTGTTTACCTTGGGAGGTGGAACCGTATCTGGCGGAGTGCAAAGCGATGCATTGCGGACTCTACCATGGAAGCCGAATATGTAGCCGCTCGAGGTCGCTAAGGAGGTCAGATGGTTCAAGACTACCTCATGGATCTAGATGTGGTACTGGTTTGCCCATGAGTATCATGGTTTACTGTGATAACTCAGGTGCAATGGCAAACTCTAAGGAACCACGGATCCACAAGGTAAGCAAACACATAGAGAGAAAGTACCATGTCATACGAGAAATCTTTAGACGAGGGGACGTGCTGATTGCAAAGATTGATACGACGGATAACCAAGCGGATCCATTCACGAAAAGCCTGTCGCAAAAAGTCTACGTCGGGCACGTTAGAGGACTTGGATTGCGCATGATGGCACCCACTTAGAAATGAAACTTTTGTATAAGTGGGAGAAGCAAAGTGATGGTTTTGTTTGTAATAGCTAGTAGAGAGACACATTGTATACTAAAAGTTTGTTTTAGTATAAGTGGGAGATTGTTGGATTTGTATACTGAAAGCAGTTTGGTTGAGCTTGTATACAATGTTTCCTGTTACCACTATTACAATCTCCTATCTGAATTGAATACTTGATTGCATATATCTGTGTCCTTTTATCTCATATATAAGTTAGATCATATAGTGTGTAGAAGATCACAGAAGTCCGTATGATTAGTCGAAGCTTAATGAGATATAAAAGTTTCACAAACCGAGACAACTTGAGGACGAGTTGTCGGTGTGAGGCTGCGATATAGATAAGAGTGACTTGACTTAGTTGCTTGTCTATCTTTGATGCGTCTTTGGCGTATTGAAGGATCACGGTGAGATGAGTTCTTCTATCCGACCGTAGTGAAGAACCCAGATCTCGGTGACTTACGATGATCAAAATGTCGATAAGGTATTAGATGAGTATGAGTTCTTGACCATCACTTTGACTTGTTATGGGTGAGGTTATATGTTCTAACCCAATATTCTCCGCATCTAGGATGGTGGCGGTGCTTGTATGCCATGCTAGTTATCTCAGTCAGTCACCGTATCCGTTAAGGATGATGGCGTCCCTTAAGGAGCTCAAAGGTTTATTGTACTAAACCCCGCGGTTGAGTTAGCACAAGTACAATAATAAGGTTGAGTGGTACTACTTAAGGAATTAAAGATATTAATTATTTTAAGCGATCGAAATGCTATAAATAATTAATGGACGTTCGATATCTTAAATACGAGGATTCGTAATGTCTAAGTGCAAGCCCGACTCAACTTCGGTAATAAAGGGTAAGTCAAGATTTATTCTCTAGTGGCATGAATAAATGTTTATAAATTAATTTATGTTCGGGTGAACATAAGATAATTAATTTATTTGAGGCCCATCTTTATTCCTCTCATTTGATCCTCGGTTTGGCCCGTCCAGGGCCGTAGCTAAGTATGGAAATCGCCTCTCTCTCTCTACAAGGTAATGATTTGATTCTCTTTATCCTAAAGGATATTATTATATTTATGGGATATGCATAGATCATTTCCATATAGGATTATGGTAATAATCCTTTCCATATAGGATTATGGTAATTTCCATAAAGGATTATGGTAATTTCCATAAAGGATTATGGTAATTTCCATATGGGATTATGGTAATTTCCATATGGGATTTTGGTATGGTAATGCATTATAAATATGAGGTAAGAGATTAAATCTCGTCGATGATTAATAATCATCATCATAATTTTCGAGACTCCCATTGTTCTTGGGAGAAATTTTGAAAAAGTGTAGAGAGGATAAAGGGTGATTTTTCGAAGCATTCTCCATAGATCGTCCTCACTCGGCGTTGGAGATTGGGCAACCGGATACGATCTAGAAGGTCAAAGCACGAGTCTCGATCCATTCCACCTCGACAGATTCAAAGGTAAACACGAGAAAACCCCAACGTGTTGCAATTAATTATATAGGTGCATGCTAGGTATATAATCAATATATGGTGAATTAAACATCCAAGATAGATCCTCGGGAGAGGGCTAAACCTAGGTTTTCCCAACAAGCACAACAACGGCTGGGAGCTTGAACGCACGAGCGGCACAGGCGTGTGCTGGAGTTTAGCGCTGGATGAGGCCATGCGGCCGAGCACCGGGTGGTGTTGAGCGGCGGCGGCTGGGCGCCGGCGATGCCCGCGTCGACGGAGGACGCGCGAGGCGTGCGGGAGCAGGGCCTAGCGGCACGGGCGCGGGTGGTTGAGCACGCGATCTGGGCGAGCACCGGATGATAGGGCGTTGGGCGATACCCAGCGCCGGATGGAGGACGCACGAGGCATGCGGGAGCAGGGCCCAGTGGGCGCGGCGGCGTGGGTGGTTGAGCACGCGAGCTGGGCGAGCGCCGGATGATGGGGTGCTGGGCGATACCCAGCACCGGATGGAGGCGAGCGGGCGACGGGCGTGCGGGGTTGGCGCGAGGCTGGGCGAAGCGCTAAGTGGCGAGCACGGAGAAAACCACAGGCGCTGGGCGATTCGGACCGGCCGAGTGCAGCGGGCAACGGCAAGCGATGGCGAGCGGGCGCTGGGCCGGAGCGCACGTGGGCAGTTGTGGATGCTAGCGCCCGGGTGCACATGGTCGAGCGTCGGGCTCGGCGTGCGACGGGGTGCGTGCGCGACTTTGACTATTCGCCCTGTTCTCCCTCATCTAAACTTCGAATTATGATCCGTTTTCACCTACGGACTCCTGTTAAGTTACTCTTCAATGTACTTTAACTCTTGGCATATCAATTTCATCTTATTTAATGCCGTTTTTCTACAAAATATCAAAACAAACCAAGTAAGCCCGAATCGATGAATAATAATCAAACCAACGGCAAAAATAGGACAAATCGTAGAAAACAACATGCAAAACAATACCAAGAATAAGCACAAAATGAAGCCAAACAGGATGCCTACTTCTCAACACAAAGAAAGAATCAGTGAATATGGGAAGAGAAAGTTGTCGGCCGACATAGACCATGCATATGCATATTTTTATGATGCTATGAATATGAAAGTAAGTAAGTGTTTATTTACGATGCATGCATAGGTTATTTCACTAAAATCCTTGTGCGTTGCTAATATTATGGCAAGTCAATCCTATAGCTATTAGAGCAATATTTTTATGTTTTCGGTGTATACCCACTGAGTGCATTTTTGTACTCACGCCCTGCATGTATTTCAAAACGTGCAAGTTGAGATCGAGAGGATGCTGGAATCGAATGCTGTGCAAAGGAGATTCTCTAAATATTTAACTCATGATGAAAATGTTCAATTGTTGATGTTGTTCATTTGATGTTTACATGTTTCGTTGCCCAGAGAGTTATGTCATCATACATAATTCTCAACCACACTTCTCGTTGTCGAACTTTGGCCTTTACCTGCTGTTATGTTTTGTTATGCCGACTCGACTGAACTAATCTTGACGACATTCTTATTTTATTGATATGATCTCGGCATTGTTGATATGATGTCGACTTGATTCTGAGAACATGAATTTTTGAAATTCTATATGAACAAGGATTTACGGGAATGTCCAGAATTGTTTTTGATGAATCCAACATTTTATATAATGCCTTGGAATCATTGTCAAATTATGCTTTGAACCGTTGATAAATCTTTATTATTGTCAAAGCATACTTGAATAAGTATATCCTTGGTATTGGTTATTCCATTGTGATTGTTTGTCCTCGACCGTAGTTCTTTTTCACTCGATTCTTCATTGTGATTTGAAAACCTAGAATCATCCTTTGTCGGACTCCATTCTACCTCTTTTGACTATAAACATTTGATTCTTTCATGATGAAAGTTGATGTTACAGATTGTTATTAATAAGAATTATCGGTCACAATTGTTGTTATTGATTACCAGATTTCTTTTTTAACCCAAGTCACGGCCTAATTACTTGACTAATTACTTGGTTAAGTGGTCGGGCTGTGATAAAAATACAAGTTATAACAATATTCTGAAGTTAAGAAATCAAATTATTTTTTCGTAAATCTACCTACTAGCTTCTGAATTAACAAGCAAGTAACACTTATCCTATATATATATAGGGGTGGGTTATGGTGAGAAAGCTCCTTAATGTAGGAAATAGGAATAGTAACACATCTTTCATATTTATGTAGCACAATCAGAATTACTATGTTGCACATGTTAGTTTAGCACATATTTCATCCCTTTGTAGCACATATGCTAAATATATTAGTTTAGCACATCTTTTATTGCAGCGTAGCACAGAAGGGTTCTAGTGCTACACATTAATTCGCGTGGCACACAAAACACAAAACTGTAGCACTATCGAAATTAAATCTCAACCATTGATACAACAAATCAAAGGCTCAGATTCATTCTTATTTCCTACCAAATTATCCTTTCCTACCTGAACCATGTATATATAGGGGTAAGTTATGGTGAGAAAGCTCCTTGTTTTGCATGTTTTTGTTGTGTTTTTTTGTTTTATTAAACGGTTTGATTCCTATTTGCTTAGTTTTGAATATGATTTATTGGAATCATGTTCGTTTTCATTTGATGTAGGGAATGATCGCGTTTTAAACATTTGGAGCATTTAAACGCACCCAAGCGCCGGACTCGGCGGAGCCGACGCTGGGTACGTCTGGCAAAGATAGAGCGCACGTGAGAAAGCCCGCGTCCGGACGCTGGGTTTATGGCACTGAAGCGAGGAGTCTCCAGAGATCGCCCGCGTCCGGCGCTGGGCTTTGTTTGAAATCCTCCAGAGATCCGCGTCCGTGGCTTACGTCGTCCGCTGCGTCCGCCGCGTCAGTTGAATCCATCGAGAAAGCCCGCGTCGGTCTTTTGCGCGTCCGTGGGCGTCAGTGGAATCCATCCAGAGATAGCCCGCGTCCGGCGCTGCCTTGCGTCCGGCGTTGGGCGTCGAAGTAGAATCCGCCCAGAGATAGCCCGCGTCCGTGGCGCCCGATCTTGGGTCCGTTCCATCTTGCGCGCTGCGTCCGGCGCTCCGAGCAAGCCGTATTGGGTGCCCATGATTTCGCCTTGGTTTGAAGGTCTCGCGTCCGACGCTGGGCGTGAAATTTCCGCACTATAGAGTTGTAAACGAGCTGAAACCCTAAGTTCATACATTATTTTAGTTCTGTCAGTTTTTATTTTGGACGCCGCTCTCCCACGCGAATTGTTCAACATTATTTTCCAAGTAATTCTTTTGGCAATTGTTTGATTCAAGAGCTTTGATTGAAGAAATTCATCAACGACTATTGTGATTGTAAGAATTGTTATTCCCTTTTTCTTCCATTGAATTATTGGATAATGATTTCTATCGATTATAATTGTTTGATCCGTGAAATGAGCATGAACTAATTTTCCTCTAGGGTTGGGTGATTCAAATTGATTGATTGATTATTTGTTTTGATTGAGTATACCAATTGAATTCTAGGGTTTTCTGTTGAGTGATTGATCTCTATTGAATTATTCATGTTTCGTGTATTATCGAGAGATAGATACGTGCATGATAGGAATTTGCTAAGTGATTAATCACCTTTTAATTGTTTATGTTTCATTTATTATCGAGAGATAGATACGTTGCTTAGGAATCAATTGGGTTAGATGTTACCGGAAACGGGTACTCTAATAGTGTATGTATTTGTGAAATTTGATAGCCTAGGTTTAATCCACGGAACGAAAGTCGAGTGTTTGGATTGAGGTTTGAGGATTGAATGAATAGGTAGATTTCTTAATCAAGCATAAATCAATTAATCAAGGCGAAGAACCCTAATACCCTAGTATCTCTCACAATCTTGAATTACTCTTGTTGCCATTGAATCGCTTTGAACAATCGTTTGAATAAATGCTGCGTGTTTAATTTCTGTCAATCTTAGTTAATCATCACCCCCTATCAAGTTTAGGATTTAGATTTTATCTTTTTCATCGTAACACATCATAAGCCCTGTTAAGTCTTCCTCGAGTGATTCGACTTGGGTCGACCTTACCACGCTATAGGGACCACGTGCTATTGCGAGTGACTAAGTAGAACAATTTGGTCGGAACAAATTTTGGCGACGTTGTCGGTGAAGGCTTTAGGCATTTTTGATTGTGTTATTTTCTCCTCCTTATCTTCTATTTTTCTTTATTTATTTTTGTTTGGTTAATTCTTCCCACAGGTGCGCGTAATCCGTTTTCTTGTCTTTTGTTTGTGTATGCTAGGTCGTCGAAGTCTCAAAAGGAAGTTGGCATCAGTGTTCGACAACATTCACGGGGTAGGAGAATTTAATCTTCGAACTCGAAGAAGAAAGCTTGTCCGAAAGTGAGGCAAGTGCACGTGACAGTTAGTCTGAGAGTTTGGAGAGTAGATCTCAAGAGAGGAATCGTGCGGAAGAAATGGCGTAAAATGGAGGAGGCCATGAAGAAGGAAACCCGAGGATCGTGATTTTCTCGACCCGTCATTGGGGTGACAACCTCATGCATAGTCCTCGGGATCCGCCCGAAACTACGAGTTGAAGCCCATCCACTTCAACCTTCTACCTTCTTTCTATGGGATGCCAGTGAGGATGCTTTGAACTTCATCCGGAGTTCTATCGATGGTTCACACTTTTCCACCGCAGACTTCTCAAGATCTGAGAGAATGAGGTGTTTTCCTACACCGAAAGATAGAGCCAAGACATGGTTGATGTCTCTGACTGGTTCAGCAGCGAGTTGGCAAGCCATGTATGATAAGTTCATGGGAAAGTACTACTCGAATCAGAAAACATAAAAGCTGAGGGCTCTGATAGCCACATTCAAGCAGATGGCTGGAGAACCTTTGCATAAGACATGGGATCGTTTCAAGTCATTCTGACGGTGCGTTCGCATCACCATTACCCAGCTGAGCTTCTCAATCAGTTTTTCTATTATGGATTGACGATGGACTATCAATATATGATAGATAATGCAGCTGGAGGAGACATTGGAAACTACACTCATCGATGATGTTAGCGAGATTTTGAGACGCTAGCTGCAAACTCGCAGCGAGAAGTGCGAGACGAAGAACTACTACGGTTAAAGAGGTGACACCTAACTTTGAAGTGACACAGCAATTGGCAGAACTGACTCGCCAAGTTCAGTTATTGAGAGTGAATGAGTCTCAACCCCCGCCTCAATTCCAACAACAACAAGTGATGTCAATGGAGACATGTGGTATTTGTGGTGAAGCGGGACACGAGGCCAACATGTGCCAACGAGTCAATGAGATGGCATATGACGAAGTGCAAGTAAATGCTATGCAACGTTTCCAACAAGGGTTCCAAAGAGGCAATTAGCAAGGATATCAACCGAGGCCTAAATACGATCCCTTTTCAAATTCATACAATCCCGGCTGGAGAGATCATCCTAATTTCTCCTAGAATCAGAATCAAGGAGGATCTAGCCAAGGAGCTCAGTTCAGACGGCAACCTCCTCATCTAGCCAAGGATTGACGATGGACTATCAATATATGATAGATAATGCAGCTGGAGGAGACATTGGAAACTACACTACTGATGATGTTAGCGAGATTTTGGAGACGCTAGCTGCAAACTCGCAAAGGAGAAGTGCAGGACGAAGAACTACTACGGTCAAAGAGGTGACACCTAACTTTGAAGTGACACAGCAATTGGCAGAACTGACTCGCCAAGTTCAGTTATTGAGAGTGAATGAGTCTCAACCCCCGCCTCAATTCCAACAACAACAAGTGATGTCAATGGAGACATGTGGTATTTGTGGTGAAGCGGGACACGGGGCCAACATGTGCCAACGAGTCAATGAGATGGCAAATAACGAAGTGCAAGTAAATGCTATGCAAGGTTTCCAACAAGGGTTCCAAAGAGGCAATCAGCAATGATATCAACCGAGGCCTAAATACGATCCCTTTTCAAATTCATTCAATCCCGGCTGGAAAGATCATCCTAATTTCTCCTGGAATCAGAATCAAGGAGGATCTAGCCAAGGAGCTCAGTTCAGACGGCAACCTCCTCAAGAAGAATGTTCCAGCAAAGAAGAAGAACAACAATTGCAAAGACCACCTCCACAAACCCAACAGTAGTCAGGTGCACCGAGGAAGCCAACACTTGAAGATTCTCTACACACTTTCATTCAGGCAAGTCATCAGAGATTTGAGTCTGTGGAAGCATCAATGAAGAGGATAGAGACTCAAGTAGGACAGTTAGCTGGGACCATTGGAGAATTGGCACAACAAGGAAAAAAAGGGAAATTGCCTAGTCAACCTGAACAAGCACAGGCAATCACGGTTCTCAGGAGTGGAAAAACGATTGAAAATAAAGTGGAAATTCCACTAGAGGAACCAGAATTGACTAAGGTGACTGAGGAAGTGCAAAAGGAGAGCACAAAGGAGGAATAGAAGAGACATCCGAGGCTTCACAAAGCCGAGATTCCGTATCAACCTCCAATTCCCTTTCCGAGCAGATTGAGAAGTCAACAGAAGGATCAGCAGTTCTTAGAGTTCTACAAGATGCTATCTAAAGTGAATGTGAAATTGCCTCTCCTTGATGTTATTCGAAACGTGCCAGCATATGTCAAATTATTTAAAGAGTTAGCATCGAAAAAGAGGAAGTTTGTAGATGATGAGAAGGTGATTGTATCCGAGGTTGCCAGTGCTATTTTTCAGCATCAATTGCCACCAAAGCAGCGCGATCTAGGAAGCTTTGTGATAAAGATTGCTTTGGGAAATGGAAAGGAAGCTACAGGCATGATCGACCTTGGTGCAGGTATAAATTTAATGCCTTACTCTATTTTTGAACAACTTGAATTAGGGGAATTAAAACCTACTCGCATGTGTTTGACGCTAGTCGATAGATCAATTCGTTATCGTAGGGGGATTATCGAGGACATATTAGTTAGAGTGGGTGGATTGATCATTCCTGTTGATTTTGTTGTTCTAGATGTGGGTGATATTAAAGAAAATGGTAGAGCACACAATTCTTTTAGGAAGACCTTTATGGCTACTACCAACACTTTGATTGATGTTAAAAATGGAGTATTGAAAATGACAGTGTTGGGAGAAACTGTGTCCTTTTCTGTTAGAGATAGCACTATAGTACCATCTTCTGATGCGATTGATAATTGTTCTTACATAGATGCTAATGATTGCTTGGTGGTCGAGACATGTGTATTGCAGGAAGATCGCATAGAAACTTTCCTTGCGAGGTTATGATGAGAATGAAGAGAAGCTCCATCGGAGAGCAATGTTGCGGAGGAGAACCGGAAGATAGAAGTGGAAAGATTACCTTCGAAGAAAACCGGACCTCAAAGAGTTACCCGAGCACCTCAAATATGTCTACCTTGAAGAGGGTGAGCAGAAGCCTGTCATAATCTTTGCCGGGTTAAGCAAGGTAGAGGAAGAACAACTCATTGAGGTGCTAAGAAAGAATAAATGAGCTTTTGGATGGAGTATGTCGATATTAGAGGATAAGCCCAAAGAATGTTCATGCATCGGATAGTCTTGAAGATGGGGCTAGGCGATTCGGGAAGGACAACGAAGGTTGAATCCTAACCTTATGGAGGTAGTCAAGAAGGAGATTCTAAAGCTCCTTGCAGAGGGACTCATCTACCCCGTAGCAGATAGTCAATGGGTTAGCCCAGTTCACGTTGTACCTAAGAAAGGTGGTATAACCGTGGTGAAAAATGATAAAGGAGAGCTGGTGCCTACAAGGACCACCACTGGATGGAGGATGTGCATCGACTACAGAAAGTTGAATGCCACCACTAGAAAGGATCATTTTCCTCTTCCATTTATTGATCAAATGTTAGATAAACTAGCTGGACATGAATACTATTGTTTTCTTGATGGTTTGTCTGGTTATTATCAGGTAGCAATTGCTCCGGAGGATCAAGCCAAAACAACTTTCACTTGTCCGTTTGGCACTTTCGCGTGGAGGAGGATGTCGTTTGGTCTGTGCAATGCCCCTGGAACGTTTCAAAGATGCATGAAATCTATTTTTTCAGAAATGATTGGTAATTTCATTGAGGTATTTATGGATGATTTTTCAGTTTTTGGATTATCTTTTCATGATTGTCTTATGAAATTAGATGTGGTGCTTGCGCGTTGTATTGAATGCAATCTTACTTTGAGTTGGGAAAAGAGCCATTTTATGGTGACGAGTGGGATTGTATTAGGGCATGTGATATCTAAAAAGGGGATCCAAGTTGATAAGGAAAAAATCGATGTAATTGAAAAATTACCTCCACCAATTGATGTTAGAGGAATTAGAAGTTTCTTAGGGCACACAGGATTTTATAGGCGATTTATTAAGGATTTTTCTAAAATAAGTCAACCATTATGTAAATTGCTTGCCCAAGATGTTCCTTTTCTATTTGATGAAAGTTGCTTGCATGCTTTCAACACTTTGAAAGAAAAACTTATCTCTGCACCGATTGTTGTTGCCCCAGATTGGTCATTGCCCTTTGAGATTATGTGTGATGCATCGAACATTGCAGTAGGAACTATCCTAGGTCAACGTATTGATAAAATGTTGCGTGTGATTTACTATGCAAGTTTAACTCTTAATTCTGCACAAGGAAATTACACGACTACCGAAAAGGAGCTTTTAGCTGTGGTTTTTGCTTTAGATAAATTTAGGTCTTATATTATAAGATCTAAAACAATTGTACACAGTGATCATGCAACTCTTCGATACTTGATGTCTAAACCTCAAGCCAAACCTAGATTGATTTAGTGGATTTTATTGTTGCAAGAATTCGATGTTGAGATTAAGGATAGAAAGGGTAGTGAGAATGCAGTAGCTGATCATTTATCTCGTCTCCCCTTTAACTCCCAATCGGATGACTTACATCAATCTGGTATTAGTGATGATTTTCCCTTTGAGCATGCATTTGAGACTTCTGTTATTCCTTGGTATGCTGATATATGCAATTACCTTGCAAGTGGAAAATTACGCCCCGATCTTTCTTCTCAAGAGAAGAAAAGGTTTTTCTCTTCTTGCAGGAACTACTATTAGGATGATCCTTATCTTTTTCGCCTTGGTAAGGATGAGGTTATTAGAAGATGCATTCCAGCAGAGGAGCAGCTAGAGATCCTGACGTTGTGTCATGCTTCACATTGTGGAGGATATTTTGGGGGTCGTAAGACTGCCTTTAAGGTTCTTCAATCTGGTTTTTATTAGCCGTCAATCTTTAAGGATGCGCATAATTTCTGTTTAGCATGTGATAGGTGTCAACGGGTTGGTGCAATAGGAGTTAGAAATGAGATGCCTTTGAATACTAATCTACCTGTTGAAATTTTTGATGTGTGGGGCATTGATTTTATGGGTCCTTTTCCAAAGTCTTGTGGATTTGAGTATATTCTCCTAGCTGTAGATTATGTGTTCAAATGGGTGGAAGCGATTCCTACCCGGACATGTGATGCTAATATTGTCATCAAGTTTGTGCAGGATAATATTCTTTGCAGGTTTGGATTTCCTCGATCTATTATTAGTGATGGGGGAAAACACTTCTGTAATAAGTTATTTGAGAAATTGATGAAGAAGAATGGAGTTTCCCACAAAGTAGCAACACCATATCACCCTCAAACTTCAGGACAGGCCGAGACGAGCAACAAGCAAATTAAGTGAATCCTGGAGAAAATGGTGAAGCCATCGAGAAAAGATTGGGCAACTAAATTGAACGAGGCTCTATGGGCATATCGAACAGCTTATAAAACTGTTTTAGGGATGAGCCCGTATAAGTTGGTTTATGGTAAGTCTTGTCATCTTCCGGTTGAGATCGAACATAAAGCTTATTGGGCAATTAGGAATGTGAATTTGGATCTGTCTCAAGCCGGGAAAGAGCGAACTTTGCAGTTGTTTGAGCTTGAAGAACTGCGTGATGAAGCCTATGAGAATGCTCGAATTTATAAGGAAAAGGTGAAGAAGATTCATGATAAGAAGTTCGTGAGAAAAGATCTTCAACCTGGAATGAAAGTGCTTCTGTTTAATTCAAGGTTAAGATTGTTTCCTGGGAAGCTTCGAAGTAGATGGAGTGGTCCATATGAGATAGAAGAGGTGTTTCCCTATGGAACGGTGAAATTATACAATTGTGATGAGAAGAAGTCCTTCCAAGTTAATGGACAACGCGTGAAGTTGTACATGGAAGGAGCACCGAATGTGATGGTGACTGAGTCGATAAGACTCCAAGAAGCAGTGTCAGAATGAAGGATTAATGGTCGTGCTAACGATGTTAAAACTAGCGCTTCGTGGGAGGCAACCCACGTTTATTTTTGTTCTGCTCGTGTTTCTTTTGCTTTTGTTTTTGTTTGTGTTTTTGATTTTGTTTTTGTTTTGTGTGGTGCAGGTTGGAGTCATATATTTTGGAAACTTAGGTGTATGGAGAAGAAAAATCGAGCTGTGGAGCTATCATTTTTGCAATAGAATCAAGACCCAAGCGCCGGACGTAGGACAACCGGCGCTGCACATTATCAAAATGGCGTCCAGAGGAGTACCCCGTGCGGGACGCACCGCATACCGGCGCTGGGGTACAATTGAAGCGTGAATGTGAATGCTACTTGGCCAATACGGACGTGGTGGCCGTGGCCGGTGAAAATCATTATTTGGGCAGAGAAGGTACCCCAGCGCCGGACGGGTTATAACCGGCGCTGGGTCCATTTTAATATTAAAAAAATAAAAATAAATAAATAATATTAAATATTTATTTGAAGGATTGGTTTTCTAACCCTAATTTCTTTCTCTCTCTAGCCCCCTCCTTACACTCCAGCGCCGCGCGTCCTTCCCTCTTTCCTCTCCGTCCGGCGTTTCCACCATAGTGCCGCGCGCCTTCAGCAATCCTTCCTCCATCCGGCGCTCGCTCTCAAACGCCGCGCACGTCTCAGCGCCGCGCCACCTCAGTGCCAAACGTCCCCAATTCGGCGTTTCATCTGTTCTAGCACCGCGTTTGCACCTCGTCCCGTCCGGCGCTCCCATCTCAACGTCGACCCCCAGCGCAGAGTTTGCTATCCAACGCCGTGCTTGCCCTCCGTCCGTGCTACCATTTCAGCGCCGCGCTCGCCCTCCATCCGGCGCTACCATTTCAGCGCCGCGCGCCCTCCGTTCGTCCCGTCCGGTGCTCCGTCTTTCGCAGCGCCGCCCTTGCCCTCTGTCCCTCGCGCTCCAGCGTGAACTTTTCTGAGTCCGGCGCTTCCTCGCCATTCGCCTCATCCATCCGGCGCTTCCTCCTTAGCGCCGCGCGCCCTCCGCTCTCAAGCATCCGTCCGGTGCTCACTCAGCCCTATCCAGGGTTTCACCTGCCCTCGTCCAGTGCCTCTCGCACAAAGATCAATATGGTTCGTACGAAGAATGCAGTCGGGTCTAGCTCCCGTCGTCCTTGGGACGATGATATTCCTGTGGAGGAACCCCAAGAAGACATAAGCATAATGTATTCAGCCGCTTTTCCCATCTACAATCCTGTGGAAGGTACTCTTCATCGCCACTTTATCCATCAAGAAATAACTCCTCCGCGTGTATTTAATTGGGAATTGATGCAAAGTTTGGGTCTTGAGGATAGGATTAAGAAATATCTTAAGAATTTAGGCCTGCTTCAGTATGCTATGATGGAATTACCTGGGTATTCTCCGTTGTTAGTTGAATTCTATTGTACGATGGGTTTTGATGATGAATCTGACACTATGACCTGTCGTCTATTGGGGCAAGAATATGATGTCACCCCTCGTGTTATGAAGGGTGTGTTTGGATTTCCAACCTCAGGTGCACGTGATGTACCTCAATCGTTTAATGTCAGAGAGGCGTGGCAGGAGTTATCTGGGTTTAACAACTGGTCATCAGTTGGGATGCCGAGTGGGTTTATTAAGGATCCAGCTTTGGCGATGGTTCTTAAATTCATTGCCTTCAATGTCTTCGGAAATAAGCAGGCTAACAAGGTTAATACTGTTGAGGTCTTCCTCCTCACGTGCGCAGTAAAGAAGACAAAAGTTAGCCCAACTTTCTTCATTTGGGATCATTTGCAGTTAGTTCAGCGCCGTAAGAAACGTCGGCCTACCTTGTGCCAAATCCCCACTGGGTTATCTATGCATTTGAGGATAATTAGTAATGAAGGCACACACATTCCTGGGCAAGATCTGATAAGACCGAAGAGGATTGACCTTAGTGAGCTTCGAGGCGCCCCGTTTGCTTATAATGAGAAGACCCTTGTACCGCATGATATGAGGAACTATGTGAAGAGATACATGCATGCGCAGCTCGCCGAAGCTCAAGCAGCAGAGGCAGGACCATCTCATGCACCTTCTGGTGACATGATCATTTTTGATACCACTCTTGCATCCGATGAGGAATGCGGCAATGATACCGAGGCAAGAGGGGATACTGAGCCGATTCAGAGCGATGCAGACCCTAATCATCCACAGTTCTCTTCACAGCAAGGAGTTTCAGGGCAAGGGTTTAATTTCATACGTGAAGAGTTGGGACAGTTTAGGAGTGAATTAGCCGGTCACTGGACAGAGTTTCGTCAAGACATCTACTCTAGATTTGATCAGCAAAATAAGCGTCTTGTGAGCGAGCAGATTATGGCATGAGCGAGAACCAGTACGGGATCGGTATAACCAGCAGATGATTGAGCGTAATCGGCGCATGGTCGCTCTTGAAGCTCGATGGAGCAGCTGGTCGCATTTCATGGCGCCCACCTCCACCATCGCCGTCCGACCAATAGTGATTCTTCACTATTGGAGTGTACGTGTTTTGCTGTTTTTGTGTGTGTGTCGTTTTGTTTTTGTTTCTTTGTTCGTCTTGTTTTTGTGTTTTGTAGGTTTTGTTTTGGTTATGATGCCCCGCCGTTCCGTTTCATCAATTTCAAGGAAGTCGCCTCTACTATACTCTTATATTTTTCTGCAGTGAGGTCCTTGCCTGTTTTAAGTGTGGGGGGGTATCGTTTGGTTTGTCGTTTTTGTTATGCCGTTTGTCGTTTCCCATTTTGTTTGCGTCTTGTCGTTTTGTTTGTCCTTAGCTTTTTGTTTGGATAAGAGATGATTTTATATTCTTGAAAGAAATGGTGCGTGAAGAATTGTGCTTTAAGTTGAATTCATTATGTATTGATCTGAATTTCAATTCGTCTTGGTATATATGGTTTTTAGTGTGATGAAACTTAGGTGTCGATTCGAACTGTGGGGCATGATTAGGAAGCTGTGTTTAGACAAGGTGTGTGATCGGATGTCATATGCTTCGTAAATGGAACCCGTCTCTTGTATGATCTTTCTAAAAAAAAAAATATTTGACGTTGTTGTGAAATAAGTGGGCTTAAAATTCGAATAAGGGGCTCTACCCTCTTGCTTGTGTTGTCTCTCGAATGGAGAGAATTTGCTATGGGTATAGATATCTACGTTAGGATACTCGAGTATACAACTTGAAGTTTCCACCTAACGATCATTATCCTATAATCAGTTTTAAGTTCCACAAGTTCTTATTTGATTTTGTCATTGGGATATCTTACATGAAAGGGAACCATATAAGTTGTATATTGATTTCTGAAATCATGTTGAGTCGAAGCACAGCTATTCTATGATAAGTCACATGTTCGGATTGATGAATGAGGATCATTATATTGAGAACTATATTATTAAGATGCATTGAAGGGATGTGAATATGTGATTGATTCAATTTGAAGCATTGATTTGTTGTGTACCATTCTTTTCAAGAAACTAAAATTTGCTCGAGGACAAGCAAAGAGTTAAGTGTGGGGGAGTTGTTCTGCATGTTTTTGTTGTGTTTTTCTTTGTTTCTATTAAACGATTTGATTCCTATTTGCTTAGTTTTGAATATGTTTTATTGGAATCAGGTTCGTTTTCGTTTGATACAGGGAATGATCGCGTTTTAAACATTTGGAGCATTTAAACGCACCCAAGCGTCGGACTCGGCGTAGCCGGCGCTGGGTGCGTCTGGCGAAGATAGAGCGCACGTAAGAAGGCCCGCGTCCGGCGCTGCATATGCGTCCGGCGGTGGGTTTATGGCGCTGAAGCGAGGAGTCTCCAGAGATCGCCCGCGTCCGGTGCGCCCTTGCGTCCGGCGCTGGGCTTTGTTTTGAAATCCTCCAGAGAGATCCCGCGTCCGGCGCTGGCTTGCGTCCGGCGCTGGGCGTCGAAGTTGAATCCGTCCAGAGAAAGCCCGCGTCGGCGCCGCCGTCCGTCCGGGGCGTCGGTGGAATCCGTCGAGACAGCCAGCGTCCGTGCCGCCTTGCGTCCGGCCGGGCGTCAGTAGAATCCGCCAAAACGACCAGCGTCCGTGGCGGGTCCCGTTCCACAGCGCTGTGTCCGGCGCTACCGAGCAAGCCGGCGCTGGGTGCCCATGATTTCGCCTTGGTGTGAAGGTCTCGCGTCCGGCGCTGGGCGTGAAATTTCCGCACTATATATAGAGTTGTAAACGCGCTGAAACCCTAAGTTCATACATTATTTTAGTTCCGTCAGTTTTTATTTTGGACGCCGCTCTCCCATGCGAATTGTTCAACATTATTTTCCAAGTAATTCTTTTGGTAATTGTTTGATTCAAGAGCTTTGATTGAAGAAATTCATCAACGACTATTGTGATTGTAAGAATTTTTATTCCCTTTTTCTTACATTGAACTATTGGATAATGATTTCTATCGATTATAATTGTTTGATCCGTGAAATGAGCATGAACTAATTTTCCTCTAGGGTTGGGTGATTCAAATTGATTGATTGATTATTTGTTTTGATTGAGTATACCAATTGAATTCTAGGGTTTTCTGTTGAGTGATTGATCTCTATTGAATTATTCATGTTTCGTGTATTATCGAGAGATAGATACGTGCATGATAGGAATTTGCTAAGTGATTAATCACCTTTTAATTGTTTATGTTTCGTGTATTATCGAGAGATAGATACGTTGCATCATAGGAATCAATTGGGTTAGAGGTTATCGGAAACGGGTACTCTAATAGTGTATGTATTTGTGAAATTCGATAGCCTAGGTTTAATCCACGGAACGAAAGTCGAGTGTTTCGATTGAGGTTTGAGGATTGCATGAATAGGTAGATTTCTTAATCAAGCATAAATCAATTAATCAAGGCGAAGAACCCTAATACCCTAGTATCTCTCACAATCTTGAATTACTCTTGTTGCCATTGAACTGCTTTGAACAATCGTTTGAATCGTCTGCGTGTTTAATTTCCTGTCAATCTTAGTTAATCATCACCCCCTATCAAGTTTAGGATTTAGATTTTATCGTTTTCATCGCAACACATCATAAGCCCTGTTAAGTCTTCCTCTAGAGATTCGACTTGGGTCGACCTTACCACGCTATAGGGACCTCGTGCTATTGCGAGCGACTAAGTAGAACAATTTGGTCGGAACACTCCTTAATGTAGGAAATAGGAATAGATATGTAAGTCTAGTACATCTTTCATATTTGTATAGCATAATCATAATTACTATGTTGCATATGTTAGTTTAGCACATATTTCATCACTTCGTAGCACAGATGCTAAATATATTAGTTTAGCACATCTTTCATTGCAGCGTAGCACAAGAAGGGTTCTAATGCTGCACAGTAATCCACGTCGCACACAAAACACAAAACTGTAGCACAACCGAAATTAAATCTCAACCATTGATACAACGAATCAAAAGCCCAGATTCATTCTCATTTCTTACCAAATTATCCTTTCCTACCTGATCCATCTCCTAGATATACGTATGCGTTTGTGAGTGTGTACGTAATTAACTATTTTGTTTTAATTATTATTATTATTTTATTTAAATGATGATTAGGTGGTTGGATTATAGATTGAAGGCAATGGATTCGGCTGCTCCAAAGCAGAGTTATAATTCAACTCAAACTCATACAGCCACAAAATACACATCACTTGAAACATGACAAAAAATATAGGAATAAAAAGTTCAACATAGCAAACAACCTAAGAAAAGAAGAGAATTGTTTCAACAAACATTAACTCATTTGACTGTGGAAGTCTAGTTAATTAGATCATACGACATATAAATACATTAACCAAAAACAAATTTTGCAAGAGAAAGAAGCTTGCGACACAGTTAGTGAGAATGAGAGAAGTGGAGTCGTACCTCTCAAACTATATTTTTCTTTCCCTAGTGTTTTTCTTTCTTTGGTGTGTTTTTGAAAAAAAATGACGTGAAAGATATATATATATATATATATATATATATATACACGTAAAATGATAAGCAAGCCTAACCCTAATAAGAGTCCTAATCCCATTAAAACTCTAGTTAATTAAATTTCAATCCTAGATAAATATAAAATAGAACTTGGGCTCAACAAAATAATATTCTACAAAGCCCAATTTGAGAATAAATAATATAATTTGATAATTACATAAGCCCAAAACTTATTTTATTACTTAGTTCATATTTTGTTTTTCTTTGTAAAGTAATTTCTGAAAGCCCTAAAATAAATTACGAAGTTTGTTTTCTAGCTAGGGACGCAACTACGGACTCCTTCAAGTCCAACGTAAAAAAAATCGAGTATGTCAAATATTCACAAATCCAATGTAAATTATCTAAAATTTAAAGTAAATTAAATCAAGAAAAAAGTGGGACGTTACAAATACATTAAGACGTACCAGCATAGACAAGCAACCAAGTCAAGTTACTTCTTATTTATACTGTTGTCTATACCGATAACTCATCCTCATGTTGTCTCAGCTGTGATCCTTTTTATATCTCAACTATCTTAACCAATCATACAAATTTATGTGATCTTCTACACACTATATGACCTAACTTTTGTATGAGATAATGGAACAACATATGTAATCAGGTAGGAGATAGTAATAGTGGTAACATGAAACATTGTATACAAGCTCAACCTGTAATACCCTGTATTTCTGTAGCAGAGATTAGCTCCTGATTAAGAGCTTATAAGAAGGGCATTGCATCCTTAAGAAATAGTTGGTTAGGTTAGAAGCTTTGACGTTAAGCTTCGAGTTGAGAAGATAGAACTGAGGCAGATTTGAGATAGAATCTGAGATAAGATTCTTAGATCTTGTTTAGAATAAGAAGACCTAGATTTCAATAGTCTTGAGAAGATAGATACATGCTCAAAGAAGTGTTGATTTCAGAAAATTGAGAATTTCAAAATCTATGCTTTTGTGACGTCGGCGTTTGCCGATCAAGCTCGAATTAAGAGCATAATATTTAAAATGATTTTCGGAGTCAAGAATATATTTTTATAATTATATTTTGATGTTTATGATTTATTATTGAGTTCAAAAGCAGAGATTGAAGTAGAGATTGTTTTATCGGATAATTAGTTCTGATTTCTTATTATAAAAATGCTATGCATTATTTTACAATAATTATATTTAATTTCTAAGAAAAAGCTATTATTTATCTATTAAAGAAAATGAGAAAAAGAAAGGAAAAGAAAAGTTTCTAGAAGTGTGACGAGCCCGTTTTTCGTGCTCTTTTTGGGGTAGTCCTTGCCCTAGAAAGAGTGCATTTTGTGTGTGCTCTTTGCGTGTGTTTGTGTCAGGGAGGACACGCTTGAGATGTTGCAGGTTGAGACGGACTTTTGGCAAGATCAGGCCACCTCCTGTGAGAGAGGTAAAAATCCCGAAGACTACCTGATAAACGCGCATTTTACACGTTTATTGTTGATTTTTAAAGATGATTTTAGATCGATAAAGTGCGTTTATGTCTTGGATCTCAATGCTTTTACATATTTTTGGAAGATACTGCTCTTAGGTTCTGTTTTGGTGTTTTGTAGGCTTATAAGTTGAAAACCGAAGCATGGAACAAAGAACGAGCAGACGAGGGTAAAAACCCGGGCCTAGCGATCGCCTTCGCGGCCGCTAGCCCGACCGCGAGAGACCAGCGCGAGCGCTCATATGCACGCAAATGATGGCTCCCGACCGGCCTAGCGACCGCTAGGTCGGCCGCGAGGACACGCAAGCATTCCCAGCGACCGCGAGACGTGGTCGCGACGATTCTCCATGCGACGCGACCACACCTAGCGACCGCGAGGTGTGGCCGTGAGGCCGACGAGCGCGCGCGCCCCTGTCGAGAAGACAAGGATGTTCCCTCGCGACCGAGCTCGCGACCGCGAGCCCTGTCGTGAGTCCTGGCGGCTGACGTGAAAATTAGGGTTTCAGCACTAATTCTATAAATAGGGCATTACCCCCTCGCGCCCCCAACCTTCCCCAGCGCGATTTTACACGTTTTTCCTCAGTTTTTCTCTATTTTCCATTTATTTTTACATTAGTTTTGATTTAGATTAATTCTAGCAATAGTTTTCCATCGTTCTAGCTTTAGTTCTTCGCATTGTTAACGTTTTGGAACAGTTTCGTCCGAACGAATTACATTCTTTTCCCGTTTTCCGTCGAGGTTGGGATTTGAACCCAACGATTGTTCTTCAGACGTCACCCTACGGGTTTTATCAATTTAATTCCTATTTTTATGATTATTACGTATTTTATTTCGTTATTTATGTCTAGCTAAATTTCTGTTCTAATCCTAGGGTTTGCATGATTCTATCCTATATGTTGTGATTCCTGCTATCGTTATTTACCTTCCTGGCAATGATTCATGATTCTTGGTGCTTAATTATATGTGTTGATTTCTAATCAATCTTGATGCATATCATAGTTGTCAGTTAATTACGTAACAGTTTTAATTGTCAATCGATCTTGAATGCATGATACGGATAATCCTTGAGTCGTGAAATGAGATAAGAACATTCGTAGGAAACATATTCTTTGTGATCCTTTTGGGTTGCTTATTTTCCTCTAGACGTATAACGATGAATAGGAAAATTAGTAATCAACTATCACAATTGTAAATGGCGAAGTTGTTGGCTACATATGTGATCTTCCATCTTATGCGGATTAAAGCGGTTAATAATAAGCGGGATAAACATCGTAGTGGATAGGATTAGTGCATCCCTAGGGTTAGTCTTTCTTCATAGTTATCTCTTTGAGTGTTTATTGCTTTAGTTTATTTTCTTGTTGTCACCTTTGCTTTGGATTTAATTATCTGAAGCCATAAACCTATACAAACCAAATCTGTTCTTGGATAATGATGAAGTTTCGTTGAATTAGCTTCTGTGTTTTCGGATTGCAATCCCTGTTGATACGATACTCGACTTACCTTATACTTGCGCGTTTTTTGTGTGAGAAAAGTGAGCAATCAAATTTTGGCGCCGTTGCCGGGGATTGTTAAGATCACATAGGAATAATTTGACGATTTGGATTTATTAATTCAAGTTATATATATTATATTATTTATTTATTCTTGTCAGAGTTAAGCTCTCTCTTTTTCTCCAGGTAGTTTATGATCACAAGGTCCTGGGACCTCCTGAGCAAAATCTTGACCCGAGATCGAAAATTCCCAAAGGAGAAGGAGGCGAGAGAGAAGAAGGGCTGCAATGGCGGCTAATCCACGTAGCAGGGCATTCCTCCCGAGCAAGCTGCACGCATGCTAGCCGATTTCGCAGATGCGGCGCGGATGGTGAATATGGGACTCCTTGTCCACCCCTGCAGACGTGACCTCGAACTACATGTACCGACCTCCCACCGCGGTTCCAAGGAGGCGGATTGGGCCCAGTGAATGCTAATAACTTTGAGTTGAAGCCGCCCTAATCGGCATGGTTCAAGGAGAGCGATTCGGAGGAGGAGTGGCGAGGACCCAAATGCTCATCTCGAGACATTCTCTACATTTGTGACACCATCAAGCAGAATGGGGTGCCACAAGACACAATCCGGATCGCATGTTCGGATTCTCTGCGTAGCCGTGCCAAAGATTGGTTCAAGAGCTGGACCGAACCGGGATAGGCAATGGGGAAACTTTGCGAAGTTCCTTTCAAAATACTTTCCATGACCAAAGCACGAAAGATCATATCGAGATCTCCCACTTTTGCCAACAAGGAGACGCAGTCGTTATTCGAGGCATGGGAGAGATTCAGGGCTTATTGAGAAAATGCCCTCAACATGGATTTTCTAGAGAGCGGCCGAGATCACGCAGATTCTATAGCGGTGACACTTTGCATATGAAGCATTGTAGATGCATCAGCAGGAGGCTGCCTATTGAATCGCCGTGTAGAGGAGGCCAGCCGCATCATAGAAGAGATGGCGGCCAACATTTATCAATGGCCAATGGAGAGAACACCAGTGGTCAAAGCAACTGCTGTTGAGATTGATTCGAAATACGACGATCTTATGAAGAAGTTCACTCTTTTGAAGAGCCAGATCGAGACAGAAGAGGTCAATCATATCAATCAGAGGAACCATGGGGGAAATCCGGCATACCATCCGAACTACAGGAATCATCCGAATCAGTCGTATGCCAACTCCAATAACTTCCAACAACCTCCAAAGAAGTTTGTGCGTAATGGTATGATTCAAGAGCCGAAGCGTGGTTTAGAGGAGTTGATGCAGCGGTTGGTTGTGAGCAACCAACAAATGACGACAAATCGAATTCGATGGCCGCACGTGTAACTCGTTCATCAATAGCACTACTCAGAAAGTTGCACATCTAGAATCCACCATGACAGACATGGGCAAACACTTGAAGATGCTGGAGAATCAGATCAGTCAGATGGCCGCACAGAAGAATGCACAGCCAAAGATAGGCCAATTTCCGAGTAATACGGAAGTGAACCCTAAGAATCAGTGCTTTGCTATCCAGTTGAGAAGTGGAAAAGCATATTAGAATGACACGGGATGAAAAGATAAAAACGGCGGTGAAAATGAGCACCTTACGACCGAGCTCGCGACCGCGAGCCCGGCCGCGAGCCATCACGCGTCTAGTCAGTCCGAGGAGCACGCGAACGACCACGCGGCCGTGAATGAAAAGTACCTCGCGACCGAGCTCGCGACCGCGAGCCCAGCCGAGAGACCACGCAAAGATGCAGGGGGACGAGCCCCCGCCCGCGTATCCGGACGCGAAGAAGAGAGTCAAAGTGGCGCAGGTACCTAGCGACCGCCCTCGCGATCGCGAGGAAGGCCGCGAGGGACGTCCTGTTCTGAATTTTCCGACGTATACACCTCCGATTCTGTTTTCGAGTCGTTTGGCCAAGCCCAAGCAGGATGATAGACTGACTTGATTTCTGGAGATGTTCGAGAAGGTGAACATTAATATTCCTTTGCTTGATGCACTCAAAGATGTTCCGGATACATGAAATTTCTCAAGGATGCCGTTACCAATAAGAAGAAGCTAAAGAAATTCGAGACGGTCAACTGCCTCAAGAGTGCGATGTTGTCTTTGTAAAAGTTGCCAGCAAGCGTAAAGTTCCGGCGACTTCTCGATGCAGGTGTCTTTGGAGGCATACCTTCTCCAAAGTGTTGTGTGATTTGGGGGCAAGCATCAATTTGATGTCGTTGTCCATATTTAATAAATTAGAGATCGGAGAATTGAAGCCTACTACTATTACTCTCCAAATGGCGGACGCATCTGTCACAAGGCTAAAAGTGATAGTGGAAGATGTGATGATCAAAGTCCAAGGATTCATCTTCCCAACGGACTTCGTAGTCCTCGATATAACTGAGGATGGGAATACGCCTCTCATTTTAGGGAGACCGTTCTTAGCCATAGGCAGGGCTCTGATCGACGTGCAGGAGGGTGATCTCACCTTCCGTGTGAACAAAGATGAGTTAACGATCTCGATTTATGATGCCATCACGAGAGAGGAAGACTCAGCATATGAAGAGTGCTATTCGATCACCACTACCACAGCCAGCCCATTCTTGAGCTCGAATTTCAATAGACCATCAGACGAGCATGTTGCAATGAAGAAGTGGACTCGGTATAAAAATCCGAGTGATTCGTTCAAGCTCAGTGGAAGCCATTCTTATGCCAATTGGTGGGCTGTTGTAAATGCTAAGTACAAGGGCAAATCGATGTTTGGAAAGCTGTTAGTTGTCAAATCACCTGATTGATGAGAGGTACCGTCGAGCTAGCGACGGAAAATCTAGCACTAGTTGGGAGGTAACCCAACGTTTTTTACATGTTTTATGTTTTTTTCGTTTTGTTTTTCTTCTTTTTCTTTATTTTGCTGTGTCTTGTTTGTTTTTAAGTCCCAAGGTATATCATCAATGGCGAGGATTCTATCCACTGCCGGAGTAGCCCGACATTTGAGGTAAGATCTCTCCCAATCACTCTCTTCTGCAAACATTATTGCCTCCATTGCACACTGTTGACAATAAGTTTGGGGGGGGAGTGGTCGAGTGTGATGTGGTTGAGAGTCCTTTTTATGTTTTGCGTTGTTTTGTTAAGTTATTATATGTTGGGGCTTTTGTTGTGTCTTTTGTGTTTTTGTTGTGTCGGTCGATCAACGAGTTGAAGTGAAATGTGTTAATCCATGTAGCCAATGATGATAGAAATTTTCTATTAAATATGTGATAGTGTACATGATATGTTAGAAAATGACGCAAGGATAACTCGAGATTGCTTAGCTTGTTGTTTTAACCATTTGCTAAAACCGTGAGATTTGAGCTTCATCGTATACACATCTTATTCTGATTACTTTTATCTCGTGTGATATCGTGCATGTAATTATCTTCTAGAACTTGCCGTTTTTCTGTGTCGAGGCTGCAATATGTGTTTTGAATATGGAAAGGATAAAGGCCATCTTTGTTAAACCACATATTTACCCAAACAATAGCCCAATGACATAGACCGTTTGTCGCCTTCTTTGAGCCTTTATTAGACTTTATTCTTTTGTTAACCGGATGATAGGAGGTGAGGATGGATATGGGAATCAAATGGGAGAAAAAATTGTTTTGATATGCAAAGTGGGGATAAAAGATAAAGTATGGTACCCGTGTGAAAAAGAATAGACCCTATAAGCTCTACTACAAAGCCAAGAAAAGAAAAATTTTGTGAATAGTATGAGCATAAAGGAAGTCAATTGTCATAGTATATGGTACCTTGAGTGAATAAATGTCGAAATAGCATGTTGGAAAGGAAAAGGAAATGGACAAAGTCCATATGAGCTGATTATAGAGATGGAAGTACTTGGAATATATTTGAGTCACTTAGCCATATATTATCCTACCTTAACCAATGTGCCTACAATACAACCTATGAAAAGTCCTTTTTGATCCTAATTTGAATGCATTTGACGTGGTGGAGATATTAGAGAAATGGCAAGCCTATGGTGAGATTTTTGCATTGCATTGATTTTTGAGTGCATACACGTCCCTTATTTCTTTATGAGTTGAGTGTACTCTATATATTACGCACATGCCATTGTGAGGGTTGAATTGAATGAGATTTTTGCTTTCAATGGTTGTACATTGTCGATTTGATTAATGTCATCGTGTGCACTAATGATTTTGGGCTTTGAGATATTTCTGAGGCTTTATTAGTTAATCACCTTTGCTGACGCTCGTTGATCCTGTTTTGTGTCTCTCTTTCTTTTTGGTCTTGTTTTTGTTTGAGGACAAACAATGATTTAAGTTTGGAGGGTTGATAAACGCGCATTTTACACGTTTATTGTTGATTTTTAAAGATGATTTTAGATCGATAAAGTGCGTTTATGTCTTGGATCTCAATGCTTTTACATATTTTTGGAAGATACTGCTCTTGGGTTCTGTTTTGGTGTTTTGTAGGCTTATAAGTTGAAAACCGAAGCATGGAACGAAGAACGAGTAGACGAGAGCAAAAACCTGGGCCTAGCGACCGCCTTCGCGGCCGCTAGCCCGACCGCGAGAGACCAGCGCGAGCGCGAGCGCTCATATGCGCGCAAATGATGGCTCGCGACCGGCCTAGCGACCGCTAGGTCGGCCGCGAGGAAACCCCAGGACACGCGAGCATTCCCAGCGACCGCGAGACGTGGCCGCGACGATTCTCCATGCGACGCGACCACACCTAGCGACCGCGAGGTGTGGCCGCGAGGCCGACGAGCGCGTGCCCCTGTCGAGAAGACGAGGATGTTCCCTCGCGATCGAGCTCGCGACCGCGAGCCCTGCCGCGAGTCATGGCGGCTGACGTGAAAATTAGGGTTTCAGCCCTAATTCTATAAATAGGGCATTACCCCCTCGCGCCCCCAACCTTCCCCAGCGCGATTTTACACGTTTTTCCTCAGTTTTTCTCTATTTTCCATTTATTTTCACATTAGTTTTGATTTAGATTAATTCTAGCAATAGTTTTCCATCGTTCTAGCTTTAGTTCTTCGCATTGTTAACGTTTTGGAACAGTTTCGTCCGAACGAATTACATTCTTTTCCCGTTTTCCGCCGAGGTTGGGATTTGAACCCAACGATTGTTCTTCAGACGTCACCCTACGGGTTTTATCAATTTAATTCGTATTTTTATGATTATTTCATATTTTATTTCGTTATTTGTGTCTAGCTAAATTTATGTTCTAATCCTAGGGTTTGCATGATTCTATCCTATATGTTGTGATTCCTGCTATCATTATTTACCTTCCTGGCATTGATTCATGATTCTTGGTGCTTAATTATATGCGTTGATTTCTGATCAATCTTTATGCATATCATAGTTGCCAGTTAATTACGTAACAGTTTTAATTGTCAATCGATCTTGAATGCATGATACGGATAAGCTTTGAGTCGTAGCTGAGATAGGAACATTCGTAGGAAGCATATTCTTTGTGATCCTTTTGGAGTTGCTTATTTTCCTTTAGAGACATAACAGTAATAGGGAAAATTAGTAATCAACTGTCACAATTGTCGTAACTGAAGTTGTTGGCTACTTATGTGATCTTCCATCTCCTCTGGATTAAAACGGTTAATAATAAGCAGGATAAACATCTTAGTGGATAGGATTATTGCATCCCTAGGGTTAGTCTTTCTTCATAGTTATCTCTTTGAGTGTTTATTGCTTTAGTTTATTTTCTTGTTGTCACCTTTGCTTTGGATTTAATTATCTGAAGCCATAAACCTATACAAACCAAATCTGTTCTTGGATAATGATGAAGTTTCGTTGAATTAGCTTCGGTGTTTTCGGATTGCAATCCCTGTGGATACGATACTCGACTTACCTTATACTTGCGCGTTTTTCTTTTGAGAAAAGTGAGAGATCACTACCTTGGCAAGGCATTCTGACATCTTGCCAAGACACTGTACCGCATTGGAGCTGAGCCTGATCAACGAGCTGACGTGAAGCCAAGAAGATAATCGAGACAAGGAAGAGAGGAAAAAAGGACGATGTGTGACGCAGGGGACAGAGGGTAAAGTCGGAATGCAGCTGGGAGACGCAGACAAGAACTCTGGCAGACTTGCACGCAAATGGGAAGATTCTGGGCAACGTCCTTCTCTGCCGCCTGTTTGATTTTTGCCGAAGAGGGAAAGGTCAACCTGCAGTGCTGCAGATGAGACAAGCCTGTCCAGACTGAAGCCAAAGGAGTCTCCATCGGCGCCCAGAGCCCTAGCCAAGCTGTTGACTTCATCACCTTCCACCTCGAGATGCGCACGCTGACCAAGACAAAGAAGAGTAACTTAGGCTCCCAACAAAAGAATTACAACAATTATTCACGAGATACATTCGGTGGAGAGTGAAGAGCATCAAGTCCGAAATTCTATCTGCACTTTTCTCTTTCATTTTACTTTGGCTTTCATGAGTGATTGGTGAGGAAGAAAACAAGTCCTACGGGTAAACATTTATATTATATATTTTATCTCTGCTCGAGCAACTGCTCGCCAGAGACAACATTTACTTTCCGTTTGATTTTACATTCAAGTATGGTTTCGTTTATGTTCTTGTTTGTTGCATTTATGTTTATGTCGATTATGCGTGAGTAGTCGGTTTGGTTGGGCTCGGGGTGAAGCACGTTGAGTCGAGGTCATACGAGTCTTGAGGTCTAAACGTACTTAGAACCTTGAGTGGGTGTTCCCGAAGCTCTAGGCCTTTATACCCATGTTATTCATTTCCTTGAGTGTTAAGTCGGCTGGTAGCCTTGGAAGGAGGGGTAGCTACAAACAATAACCGGAGTAAGACATCGAGTGTCTCTTTATCCCGGGAAGTGCGGCTGGAGTGGGTGATTGTAGCCGTCGGCCTTGGGCAAAGGGCTGCGAGCCACTCCCTTGGAAAGGTTGTGGCTAGTTGGGCTGTCTAGTGAGTCAAGCTGTTGGGACGGGATAACCTATTTTGGGGACCATCTTGGCAAGGGGGCAAGGCAGGGGACCTCATGCCCCTAAAATCTACGGCAAGTCAATGGTGGGGGCACAGTGTGCGTGACAACCTAAAAGGGCGCCTACCCCTTGGTACCTTTAACCAACGACATACACTCGGGGCAAAAACCCTTGAACCTATGACCGATGTCTTGACCAGTATCTCAACGTGCGGAACCCTTGGTCCAACTACTTGTCATTTAATCTTTACCTTGTGTTTACGTTTCAGTTTTACTTCTTGCTCAATATATATCTCTCAGTACATCTCTACTGAAACCGTCAGCCTGACTGACACCTTGCCCTCTGGGCACCCTCCTACTCAAACCGTGACAACTCGAGTAACAACACAACCAGCTCTCTTAGGTTCGACCCCTTAACTTGCCATATACGGAACTATGTGTTCAAGTTGGAGGAGATTATAAATGTATCTTGACGCGTCTTGGGACCTCTAACGATGGGTTCCCGGAGGTCGTCAGATTGGCGCCGTTGCCGGGGAGCTGCGCTATTCTAGTGTTGTTACTCATTTTTTATTTTTTATGTTTGGTTTTTGCATGCTCCGACCTAACCTTGCAGACGAGGACGGAGAGCTCTTGTTTGACCCAGAGATTGAGATAACCATTCGGAGAAGAAGATGCAATCTGAGGAGAAACGCCTCCGTCTTGAGGAGGCACGTACCAAGGCAAGACAACATGGAGGAGAGGAATCCACAAAACCCACCACCTCAAGGAGAGCAGACACTTCGGGAGATGATGTTCCCGAACAACAACAGTCTCCGCCCTTTGGGCATCACCTTGCCCGAGATCGAGGACAACTGGGAGCTGAGGCACTCTTTTATGTAGATCTTGCCAAGCTTCAGCGTTATGCCGGGAGAGGACCCCCAGTGCTATCTCCAGGACTTCAAAATGGTGTGTAGCACCATAAGGTGTGCGGATGAAGTCAAAAAGGAGTACATCCGACTCATATCCTTTCCATTCACTCTCCACGGCGGTGCTCGAGGTGGTCAGACACTTTGCCTACGGGTAGTGTCACTACTTGGGCAGGGCTTCAACAGAAGTTCCTTGAGAGATACTATCCCATCTCAAGGATACAAAGCATGAGGAAAATGATGAGTTCCCTCCAGATGGGGAATGGCGAGACGGTGTAGGACTATTGGTGTTGTTTCAAGTCCATCTTGGCAAAGTGTCCCAATCACCAAATCTCTGATCAAGATCTGATCCAATACTATGTGAATGGCTTGAGGGCGACTCAGAGGCAGCTCGTGAGTGCTGCGTGCGGAGGTTCCATCCTCAACAAACAACCCAGCGAGGTATTCAAATTACTCGCAGACTTGGCTGAAGAGTCTTGAGATGATGCCAACGCAATAGTCAAGACGATGCCCAGCTAAGAAGCCACCACTTCAGATGGATCCGACATGAAGGATATGAAGGCCATGAAAAAACAAATGATGGACCTAATGATGCCCACTATGGCCAAGAAGAATGTCATAGCGTGTCAGCTTTGCTTTACCACCACCCACAATACGGACGAGTGTCTACAAGTAGCCGAAGAAGAAGAGGTGAATGCCTTTGGGCATATCAACAATGGTGATGGAGGAAACGCTCAAGGTCAGAAGCCCCGCTTCGACCCGTACAACCCACCATGGAAAAATCATGAGAACATGAGGTACGGAGGCACACACTATCAAGCACCTCCTGGACAGAACCCACCTCAAGCTCGGCCATCTTTAGCCGAGATAGTGCACAATCAAGGAGCTACCCAAGGGAGGATAGTGTAAGACCTCGACAAGTTCAAAACAGAGACAAGAGGAGTCCTACAATCTGTGCTGACCCAGCTGAACACCTTGACGCAAGAGATTTCAAAGATCAACCAAAAGCAAGGGACACTTCCTGCTCAAGTGCAAATCCAGCCCAATGCGCACGAAAACGCAATCAACTTGAGGAGCGGCAAGAACTTTCCAAGTAGGGAGGGAGCCCCAGTCAAGGAGCCAGTCGAGACAGAAGACATAACCGAGGAAGTCGAGGACTTGGTCAAGGAACCTGAACCCGAGGTGAAGGCTTCCTTGCCCAAGGTAGCAGATAAGAGAAAGATCAAGATCAGACCTCCATTTCCAGGAAGGTTGGCAAGGAACAAAGAAGCCGAAGAGATGAATGAGATGATCAAGATCTTTAAGAAGGTAGAGATCAACATACCTTTGATCACTGCTTTGACCTCGATGCCGAGGTGTGCCAAGTTCCTCAAGGAGTTGTGTACCAAGAGAGTCAAGTACACGGATGATGCCAAGTTCTAGATGGGGGAGAACGTCTCAGCCGTGCTCAAGCGAGATCTCCCAATCAAGTGTACCGATCCCGGGATGTTCTATATCCCTTGCGTGATCGGGACAACGAGGATAGACCAAGCAATGCTCGATCTCGGGGCATCAATCAATGTGATGCCCCTATCTATCTATCAAGAGTTGAAACTCGGACCACTCCGACCGTCTTGTGTTGAGATTCAGCTGGCGGACAAGTCGAGTGTCTATCCTGAAGGGATCGTTGAGGATGTTCTCGTCAAGGTGCAAGACCTTATTTTCCCAGCCAATTTTTACGTCCTAAATATGGGCGAGACGGACTAAGCGGTGATCTTTGCTGCTAGCGAACCGTTTTCAAGACGGCCCGAACTTTAATCGACTGTGAAACAGGGAAGCTCACATGCAAATTCGCTGGGGAGACGGTCACTGTTTGGTATGAATTTGTGCTTATTCTTGGTATTGTTTTACATGTCATTTTCAGTAGTTTATCCTATTTATGCCGTTGGTTCGATTATTATTTATTGATTCGGACTTACTTGGTTCATTTCAATGTTTTGCAGAAAATCGGTATTAAATATGATGAAATGAAACTGCCAAGGATCAATTATAATGAAGAGCATCTCGACAGGAGTTCGTAGGCGAAAACCGTGCGTAAATTGGAGTTCGACGAAGAGACGAGGCAGCAAGCTTGAAGTCGCGCCGCGTCGTCTTGCGCCCAGCCTTTCTTGCCGCCCAAGATGCGCCACCCGCCGCCCGCGGCGCACGCCCGCCAGCGCGCCCATCCGGCGCTGGGATCGAGCACGTTCACCATTTTACTCGCGCGCCGGCCGAGCGCCACGCTCCTGGCTTCCGCCCTGGCGCCCGAGGCTAGCGCCGCCAGCCCCTCGCCTCGCCTCGCCACAAATACCCAAGATCCGCCATCCTCCAGCGCCCACTCACCGTCCTTCGCCCGCACTCGCCAGCTGCCGCCACCTCGTCCGCAAGATGAAGCGAGAGCGCTGGCCTTCTCTCCGCCAGTGACCGCTCGCTCTAACGTCGCCCATCTCCGCAAGCACCTATCACCCGCACAACCGCTCCCTTCCATCGCCCGCTCCAGCCGCATGCCTCGCTCGGCCTCATCCGGCCGAGTCGGCCAGCGCCAACCAGCGCTTCGCTGAAGCCAGCCCGCCCGCCGCCGCCGCCTTCACCCGTCACAAGCGCCATGCTCGCCCATCCGGCGTTCCAACCAAGCGCACGTTCTATAAATTCCCTCGCTGCGTTCTCCTACCAACCGGCGTTCATCTTCATCCAACGCTAGCTTTCAAGTTAGAATGATTTTTGTATCAAGCGCCACTTTGAGCCGTTGATCACCCGATTTAATATATATATATATATCGCTAGGTCATTTTGACGGGGGCTCTCTGTTTTTCAGTTCTTCTCCACGCAGCCGCGGCTGTTCTTCTTCATGGTTCATGAGGAGCTCTTCGACAACAGATAGACAGATAAATTCTAGTTTTAATTCCTGTTTTTAGTTTCATCATTGAATTTTATGTTTATCAATTCATGCTTCTGGATTAATCTGTTTATCGGAATCAATTTCTTAATGTTATTGTTTGGTGATTTTTATTGGATTCAATTCCATAGTGACAATGGATTGTTTTCATGTTTGTTCGATTTATATTGCTTTGATTTATCCTGCTTTCGATTAATTCATGTTCTTGTTGGTTGATTGATGATTATGATTCATTTACAAGTAGACTTAGATTAGGGCTTGACGAACCCTAAGAATAGGTTTGCTATTGCTTTTGATTATCGCTTTGATTTATTGCTTTCGTAGTTCAACTGGGGATTGACAACCCCTAATTTAGATTTATTGTTTTATTAGTTTAGCTCGGGATTTACAACCCCTAGCTTAGGTTGGTATTTCAATTCTCGTATTTCAATTCTCGTTTGTTTCAAACCCTCGTTGGTATTAGAATGTTTAGGATTTTAATCGCTTTATGTGCGCGACACGAACAATCGCCCTGTTAAGTTTTCCTTGAGAGACGACTTGGGTTAACTTATCACGCTATAATTACCTCGTACGATTGTGAGTGAATTTGAGTGTGTGTTTATAGCTCGATCAATTTTGGCGCCGTTGCCGGGGAAAACTTTAGGCATATTGTTTGTGTTGTTTGTTTTCTATATTTCTTTCCGTTCTGTTTAGTTATTTTCTCCCCCCGGTGCGTTTGATCTTGTTTTTGTTGTGGGTGTCTGTTAATGAGGGGTACCAGCAGTACGAATATGGTCAAACAGGCTGGGGGGAGGAAAATTCGTCGTGTGGGCAAATTCTTCTTACGAAGAAGGAGCCCAGTTCGACCATGTTGAGGGATATCCGCCAGTTTATGAGCAACAATATGGTTCGGGTTGGAATAACCAGCCCGATTTGGGATATTGGGATCCACAACAGCAGCAGCCGCCTCCACAACCTGACCAGGAATATTGGAACCCACAACTTGATGAGCAACAAGCCTATGATCCCTATTGGGACCAACCACCTCTACCGCAGTACGAGGATCAAGTCCATAATCCATACTGGGACCAACCACCTCCTCCGTTGTATGAAGATCAAGCCTACAATCCCTATTGGGAGCAATCACCTCCGCCGCAGTATCCACCTCCACTTCAGAAACCAGCTTGGGAGGATAAGTTCATCCAAAGTTTGGATGCTGCAAACGCCTCATCTTTGCGTTTGGAGGCGCAAATGGGATATGTTAATAGCCTGCTTGTTGAGCTGTTGCAGCAAGGGAGGGAACTTCCAGATCAATCCAATCAGGTCCAGGCGGTCACTATTCTAGAAAGTGACCCAATTATTGAGAATTGGGTGGAAGAGACATCAGATGAGCCGCTGCAGCCAGAGAAGGTGGAAATTGAGGAAGAATGGGCACGTGAGGATGAGAAGCAGGATCAAAGCCACGAGGAAGATGAAGAGAGGATGAAGGAAGAGTGGGTCCATAAAATTGATGACACGCCACAACCCACTATGGAAGTGAAAGAACTGCCTTATCAACTGTTCCCAGAGGAGGACAAAACGAGAACAAAGGTTGAGGTAACATCAATAATTTGTCAACATCCTAATTCACCAAAGTATCGTGCTTTGGGAATTGTAGTTATCTATTTTTCTTTGAAGAATAGGATGTTTGACTTGAGCTTAAATGATTCATTGTTTGCTTTCTTTACTATCCTCTGTTCTTATATGGTTTCTACTAATGCTCTGGCTGAGATGGTATTCCTGCAGGTGAAGGACTATGGATAGTCCGTTGTTGACCAGAACACGTCGTGCTGACGAGGTTAAATTGAGTACTACGTGGGAGTTTACCCACGGATTTATATTTTCTTTTTCTTTCTTTCTTTTTTTTGCTTGTTTCGTTGTTCTTTGATCTATCTGTTGTCTCTGTTTTAGTTTTGCTCGTAATTGGCACGTCATCAGCAGTGAGATGAAGCTGTGATGCTCCAACTCTACAGCACACATTCGTCGATTATCAGGGAAGTATCATCCTCTTTGGTTAGTTTGAGCTTTTAATGTTTAAAGCACTGGGGTCAGTGCTCGAATTTAGTGTGGGGGAGTGAGTATTTGGTTTTGTGGGCGTGATATATATATGTTTGTATGCTTAATGATGTGCCCTTGTGCTTATTTTGATTGTTTGGACTTAAGCTTTGTCTATGCGAGTAAGTTAGGATTTTGATTTGTGCAACTGAACTCTGTGGTATTGGTCAAATTGATTTTGAATTTCCGAGACTTATGGTGATATATGATTTGAATGTAATGTGAATTGACGAGATTGTGATTGATAGAAAATGAATAGGGGGAAATTGATGTGATTTGTCCGACTAATGTTAGGGGTAGTGTTAACATTGTGATCGTCTATATACTTGTTTCCTTATATAAATACAAAAAAAAATTGGAAGAGAAAAAAGAAAAAGAAAAAGTATGAATTTGTTTTGTTGAGATTGTTGAAATGGAGGATGGGATTTTGTCCTCTTTCTCGTAAATTGAGAAATGGACATGGAAACCACGATAGGAGACTCGAGTTCATCGAGAGTTCACCTTTCAATATTGTTCCAAAATCATTAAAACATTCTTTGTGCTTTAAAAGGAACTTGTTGCTAAAGATGACCACATTAGTTAGTTCACCCCTAACGGAGAGTTGGGTCTGAGCAGAGGTTACCCTTTTATTTATTGGAAATCAATTGTCGTCCTAGATTTATTTCACATTATCTTTGAATTCGTAAACACCAAGTGTGGGGGAAAAGCAATAAGGTTTGACTGAATAGAAGTTCCTTATGGTCCTCCTCATTCCTTGAATAGATAAGAATATCATCTATGAAGACCAAAACGAATTTATCCAAGTATGGATGAAACACTCTGTTCATGAGGTCCATAAATACGGTTGGTGCGTTGGTTAATCCGAACGGCATAACTATGAATACATGGTGGCCATATCTGGTTTGGAATGCAGTTTTAGGTACATCTTCTGGCCGTATTTTAAGTTGGTGATAACCTGACTTGAGATCAATCTTCGAGAATACACTTGCTCCTCGTAATTGATCAAACAGATCGTCAATCCTTGGCAAAGGGTATTTGTTCTTGAGCGTCATCTTGTTCAGTTCCCGATAA
The DNA here is from genome assembly GCA_036937905.1 of Salvia rosmarinus. Classification (NCBI taxonomy): domain Eukaryota; kingdom Viridiplantae; phylum Streptophyta; class Magnoliopsida; order Lamiales; family Lamiaceae; genus Salvia; species Salvia rosmarinus. Next base: position 42,607,703 of record CM072816.1, on the reverse strand, counting down.
TCTATGCACATCCTCAAAGAACCATCCTTTTCTCGACAAACAAAACAGGCGCCCCCAGGCGAAACACTAGGTCTAATAAAACCTAGGTCCAACAATTTTGAACTGATCTTCGCTCTTCCAATTCTTTTGGACCCATTCTATAGGCGCCGACACTTTGGGCCGATCCTGGTTCCAAGTCGATGGTGAATTCCAATTGTCTATCAGGAGGTAATCCTGGTAGATCTTTAGGAAATACGTCCGAAAATTCTCGAACAACCTCTATGTCTTCAATCTTCATTTCCGGTTTATCTTCTCCGCTCAGGTAAATGAGAAATGCATGGCATCCTTTCTGGTTTATCATTCTTCTCGCCTTCAATGCTGATACAATCGGGATTCTCTTTCCCATGCTGATTCCGTGAAAGTGCGTAGCTTCTTGTCCAGGAAAATGAAATGAAATTTTTCTTTCTTTGCAGAGAATCGTGGAATGATTTTCAGCTAACCAGTCCATTCCTAGGATTATATCTACGTCACCCATGGGTATTATGTTCAAATTATTCGCCAGAACCTTAAGTGATCCTAAAGTCAACTCTAGGTTCGAGCAGATATGTGTAACAGTCATAATCCCTCCTATAGGTGAAGAGATTCTCATATCCTGATTTTCCTTTTCAGACCTAAGTTCCAATATTTCTACACATGATCTTGCTATAAAGGAATGCGAAGCACCCGTATCGAACAATATTATAACAGGAACGTTGAGAAGAACTCCCATACCTGCCAGGTTTCCCTGGTTCTGTTCATTTTGCCTCCGGTGTAAGGCATATGCTCTAGCCTGGGCCGACTGAGGCTGACGGGGTGCTTGCCCTTGTTGATTCTGCGGCTGTTGTCTTGGCGGTTGTTGCTGGCGTTGTCGCTGTGGTTGCCACCTTTGTTGTTGAGGTTGCTGCCATTGTTGTTGCTGGAATTGCTGTTGAGGCTGTTGCTGGAATTGCGGCTGAGATTGGGGCTGGAATTGAATAGCCCCGAGCGGTGGGCATTGCGGGTTGATTCGGTCTTACAATCGCTTCCGGCGTACTCGACAATTGTCGCATAGTGCCCTCTCATCCCGCACTTGAAACAGTTTCCACTGCCCGCCATGCACATTCCTTTGTGCAGTCTCTGGCATTTCGGGCACGGAAGAGCCCTCATCTGCTCTTGTGGGCCTCTTGTCGGAGGAACAAAAGCTGCCCTTTTCCAATTCTGTCCTGGCTGTGCCATGTTTCCTTGCCACTGTCGTTTGTTACTCGCATTCTCAGAACTTCCCCTGTTGCTATTACCCTGATTTGCTTCCCACTTCCTTTTACCCTTATCCATTATATTCTGCGTCTGAGCTGATACTGACTTGTCTTCAGGCATCGCTGCCTCTATATCTAGAGCTCGTCCAAGAGCCTCGGTATAAGTCAAGTTTCCATGACTGGCGAGAGACATCCTTATCTCCGACCTTAGACCCGACCTAAATTTTTTCGACATTTTCAAGTCTGTGTCCACTTGATCCAGTGCATATCTTGACATGTCACAAAAAGTGCGATCATAGTCGGTTACAAACATCTTTTCTTGCTTTAACACGAAGAATTCGTGCTCCTTCTTTTTCCTATAGCTCTTTGGTATACACTTGTCATACACCTCTCTCTTAAAATCCTCCCACGTAAATTATTCCATCTGTTTCGCTGTAAAAGTCTTCTTTCTGGCTTCCCACCAGAAGTCAGCAGGTCCAATAAGATGAAAAGTTATACATGACAAACGCACCTGCGCTGTACATCTTAGAAAGTTAAAAATCCGTTCCATGGTTCTTATCCATTGTTCTGCTTCCTCGAGTTCGAAGCTATCGTTACTTTCGTTCTTCCTATCGTTCTTTTGTTCTTGTAAGGGAAAGAAAGTTCGTACTTCTGTGTTCTTTTGCAATACGTTATCATGCTCCTTATACAGTTTATGTTCTTCTTGTGATGACATATCATTTATCATAACAAAACTTGAAATTTGAGAATAAAGTTCCAAAATGACAACATAGTCAATTCATACATGTATGTCAATTTGAATTCATCCTTTCAACATTGACCATTCAAATCCAGTTCAAACATATATATTCATCTCAACTCTTGATTACTAGGCATCACTTCTGGTTGATTTCAAAATCGAGTTTTGAAACTTTCTTACTCATAACTTTCATTTCAAACATCATACATCTCTTTCCCAACATTGGTCTACTTTCATTAATTTCCAAAAAAACAGGGTTTTGAAATCCTCCTTTTTCCTTCAAAATATGATTTCAATCTTATTCATAAATAAACTTTTCATTTCCAAAAGTTTGAGAAAGAAATCATTTACCTCGTCCCGGTTGAGCTGGATGTGATGGAGTGTTGAGTATAGTCAGCTGATTTCTAGAAGTCTAATGACTCAATCTAGACTTAATTTTGAAAGGAGATTTTGGGTTCAAAGAGCAAACTGCTCTGATACCACTCTGACACAGCCCGCCTTAATAATTTCAAATCCCAAGGACGGATTAGGGAGGGCTGGTCGATGTGACAGTACTTAGGGTTCATGAAAGGATATTATGAGGGTGCATATCACATGTAAACTATCATGCTCGAACATAACATACATTAATAATCGGATAAACCAGTGGGCTGACCAATGTATCCAAAAGAATACAAAATGATCTCATTGGCTTCAATCATAATAACATGTTACCATACAACATAGTTCAAATTGCAATGAAAACGTGTGAATACACATACGACGATGTGTATTCAAGGTTTCTAACATATAAACATCAAAAAGTCGTCTCGACTCTCAACACCCTCCATCATCATCATCATCACCAACCTCGCACATTTAAAAACAAACATGCGTGGTGAGTACAAGAATGCACTCAAATGGACTCATGCCGAAAACATTTTAATCATTTCTAGATTACATCGCTTCATCATGGTAAGACATAAGGGTTTTATTTGAAATGCCTTATGCTTACTAAATCATTTTCATCGCTCATAAACATTTGCTCACAAGCATTTTTTTGCATGTATGATCCATATCCTCATCCTCTTACCATAACATTATCATTTAACGCCGTGAAGGCGGCCTCCTCTACGTCGCGACCGACCGTGAATTGTCCTTACAACTTTTGCGTCACCTTAGGTGTACACGTTAATCCTAGCTGTATAAGCCTTCCCAAGATAGATCCAATATCAATTTCATTCATAAGTTGGGGCGACCCAACACATTCATATCATTCATTCCGGATAGATACATACACAAAACATAAACATTTTGGCGGTGTAATCTTGTAAACATTTTCTCAACAAATGAAATAAGCATCAGAATAAATTCATTTGGAAAGTATAGCAAAGTCACGCTTTTTTAGAAAGAAAGCCCACCGGACTATTGTTCGCCTTAAACTCGTTACTCGTCAACATCCAAATGTCGTCGTCATTCACACCTTTACGTAAAGCAATGTTTAGTACGTCGTTCACGATTTCGAGACTTTCAAAGTCTAGAATAAACTTCGATATTCTATATCAATATAAATTAAATTCCTAACTAATTCAATACTGCTCAATTGCGTATTTCAATTAAACCGTTCTCGTTCTTCGAGATATGTTCAACTATTTCGTTTTAGCCTTTCAGGTTTAAACGTTCAACGTATTTATACGTTTCTCGATACAAGGATTTCAACTATGAAACCTTTTCTTACCAATGTGGTTTCTTTACCTAATTAGTACATTTTACGCCAGACAGCGTATTTATCGAACGATTTCAGACGTTGACTTCAAAAGTCAACGATTTTGACTTTATTAGAAATTTTCTTACTAATTATATTCTAAATCGATTTTCAATCGATTTCTTTTCAGAAAGTCCTAATTCTCGATTTGTCACCAAATTGATAAACTTTATTAATATTTTTCTTAATTATTAATCTATTTATTCATTAAGCATTATATTTCATTTATAACGTTATTTAACATAACGTTTCGTCATAACATAGTAATCTATGTTTATAAAATTTTATAAAATTCAATTATGTCTAAAATAATTTTTTAGACATATAATATATTATTAATCTTAATTAAAAAGGATTTAAAAATCCTTATTCTCCCATTATAGCTCACGGTATTATCACAATATTTCCAAATTGGTTCCAAAAATTTCTCCAAATTCAAATAGTGTATCATTTTACACTATGATCATTAATATGTATTAATATTAACCATAGAAAATTTGAGCATCCCCTTTTAATATATATATAGGTCACGGCAATTTTTTATAAATTATCCAATAATGTTCAAAAATTTTATATAATTAGTACAAGGTCCCAACATTAATTTAGAACACATTTATGACATATAGTCCATCATATACCATTTCTTCATCAAGGATTATTGTCCTCAAGGTCACGGTTCCACCTCAACATATACCAAACATTTTATAAAAATTCCAACAAAAATACACCATGCTTATATACCATAGTATAACAATATAACATCATAATATTCATCAAAACAATTTAATCATCACTATATATGGTTTGAAGCTCACGGCTTTTTGAATAAAATGAGCATTTGGTTTTCAAAATTCTAATAACTTCATGTAACACAATATCAAGGTCCTAGATCACTAATATACCATTGCATGTCTAAAATAAAAATTATACACCAAGATATAATTTTCTTAAGCCTTCGGTATTTTCAAAAATATAGGATAGGATTTTCTAAAAAATTCAAATAAATCACTATGAACTCTCATCATATCATAGATCAATAATCCAACCTCAAAACAATTTTCAAAAATTTCGATCATCAACAAAAATCTCATGACATTTTCGAAATAATTTCTAAACATGATCTATGCTTCAAACTTAACTTGCTTTAGCTAGATCTTTACAAACAATACACATGCAATAACATAGATCAAACCTAACATGCATTATCTTATTTTTACAATCAAGGATCATCAAGAACACATGCACAAATAAAATCTTACAAACAAGGACATCAAGAACATATACATTTACCAAGAACAAACCTTCGAATTTTTTTGTAAAAATTAAAGGAAAATCGAAGACTTGTTCGATTCTTACCTTTATGTTGGTATGGATTCAAGGAAATATGTTTAAGGTGTCAAGCTTGGTGGAAGAGAAGAAGATGAACACTTAAAATTTTCAAGGGGGAGGGGGATGGTGCTCTCGGTTTTTTTTTCTAAATGGGAGAGAGAAGAGAGTGTTTGAGAGTGTTGAGTGTTGAGTGAGAGTGAAAATGAGGAAAAAGAAGGATTCCCAACTCTATGTACATCTCTCTCTCTCTCGGTCACTACACAAATATATAATTAAATATGGAAACATTATCCAAGTAGTGGGTTATGACTCAATTAGTGATCATTACCTAGAGCTAATACTACTCACATCATGATGGGTTTTGAACTAATCAAGCATGCAAAATGGGAACAAGAGCCGACGGCTCTTATGGGTTCCAAGGTGATGATTTCATTTTTTTTTTTATTAATGCTATGTATTAATCAAGATATAAATCCTAAATATATAAATACATTATTTGATTTATACTAGTTTAATGTATAATCATAGATACCACTTGAATAATTAAAACATAGCATAGCAAAGTATATCAAAAGAAAGACGTGAATTTTGTAGTATAAAGCATAAAGCACGGCATTTTCATACTCAAGAGGTACATATGTTATTTTCGTGCCATTCATGGATATATATATCATAACATATGGTTTAGATAATAATTTATACCATAATAAAATTTAATGGTATCATTTTATGTGAGAAAACCCTAATTTTCGAATTAGGGTTTTCGAAAATTAGTAAATTGTTCAACAATTAATCCATAGTGATCTAGCATTGATTTAATGCTTAATAATACGTTAATTATATAAATAATCATAGGAATTTAAATACTATAATTCCTTGATCATTAAACCCATTTTTCAATTCGTCTCTAGACGTTAACATTCGAAACGTCTCGAAACGTTAATTATCGACTCATCTCAAACTAGTCGTAATAAAGTCGTAATCGCTTTATTAAAAATATTCCATTTATAATGGAATTTAATTTCAAGCTTCGCTGCTTAGAAAATTCCATGAATTTTTAACTATCGATACGCAATCGACGTTAAAATAATACTGCTGAAATACTTTATAACATTCTATTCCTCAATTCACAATTCTCAGTGAATATAAAAATAGGAATTCGTTATCATGACTGAATCGAAATCAAAATTGATGTCTTTCAAATTTAATACTCGGCAAACCCTAATTTATCGATTTAAATATCGTAATTAGCACTTGTTTCTTCGGTATTATAAGCGCCAAAGATCCGCCCCCGCCCGCCACCGCCGTCCTTCGCCCACTTCGTCGGCAGACGTCGCCACTCCGTCCGTATTTGTGAGCCAAGACGCTGCTGGCGCCTTCTCTCCGCCACCAATCCCCGCCTCAAATGTCGCCCCATCTCCGCGCGCACCATCACCCGCACAACCGGCGCTCCCTTCCATCGCCCGCTCAGGCCGCACGCCTCGCTCAGCCTCATCCGGCGTTGAGTCGGCCAGCACCCAACCTGCTCATTGGAAGCCCAACGCCCGCCGCCAGCCTTCACCCGTCACAAGACCATGCTCGCCCATCCGCTGCTCCAACCAAGCTGCTTCTACAAATTCCTCGCGTTCTCCTACCAACCGGTGTTCATCTTCATCCGCCGCTTTCAAGTCGAATGATTTACGAACGGCGCTCCCCCGAGCTGCGCGTCATCGATTTAATATATATATATATATATATATATGTGTGTGTGTGTGTGTGTGCTAGGTCATTTTGATGGGGGCTCTCCGTTTTTCAGTTCTTCTCCACGCAGCAGCGGCTGTTCTTCTTCATGGTTCTTGAGGAGCTCTTCGACAACAGATAGACAGATAAATCCTAGTTTTAATTCTTGTTTTTAGTTTCATCATTGAATTTTGTGTTTATCAATTCATGCTTCTGGATTAATCTGTTTATCGGAATCAATTTCTAAATGTTATTGTTTGGTGATTTTTATTGGATTCAATTCCATAGTGACAATAGATTGTTTTCATGTTTGTTCGATTTATATTGCTTTGATTTATCCTGCTTTCGATTAATTCCTGTTCTTGTTGGTTGATTGATGATTATGATTCATTTACAAGTAGACTTAGATTAGGGCTTGACGAACCCTAAGAATAGGTTTGCTATTGCTTTTGTTTATCGCTTTGATTTATTGCTTTCGTAGTTCAACTGGGGATTGACAACCCCTGGTTTAGATTTATTGCTTTATTAGTTTAGTCGGGATTGACAACCCCTAGCTTAGGTTGGTATTTCAATTCTCGTATTTCAATTCTCGTTTGTTTCAAACCCTCGTTGGTATTAGAATGTTTAGGATTTTAATCGCTTTATGTGTGCGACACGAACAATCGCCCTATTAAGTTTTCCTTGAGAGACGACTTAGGTTAACTTATCACGCTACAATTACCTCGTACGATTGCGAGTGAATTTGAGTGTGTTTTTTTAGGTCGATCAGTCACCTTTGACATCTACAAAGCCGAGCAATTTCCGATCGACACCGAGATGGTGGACTTCGTCAGTCTCACTGAGAAGGATGTTGAAAGATACTCTGCCAACGTAGTGATCAAGGACATCAACGACAGAATCATCCAAGGACACACTGAAGACCTAGAATATCTCGACAAGGAGGAGGTCAAGGCAACCGAAGTGCTTGAGGTAGAAGCCGACCAAGGCGGGGACGATCAACCAAGCTATCAATCACCGCTAGTGCATGACAAGAAGAGGATGCAACCTTCCTTGAAGAAAGCCCCCAAGCTACAGCTCAAACACCTACCGAAGCACTTGAAGCATATCTACCTCGGAGCTAACGAGACATTGCCAGTAATCATAAGCTCTGAGCTGACGATCAAAGAAGAAGAAGAGACGAGAGCCATCTTGAGCAAGTACAAAGAGGCCATCGGCTGAACCTTAGCCGACCTCAAGGGCATCAGTCCCACTGTTTGTCAACACTACATCTTGCTCGAGGACGATGTCATACCGGTCAGAGACCCTCAGAGAAAGCTCAACCCGGTGATGAAGGAAGTTGTAAAGGTGGAGATACTCAAACTCCTTGAGTTGGGCCTCATTTACCCTGTTTCGGACAGCCGATGGGTCAGCCCGATCCATGTCATGCCAAAGAAATCCGGCGTACAGGTGGTCGAGAATGAAGGCAAGGAACTGGTCGCGATGAGACTCCAGAAAGGCTGGAGGGTTTGCATCGACTACAAAAAGTTCAACAAGGTGACCGTGAATGACCACTTCCCTTGCTGTTCATCGACTGGATGCTTGAGAGACTCACGAATGTATTTCGCTTCCTCGACGGCCACTCGGTTATATGCAAATTTGTATGGCATTAGAAGATCAAGATAAGACTACATTCACTCGCCTGCTTGGCACATTTGCATATCGTCAGATGTTATTTGGTTTATGCAATGCCCGTAGACATTTCAAAGATGCATGATGAGTATATTTTCTGATTTGCTTGAGCAATGCATTTAGGTGTTCATGGATGATTTTACTTGTTTATGGCAAGACGCTTAACCAAGACATAGAGCATCTTGAGTTAGTTCTGCAGAGTGCGTGGAGAAGGACCTCAGGTCAATTATGAGAAATGCCACTTCATGGTCAAGGAGGGAATTATCCTTGGACATGTTATCTCTGAGAAGAGCATTGAGGTAGACAAAGCCAAGTTGGAGATCATAGCCGAGCTGCCTTATCCCACCAACATCAAGCAGCTGCGGGGATTCCTTGGCCATGCTGGATTCTATAGACGGTTTGTCAAGGACTTCGCCAAGATAGCACAACCGATGAACCGTCTCCTCCAGAACGATGTACCGTGGGAGATCGACGACGCATGTAAAGAAGCCTTCCAGATATTGAAGGAGCACCTTGTCAAAGCACCCATCATAAGGCCACCCGAATAGGGCATGCCCTTTGAGCTGATGTGCGACGCTAGGGGATACGCTGTTGGCGCGGTGCTTGGGCAGAAAATTGGCAAGGAAAGCTTCGTCATATACTATGCATCGCAGACCCTCACCGGGCCGCAGATCAACTACACAACCACGGAGAAGGAGCTTCTTGCCGTGGTGTTTACCTTCGAAAAATTTTGCTCCTACCTCTTTGGGAGCAAGACGGTGGTTTACACTGACCACGCCGCCTTGAAATATCTCATGGCAAAGAAGAACACAAAGCCAAGACTGATACGGTGGATACTCTTCCTCCAGGAGTTCGACGTTGAGATCAAAGACAAGAGTGGATCTCAAAATCAAGTGGCCGACCACTTGAGCAGAATTTTGAAAAATGATGAAGGAGATCCAATCCGAGCAACGTTTCCAGACGAGGAGCTACTCGAGATCTACATCAAGGAGCCGTGGTACGCTGACTTGGTGAACTACATCGCGACTGAGTGTTGCCTGGGGATGCCAACACACCGAGGAACAAACTCAAGAAGGAGAGTCGACAATATGTATGGGATGACCCATACTTTTGGATGCAATGCTCAGACTTGATCTTGAGGAGATGCGTTCCGGAAGGTGAGCAAACAAGCATCCTTGAGCACTGCCATGAGAAGGAGTGCGGAGGACGTTTTGGGCACAAGAGAACGGCAAGGAAAATCCTTGATTGTGGGTTCTACTGGCCCACTATCTTCAAGGATAGCTACAAGAAGTGCCGAGGCTACGAGAAGTGTCAACGCGAGGGTAATATCTCAAGGAGGAATGAGATGCTCTTGGTACCTATCTTGCCAGTGGAAGTATTCGACTTATGGGGCATGGATTTCATGGGCCCTTTGCCAAACTCTAAGGGAAATCAATACATACTCCTAGCAGTGGACTACGTGTCAAAAAGGCTTTTACGTGGTTCGATCGAGAATAAGATCTATGTCCATGGAGGAGTGATTCCTCAATACTTTCACTATGATTTGATTACAGTGAGTGCAGCTAAAAGCTCTTAGTATTCAACAAGTTGCTAACCCTTCTACCTTCGATCTAACTCCTATTTATACATATCTGAGGACCCATAAAGACGTGCCCAATCCCCCCATGGGCCTCGATCCCTCCCATGTAGGGACTCTTCCTCTCGCCCGTAGGGTCCCTCGCCCATGTAGGGATCCTCGCCTCAGTGGGGTAGAGGCGGATTAGGGTTTGGGTTTAGAGGTGGGCCTTTGCCCAACCACGTGGGCGCTATTGTTAGGCCCACTGCTTGGGCCTGTTAGTCGGCCTGAGCGGTTGGGCCATACCCATCATAGCCCCTCCCCGAATAGTCGAGGAACAACCATGCCGAGGTGAAGTGAAGAACGCGCTCGCCGAGGTGGGATGTTGCTCGGCCGAGGTTGTTGTCGAAGGTTTTAGATCTCTCGAGGATGTGGTTTGATCCGACGATCTCGGCTCGAACCGAGTTGGGCGCCACCGCTCGGCATGCACCGCTTGTCAAGACCGACCGAAGTCGTCTCGTCGCTGGACAAAGATGTCCGCCGGGCGATGTCAAGTCCGACTTGATAGCGACACCGCGTAGGTAGTACCGAGGTCCGATCCGGTAGAGATATCCTTCGATGATACCGAGGTCCGACTTGAGACGCCCGATTGTTTTCCCAAGGTCCGAATCGGGCGAGGCGACTGCTGCTTCGGCCGGAACACATGGACTAGAGCCGTCCGTTGTTTGTGTGAATGTCCGCTGGAAGGATGCCGAGGTCGACTGATTCCTCGATGGTAGGGGCGATGTCCGCTTGGAAGGACGCCGAGGTTCGACTCGAAAGCCACCGCCTTCCGGAGGTCTCGATGCTCATCTCGGCGACGCCGAGGTCCGACCTGAGTGGCGCCGCCTTCTGGAGGATGCCGAGGTGTGACCTGAGTGGCGCCGCCTTCTGGAGGATGCCGAGGTCCGACCTGAGTGGCACCACCTTCTGGAGGACGCCGAGGCCCGAGTGATGATTGCTCGGTCAGACTGGCGGTCTGTCTTACCCTAGAGTACGTTATACGCGCCAGACGGTAGTTGGGTGCTCAAATCGTGTGCGCGCGTCAACTCCACATCAAATCGTGGATAGGCACGTGTGAAGTTGAAACGGTAGTTTTTAGGCGCCATTTGTCCTATAAATTGGCCCAAATAAGGCAACTGTTCACTTTCTTCTTCCACACTTTGTTTCAGAGATAACACTTTCAGAGATTTTCCAGTTTTTTCCAAACTTGTTGAGGAAGCCAGATATCTCGCCGAAAAGTAAGTATGTATTCTTCGTCTTCTCCTTGGTCTTCTCGTTCTGAAAATTTTTGTTCTGCCTCGGGCTCCGGCCGTTCGCCTTCCTCCCCCGATAGTTCCACCGATATCAAGGATTATATGTGCTATAACCTTTTGGGTAGGTCTATAGGAATTAGTGCAGGGTTCCGCCAGTATCATCGGTATGGGATGGATACAGGGTGGGTTTAGCGAGGTCTTGCTTGACATTGGAGGAGCTTTTTGAAATAGCGAAGGAATACCGGATCCCTGGAGGAGGCGTGGTGGTCTCGCGATCTCGATGATAGGCTATGGCCCCACCGAGGCTTCATTACCGTATATGTAGACGCCCTGAGAGCTGGCCTTAGGTTTCCCTTAGCCCCAATTTACCTTATTATCCAAGAATATTTCAAGATCCCTATATGTCAGCTGACCTCGAATTCCATTAGGTCGGTGGGGGGCTAGGCTCTCCGCCATGGCGTTGCGGCGAGAGTTCTCCTTCGAGGTCTTGATGCATTTTTAGTGTCAAGACCATGGGAGAGGTATTATCCGTCTCCTCGGTAGAAATTTAAGTAGAGGGCCCTCGAATGTGTCCCATCGCGTAATAGGTATTTCTTCTTGGGGCGATGGGCATCCGAGGTACGAGTGGGGCCTCGTAAGATGATGGATGTGAAGGTCAAGCCCCGGCTATATGGAGAAAGAGCTCAACAACCTCGTGAAATATTATCCATTAACTTCACCGAGGATGACCAAGAATGCCGGTCGAGTGTTTATAGGTCGAGGCGCTTGAGCGGGTCTCGATCGGGGTGTAGGGTATCCCCTATATATATATATATATATATATATTTATTCAATATATACTGCTCACATGTCCGACCTCGTTCTGCTGACCCAGGTAATTTTGTCTCTTTGTCGCAGTGAGGCTCGATCATGAGAGGAAGACCAAGGCGCCGGCCTCGTCATCCCAAACGCCATCTCCTGGCAAGGCGCCACCCAAAAAGAAGGCGAGGACCGAGCCCACTCAGCCGCCTGTGGTCGTTGATGACCTGAACAAGTTGGTGGCCGTCCACCAGCCGACCTCGAGTCCGGACGCGGGAAGGAGGACTGTCCACCAGCCGACCTCGAGTTCGGCCGTGGGGAGGGGGTCTCGCACCAGACACGCTCGAGGTGTCGACCTCAGACTCTCCCATATCCTTCCCCAAGGTATAAGCCCCCGCCATATTCCTCGCACCTTTGTGTTATGTGATACCGATCGCTGGGTACGCAGGACGTGGCGCCGGTTGGGGTGAGCTGCACCAGACACGGGTTCTTGGTGGAGAGCGCCTCCCGCTACGAGGCGCTGGAGGGTAAGCTGGCCGCCGCGGTGGCCGCCGCTGAGTCCGCGAGGTCGGAGGCCGAGGCTGCAAGGGCCGCTGCAGAGGCCGCCATGAAGCAGAAGGACCGGGCCCTGCAGGTGGCCCGTGCCGAAGTGGGGGGGGCCATGAGGAGGCGGCCGAGGTGGAGAAGAAGCTCGCCGACCAGACGAGTGCCTTACTCGGGGCAAGGACCGATGTTGAGGGCCTCGCCTCAGTCGATCGAGTCCGAGACCTTCTCCTCCTTCATCTCTGATTTGGCTGCAGTACTTAGGCCTCATGTGATATCCTCCTACCTGGAGGGGTTGGCGGCCTCGATGCCTGACTTCGACAAGGTCAGGCATGGCTGGGTTGAAGTCGCACCTCGGGCGGTGCGTATGACCACGCCCGAGTAATTGCCGAGGCGGCTCCCTTCCCCATGGTAGAGGCTCTATCTTCCTCCGCCTCTCTTCTGACGACTGAGGCCGTGGCCCAGTGTAAGGAGGAAGAAGACCCGGAGCTTCAGGAACTTCTCGCTGAGGTGTGAGCCGAGGCTGGTGAGGTGGGGCCGAGTGGAGGCCAAGGGCAGGAGTAGGTGGTCGGCGACTCCGACAAGGAGGCCGAGGTCAACGACCCTAATGTAATAGGTTAAATATTGCTGGGATCACTAGGATCCCCGGCCTTTGTACATTTCCCCCGTTATAAATAAAAGACGCACTTTTCTGAACGTGTTTGTCCTTTGTCTCCCTTTTTTTTAGCATTCCGCTTCTCAATATCTCGGGCTTTATCATGATCTGTTGACCAAACTAAAAGAGGCCCGAGGTGCCTTAGCCGAGAAGAACGAGGAGGCGCTGTTTTGGAGGAGGCGATCGTCCGAGCTGACTCAAGTTTTGACGAGTTTAGATGTCAGCTCGGAATCGCTCGTCGAGCTGAGGGGTAAGTTGCACGAGGCTGATCGCGAGGTGGCTCGCCTCCTGGCTGAGAATGAGGCTCTGAAGCTAAGTATCGCGCATCTCGAAGTTCAGGGAGCGGACCCATCTGGCGACGTGATCCAAGGACGCCTAATGCAGTGCGAGGAGCAACTCGAGTTGGCTCAGAGAAGCTGGGGCAAATCTCGGAGGAGCATGCAGAGTATGAGAAGGTAATCCACCGATCTGGTGGAGTTACCATATCAGAAGCTGACGATCGAGTTCAGAGCTTGCTTGCAGAGGGTATGGTGCTGAGGGATGAGGAGGGGCCCAACAGTAAAAAGTTTAAAGACTGCCTCGACTCCATCGTGAAGTACATACAGATATACGAGCTCGTCCGCAAGCGACGCATGCCCCAGCCCCGCAGCGAGTCCGCAGCTGGCTCCACCGATGCAAGAGTAGAAGAACCCGAGGAGGAGGGCGGTTACGATCATGCCGGTGCTTGGCGGGTCCAGTGAGAGGGAGTTGCTCAGAGGAGGTCCTCGGCGAGTGGAAGCGCCGAGGACCTCGTGTCGAGAAAGAAGAGCGGCGGTCGGGCCGTGGCTCGAGCCCCGCCAGCGCCAAGTTCAAGGACCGAGGCGTGACCTCGGGTGCGGCCTCATTTCGTGAATGCCTCCTCGTGTCGGGACCCATCTCGTGCCGGCTCGGTGCACTGGAGCAGTCGTGGTGGTGCCGACCTCATCGACAGGGTGGAGGGCACCGAGTTCGCTCCGGTGTTCACCCGACCGAGACTTTGTTCGCAATGGTGCAGCTTTAGTGAGTCCCACCGAGCGGAGCTCGGAAGCCCGAATGAGTTGTGTATAGCTTAGACTTTGTATTTAGTCATAAATGTATTTAGACTTTGTAATCAAGTGTATACTTCCCCTAGGGTACAAATATAGCTTAGACTTGGTTTTAGTCGAAATATATTTAGATCAGATACGTGATGTATATCTTCCCAAATAAAGGGTGTAATTTGACGAGATCCAATATGGACGCCGTTAGCATGTAGATGTTTCAACTTAATGAGTAATCAGATGCTTGCATGTAGACGCTCAATTTAAAGAGTAGTCTGTATGCCTTGCACCGAGACGCTCAATTCAATGAGTAATCATGAAAAGCGGCATGCGCTTAGTTGAGTACCCTACTTAGTGGGTTTGTCATCTCGTAAGTGGCGCCCCTCAGAAGTTTAATTATGTGTTATCCGACTTGAGGGCGATGTGCACATAAGCATAAGACGAGACGGTGAAGTACTTATTCGTAAAACAAATGTTTTATTGAGAAGTAAATAACATCGCACTTCGGCAAAGCAACAAGAGGACTAACATGATGTCGATCCAAATCAAAGCTATGTAAAGTACCTCCTCAAATGAGTGATATGCCGTGTTCGGGGATAAGTGCACCGGATAAGTGAGCGAGCTTATAGCCCTTTGCCGAGGTCCTCATGAACGCGGTATGGACCTTCCAATGTCGGATCTAGCTTGTTAAGACCCTCGGCTCTCGGCTTCATTATTTCAGAGGACGAGGTCGCCACTTGGAGTGTGGCGGCTTTACCCTTTGTTGTAGTACCGCGCGACTGCCCTCAGATTTGGCTTCGCTTATGAAGACGAGCTCGTGTTTCTCCTCGAGAGCATCAAGGTCGACACGCAGTCTTCCTCGCTCCCGCTCGGGTCGAAGTGAAGAGTGCACGGGCTCGGTGCGCCGATCTCAGCCGGTATGACAGCCTCGGTCCCGTAGACCAAGCTGAAGGGGGTTTCTCCGTGCGAAGTCCGAGGTGTTGTCCTGTAGGACCAGAGAACTTGAGGGAGATTTTCAACCCAATCGCCCTTAGCTCGGTCTAATCTCTTTTTCAATCCTTGTACGATCGTGTGGTTCGTCACCTCGGTCTGACCATTTTCCTGCGGGTGTGCGACCGAGGTGAAACGTTGCTCGATCTGGAGCTCTTCACACCATTCCTTGAAAGTTTTGTCGACGAACTGGGTGCTGTTGTTCGAGACCAAGATATGCGGTATGCCGAAGCGGCAAACTATGCTCTTCCACACGAAGGTCTGAATCCTCCTGCTTGTGAGGCTCGAAAGTGGCTCTGCTTCGACCCATTTTGTGAAGTAGTCTACGGCCACGACTACATCGGTCGACCGGTGCTCACCAAATGGACCTACGATGTCGATCCCCACCGCATGAAAGGCCACGGACTCGTAGGTCGCTTAGATCGGTCCGGGTAGCTTCGACCGTGGAGTGAAGCCGCACTTTGACACTTTTGACGAGCTCGGCCGAATCTTGACGAGGGCGGCCAAGAATATCCCGACCTCAACGCCTTCTTTGAGAGAGCTCATGACCCGATGTGACTTCCACAAGACCCTCTCGTGAATCTCATTGAGTACGTAGTCGGCTTATTCTCGTCCGAGGCACCTCGTGAGGGTTGAAGATAAGACTTCAGAGAAACGCCTCATGTGAGGTACTTTGGATTTCACCATCATCTTTTCGCTTCGAGCCGATCTTGAGGCAAAGGCGCCATCTTCCGATAGGCCTTTATGGGAGACATCCGCCTGCCTCGCCTCGTGATGATGCCGATGTGGGACTCGCGATGCTTCGGAATGAACCTCCACCACCGGTGGACTTGTTGACGACGCAGACTAACTTGTCGAGGACGCCACCGGCTGTTTTCCCTCGTGGATTCGGCGAATACTGGCACCGAACGAGGTCAGATCTCCTTCGCCTTCTCAAGTATTGCTTCATTCGATCCTCCTCGCCTCAGATTCGCTTAGGACCGGTTTACCACGACCGGGAATCTCCAAGATCCGGATCTTGTCCACTTTCATTTCCTTTGCGAGGTGGAGTCCCGAGATCGTCAGACTCCACCTCGTTGTTTGTGGTCGGAAGGTAAACCGGAGGGCGAGGTCACTTCTATTTTTCTCGGGCCGAGGAGGAGGATGCCGCTCCCGCCTGCTTTGCACGAGCTCCGCCCACGACATCCGCCAAAGAACCATCGTGTGGGTTAAGATGATTCTCCGCAATGGGGCGGAGTTGGAGTGACCTCATTGGTAGAGCCGACTGTGAATTTGGCCTCCACCAGAAGTCGGTGAGCTTGCCTTTATGGCCGGCCTGGGGGAGTATGAAATGTCGTGCTCGCCAAGCTCCAGCGCCCACTTAGCTATACGTCCTGATGACTCCGGCTTTGACAAGACTTATCTCAAGGGTAAGTCAGTTAGCACCTGGACGGAATGAGCTTGGAAGTAAGGTCGGAGGCGTCGCTTGGTGTTCACTAGAGCCAGTGCTACCTTTTCGAGGCTGGTGTTCCTCGTCTCCGGTCCTTTGAGAGCCCGGCTAATAAAGTAGATGGGGAGTTGTCGTCCCACCTCATCTCGTACCAATACCGCACTGATTGCCTCGTCCGAGGCGCCAGATACAAAGAAAGGAGCTCGCCTTCTTTCGGGGCGGACAGGGTCGGCAGGTCGGCGAGGTACTCTTTCAGTTGTGCGAAGGCGACCTGGTGTTCTTCCTGCCAGGCGAAGTCCGGAGCTCTCCTCAGGATTTTGAAGAAGGGAAGCTGCTTCTCGGCACCCGAGATAAGAATCACGAGGCGACTAGGCACCGATGAGTTTGTGGATCTCATGGATGGTCTTTGCACCGCATGTCGAGCACTTTTCACCTTAGTGGATTTGCCTTGAGCCCTCTCGAGAAACCCAAGATCCCGTGAATTTACCCGCCTTCACCATGAATGTACACTGGGGTTGAGCTTGAGGTTGGCCGACCGAGGAGCTGGAGGATAGTTCCGAGGTCGTTGGCGCAGCTCTTCGTTTTTTTACTTTTGACCACGATGTCATCGACGTAGACCTCGACAATCTCCCCTATGTGGTCTTTGAATATTGCGTCCACCATCCTCTGGTAGGTAGCTCCGGCGTTCTTCAGGCCGAAGGGCATCTTCCAAGATGCAAAGACGTCAAGTCGGTGATGAACACTGCCTTTGGGGCGCCCTCCGGCTCATCAGATTTGATGGTATCCTTTGTACGATCTAGAAGTCAAGACTTCGTGGCCTACCAAAGGCCTCCACCTTCTTGTCAATGTCGGGAGGGTAACAATCTTTCGGGCAGTGCTTGTTGAGGTCGGTGTAGTCGACACACATGCGCCACCCCCCTCCTGGCTTTCGGACCACGACTGGATTAGCCATCCAGGTCGGGTACCTAACCTCGAACAAGATCTTGGCCTTCTGGAGTTGAGTCACTGCCTCTTATGACCGGCCGCTCGTCGCAAACACTCTTTTCTTCTGCCGAACTGGCTTAGTGGCCGGGTCGATGTTGAGGCGATGAGTTATGAGATCGGGTGACACTCCGGTCATGTCGAGTGGGGACCATGCGAACACGCCCTCAGATTCCCTCGTGTCGCATGACATGCCGCCGAATATCACCGGCCATGGACGCCGACCTTGACAACTTTGGAGGGTCATCGTCAGATAGCCGGAGGTTCTCGGTCCGTCGTCCCGAGGTGGCGGCTCGGGATTCTCAGAATTTCTATGCTCGAGGCAAGGCTACATCCCGGGTTGAGACTCGTAGGCATTCTTTGGTTGCCGTTTGGTCACCCTGGATGCTTAGCATCCCCACCGGGCTGGGTATCTTGATCGTGAGGTGGTACACCGAGCAGACGGCCTTGGTGGCGTATAGCCAATCTCCGCCTGTGACGATGTTGTATGGAGAGGAGCTCATGCAGAAAAATTGAATAGACTTTGTGACCGACCTGGGAGCACGTCCTACGATAACCGGAAGGGTGATGACACCTTCGGGTCGAACCACCTCTGAGCGAAGCTCCGCAACCGGGATGGTGCGGGCGATTTGAATTCCTCCGACCTCAAGTTTATCCGCATACTTTGGAAGATAATGTCGACGGAGGCACCGATGTCGATGTAGACCCGGTGGACGTTCTTGTTGCCCACCACGGCTTGTATCGTGATGGCGCCTTGGTGGGCATGATTTTGGACACCGGGTCATCTTTGGAGAACACGATGTTCTCACCATCCCGAGTCGCTTGTTTTCGGCCTCCTCGGGCCGGCCTCCGAGCTTCATTCTTTAACGACGACCCGCTGCCCTACTGTGCAGTCCGGAATGGCATAGACCCGCCCATGGCGTTGGGACCTTCGCCCTCGCCGCCTTCGTGTTGGGTCATCGCTGAGGTCGGCCCAGCTGTTGCCACCATTATTCTTCCCCGGCGTTTCTGCCCCCGCCCACCGACCGAGGTATTTCTTGGGCTCCTCCTTCGACGAGCTCGCCAATCATGAGCCCAGATTGCAATCTTCGGTATCGTGACCATATCCTTGGTGATAGTCGCAATACTCTCCGTGGACCTCTTCTTAGATCCTCCTTTCATAGGAGGGGCTTTGGGAAGATCTCGGAGTGGAGCTCGAATATCTCCGCCTCGACTTGAGCGGATGAGGCGCTTTGCCGCTGTGGATTGGCCGAGGTCCCAGCTCGACTCCATAGGGCCCTTCTTGATTCTCTCGGCACTGGCGATCGCCGACCTCGGTCATCCGGCTTCTTTCTCTCACCGCCGTCCCGCATCTCTCTCTTCCGATCCGACTCGCCTCCTTTGACGAAGTTGTCAACCAGGTTCCAAAGGCGACTAGCCGTCTTCGGCTTTTCACGGGTGATCTCTTTATTCAGCGCGCCGGGTCGGATCCCGTTCTTGAACGCATTGATGATGTAGAGGTCGTTGCTCTCATCAATTTTGAGAGACTCCTTGATGAACCTCGAGACGAAGTTCGACATCGTCTCGTCCCGCCCTTGGCGGATAGTGAGCAGGTCGGACGAAGGCTGCTGAGGTGGCATCTTCTGATAGAAGCGCCACTTGAACTGATCCATGAGATCCTGGAAGCAGTGTATACTGTTTTGGCGGAGCGAGGTGAACCAACGTCGGGCGTTGGAGATCAGCACCTCGGGGAAGATTTTGCACATATGAAAATCTTCCATTCCTTGATTCGCCATGTTGGTAGTGTAGGCGAAAAGGAAGTCGGAGGGATCCCCAAGGCCATCGTAGGCGTCGATGTTGGGTGCCCTGTATCGCTAGGGCAAGGGCGTGTCCAGAATCTCTCTGGAGAAAGGGGAGATGATTCTTCTATTCCGGTCGAACCCCGGGAGATCGTTGCCCTCTCTCTCTGGAGGGCGGGAGACCGATAACGGCGCCTATCGCCTCTCCGGGGGAGTTCGGCCCACCTCCTCTCTTCTGCTTTGCTCACCTCCGGCGGCATGCCGAGGTGGAGAGCGACTTCATGAAAGGTGCGGGGTGAATTGTTGCGACCATCTTGGCGAGGTGATTGACCTCGGGCGGCGGTCGGCGACGCTGTTCCGCTATTGTGTCGAGGTGAGCGCTGACCATTTCGGGGGCGAACGACCTCGGGCACCAGAATCACTATTTCGGCACTCGAGAGGTGCCCGCCCATTCGCCCTCCGGTGAAGGAAATTTTGAATTGGCCGAGATTGGCATTGAGGAACTCGGATACAGCCGCCAAGGGCTTCGTGAGATCGGTGAACCGCCTGCTCACCGGGCGCTGAGGTCGGCGCCGCCTTCCTCGTTGGGGCGATCCCGAGGTGTATGGGAATGTTTTCCATGTAGCCCTCAGGCATGTGACCGCTTGCGACGTATGCAATCTCCTTCCCGCAGCGCTGAGTGACCACCTGGTCGTCCTCAGCGCGGTTGTTGCCGGCATCGGCGGCGGTGCTAGCGTTTGCACGTGTTCTTGCCATTAAATTGTAGAAAACGAAGCTTTTTTGTTCAGTGTTCCCACAGACGGCGCCAATGATAAATCTAGTGTATATTAATATACGAGATTTGTGTAAAGCAGTAAAGAACACCAAGGCTTTTACGTGGTTCGATCGAGAATAAGATCTACGTCCACGGAGGAGTGATTCCTCAATACTTTCACTATGATTTGATTACAGTGAGTGCAGCTAAAAGCTCTTAGTATTCAACAAGTTGCTAACCCTTCTACCTTCGATCTAACTCCTATTTATACATATCTGAGGACCCCTAAAGACGTGTCCAATCCCCGATTGGCGGGGCCTCGATCTCCTCCCATGTGGGACTCTTCCTCTCACCGTAGGGTCCCTCGCCCATGTAGGGATCCCCGCCTGTGTGGGTAGGCGGATTAGGGTTTAGGTTTAGAGGTCGGCCTCGCCCAACCGCTGGGTCGCTATTAAGTCGTGCCCACTGCTTGGGCCTCTTAGTGGGCCCGAGCAACAACCATATCCTATCGCCCACAATTAATCCGGATCTATTTGATGCTTACACATTCATTGTCATAGTAAATACAAATTGAAAACATATGTGATGCATGTATGTTTTCCACTGCCTAAGGTTTAGTTTTGATATTCCCAAGGCGTAAAATCCCTATCTCGACAGAACGATCATTAATTGAAAGGCATGTGAAAGTTATTCCAAATAGGCAGATGCATGCATAGATTTATTCTCTTCTTTATATAGGTTTCTCTTGAACCCGTAAACAAGACCAATTTCAAATAGTGAATTGATTAATTTATCGATCCGTAGATATAAAAATTTGATCTTTTCGAACCACACAAAAACTAATTATGCTCCTTTATTTACATTACATGTTATTAAACTTTACATCACTCAGCACAAGCAGTATAACATACTGTTGAAACCTCTATCAGTAGCACTTTGCTGCTGAATGAGAAAACTAATACTGACTAAACGAATATTTGGCTAAGTAAATTTTCAGTATCAATTTTCAGTAAGGCATAACTTAACCACCAACTTCCGCATGCATATTAATTATCATCCAATCGATCGCCATGCTAAAACAACAAGATGATTGCTAATGATTCACTCAAGACAAGACTCCTTAATCGAATCGAACTACACATCGACATCAGTATTGACTAGCATCAATAACCCGACACCTACTAACTTCAGTAGGACGTCAAGTATTGTTTAAGAAAAAGTTTTAAGTTCCTTTACTAGTGTATTCCCCCTTTGCCATACACCAATACGACCCTCAAGGGACTATCAATTGGTATCAGAGTCGGTTGTTCGCAATAACTACTGACTCTTCCTGAGTACGGGTTCAACCGAACTAGATCCAAAACCTATATTTTCTACATATTGCTGCATTTTTTGTTTTGATGAAAACTAACAATAGCAAGTCGCCATCACTCCCACTTTTGACGTGGATAACTATGAGATCTGAAAGTTCACAATCAAAAGCTATCTCAACATTGACGAATGTAGGAGGTCATCACAAATGGGTTAATCATTATTAAACAAAAGATCCTGAAAGGTGGTAGCGACTTAGACAAAGACCTTGTATATGAGCACAAGCCAAATGATCGAGTTGACCTCACATTTGAAGAGAGAAAACAAGATAAGCACTATAACCTAATGAAGAAAATCATCTTTGGAACAGTTCTCAACTCTCGCATTAGAAAATTATGAAGTGTGAAACAACAAAGGAGATGTGGGATACATTCGAGAGCCTATGTGTTGGCTCATTGGAGATCAAGCAAAACAAGTTGATGATAGCTTGTCAAAAGTTTGATAATTTCAAACAGAAGAATGAAGAATCCATTGATGATATGGAACTCAGATATGCGATAATCATTAATGAGATCTTAGCCCTGAAAGCAACCTAAAATTCCTATTGGATCTCCCTACTATTGACTAGAAAGTTTACGCATTAGCTCTTCAAAAAAAGACTAGATTCAATGAGATGTCAACTGTCAAACTATTTTCAGCATTGAAGGCTGATGAGTACGATATCAAGCATACTGAAGAGTCATATAAGATCGAGGCATCTGAAGAAGAAACTCAAGTCAGCACATTCAAAGGCACTGGCCTCAAAGCTGACAACAGCAAAGAAACAAAAAAATCAACCAAAGACAAATGAGAGTGCAACAACGATGATTTACTAACTCAGTACACACTGGTGGATCCAGATTCTATGAATAGAAGGATGGAATTTGATGATGGGATAACTAATTGGTGGATGACGTAGACCAATAGAACCTCGGGAAGACTAAGAGGCTGACCCAGGGATGTTGACAATCTTGAAGATCCTTCTTAAAAAGTAAAGGAAGAAAGATGCTCTAGATTTTTTTTATTATACCTAAAAGGGAAAAAAGAGGAATCTAAAAAGATTTCTCTTAGGAAAAGATATAATATCTCAAAGGAAGTCTCAAAGAGATATCTCAAAACACCTTATGAGATTAATCTCCAAAGGTTCTAATCTCAGAAAATAGGAAAGAAAGACTTGTAAAGATTGATCCTCAGATATACTTCCTAACTCTATATACCTTTATTTAATCTAAGGTTGCAGACTCATGGAGAGTATAGAGGAAGAATCTGATGTAAGACATTACGTCATTCGCATCAGATTCTTGACAAAGGATATCATCAAGATAATATGAGTTATATGTCTTAAGGCCAGAGGCTGGAAGCATAAATTGCAGAAGTAAAGATTTCCAATCTTAGAGAAGGAAATATCAAAACAAGGTAAAGACATATAACCGATGGAACCTGAGCAGAAATCTGAACACCAACAATATAGGATGATCAGAGGAGAAAAAAAACAGATCAACGGAGATAAGAAGAGCAAGTCTAGCTTGATGAGGTCAAGCTAGAAAAGTTGAAAAGCATGAAGATATAATGCTTAAGGGTTAGTATTCTGAAGTTGTTGCAGGAGGAAGATAATAGCAACCAAGCTGAAGAGGATAGCTTAAGAAGTCAGAGGAAGGTTGAAAGTCGTTAGGAAGGTCAATCTCAAAGCATTAGAGGAAAAGACTCAATCTTGAAAGATTTGTCATCACAAAGACTGGTTTAGTGAAAAGATTCAGAAAACCTAAATAGTTAAGGGAACTGATGATCATTGTTGCATCAAATTGTCTGAGTCAGACAATCATCATAAAATCAGAAAACCTGAAGACTCAGATAGTCACTCAAAGGATCTGAAATCAGTCTTAGCCCTGTTGCACATTAGATTTCCTGAAGATAAAGTCAGAAAAAGTTCGATAGACTCAACACAGGATCAGAAGTGGACTCAGCTAAAGACCAAAGGCAGACACTGATGAAGAAGAGTTAGTTCCATTGATAGCTTGCTGAACGCATCTATCTGATTCGCTAGGAGACAAAGCAGAAGACGACGAGTCTAATAGTCGTATTATCATAATAGAGTTTAAATTTCAAATGGCTCTTTTCTAACAGCTAGTTTGAATTCATTCTTCAATAAATACGGGACCTCCTCAATTAGAGAATAAGTTGGGAAGTTAGATATTCTATGAAAGAGAACACAGCTCTGAACCTCCAACTCCAATGGGACTTAAACATTATTTGCTCTTACAAATCTATAGATGGTTTCACCACTTCATCTACGGTGATACTACTTAGGTTCAGTCTCTCATATCTCTAAACCATATTTCAATGTAATATATTTAATATAGCTTAGATGAGTGAAGTCTATCCTTAGTCTTGTTCTTCAATGTAAAGGCTTATTTAAATAGTTGGAATAGTAGCCCAAAACAAAACCTATAAGATAGAAGTTAGGGTGATGTCGTGAGTAAGCAGCAAGATGTAGCTGTCTGAAAGCAAATATGTATAGGTAAGGCAGTAAGCAAGTAATCTGAACTAGGTGAACACGAAGGTGAGAGGTCTTGATCTAATAACCCAGAGACTGATGATCTCGACGGTGTACTAAGACTTGATCAAAGAAGACCCACACAATCATATCATATTTGTTAAGGGTAAACTCAGACTCAGTATGAGAAGACCTACACAATATGATGTTTGCATCAATCTGACTTATCCTCTGAGTTTGCCATAATGTTTCTAAGTAGTTGAACGAGAACGTCTTTTTTTTTCCACTGTATTCTGCATACACATAGAGTTTGCGTTGGTTCTCACTAACTAACAATCCTTGTCATCAGATAAATCAACACATAGAACATTCACTCTTTCGTTAAGACAAAAGAATAAAAAAGTTTTCAGTCAGATATATTCTTCTCATACATCTGACACTCTCATTCAGGAGCACCACTTTGTTATCTTAATTCTGCAAATTAGTACCTTTCTTAATACTCCCTCTGTTCCCCAATTTCCTTCCTAGTTTTTCTTTTTGGGATGTCCCCCAATTTCTTTTCTATCCATTTATGGTCAATATCTTCCCAACTTATTACCCTCAATAATATCATTTATTTACACATTTTACCACCCATGACCCGCCACTATTTCTCTTTCTTACCCTCAACAACCCATTTATTTGTACCTTATATCACTTATGGTCTACTACTAACTAATTTAATATTACACTAATATAGGATCCTTACTCCACTCATAATACATTCAACTACTTTTATTAAAACTCATGTCCAAAATTCTCAGGAATGGATTTGGGGGAGGGAGTATTTTTAATTGGGAGAGGAGACGAGCAATGCAAATATTGAATCTAAATATCTCTTCGTTTTACATAGGATAAGTAACTGACTGGATGCTTGAAATGAACGCAAAATTGGTAGTATTAATTAGAGCCGGTAAAATGAGCCCGGCTAGAAAAGTCTGCCCGGGGTACCCGAGGTTTAGGCTGGTTTAGACTTAAAAATTAAAAGCTTGAAAAAAATCGGACCATAAAGTCCGCCCTAAAAAAACTCCAGGCCTACCGGGCTTTGGGTTAAAAAAGCCCACGGTTTCGGGCTAAAAAAGCCCACATGGCCGAAAATCTAATATAACCAATATGTTAAGTTTGCTATCCTTTTTTATCCCATATGTTAAGTTGCTATCATTTTTAATCATTTGTACAATTTTATCCATAAATATAAAAAATCACACGGATTCACACGCATAGACACAATCCCGGCGGCCAACCCTCCCCCCTTCCATCTGTTTCCCAACGGTCAACCATCTCTCTCTCCTCTACCGCGCCAAGCCCTCCTCTCCTTTTTCCCCGATCGCCAACCTCCTCCCCTTCCCATCTGTTTCCCGGCAGCCAACCATCCTCGCCCTCGCCGGGCGTTAACCATCCTCCTCCTCGTCGACGGCCAACCCTCCTCTCCTTTTTCGGCAGCTAACCTCCTCCCTTCCCATCTGCTTCGGTGGCCAATCCAAAAATTGCAAAGAAAATTGGTCGGCCGCGGAAAATGGGTCGACCGCGGGTTGGCCCCGGAAATGATGGGAAGGGAGGATTGGCCGCGAGAACGAGAGAGGAGGGGTCACGCCGCAGACGGAAGGAGAGATGGTTGGTCACTGGAAACAGATGGGAAGGGGATGGAGGGTCATTGCCGAAAAAAGGAGAGAGGGTTGGCCGCGGCGAGGAGGAGGTGGGTTGGCCGTCGGAAAAAGGGAGAGAGAGGGGGTTAGCCGCCGGCAGAGGGGAGGGAGGGATGGTTGGCGTCGGAAAATGGGTTGGCCACGGGTTAGGGAGGATATTTTTGTAATTTTAATTAAAAATTGGTAAAAAGAGTAGCATGTTAGTATATGGGTTAAATTAGATAGCAATGTTAAGAATCGGGAAATTCTCCCATTAACACAATTATTTATATACATATCCATAAGTATAAGAGATCTCCACATTTAAATGAAATGCCCTAAAATTCTTGAACGACACAAATTTCTGCATGAAGAATCAATACGAAACTGACAGCTTATGATACAAAAATGCCATTGCCGGTCGACCGACAACGGTATTTTTTAGTCACATCCAATCGGATTTAGAATTGTCAGCGACGGGCAACGCGACTTGTCAATGGCCGGCAGATCCATTTGCCCATTTTGCCAAGTGGACGTGATTTGTTATCCAAGCTTTAAAATCTGAAAGTCATTAGATAATATAAACTCTGAAAATCATTAGTTCAACTTGGAAAACATTACCAAGAAAAACAGATCGATGATATGTAAAACCTCACATAATTTGGATTATAATATTTAAATTAACCCGAAAATAAAATACAGTATACATGTTAACAAATTGACACATATTAATTAATAAATGTGTATACAGACAGTGTGCCATATCTAAGATAAATTACTTTTCTCTAGCTCGTTATATCATATGATCATTACGCTTCTATTCATGATTGGCTTCGCTTTAAGTTAGGTAAAAACCATGAAGTGGATCTCATCTTTTACTAAAATCTTTTTGTTGTTGGCTGCAACATTTATTACAATACAGCATCATAATTAGAAGTATGGCTTCATTTGACATGATGAAACAAGAAAGATGCATGGAATAGATTGGGAGATCCGTGAGTCTTCACGCATAAAAAAAAAGACCACTTTATTTCGAACAGAGAGAGAGAGAAAAGGGTAAAGTTGTAGAGAACGGAATAGATGGAAAAAATATTTGCAAATGGTTTTTTTTAATATATTTTTATTTCATGAAATCTGTAGCCATTATTTTCGATACATATTGGATAATTCCACATTTCTATGCTATAATCTAAAAATCAAACAAAATGTAGATATGTTTTATCTTTTAATTCAAGTATTATTAGTATGTATTTGGTGTATGTATATGGAGTTGTCATACACATAATGTGTGGTATAGATGATATGGGAATCACTATTATTTGGGTGCGGACGCACTAGTTAGAAATTAATTATTTATATGTATTTTTTTAGTCATTTATAATTGGGTAAATATCAGTTTATGTTCCAACATTTTACGATTTTTTACTTAATGTCCAAACATAAATATATTGTTATTTTGGTTCCTAATATTTCAAAAAAATTCTATTGTCATATCGATCGATTTTCGGCGTACAAAAGTTTATTTGGCTGTCACGTCAATATAAAAATTAAATAGAAACGTGAAAATGCTTCTCAAAACGACGTCGTTCCATTTCTTTTCTACATCAATATAAGGGAAGAAATGGAACAACGTCATTTTGGAGGAGTTTTTCTAAATTTTTATTTTATTTTTATATTGATTTGGAATCCAACATGAAATTTCGACAGCTACGTAAGCGTTTAGACGCTGAAAATTGATAGACCTGGAATTAATATAACTTTTTTGAAATATTCGGAACAAAAATAAAACATACTTATGTTAAGACATTAAGTGAAAAATAATAAAAACGTTGGGACATAAATTGTTATTTACCCTTTATAATTAGATTTAGTTATCTATAAGTAGAGTTTATTAAAACTTTTCAATTCTTTTCTTAATTAGAGTTTATTAAATTTAATTGGTGTTTACTCCTTCATAATTACGATATAACCTATATTAGAATTTAGTAATCCATAAGTTGAGTAATTAATTCAATTAGACATGTATGAAATTTATTAAACAAATCAATTAAGTATTAATAGAGCGGTACCGTGCGTATGTCCACGTGATAGTGCAGCTCTACGAGAATAAGAGATAAAACAGGATCTGAAATTGAGTGTAATACTTTTTTAATTTTGCATATGAAAGATTGGGGTATGTTGCATCTCTTCATTTATTCATATTTTCTTATTGTGATTGTGAAATCTGGATGCACAAGTATAGGTTTTCGATTTTCTCCCACTTTGGTATCTGTTTTTGCCATTTTTAGAATCCTGATTTCTCCCACTTTGGTATCTGTTTTTGCCATTTTCAGAATCCTGATTTCTCCCACTTTGGTATCTGTTTTTGCCATTATTAGAATCCTGATTTCTCCAACTTTGGTATCTGTTCTTGCCATTATTAGTATCTTGATAAAGAAATATGAAAAGAATGTTGAGAGAGAGAGAGAGAGGGAGCCCTATGCCCATTTTAAGAATTTTAAATTTGGAGAATAAGCCAATGGGAGTTAAAGATTGGTTTTTGGATGTAAATGATATTATTGAGTAATGTGAACGTGTTGACGAATAAGCAAAATAATTAATAATGCAGAAAGTAAATAATTGAGTTTCAACAAGGCTCATTGACCTTGACTTTCTTGCCATTTTGTAATACAAAATAGATGTAACTATCGGTAGGTCAGATTTATGCATGCCTTTATATTGTTAATTATTCAATTTCTCTAGCAACTGATCATCCTCCAATTCAACTTTTATTATTATTATTATTATTATTATTATTATTATTATTATTATTATTATTATTATTATTATTATTATTATTATTATTGCCTTTATATTGTTAATTATTCAATTTCTCTAGCAACTGATCATCCTCCAATTCAACTTTTATTATTATTATTATTATTATTATTATTATTATTATTATTATTATTATTATTATTATTATTATTATTATTGCCTTTATATTGTTAATTATTCAATTTCTCTAGCAACTGATCATCCTCCAATTCAACTTTTATTATTATTATTATTATTATTATTATTATTATTATTATTATTATTATTATTATTATTATTATCTGTCTAGTGTATGTTTTCTTTTTCTGCATAAGGTTGTAATATTAACCATCAAATAATTTTAAAAGATGTGTTACGTGTATGCAAGATTTTTCGCTAGATAACAGAGACATTGATAGAGATACCAATCAAATAGAGTGCATCCTCATTGGCCAAGGTAGTAGGACATTTTTTTTTGTTATTAAGATGAACAAATTTACTTAATTTAGAGAAAAATAGCAAATCGATTAAAATTTAATCAATTCTTTAATTAATGGATAAATTAATATTATATATATATAGGGGTTGGTTATAGAGGGAATTACATCTTAAATAAGAACTAAGAACCAATAATCACCGTTAGATTGAATAAGATCGGATGACTTATAATTATTTAATGAAAAAAATAGTTAAATCCCTAAATTTTCACTATTTAAATATTTCATATTCAATTCTTCGTTGTTCGTGTAATTCATGTTATCGTTCAGGTAATTGTAGTTCTTGTGTATACAATCACATTCCATAATTAATTATTATGTTTATGTAATTCATATTGTTGTGCATGTAATCATAGTGATTGTGTGCATATGAAAACAGTTACGTAAATGAATATATAAAATCCCTTAATTATAGGGTTAAAAGGTTACCATTAAAATATGAGGATAATAAATTATTTATAATTAATCATGACCGTTAGATTATAAAAAATGGATGGACCACATTAGTTCTCAAAAAAATTAGAACTCTCATTTGTAACACGCCATATATATATATATAGGGGTTGGTTCTTGATACAATGAAAATAAGTATAAGAAATAAGAATAAATATAATCCATTGATTTTAGTAAATCAATGGACATGATTTAGTTTTGTTGTGCTACAAATAATAATTATCTGTGCAATTATTTCTACTTGTATTTTCAGCCAATGTTATATAAGTAATTTAATCTTATAAGAATCAGTTTTTTTTCCTCCTTAATTTATGGTACACACTGTTTTATACTTATTTTTAAGGATTTCTTGTAATCTATTATTTAACTTATTATCTACAACATTATTTCAGTTTCAATACTTAATATATGTAAATTTATTTGTGATTCAAGCTAGCAAATCCATGGAAAACTCAGGTAAAATAATTTATATATTGATTCATACGTGTGGCTCAAACTATAGCATTAGTGTAAAATTTTCATAGCATTTTTTTACTTATTCATTGCACATACCGCTAAAATGTCAAAAATTATTGTCCTTACGAGATTAAACCTTATGTGCAACAAATAAGTAAAAAAGTGTTACGAAAACATTTAACCAGTGTAATAAGTACTGAAAAGCACGTATAAATGAATACATAAATTTTTTTAACCGACATATGTGCGAAAATGAATACGCTAAAAATGCTACAAAAATATTCCACTAGTGCAACGATATATGTATGGAACAAAAAAACAAAATAAGCACAACATATGTATAGAATAATATATAAAATAAACTGACAATAATTTTTGAAATTTAAGTGGTATGTGCAACGAATAATTAAAAAAATGCTATGAAACTGTTATTTCAGTGCTATATAGAACCACATATATGAATCAATATATATATATATATATATATATATATATATATATATATATATATATATATATATATATATTTATTTTAGATATATATATATATATATATATTATTTTACCTAAGTTTTTCATGGATTTGTTAGCTTGAATCACAAATAATTTTGTATATATTAAGTATTTATACTGAAATGATATTGCAGATAACGATTTAAAGGATAACTTACAACAAATACCTAAAAATAAATATAAAACCGTGTTTCCCTTAAATTAAGGAAAAGAAATGATTCTTAAAAGATAAAATTACTTATTTAACCTTTGACGAAAACACAAAAAAAAAAATTGTAGCACATATAATTATAATTTGTAGCACAACGAAAATAAATCTTGTCCATTGATTTACTAAATCAATGGTTTAGATTTTTATTCTTATTTCTTACAAAAAAATCATTCCTACCTGATTCATCTTATTCTTTTATATATATATATATATATATATATATAAAAGTTGACTTAAAGGACAAACCAACAGAAACGTTTATGTTCTTTTGCTATTAGGCTTATACTTCTAATTAAAAAGAAAAAGACACAAAAAAGCAAGATCTTTGATAATGGTCCCATCAACTGATCGTTGAGTTGTGTTTTAAATAGTGGTCTACATGAGCCGAGCCGAGCCGAGTTAAATATCAACAGGTTCGAGCTCGACTTTTGAATATTTTAGTGGGTTCAGGCTCAGTTCGAGTTCAAATTTGAGCTCGAGCTCGGCTCGACAAATTTAAATAGAGCTCGAACTCGAGTCGAGCTCGGTTCGCTTATTATTCCGTACATCATATTCAAGTTCAAGCTCGAGTCTTCTTGAGCATAAAATATCTAATTTTTTGGTTAATGGCTCGATTTTGAGAGGCTCAATTAAGCTCGATTAGGAGGTTCGTGAACGTGTTCGCAAGCATGCTTGATTAGACTCGAATTCGCACATGTTCACAAACCTAACGAGTTAAGCACCCTAAAGTTTGAGCTTGCCTCGAAAAGTTATCAAACTCAGATCGTTTACTTAACAAATGAATTTGAAACGAATTTTTTTAAGTCGAGTTTCGAAGCTCGTGAGCTGTTTGGTTCGTTTATACCCATAATTATAGATGTGACAAGAAAACAGAATTGTTAAGCTCGAAATTTGGATAGCTAAAAGCGAAAAAATCTATTATCAAGTATCTTCATTAGCCATGAAAATAATTTATTGAAGAAAATTACCCTATAATATAATTAGAATGTTAGGATAGCACTTGGGATCCTATGTCCCACTTTTTGGTGTTCGTCTCGTATTCCACTATTAATGGTTTTTATTTTATTTAAAATTTCTTCTTCTTTAGTTTTAAATTCTTGTGTCTTAGTTTAATTTTATATCATGAATTATGATTTATTATATCGAATTAGGGGATGCAGTTAACATACAAATAATTCTTAACTTATACATCACGAAGTTTTGAATTATGATGAATTCTAATGAAACGTGATGAATTCAACAAAGTGAAATTTTTGCCTTTGATGGAATTCGAAATCAGGTTATGAATTCATTCAGCAAATTAATGAATCTATCATAAGATCTTAATGATCTAATGACTGAAAATAATTTCCGGTTCATACTTTAAAGTTGATTTTTATTTTATCCAATTCCCTAATTAGGGTTTACAATTCTTTAACATCTGACTTGTCATTTCTAATCAATGACTGTTATTTAGGGTTGAAGGTTGATTACTTCATAAATAGGATATATACACTTTTAAACTTCAACTTCTAGTGATAAATATCTCCTAAAAAATTAATAATAAATATTAATTGTACTTCATTATATTATACTATGTTTTATGTTTATAACACCTTTGTAAACTATTAAATTTGATAGTGGTTTACGAGTAAGAATCATTTGGAACCGCGAAATGGGAACATTAATCCAAATTCCACGTGGCAAAAGCATCATTATCATCAAACCAAAAAATAACATTGCTATAAAGAAATAGAAAAACCAAAAGAAAAAAAAATCCAACCTTTCACACCATGACATCATTTGCAATAATGAACATTATTGGAAGCTACATCTTACCATTGCCGTTAAAATATTTCCTGCACATTTCCTTTTAAGCGAGATAAAAATTCTACTTTCACTAGTTCACTGCAATAACATAATATTTTTCCTAAGTTGTTAATAAAGTGACTGTAAATATAAAATTTCACAACTCCAAATGACAGGATGAACACTCTTTGATGATTAACATGACTTTTAATGGATTTTAATAGTTACCATATTAATTATATTTAGATGAAGTATTAGGTAGGACTGATAATTCGGGCGTATCGGGTAGTTATCGTGTCGACACGATACGATACGATAAGATCAAATAGGAAAACGACTCGTTAAGGATCTGTCCGGCATGAATACGAACACGACACGAAATGTACTGATATGGACACGACGCAAGCACAACATGAACACGAATATGACATGATTTTTTTCGTGTTGATAAGACACGACTGACGACCGCCTAAAACCCGTCGTCAAAGGTCCTCGGCGAGCCAAGATACTATTTGTAATCTACTTCAACTTGAACACATAGTTCCGTATATGGCAAGTTAAGGGATCGAACCCAAGAGAGCTGGTTGTGTTGTTACTCGAGTTGTCACAGTTTGAGTAGGAGATTGCCCAGAGGGCAAGGTGTCAGTCAGGCTGACGGTCTCAGTAGAAATGTACTGAGAGATAGATCTTGAGCGAAAGTAAACCGAAAACTAAACACAAGGTAAAAGTCAAATAACAAGCGGTTGGGCGAGGTTACGCACGTTGAGATCTTGGTCAAGATGTCACCATAGGTTCAAAGGTTTTCACCACGTGTATGTCGTTGGTTAAAGGTACCAAGGGTAGGCGCCTTTTGGTCGCCACGCACACCAAGTCCCCACCCAGCTTGCCCTTAGGTTTTAGGGCAATCACAGAGACCCATGCCTCGCCTCGCAAGACGCCTCCCTAGGAAGACACTTCACTAGGGTATCCCGCCCCAACAGCTTGACTCACTAGACAGCCCAACTAGCCACAGCCGGTCCAAGGGAGTGGCTCGCAGCCCTTTGTCCAAGGCCGACGGCTACAATCACCCACTCCAGCCACACTTCCCGGGACAAGGAGACACTCGATGTCTTACTCCGGCTATTGCTTGTAGTTACCCCTCCCCTCAAGGCTACCGGCCGAGTTAACGCTCAAGGAAATGAATAACATGGGTATCAAGGCCTAGAGCTTCGGGAACACCCATTCAAGGTTCTAAGGACGTTTAGACCTCACGATTCTCATGACCTTGACTCAACGTGCTTCAACCCGAGCCCAACCAAACCGACTACTCACGCATAATCAACATAAACACAAAAGCAACAAACAAGAACATAAATGAAACCATACTTGAATATAAAATCAAATGGAAAGGAAAAGCAGTCTCTGGCAAGCAGTTGCTTGAGCAGAGATAACAAAATACATGATTATAAAGGTTTGCCCGTAGGACTTGTTTATCTTCCTCACCAATCACTCATGAAAACCAAATGAAAATGGAAGAGAAAAGTGCAGAGAAAACTAAGGACTCGATGCTTCCACTCTCCAATCGATTATGTGTGAAATTGTTGTTGGGAGCCTAAGTATACTCCTCCTTGACTTGGTCTGCGTATGCATCTCGAGGAGGTAGGTGGTGAGATCAGTAGTTTGCTCGGGCTTTGAACCGCCGATGGAGACTCCTCTAGCTTCAGCTGGACGGATTTGTCTCATCTCAATCACCACAGCTTGACCTTTCCCTTTTCGGCAAAAATCAAACCTGCGGCAGAGAAGGACCTTGCCCAGAATCTTCCCTTTTGCGTGCAAGTCTGCCAAAGTTCTTGTCTGCGCCTCCCAGCTGCATTCTGAGTTTACCCTCTGTCCCATACGTCATTCCTCTTCCTTGTCTCGATCATCCTCTTGGCTTCATGTCACTCGTTGGTCGGGCTCGCCTCCATGCAGATGCAGTGTCTTGCAAGATGTCGAATGACTTGCCAAGGTAATCTTGAGGATTTCACCTCTCTCACGGGAGGTGGCACGATCTTGCCCAAGGTCCGCCTCAACCTGCAGCACCCCAAAGCGTGTCCTCCCAGACACAGGCACACACAAAGAACGTACAAAAAAACACTCTTTCTAGGGCAAGGACTACCCAAAAAGAGCACGAAAAGCGGGCTCGTCAACGACACGACAGGAAACGATAAATTCAAGTCAAAATTAGAAAATAAATTAATAAAAGAAATAAAAATATATAAAATAATAATTAAATTAATATTAAATATATATAAATATTATTGAATTATACTAAAATGACACGATCCAACACGAATGTAATATGAAAATTATCGTGTTACACGAATACGACACAGATCTGACACGAACACAATAATCATTTCCGATGAAATATTAATTCTCACAACATGGGATTAGTCATTTTTTGTTCCCACGTGATATTGTCTATTCACGTGAACATGAGATTATTCAAATTTAATTTTACTTTTTTTCTAACAAAATTGTTACTCCTTCTATCCCAACAAACTTGACCCGTATTTCTTTTTGAGTTGTCCCACCAAACTTGATTCATTTAATTTTTAAGAAATAATTATCATTCAAAAATGTGAACATTGTCCACTTTTTATCCATTTAACCACTTTATACACTTTTCCTAAATAACTGTGTCAAAAATAAATGATCCATGTTCGACGGGATGGAGGGAGTATTATTTAGTTTTTATCTTAATAACAAATAATAATGATAATAAATAATACAAAAATAATAGTATTTATAAACATAAATAATAATAATAATAATAATAATAATAATAATAATAATAATAATAATAATAATAATAATAATAATAACCATACAATAAAATAACAATACAAGAAAATAATAACCATACAATAAAATAATATTTTAATTATTATTATTATTATTATTATTATTATTATTATTATTATTATTATTATTATTTGTTGGGAATTTGGGGTTGAAACAATATTTGATTAGCATAAAAACTCTTTGTATAGTGTGGACAGACAAAAATATCATTTATTATAAGGAAAAATATCATTTACATTAAAAAAAATATCATTTATATTGAAGAAAAATATCAAATACCATTTACATTGAATAAAAGTATCAAAGTCCGCATATTCGAACAGATGTACAGGAGACTACCTCTTTGATTAGATCCCAAAACAAACTGAAAATATATATAGTGTTATATCTTCTGATGATAGTCAATGATGTTGTGTCTATTAGTCAGCTCATCAGTTAGGGAGCTGTATTTAGCATAGACACGTCATTTGTTTGAAGAGAACACCAAGCTAAACATGTTAAGTCAAGAACCAAGTGACGAACTCAAGTTTTGTACTCTTTTTGGTGTCTTGTTTTATGTTTAGATTGAATCCATTTGTGGCTTTTGTTTATTTTTATGTCCGGGAGAGTACATTGTTGAGGCAGGACACAAGCAGGGCATGATGAAGTTGCATTCGACAAAAGAGGTATTGAGCCTAGTTGTAAGCAAGGGGATCACAAAGACAAGTCCAAGACTAGAAGAAATGGAATACGTCAAGATTGGCGTCGTTGCAAGAGTTATGATTTCAGTAGTTGCCAAAGATGGTACATCATTAGGCAAGATACCGAGGCATGCATAAAAGGGCATGAGGATGAAACCCTATCCAGATGTCGTGCGGAACCCAACTTTCACGAAGGTGGCTGATGACACGATGAGGTAGAGCTTGACCAAGATAGTTAGCAGAATAGAGAAGCAACAGAGCACCTGCTGTGGGCAATACATCGAAAAAGTGGATCGATTTTATCACAAGAGCGGATAAGGAATGATCCATTTTCTTCCTTATCGGGAATATACGTGAAGATCAAATATGTTGCAGATAAGGAAATAATCTAAAGAATTATTTCCAGAATAACCATCTTAGGCTAGGAGGATTCTTCTTGGGCAAGTCAAGGTTCATCTAGGACAAGGCGAGATCTATCATGGGCAAGATGTCGAGGAATAGGTAGACCTTATTTGAGAGAAGATAAGGGAAGTAGTTGTTGCCTTGTCCGAGAGATATGGTCTGATCAGATCTACGCCTGATACTGGAAGATCTTCGGTGCTAAATCAAAGTTGGTCAACCCTAACCCTAGCAGGTCGTAGTGGGTGAGAGGCTCAACCTAGTCCTTATGTTCTCTATAAATATAGCTTGTGTAGGACGAAAAATACTGTTAACATGGTTACATGTTATATTTAGAACCCAACCTCAGAACCATTTACTTTACCATATTTTATTTTTTGTTGTTACATTTCCATAACTTTATTGTAAGTTGTACCCTTTAATTTAAATTAAATTTTCTTTTATTTTCATTTTTATTATTTATTTTATGTCTAGGTGAGCTCTTTATTCTGCATTGGGCAAGATGAGTTAAGCGATTGGTCATAAGGATTTGGGAGGTTTAAATGGGCAATTAGCTTTTGTGAAATTGTGTTCCTAAAGTGTCGTGTTTGATTCCAAATGATCTAACTTGACCAGATTAGTTAATAGATTGTTAATTAATCATGTTGGGTAAGATCATCAATAAATCGAGAGAATGCTAGAGACTAGTTGTACTTGAGATTATCACGGGTACGTACGATTGTGGTGCGTATCGTTACCTACTATAGCAATCTTGGATCTACCTTGGGCAAATGTTCCTTGTTCATATCGTACCTATTGAAGCGTACCCGTAGGAAGATTTGGCAAGTTAGACAATTGTGCATAAACAAATCTTGGGCCGTTTTACACATAGTGATAGATTGGGCTTGTGAAATCATGTGTGTGATGTGTAAGAATTGAGACAAGGTTGTTCTAAGCTTATAACCAAGAGATACAAAATCACAAGGGCAAATCAATGAACCAATGATCAAGCCCTACCAGCTTAATGAATTGACACCGATCCAGAATCTCTTTTATTTTGATCAAGTTACCTTTTATTTTCAGGTTACCTTTTCGTCTCGTGTTGATCAAGACAAAGTCTGTGTTCACCAAGATGAGTCTGTTCATAACCTCATTTTTTCTCATGTGGGATCAACCATATGCTTACCGTTGGTATACCTTGTGGTGGGAAATAGGAAAAGTTATAAATTTATTTTGCACGAGGGTAAACGATAACCATATCCCCAAGTTAGACGAGAACCAATTAACTACTCAACAGAAGAGAAGCCTCAAACTCTGAGACAACAAGATCAAGTTGACAAATAACGTGCTTAAAGCTAAATCAAGTCAAGCATTAGAAGAAAAACTTAAGGCCGAAAGATCTATCGTCAAACAAATTAAGTTCAATGAAAGAATTCAGGAAGCATGACCTTCATGGAAATTGATGATCACTGTGACATCAGATAGTCCAAGTCAGACATACATCAGAAAATTAGAGAACATGAAGTACTCAAATACTTAGTCAGAAGATTTAAAAGTCAGTCGCAACCTTGTCGATAATTAGATTAACTAAAGATGAAGTTAGAAGAAGTTCAAGGAATTCAGCACGGGATCCAATGTGGACAAGTTGAAGACCAAAGAGAAAAGCTGATGAAAAAGAGTCAAATCTGTTGATAACTTGCTGAACACATCTATCTTACTCACAAAGCGACAAAGCACAAGACGACAAGTCCAATAGTCGTATTTTCAAAAGATAGAGTTTGAATTTCAAACGCCTATCTTCCAATGACTAGTTTGAATTGGAACATTTAAAAATACAGGACGT
Source organism: Salvia rosmarinus (assembly GCA_036937905.1). Classification (NCBI taxonomy): domain Eukaryota; kingdom Viridiplantae; phylum Streptophyta; class Magnoliopsida; order Lamiales; family Lamiaceae; genus Salvia; species Salvia rosmarinus. The sequence goes on along the minus strand of CM072816.1, from coordinate 42,569,469 downwards.
CCTCAACAGGAGGAAAAAATGCCCGAGTCATGGTTATATCCGAGTCCCTGTGTTGGTGCTCTTAGTCTTCAACTCCGACAAAACTTGGACATAATTTGTTCTTCCAAATCTATAAATGGTTTCACCATTTTGTCTATGATGAAAATACTTAGGTCCAATATTCTACATACTTAAACTGCCCTTTAATGTAATATCTGTAATAGAGCTTAGATGATGGCTGGCTATCTTTAAAATTATTCTTCATTGTAAAGGCGCACTCATCCAATGGTTATTATTATTATTATTATTATTATTATTATTATTATTATTATTATTATTATTATTATTATTATTAGATTAATTGTAATTATATTCATTTCATTCACATCTCATACATACTATTCATATTAATCCCATACTTATTCCATCCCTATCAATATTTCATTCTAAAATCCATTCCATTTTCATCTAATTTTATTCATATATACCAGTCATCTTGTGATAATTAAATTCAGTGTACCTCCTTGTAACTAATTATAGCATCAGAGCTTCTATGAGGTGCACCATTTCTAGGACAACATTGTTCGTCGTGTTATTATTTTATAAACTTTTTGTTTTTGGTTATCATATAAAATAAACATTTTTGTTATATTTTTTTGAATCTTTTTTTTTTTGTAGTTATAAATGGATATTGAAGTCAATTCAATTATGTATAATAAAAAATTTAGAATAATATGTCTAGTAATTTAATAGTAATAAAAGTAAAAGTGTTATTGAATATAAATACTACATTTAAAATTATAAAGTTTTACAAAGAAAACATTATAAAAAATTGAAACGTAGAGTTGTTTGCTATTTTTTTTATCACATCGCAAGTGTATGGATGCAATTGTGTACAATATAACAAACAATGTCATATTCCATTGAGACTGTAATATTATAACCGACTACTATTGTTTAGTATGATTTTGTGCTTATTCTTGGTATTCTTTTGTATATCATTTTCAATAGTTTGTCCTATTTATGTCGTTGGTTTGATTAGGATTTATCGAATTGGACTTATTTGATTTGTTTCGATGTTTTGTAGAAAAATGACATTAAATAGGAATAAATGAATCTTCCAAGAGATATCCTATATTGAATAGCATCTCGATAAGAGTCCATATGCACAAACGGATCGCAATTCGGAGTTCGGATGAGAGAGAACGAGCGAAACAGCGAAGTCTCGCACGCGCGTGCACAAGCGTTCAGCTTCAGTGTCTAGCCTCCCCAGCGCCCGTCCGGCGCTGGCCTCCAGCGCCACATCTCCCCACCGTACAGCGCCTGCTTCACCTTCATAGCGCGCGTTCATCCAACGCTGGGCTTCCAGCGCGCGTTTGTTGCAACACCTCGCAAGTAAGCGCCGATCCCTAGAGCTACTCCACTTCACCCAGCGCACGATCCCGTTCGACACTCAACCTCCATCCGCCGCCTCGTCCAGCGTCTTGTCCCACGCGTCCGACGTTTCGTCTTCGTCCAACGTTGGGCTTCTCTCACTATTCACTCCAGAGAGCGCTCGTGTCCGGCGTTGTGATGCTCGCTCTGACCTTTCCAGAGAGTGCTCGCGTCCGGCGTTGGGCGTCATTTTTGGGCCTCAATTCGACTGATTTCGTGGGCTTTTTCGAGGGTTTATAAAATTAGAACAACCGCAACTCTCTTTGGACAATTCTCACAACACACGCACGATTTTCTTCTCTTTTGTTTTTCCTTTCTTTTCCTTTTCCTGTCCATTTAATTATTGTGCATTTGGATTAACAATTAGATTGTACGATTCCGAATTTTTGTAAGACGGATTTATCTATGAATGGTTTGTAAGTTTTTCTCGTTTCATTATGTCTATGTAATTGATATGGGGATATTTTCTACTATGAGATGAATTATTGATTTGTTGAGAAATAAATATTGGATTATTCTCGTCTTGAATCGTGATTAATTGTGTTGATTATTTGTAATTTTCTTATCCGTATAAATTATTTATTTCATGTTCTTCATACATGGTGTTCGAGAGAATAGTGTAGGTTGATTATGTGCTTATGTTAGATTATGAAGTAATGCGAGAGCATATTTATGTTAATTATAAGTTTGACAACGAACGTGATCGAGAGATTAATTTGTTGTTTAGTTATTAATATATGTGGGTATGGCTTTTGTTATCGTGTGCTTTTGTAGTTAAATATCATTCGTAGTTGATGGCAGTTTGATTGAGAGATTCTCCGCCATTAAGTTTGAGTCTAACATTAACGTGGTCGAGAGATTAGTTAGTGTTGAACGTTTGGTGAGAGGCGTGGGTGTTTTATGCATTGTGTGCTGGTCCTTGATTCATTAATAGCGATGATAGATTTGAACCGTAGAACACCGTCTCCAATTCCGCGTATCTGACAATTCCTATTGTTGTCCAAGTGCATCTTTTACCTGTTTTATTTTATTTCCTGTTTTCGTCCGTTCCGTGACAGATCTCTTATTTTAGGACGTTTGTATTTCTTTTCTGTTTTTGTGTGTGACATTAAACCGTAGCCCTGTTAAGTATTCCTCGAGAGATTCGACTTGGGTCGACCTTACCGCTCTATAAGGACCTCGTACTATTGCGAGCGACTTAAAAGAACAATTTGGTCGGAAAAATTTTTGGCGCCGTTGCCGGGGAAGGCTTTAGGCTTTGTGTTTTTGTGTTGCTTTCTTTTCCTTGTTTCCTTTGATTTTTCTGTTTCTTCCCCGTGCTTCTTCTTTTCATTTCTTTCATTTTCTTTTTCTTTGTTACTATTTTCTCCAACATGTGTGTGTGATCTTATTTTTGTAGTTGGTTTCTGTTAATGCAGGGTTACTAGCGGTATGAATATGGTCAGACAGGTTTGGAGGAGGAAAGCTCGTCGTATTGGGCAAATTCTTCTTACGAAAAAGGAGCTCAATTCGACTATTTTGAGGGATACCCGTCAGGCTGTGAGCATCAAGCCTATGATCCCTACTGGAGGCATCCTCAGAGTTCTTCATATAGTCAGGACCTCTTATTCCAGCAGCAGCCGGTGAAGCTGACATTGGAGGATACATTGCAGGCTTTCATTCAGGCGAGTCAGTCGATGAAGCCGACATTGGAAGACACACTGATGTCTTTTATACAGACGAGTCAACAAAGGTTCGAAATGTTGGAATCATCTATCGAGCGTTTAGAGACTCAAGTCAGTTAGTTAGCCGGGATAGTGGAAGAATTGGTCCACAACCAAAGTGTGGATGAGATGCCGAGATAATTGGAGCAAACTTCTTTTGTCATAGTCTATGAAGATGATGAAGTTGAGGGGAGAATTAGGGAAGTTGATGAAAGTGAAGAGTCGAGGATTCATCAAGCCGAGACTAAATATGAACAACCTGATATCTTCCCGATCCAGTTGAAGGATGAGGAGAGGACAAACATTGAGGTAGCATCTATAATTTTTCAACATCCTAATTCATCAAAGTATTGTGCTCCAGGAGTTGAGGTTATTTATTTTGCTTTGAAGAATATGATGTTTGATTTGAACTTAATTGATTTATTATTTGCTGCCTTGACTGTCCTTTGTGCTTACATTGTTACTACTGATGCTCTGGTTGAGATGGTATTCCTGCAGGTGAAGGACTATTTATAGTCCGTTTTTCACTAGTGGAGCTCGTGCCATTGAAACGAGCACTACGTGGGAGGTAACCCACGAGTTTACTTGTTTTTCTGTTTTGTTTCTTTTCTTTTTCTTTTCAGGTTTTAAATAAGTGAGATGAGAATTGTGGCGAGTTGCATATCATGAACACTCAAGCCACTGGACGTCGTCATCGTCGTACCTAGTTGATATGCTCTCCCAATTTCAGGGAAGGTAACTTCTACATTTTACCTTTTTGGCTTTTGTCTAAAGTGTGGAGGCGTGCTTGCCGTCTTTGTGTGTTTGCATGTGACTTGTATTTCTTTGGGTGTGTCGTCCTCCATTTTATACCTGTTGTTTGGATTTGAGTATGCTTTATCGTCTAGTAACGAGTAGAATTGAGTGAGCATGATTTGATTGGGTATGCACGTCCAAACTGATTTCTAGTAATTCTTATCGATGCGTAACTTGGCTTGATAATTATTGATGATTGATCTAGCCGTGGGGCACATTAAAGTAAATTATGATGAAGTGATATATGTGGTTGATTGTCGTTGCTATTTATATGGTCCCCTTGCGTGTCTTATCTTGAAAAAAAAATTATGAAAATATAAAAAAATTGTTATAAAAATAAAAACAAAAATAAAAGAGTTGGAATAAGTTGTTGATGGATTGAATAAGTGAGCTTAAGGTTGGAATAAGGTGCTCTACTCCTCTCGTTCCATGTTGCTTCTCGAATGGAAGCTCAAAAGTGATGAGTATGGAAAACCACATTAGGATACTCGGGTTTTCAACTCGAAGGTTTGACTTAATGAATATTATCCTATAATCATTCTTGAGTTGTCACACTGGTATTGGAAGTTGTGTGTTACGTTGAAAATGAGATGTGTTATGCAAGGATCTATATGAGTTAGCTATTCGATTATTAAATGCAAATAGATCAGATTTTTAATTTGCTTGGATTAAGCTGCATGCTCAATCAATTGTTAATTTATTATCATGTTAAGAAGTGTATTGGTTTAGAAAATCTAGGATGACGTGATGTCGTGGTATGATCTACTTGAATACATGTTTTATCGATTTCTTTTCTCGTGTCGTGGTGATAAGGTTTGCTTGAGGACAAACAAAGGTTTAAGTGAGGAGGAGTTGTTTAGTATGATTTTGTGCTTATTCTTGGTATTCTTTTGTATGTCATTTTCAATAGTTTGTCCTATTTATGTCGTTGGTTTGATTAGTATTTATTAAATTGGACTTATTTGGTTTATTTCGATGTTTTGTAGAAAAATGACATTAAATAGAATTTTCCAAGAGCTATCCTATATTGAAGAGCATCTCGATAGGAGTCCATAGGCATAAACGGATCGTAATTCGGAGTTCGGACGAGAGAGAACGGAGCGAAACAGCGAAGTCGAGCACGCGTGTGCGCGAGCGCGTCCGGCGCTGCGTGTCGCCCGGCGTTGGCTCGCCCCAGCGCGCGTTCAGCTTCAGCATCTCACCTCCCCAGTGCCCGTCCGGCGCTGACCTTCAGCGTCACATCTCCCCACCGTACAGCGCCCGCTTCACCTTCACAACACGCCATCCAACATGGGCTTCAGTAGCGTTCGTCTGAGCACTCGCAAGTAAGCGCCGATCCCCAGCGCTACTCCACTTCACCCAGCGCACGATCCCGTCCAGTGCTCGACCTCCATTCGCCGCCTCATCCAACGCCTCGCCCCACACGCCTGGCGTTTCATCTCCGTCCGACGCTGGGCTTCTCTCATTGTTCACTCCAGAGAGCGCTCGCGTCCGGCACTGCGATGCTCGCTCTGACCTTTCCAGAGAGTGCTCGCGTCCGGCGCTGGGCGTCATTTTTGGGGCCCAATTCAACTGATTTCGTGGGCTTTTTCGAGGGTTTATATAATTAGAACAGCCGCAACTCTCATTGGACAATTCTCACAACACACGCACGATTTTCTTCTCTTTTCTTTCTCCTTTCTTTTCCTTTTCCTTTCCATTTAATTATTGTGCATTTGGATTAACAATTGGATTGTACGATTCCGGATTTTTGGAAGACGAATTTATCTATGAATGATTTTTAAGTTTTTCTCGTTTCATTATGTCTATGTAATTGACATGGGGATAATTTCTACTATGAGATAAATTATTGATTTGTTGAGAAATAAATGTTGGATTATTCTCGTCTTGAATCATGATTAATTGTGTTGATGATTTGCAATTTTCTTATCCGTATAAATTGTTTATTTCATGATCTTCATACATGGTGTTCGAGAGAATCGTGTAGGTTGATTATGTGCTTATGTTTGATTATGAAGTAATGCGAGAGCATATTTATGTTAAATATAAGTTTGACAACCAACGTGATCGAGAGATTGATTTGTTGTTGAGTTATTAATATATGTGGATAGGGTTTTTGCTATCGTGTGCTTTTGTAGTTAAATATCCTTCGTAGTTGATTGCAGTTTGATTGAGAGATTCCCCGCCATTAAGTTCGAGTCTAACATTAACGTGGTCGAGAGATTAGTTAGTGTTGAACGTTTGGTGAAAGGCGTGGATGTTTTATGCATTGTTTGTTGGTCCTTGATTCATTAATAGCGAGGATAGATTTGAACCCTAGAACACCGTATCCAATTCCGCGTATCTGCCAATTCCTATTGTTGTCTAAGTGCATCTTTTACATGCTTTATTTTATTTCCTGCTTTCGTCCGTTCCGTGTCAAATCCCTTATTTTAGGATGTTAGTATTTCTTTTCTGTTTTTGTGTGTGACATTAAACCGCAGCCCTGTTAAGCCTTCCTCGAGAAATTCGACTTGGGTCGACCTTACCGCTCTATAAGGACCTCGTACTATTGCGAGCGACTTAAAAGAACAATTTGGTCGGAACAACTATCACTGTAATTCTCTATGTAGACCTTGAAATCCGAGTTGTGATCTAATACCTAAACAATGCAATTTAAATTAAATAATATGATGGAGACAATTGGAGATTAAACCAGATAAAGAATATCATAGAGTTTCGACTTTACAAATTAAGATAATCAAACAAGTTCAGACTAATTAACCAATTACAGATTTAATTCTCTATAAGACAATCATCAGAACAGCTTAAACCTACTCTCGCAGTGAATAAATCGTGGATTACATGCAAGACTATGTGTCTAGATCGTTCCTTAAACATACAACTCCTAACAGAACGATAAGATTACTAGTCGTCACACATATCTCAAGACCTCTCAGCTAATATTGAAAAGTATATTTTATGTTCCCAATCAAGTAATCCTTCCGTCCACCAAGAGTGTGTCACAATTATTTTATTTGACATCCATAAAGGGTGTGTCAATGTCCTTTATCAAAAAACCATACTACACAACAATCAACTTTTATTATTGAACCTCACAATCATTTATTATTTACAAAAAAACAACACCACTCCAAAAAATATGTGGTGGGATCATTTATCCACTCAAAATACATCTACTAAAATTTATTAGAACTCGTTGTGTCCACCAAGTGAGACACTCTTGGTGGACGGAGGTAGTATTAGTTATCATCTCTCGATAGCAAATCAACATAATAAATCATGCAAAATTGGTTATCAAACATTTAAGCAAATAATAAATCAAAGAACATAAAAAGGGATAAAAGAATTAGATTAATTAATCCAAACTATGTTTAGTAATCATACTTGTTAACTCTCTAACCCTAAGATAATAAAAAACTAGTCATATATACATGCTAACTAGAAAACTAAAATCAAAGAAAATACTTGTCATCAAATAAATCGTAGGAGAATTCGCAGAATCTCGCTATCTCAAATCTTCGATCTTCTTGTCTCTATTCTTTTCTCCAGAGAACTCTAATAAAATAAAGCTTAAAAAAAGTGGGAAAAGTCTTTCAACGGAGCTTTTCTAATGTATTTATAAGTGTAGTAGTAAATAATACTAGATCTCCAAAATGACCCTAAAATAGGGTAAAAATCCAAAATTTCGACTTTTACACACGACCAAGGGCATAGACTCCAAGATGCCACACATACAAGATCGTGCAAGACTCGGTGACACACGCGATCATTGTCATGCCGCCGCATGCCATGACCATGTGTACCTACTAGATCCGAATGGCTTGCCCGTGGTCATGGCACACGATTGGGTGTCCCTTTTCTTGCGCACAGACGCAAATTTCGCAAGCGTTCGCGTGGCCATGATTGCGTCGTGCTGGGCTCAATGCAGTGAATTCTCTTCAGCACATTCTCATTTGTTCGATGTTCGATTTTTGATTCGTTTGCACCCTCAGACTCATATCGAGATAGATCACACCATTATCAAGCCCATTTCCACGAAATTAGACTTGAAATCCTACAATTTTCTCATTAAACCCCATAAGTGATGATTTCCATGCACTACACTAAATTGACTTCAAATAAAAGCAACAAACACATATTTCCCCATAAAATATTATAATATTCTGCTTTGAGAGTAAGAAAAAATACGTGTTCGTCAAAAGTTACACCAACAAGAAAATTACTAAAAGCCAACAAAATCACATAAAAAACTAAAGGTAAACTAATTGAAAATTAAAGTGAAATAGATAGAATTCGTAATTTCTTTTTAGAAATACAAGATACCTATCATATCATGAAATGATTAAATATTATAAAGAATTCTAAATAATTAGTACAACTAACAAGCTAGTATAAATTAGATCATATTCAAATAAATTAGTAACACAATCAATGTTCAGATGAAAATTGAACCAAAAACCTCTCATTGAGAGACATTAATTGTTAATGTAGTTATTCTTCATTAATTTAAATAATGCTTACATATAATCAAGATTAAACAAATAAAAAATATTTTGAAATGTTACCTTTCTACTGCAAAATAGAGCAGATTTTGGAGATGGAGGGGAAATTCTGTGCCATTTTAAGGCAGAATATGTAAAGTAGAGCATAACTAATATTCCCCCCTCCCATTTAAGACGGTCAATTTCTTTTCGACACATTTATTTAGGAGAATGATATAAAGTGATTAAAGTGATAAAAAGTAGGTGGGCCCCACAACTTTTGAAGAGATAATTATTTCATAAAAATAAAACGTGTCATCTTGGGTAAGACAACCCAAAAATGAATGCATGCCTTCTTGGATGAGACGGAGGGAGTATTAGATTATTATTAACAAACTTAGCATAGATTTTACCTTAAAAAGAAATACTTAACAACCAACCCGGAATCGGCGGTTCGGAACCGGAACCGGGTCAACGGTTCCGGGCCCGGAACCGTGGTCAACGGTTCCGGTTTCGAACCGGACTGCCTCCTACATGGTTCCGGTTCCGGGTTGGAAAATCCGAAACCGTTGAACCGGCGGTTCCGAACCGCCGGTTCATGTATTTTTTTTATTTATTTTTTTTCGATTTTTTTGTAATGTTATATGTTTAATATCATCAAAATACAATTATTATTACATAAAACACATGAAATAACATCTAAAACACAAAAAAACTTAAATAAATAAATAAAATGGAATCGGCGGTTCACACGGTTTCGGGCCGAACCGACGGTTCCGGTTCTGAACCGTGTGAACCACCGGTTTTCCTTAGTCGGGATACGTAGGCAACTTAATTATAATATTTTCTAATATTATAATTAAGCTCAAGCTCTTTCTTTTTTTTCTTTTTTTGTCTTCAATTAAATTAAAGTATGATTTTATTTGTATAAGTTGTAATTTTTTTATAAGTTTTAGTTTATTATAAGTTCTAATTTTTGCTACAAGTTGTAAATTGTAATGTGACAAAAGAAAGTGTAATAAAATATTTTTCTTATTTCATTTACTAAATATTATTTTTTTTCTTCATCTATATATACAAATATAATTAAAGAATAAAAAAAATTAAAAATAAAAAATAAAAAAAATAAGGCGGTTCACGGTTCCAAACCGTGAACCGGTGGTTTCAACCGAACCGGAACCGGAACCGCCGGTTCACGGTTCAGAACCGGAATCATTTATACCTTTTAACGGGCCGGTTCCGGTTCCGAATTTCCGAACCACCTAACCGACGGTTCCGAACCGGAACCGGCCCGGCCCGTGAACACCTCTAAGCATAGATTTCACAAGCCGAAACAATGCCTATCAATTTTAATTTTCTTCAGTATTTCATTATAAAAACTGCTGGTCATATCATAAAAAATAGTTCAATGTTTTTTCCTTTGTTTATGTTTTTTTTACCGAAAAATTAGTACAATGTATTTTTTTCAATTGAAAAATAGTTCAATGTTAGCATATCTTCTTTGGCGGTCTGGTTTATTTTTCCTATTTTAAAAAAATTGGGGATTACTCGCAGGCTCGCAGCTTGTAGTAACCCAAAAATCTTTAAGTCTTATTTAGACCCTAATTAAGGATAATTAGGGGCTTAGAAAGTATTTATTTCTTAAAAATTTATAAAGAAGTGCATAAGGGTTATTAATCGATAGGAATTCGATAAATTCTTAATTGAAGGAATAGAGATTAGAAAATGTAGAGATTGTTTAGAAATGAGTTTTATTATGATAAAATGTGTGAGATGTGATTATTATTGTTTGTTTGAATGAAAAATGTTATTTAATTGAAAAGGTTTGCTAAGAAATGCATTAATTATGTTTGTATGAAAATTTTCTTATGAAATGAGATGAAATATTATTTAAGTTATTAAATGTCTTGAATAAAGTTATTTTATTAATATTTAGTGATAAAAGAATTATTGGACATAATTTTCGAAATTTAGGAATTAAGTATAATTATTTGAATTTTAACATATGAAAGCAATTAATTTATACTTATATCTAAATGAATTTAATTCCAATGTTTTGGAGATAATTGTTTTGGATCTTTATAATAATGAGAAACATTTATTTAATTTATTAAAATATACTAAGGTATAACCTTAGTAAATTTAGAGGTGCAATTATAAATTTATTGAAATTTGGGTTTAATTATGATAAAATGAATACTAAATGTACATTAAATATACATAAACATTCTAGAAATATGATACATATTATATATCATCTTCAACCTCCCATTTTCTCCTACATTTCGGCACTCACACACACAACACACACAAATTTTATTTTTCACTTTTAAATCCATATTTAAGTAGGAAATTGGTGAAAAATTACTTCAAGTAAGGTAATTACTTTATTTAAGCAGAGTTTTTATGATTTAAATTGAAGAATATGATGTTTGACATATCTAGGATTTTTGAAAATTTTGGGATCAATTTAAGGTTGATTTGTTTAATTTTTGTTATGTTTATTGATTTAATTATGCTTATTATGTATAAATAACATGTTCTATGGATTTAATTCATTCATATCCTAAAGTTGGTGAATTAAAGTTTTGATTGTAATACCCCGAGAAATTTAAAACTTAAATTATTAATTTATTTAGCTAAATCGGGTTTGGAAATTTGAGCGATTATTAAAAATTTATAATCGTCGACGTTCAATTTTATTTTGAACGAGAAAATTTAAACGAATACAGTTACGAACCGAACCAGATGTTTTACACTGGATAAATTGTCGCATCACAACACATCATTTCAAATCCCATAAAATCTTTCACTTTTTCCTTACATAATCATTTCTTTTAAATTTCATCATTATCCCTTTTGGAATCCAATGAAAGATTTTATTATCTCTCATGTAAATAGAGCTACAGCTACCCACCATTCATTCTACCTCATTTCTTCATCCTTCCTCATTCCTCATGCTATCGATCACAGAAGGTTGAAGGAGAAATTAAAATTTTCTCCTAAACATCCGTAAAGATGGAACCATCCCCATTCAACAAATCAAGACGAAACTCATACGGTTCCATATCATTCCATTTTATTCAATCACATATCTAATGCATTCAATGTCATTGATATAAACAGAGATATATATATATATATATATGTATATACACATATCAAACATAACTAAAGTCGCTTCTCTAGCAAATATCATAATTCAGTCGAGAAGCATCCAACAACATTAATGGATAAAATTGATAATGGATCTATGAATTGTTGCTAGATATACATGTAGTAACTGAAATGAAAACATCGTCGCACTTAGCCTCTTGAACATAAAGAACATGACCGAGCCACTAGGGCTCGCTATCTTCCGACGGTGGGTCGGAACACGGCGGCGGCGCGGTCGAGAGCGGCGTGGGTAGATCGAAGGAATGGGTGTTCGATTTTCAGATCTATGTGTGCGTGCGTTGATTCACACCGAGAGAGAGATGTGGGCTGAGCTCGGCGGTGGCTGGAGCGAAGACGACGCGCGTCGAGCGAAAGAGGAACGGTGGTGGCGCCGGATCGGTGACGGCGATGGCGATTCGTCGGGAAAAGTGCATAGCGTGCGTGTGTTTCTCGTATGAGTTGAGAGGGAGTAAGAGGTTAGACGAGAGAGAACATAGAGAGGTGTGGCACGGTTCGCTGACCGGCGACGTGACCGGCCGGAGAAGGTGGAGGCAGCGGCGCCGTGTGCGCCGCGTGAGTGTGTAGTGAGAGGGAGAGACGACAGTGAAGGGGGGGGGAGAAGATGGAGGCTAGGGTTATGATATTTTTTAATTATGTTTAATGGGCTTCTCATTGGGCCAAATTTAATTGGTGTTGGACCTTAGTTATGGGCTAAAATTCTTATGTGAGATGGGCCTCAATTAATCGATTTGGTGAAAAAAAAAATGAGGATGGATTATGGACTATGGACTACACATATTAAGTGTTGGGCTTGGGTTCTTTATTCCGTCATCGCTAATTAAATAAATGATCGGGCCTTATATGATATATGAGATGAAATTAAAATGGTGATTTGGACCTAATGTTAGATGGACCAATAATAGAATGGGCCATGGGCTTCTTGAATTAAATTAGCATGGGCTTTATTTAATTTTGAGATGGGCTTAGATTTATTTAATGTTGGGCCTTGGATTAAATGAAAGATGAACTCTTGGATTAAATAATAATCTAAAGACCAATAAATTATAGTGAGTTAATTAAACTCATGAGATTTAATAAAGTCTATATACATATTTTTAATAACATAATTAATTAATTATGTTAAAGGATAAATTGAGAATTATTCTTTTAAGTGACTTATGTATGTAATGAGATGGACCTTATGTAAGGAGTGATTGGAATAAAATCCTAATTACCGAATATTTAAGATGAATTAAATTAATTTGATTGATTAATCAAATATTATTGGATTTTATTTAATCCATTTAATTAAGTTTAATTATGGATTTACTTAATTAAATCATAGATTTAATTAATGAGTTGATTATGTCAAGTAGATACTTAAGAAATATTATTTCTAAGTAACTCAAATTTATAGAATGATCATTAGGAGATGATTGAAGTAAGAAAAATTCTTATTTATCATGTAGTATCGATATTGGTTTTCTTTAATAGAAAATATGGGACGTGTGAGGAGAAACGCAGAAAGAAATATTAGTTATGGATGAGTTATTGAAACTCGAATTTGTCGATCTGGCGCTAACAAACGATTTAAGATTACTTATGAACTTAGGATTCATAAATTATACGAAACGACGTGGAGAAACATTGATGGAAGGAAAGAATGCAACGATTTAAGTGTCGCCTATCGTCATGACGAGACGAACCTAATAGGCAAGTATAGATTGTTAAATAAGTCGTATCGATAACGAAAATCATGAAACTCAAATACTCTAAGATTTAAAAGATATTAAATTCGTTAAATCTTAACGATACGTCAAAGAAAAAAAAATGAATGATGTATTAAATTATATTTCTTACATTGACAAGGTTCAGCGTGCACGTAAATGAAAACGACAAAGGATCACTATCATGTATGTCACGAAGGTCAACTCTTAAGGTGGGCTTTTCTTTCTTATCCTCAAGGATAAAATGATTTATTTATGATGCTTTATGCAAAATGAAAAGTATTTATTTATGATGCTTTCTCTTTGAGAAATGATGAAGAAAATGATGTTCATGAAATTACACGCCCAAAATGTTTATGTTTTTATGTATGTATCCTATCAATGTGTTGGTTCGCCAAAGAATGAATGAAAGAAAAGTTATTGGGTCGCTCCCAATTCATGAAAATCGAATTCGGATCCCGTGCTTTATAGCCCGGATTAACGTGTACACATGAGGGTGACTGTGTGCTCTGTAAGTACAATTCACGGCCGGTCACAGCGACGTAGAGGGAGGCCTCCTTCTACGGCGTTAAGGATTCAGGAAATGTTATACGAGGAATGAAAGGATATGGATCATACATGCAAAGAAAATGTCTGGCCAGACGATTTATGAAAATGCAAGAAAATGTTTAGTAAGCACGAGTATTTCAAATAAAACCTCGTGGGTTACTGATGGGGCAGTGTAATTCAAAGATAAAAATATTTTTGGCATGAGTCCACTGAGTGCATTCTTGTACTCAGCCCTGCATGTTTGTTTTTAAATGTGCAGGTTGAGCTGGTGATGCGATGGAGCAGTGTTGAGCAATAGAATTCTTTTGTCGCTGAAAGTTAGTACCTTGAGTACACATCGTCATATGTGTATTCACATGTTTTCCGCTGCAAGAATACAAAGTCATATGTATTTTATGTTTGTCAAATCTCAAAAATATAGGAGCTTTAGAAGTATTCCTGATATATGTCTCACATTTCAATGTTCAATGTCCTTGTTACGTTTCTTAATTCCCGTTCCGAGTAATAGTCCCTGCTAATCCGTCCTCTGGAAAAGCGGGCTGTTACAAAGTGGTATCAGAACAGTTCGCTCCTTGAATTCAAAATCTCATTTCAAAGTTAAGTCTAGATTGAGTCACTAGACTTGTTAGAGGTCAGTCGACTATGCTCAACACTCCATCACATCAAGCTCAACCGGAATGAGGTAAATGATTTCTCTTCAAAAGTTTTGAAATGAAAAGTTGAAAGTGAGAAAGGATAAAATGTTTTTTTTTTTTTTTTTTAAAAAAGGAGAGATTCCACAATATGCGGTATGGGATGCATATTTAAGGAAAGCTCAAAGATTCCCACAATATGCGGTATGGACCGCATATTTAAGGAAAACTTACTGAGTTTGATTTGTGCTAAGTAAATAATTCTTTCTCAAAGTTTTGTAAATTTTTTCTTCAAGTGAAATGAAAGTTATGAGGATTTATTTAAAATGAAAGTTATTGCAAATGTTGCAAATGAAGTTTCATGTCGAAAAGTATTTATTGAAAGTGAAGTTATTGCAAATGTTGAAAATGAAGTTTCATGTCATGAAGTGCAGAATGATGAAATAATAAGAAAAGTTGTTGGTTCGCTACCAACATATCATGGTTTAATGATGTTTATGAGGAGGATGTTGTCATGATCGAAAAGTTGTTGGTTCGCTACCAACGTATGATAATGTATGATAATATCATACGAGAAGTATTGACGAATATGTGTCAATAAATGAAATGTTTGAATTCATGGAATTCAATAAAGATTTATTGTTATTAATGATGAAAATGCTCAAAAAAATGGACATTATATGTCAAATATGTTATGTTGAATTTTTGAAATTTAAAAGAAGTACATGAGTACAATGAACTATGATATGAATATTTGAAATTTTATTTCAAATCTCAAGGTTGTTAATGATGAAGGGTATGTTATCCCCAAAAGAACGTAGACTGTTTAAGACGCATGATCCCATTGCGAAAGAACATAGAAGGATGAATTATGGAAATTTTATTCTATCCAAAAAACGAAAGCGAGATCGAAATGAAAATCTCGAAATGAAAGACGAGAAGAGAATTTACGAGCAGAAGTGGACATGAGATCAAAAGGATAAATGTCACTATGCGATAAGTGACATGAGTATAGTCTTTTTATTTGGACGTTCACGCACGATGGAACTCCAAATCGACTATGACTTATTCGTTATAAACGAAAAAGAAATGTGATCAAAGAATGAATTGATCCAAGTATTATGAGTTTTCAAAACAAGAATGAATTCGGCGCGGGCTTTTCTGCACTGCGCAGTGATTTTGTTTTGACCCGTTCTCCTTCGTTTGAACCCGATTTATGCATGGTTTTCGCCTACGTACTCCTATCGCGACGTGCTTTAATTGTTATGAAGGACCCAACCCCTGATTCTTTCTCCGGAACTTACGAGAATCAGTTGAAGTTATTTTATGGTTTTATAGAATGAGGACTTTCTGACAAGATAAAGAATTTTAGAAAGTTACTAGAAGGTAAGATTCCCGGTAGTACAAGTAGAACTATGACATACATGAGAACCTTTGATGATGACCTATTACGAGTTATATAAGGTTTCAAATTCAATTTCATTGCCCAATTTCTGTCATTGAGTTTAACTCTATGACCTAGTTCAAATTGAGAAATCACGTGAGTTTCTCAATGTTTTGAAAGAAATTTTAACCCAAAGGTCTATAAAGGAATCCTTTTGAAACCAAGTTCTTGTGTGACTGAGAAAATATTTGTGACGGGTCTGGCCAGCCCACATGACCAAAGAAATCTCAGTAGTCGTCATTCTGGTCTTCGGACCCTATATCCCAATTATTCAATTCAAGGAACATATTGGTTCAAACTCTCAAAAGTAAGATCACCTCGAATTTCGAACCCTTACCCTTGTAAGTTGTCATGATGAGTTTTCTTCAATCATTGGAACCAATAAGCGTGATAAAGGTTGACTTACCTTGTCACCTAAGTGCGAATTAGTAAAGCGATAAACATCAGGCATGATATAGATTGACTTATTTCAGTCACCTAAAAGTTTCAGATCAGTGAAGTGATAGACATCAAGATATTATGATGTAAAGGAAATCTCGATGAGACGAGATATTTTCCCTATGATACACATTGATGCAATGACCCCGATGGGCTTACCAAGTACTTATGATAATAAAGATTATGAATAAGATACTCTTTAGCCTTTAATGCAAGAGTAAAAGTAAAGAAAATAATATAATATCTGTGGGATATGAATTCCCTTATTATGTCATAACGAGAGATTACAACTTATCTTTAAGATAGTTGTTGTCCTTAAAACCTCATTAGTAGGTTGGACATGTCTAAAAAGAATGAAGATGCATGCAAGATATTCTTTTCAAAGAATATATATATAAAGAAATGATAGCATCTCAGAAAATGAATCTCTCGCTTTATACCCCAACCCTTAGAATTATGCTTGAGCATAATTGATTTCGAATACATGAGGCTTTGCATGGTCGGAAATGTCGATCATCACTTTATTGGGATGAAGTGGGTGAAAGAAAGTTACTAGGTCCAGATCAAGTACAACGAATGATTGAGAAGGTCGATCACATCAAGCAAAGAATCAAAGAAGCCCAAGATAGACAAAAGCTTTATGAGAATAAACGTCGATCTGATTTAGAATTCAACGTTGAGGATCGAGTGTTTCTTAAGGTTTCTCCTTCGAAAGGAGTTATACGTTTTGGCAAGAGATGAAAGTTACGACCCCAATACATAGGATCTTTTGATACATAAGAAAGTTGCCACCAAGCAATTGAGACGTACACAATGTGTTTCATGTCTCGCAATTAAGAAAATACGTGTTTGATTCGAAACACGTAATTAAGCACGATGAAATAGTCTTAGCTCAGGACTTGAGTTATGAAGAAAGACTTGTCCAAATTTTGGATAAAAAAAAAAAAAATAAAAAAAATTCAAGTTTTACGAAACAAACAAATTGTTCTCGTCAAAGTAAAGTGGAACCATCACAGTATGGAGGAGGCTACAGGGGTACTTGAGGACAAAATGAAAACTAAATATCCCGAACTAGATTACCATGTTACGTAATTTCGAAAATTTGAGACCGTAGTTAAAGCAATGATTGTGAGAATGATGAATCACAAATATTGAGAAGTGTGAACAACTAAGTTAGCCCTAGCGTATAAATCAAGTATAGAAATACCTCCAAAGTCAAGACATGGTAATAAGATGCTTGAATTCAAGTTATGGGGTACACATGTACTAACTTGCCAAGCTACATGTCAATAATGACGGTTCTAATATGAATATGGGAACCAAGTATAATGAAAGTAATATCATTTTCGAGATACCATGTTTAAGGAAAAGGGAATATCTCCAAGAGAACAAATGAAACGACTCATATGGAATGATCTTAAAGTGAATCTAATTGGGAAGATTATTCCCCATACTTTTGTGACGATCAATAAAATGAGATATTAAATATCTCTGACATTGAAATGAATTAATCATTGAATGTCGAGAACTGTGTAAAGATGTTTGACGTCAAAGCAAAAGTATGATATGTCCTCAGTGGACCAAGGATTTTATCCTATGCAAAATTGCATGATGGATCAATAAGAATGGTAACAAATGATGTATATCCTAAAAGGATATTACAAGTGAAGGCACTAAATGCTGGAATAAGGATCTCTCTGAAAATATTTTAAAATAAGAATATATGAAAAATATATTCCTAAGAGCAATAGAGAGGAAAGGAAACTGAATATTTCAGACTGGATTAGGAAAGGATGATAATGACGGGTACCCATGTTCGCAGGGTGAGGATCTAGATGAGGATCATCGAACCACTTGCGATTACTATCTGATTGGCATGGCTATGAGATAAAAATCTCATAAGCGTATATCTACCGTATCGATAGTGAGTCGAATTTTGAGATAAATTATCGAGATATGTGTTTGAACGAATTAGGGTCAAAAACAGGACTCACTACCAACAGAAATCGACAGATTCTGCGTATATGGTTAGTTTATAACATATACTCATATGATCCTACTAAATCAAGAATATATTGAGCTTAGACAGGAAGGTTTAAGACTAAGGATTTGTCGATATCGGATGTTAAGATTTCATGAAGATATTATGGGTTCGAAGAAGCAACATCGAAATTCGAGAGCATGATGAAGGAAAGGATAATACGAAATGCTGCGAAGTGTACAAATTTCGAGGACGAAATTTTCTTAAGGGGGATAGAATGTAATACCCCGAGAAATTTAAAACTTTAATTATTAATTTATTTAGCTAAATCGGGTTTGGAAATTTGAGCGATTATTAAAAATTTATAATCGTCGACGTTCAATTTTATTTTGAACGAGAAAATTTAAACGAATACAGTTACGAACCGAACCAGATGTTTTACACTGGATAAATTGTCGCATCACAACACATCATTTCAAATCCCATAAAATCTTTCACTTTTTCCTTACATAATCATTTCTTTTAAATTTCATCATTATCCCTTTTGGAATCCAATGAAAGATTTTATTATCTCTCATGTAAATAGAGCTACACTACCCACCATTCATTCTACCTCATTTCTTCATCCTTCCTCATTCCTCATGCTATCGATCACAGTAAGGTTGAAGGAGAAATTAAAATTTTCTCCTAAACATCCGAAAGATGGAACCATCCCCATTCAACAAATCAAGACGAAAACTCATACAGGTTCCATATCATTCCATTTTATTCAATCACATATCTAATGCATTCAATGTCATTGATATAAACAGATATATATATATATATATGTATATACACATATCAAACATAACTAAAGTCGTTTCTCTAGCAAATATCATAATTCAGTCGAGAAGCATCCAACAACATTAATGGATAAAATTGATAATGGATCTATGAATTGTTGCTAGATATACATGTAATGTGAAATGAAAACATCGTCGTGCACTTAGCCTCTTGAACATAAAGAACATGACCGAGCCACTAGGGCTCGGCTATCTTCCGACGGTGGTTGAACACGGCGGCGGGCGGTCGAGAGCGGCGTGGGTAGATCGAAGGAATGGGTGTTCGATTTTTCGAGATCTATGTGTGCGTGCGTTGATTCACACCGAGAGAGAGATGTGGGGCTGAGCTCGGCGGTGGTGGAGCGAAGACGACGCGCCGAGCGAAAGAGGAACGGTGGTGGCGCCGGGATCGGTGACGGCGACGGCAAATTCGTCGGGAAAAGTGCATAGCGTGCGTGTGTTTCTCGTATGAGTTGAGAGGGAGTAAGAGGTTAGACGAGAGAGAACATAGAGAGGTGTGGCACGGTTCGCTGACCGGCGACGTGACCGGCCGGAGAAGGTGGAGGCAGCGGCGGCGTGTGCGCCGCGTGAGTGTGTAGTGAGAGGGAGAGACGACAGTGAAGGGGGGGGGAGAAGATGGAGGCTAGGGTTATGATATTTTTTTTAATTATGTTTAATGGGCTTCTCTCATTGGGCCAAAATTTAATTGGTGTTGGACCTTAGTTATGGGCTAAAATTCTTATGTGAGATGGGCCTCTGAATTAATCTGATTTGGGCTGAAAAAAAAAATGAGGATGGATTATGGACTATGGACTACACATATTAAGTGTTGGGCTTGGGTTCTTTATTCTGTTGGGCTGCTAATTAAATAAATGATCGGGCCTTATATGATATATGAGATGAAATTAAAATGGTGATTTGGACCTAATGTTAGATGGACCAATAATAGAATGGGCCATGGGCTTCTGAATTAAATTAGCATGGGCTTTATTTAATTTTGAGATGGGCTTAGATTTATTTAATGTTGGGCCTTGGATTAAATGAAAGATGAACTCTTGGATTAAATAATAATCTAAAGACCAATAAATTATAGTGAGTTAATTAAACTCATGAGATTTAATAAAGTCTATATACATATTTTTAATAACATAATTAATTAATTATGTTAAAGGATAAATTGAGAATTATTCTTTTAAGTGACTTATGTATGTAATGAGATGGACCTTATGTAAGGAGTGATTGGAATAAAATCCTAATTACCGAATATTTAAGATGAATTAAATTAATTTGATTGATTAATCAAATATTATTGGATTTTATTTAATCCATTTAATTAAGTTTAATTATGGATTTACTTAATTAAATCATAGATTTAATTAATGAGTTGATTATGTCAAGTAGATACTTAAGAAATATTATTTCTAAGTAACTCAAATTTATAGAATGATCATTAGGAGATGATTGAAGTAAGAAAAATTCTTATTTATCATGTAGTATCGATATTGGTTTTCTTTAATAGAAAATATGGGACGTGTGAGGTGAGAAACGCAGCAAAGAAATATTAGTTATGGATGAGTTATTGAAACTCGGAATTTGTCGATACGCGTTAACAAACGACGAAGATTACTTATGAACTTAGGATTCATAAATTATACGAAACGACGTGGAGAAACATTGATGGAAGGAAAGAATGCAACGACGAAGTGTCGCCTATCGTCATGACGAGACGAACCTAATAGACGAAGTATAGATTGTTAAATAAGTCGTATCGATAACGAAAATCATGAAACTCAAATACTCTAAGATTTAAAAGATATTAAATTCGTTAAATCTTAACGATACGTCAAAGAAAAAAAAATGAATGATGTATTAAATTATATTTCTTACATTGACAAGGTTCAGCGTGGACGTAAATGAAAACGACAAAGGATCACTATCATGTATGTCACGAAGGTCAACTCTTAAGGTGGGCTTTTCTTTTCTTATCCTCAAGGATAAAATGATTTATTTATGATGCTTTATGCAAAATGAAAAGTATTTATTTATGATGCTTTCTCTTTTGAGAAATGATGAAGAAAATGATGTTCATGAAATTACCTGCCCAAAATGTTTATGTTTTTATGTATGTATCCTATCAATGTGTTGGTTCGCCAGCAATGAATGAAAGAAAAGTTATTGGGTCGCTCCCAATTCATGAAAAATCGAATTCGGATCCTGTGCTTTATAGCCTGGATTAACGTGTACACATGAGGGTGACTGTGTGCTGTAAGTACAATTCACGGCCGGTCACAGCGACGTAGAGGGAGGCCTCCTTCTACGGCGTTAAGGATTCAGGAAATGTTATACGAGGAATGAAAGGATATGGATCATACATGCAAAGAAAATGTCTGGCCAGACGATTTATGAAAATGCAAGAAAATGTTTAGTAAGCACGAGTATTTCAAATAAAACCTCGTGGGTTCTTGATAGGGCGATGTAATTCAAAGATAAAAATATTTTGGCATGAGTCCACCGAGTGCATTCTTGTACTCGACCGCATGTTTGTTTTAAATGTGCGAGTTGGTGGTGATGCGATGGAGCGGTGTTGAGCAATAGGATTCTTTTGTCGCCGAAAGTTAGTACCTTGAGTACACATCGTCATATGTGTATTCACATGTTTTCCAGCTGCAAGAATACAAAGTCATATGTATTTTATGTTTGTCAAATCTCAAAATATAGGAGCTTTAGAAGTATTCACGATATATGTCTCACATTTCAATGTTCAATGTCCTTGTTACG
Source organism: Salvia rosmarinus (assembly GCA_036937905.1). Taxonomy (NCBI): domain Eukaryota; kingdom Viridiplantae; phylum Streptophyta; class Magnoliopsida; order Lamiales; family Lamiaceae; genus Salvia; species Salvia rosmarinus. The sequence goes on along the minus strand of CM072816.1, from coordinate 42,547,545 downwards.
TTTCTTAATTCCGCTCCGAGTAATAGTCCCTGCTAATCCGTCCTCTGGAAAAGCGGGCTGTTACATTGATCATGAACCCTAAATTTTGGTATGTGAAGAATATGATGTGCTTTAGTTAAATTAAGTTTAAATACATGCTTAGGAATAGAAATAAACATTATATGATCAAAGAAATAAAAATTAAACCATGCTTGCTAAATTTTCCAAAAATTTCGAAAATAAGGAGTGATAAGAACTTAGGGTTTTTGATTTTATTTGATAAAATTGACATGATATTTAAACTTTAGGATATAAATAATGCATAATGTGAATTTATGAGAATTTAATCCATGTATATGAATAATGCCCTAATTTTCGAAAATGAAGGGGAAGGTTTGAACTTTGATTTCTTGATTTTATTTGATGTATTTGATATGATTTTTGAGATCTATGATAAAAATAATGCTTAAGTTGAATTTGTGAGAATTATTGAACATATATATTAAAAGATAAAAATATTAAAGTTTAGTATAAAGTTATGATTTTATGTGATGAATTAGTTGAGAATTGAAGTGACCATGGATTGATGATCATTAATGATGAATAAGTATAAATGTGAGTTGTTTAATACTAAATGAATTTTAGATTGTAGAGTTCTTGAAATTTTTATAAATGTGGTTGAAGGGCATTAGGTGATATTAATATTAGTGAACTAATTTGAACTTGTTTTAAATTCCTAAATATATATTTAAGTATATGGTGATGATTTGGGGAGTTTGGGATGAATTTGGATGAGTTTTGATTGATTTTGGCGATTCATATTATAAACGTTACTCTACCGAAATTTCGGTATAATTTGTTTATTAATAAGACGTTTTGAAATTTTAATCGGTAAACTATTAATAAGTAGTTAAATGAATAAGGAGGGTTACTAAATTCAATAATAATCTTATTTTACAAGGATCAAGTAAAGGAAGTCGAGAAGTAAAGGACGAAGAAACAAACCTTTTGGATTAAACGTCGTCAGGTGGGTAATACCTTTCAAATTATTTTTGAGCAAAGTTAATGCTATGCTTTGAACTTATTGCTATTGTGAGAGTATTAAATCACCACATTATGAATATGTTGAAAATGATTGATTTACCACATTGTGGGTATGACGGCAATTTACCTATCTACGGTAGGAAAATGTTATGTACTGTGCACAGGTTTATGGCTGTGAGCTTGCAAATGTAGGTCGGCCATGATATTCGGGAGGAGGCCTACTTCCCATTACTGAATGACGTAGATAGAGTATGACCGTAGTTGGGAACATTCGGGACCAACTCGGGTATGTTATGTCGGTATGTTTCAAACGTAAAAGTGTGGTGATAAAGAAATGAAATCTTTTTACAAAGTACTTATTCAAATTGTCTTCTCAATGCTTGATTAAAGTGAATTTCTTATGCTTTGAAAGTTATATTTTGGCATTTACTCACTGATTACTTTTTAGTACTCATACCCGTAAAAATGTTTCTGTTGATGCAGGTTGAGTGTGGAAGAGATATGGACCTTGGGACTGAGCTTGATCGTTTTCTTAATTTTCGTTTATTCTGAATAGTTGTGCCGAATGTCATGTCTTCATACATGACATTCACTACTCTTCCGCTGTTGACTTGAAAACTTGAAACAATACTTTTGAAAATCCTTGTATATGTTTGGAACCTTTTATGTACATATTGTTGAGGCTGTGACCTCACTTTTTATTATTACTTGCTGTTGGATATTTGCTGCGTGTAGGTTGGCTTATCCATATTTTAGAGGATATGCTGCCCGTTTGTCGAAAATTTTATTTTACTTAAACCTGTTCAATTGTCCAAAAACTTTAATGTCTTAACCAATCAAGGCCTGATTAGTTAGTTAATCATCTAATTAATTAGTCGGGTCGTGACACAACTGTTTATATATAGATGGACTGATATATTTGGCAATAGTTATTTTTCAATAAGGTTTAATTTTTTAATATCTTTTTCCGAATACTGTATATTAGGTATTAGCTATCGATATCTGCTTAGGATATCCTTTTCCAGATAAAGTATCAATATTATATTAGCTATAATTTTTGAATATCTTTTTCCAAATACTGTATATTAGGTATTAGCTATTGATATCTGCTTAGATATCCTTTTACAGATAAAGTATCAACATTATATTAGCTATAAATATCTTCAACCCTAATATTTTGCTTGGGTCTCATAATATTCTATTTTAATAAGAGCTTTAACGTATATATAATAGTAGTATTTATAAGATTTTTATATAATAAATAATAAACGATGAAGGATATAACTGATAATATCTTTGATTGTCACTACAGTCATATACTAATTTGAATATTTTGTCCAATTTATTTGTTTGTTATTATTGAGCTCTGTAATTATATATAGCATATAGGCACATGATCAAGTATAAATATTTCTTTTTGTAGTACTCTATTCGTCCACGATAAATATATTATAATTGACTTACTCGGTATCCATGATTTTTTTTATTTAGGATACTACTCTTTATTATTCAACTTTACAACCCCTCATTATTTACCAAAAAATCATTCACATAACTCACAACCTAATATATAGTGGGACAATTTCTTTATTCAAATAACACATACCTATAATTTTATCAAAACTCATACCGTCCATAAGTGATATACTTATTGTAGATATAAAAAGTATATAAAAACTTATCTCAACCTTTGATCTTGGTACGTTTTGTCATCCTGCTAATTCATTTTATATCACAGTAATGTATTCTTTAAAAATAATAGTAAATTATAAAAAACAATAATCCAAACTAAATTTAGCTAGAGAGAAAATTTTCATTCGATCCTCCACTCCGATATATATATATATATATATATATATATATATATATATATATATATATATATATATATATATATATAGTAAAAATTATATTTTTCAGAAAACTAAAAATCAATGTATTTTACATATAAAGTTAATGCACTTTATATATAAAACTAATGCACCATTGAGTTATGGTAAAAGATAACATTATTCATCAATATTTCATAATGCATTAAGTTTATACATAAAATATATTACCTTTATAATTAAAATGCATTGATTTTTAAATTTTTATGAAAAATAAATTTTTATTTGAATTATTTCATATATAAATATATATTAAAAGCCCATTGAATGAGGTCGTGTATGTCACGAGTGAGCGGCGTCAAAGAGAGACTTGTTATTTTATTTTATTTTGTATTTATTTGAACAGCAAAGAGAGACTTTCTTGCGAGTGAAGAGTGTGGGGACACAAATCACAAGAACCCAAATTCATTCTCATAACACAATACTCTATCCCATCCAAAACGATATATTTCTTTTCGATGGGATTATTTTAAAAAAAATATAAAATAATTAAAATGATAAAAATTAGATAGGTTATATAATTTTTAAAAATATAATGATTTAAAAAAAATGATGTTAGATGAAACCGTCCAAAAAAAAAGATATATGTCTTGGAAGTTGGAAGGAAAGAATGGACTAATATTTATAAAACCCCCTCTTTTATTTATGCATAAACCTCACCTATATATAAGTAGCCAATATTCTACGAGCGCACTGCAGACGAACAATGGCGGATGCATATGGCAATAGTAGAGGCGGTGGGCTGCTGAGGGTTTCAATGTGCGGCGGCGGCGGCGACGCCGACGCTCAAGCACGTGAGATTGAACAGCTGTCGCGCGAAGGCAGCCAATACAGCCTCTCTACTGGGATTCTTCCCTCACTTGGCGCCAGAAGTAATCGCAGAGTTAGGCTTCGACCTTTCATCGTTTCACCTTACGATCGCCGCTACAGGTTCGTTTATGTTTTTACTGTAAAATCTTTTTATTTTAATTTTGTGTTTTGAGACTTTTATACTGATTTGCATGTCCCACGTTGCTGCCTCATTTTTCGAGTTTTGAGGGTTTTCTAATGAATTTAAGTTCTGGCACTTCTGTTTTGTTTAACTGGGAAGATGGTAAGAGTGCTAGATTGGTAGGGTACAACAATTTTTATAACTTATAGTAGTTCATATTTTATTTTGGCCTTTTCTGTTCATTGCTCTCTCTCTCTCTCATGATTAATGATGGTGATAAAATTTACTAAAATTTTAAGACTTTTTTGGCAGTGTTGACTCCTTTTACAGTGAGCTCTTTTTCACCGCAATTTTGTTATTGGTTATTGAATTTCCATAGATATGAACAAAAATCTATGGAGAAACATTGAAATATTTTCAAATTTCTGGTTAGAAAAGCTCAGCAGATGTCTCTATTTGGTTCAAATATTCTCAACTTTTCGAATTGACTTTTGAGTCTTTGAGAAAATTGCATTATCTGGAAGTCCTTTTTGGGGATCAAACTACCTTGATTCGAAATATTTTTTGATAGCTTTTGAAGACAGGAATAGGGCCTCTGCCACTTTTTGACATGGTTGGTAGGAAACATGGGCCCTTTTTCACATGGCAATATAATTTTGCACTTTTTTTTTTTCTATTTGATTCATATTGTCAATGCTTGTATGTCTTTGCTGCAAATCTTTTTTGTTTCTTTTTTTGTATGCTTCTAAAATCACCTCAGGTTGAATTGAATCTTGCAGAGAATGGCAGAACTTTCTTGTTGTGCTGGTCGTTTATACTGCTTGGGTGTCTCCGTTCGAATTTGGGTTTCTTGATACACCTGCAAGGCCTCTCTCCATCACGGACAATATTGTCAACGGAATTTTCTTTATTGACATCGTCCTTACGTTCTTTATAGCTTATCTAGACAGAAGCACATATCTTCTTGTTGATGACCCGACGAGGATCGCTAAGAAGTATGTATTTTCGTGGTTCCTGTTAGATGCCGTATCAACAACCCCATCTGAACTTGCTCGAAAGATACTGCCCAAACCATTACAAACTTATGGAGTCTTCAATATGCTTCGTCTCTGGCGTCTTAGAAGAGTTGGCGCCTTATTTGCACGGTAGCGTGTTCTGAATTTTCTTATAAGACACATTGAATGAATTTCTCAAGTTTAGTGAAGCAATATGCTCTTTTTACCCATGTGTCTTTCATAGCAGATTGGAGAAAGATAAGAACTTCAACTACTTTTGGGTTAGGTGTGCCAAGCTCGTCTGTGTAAGTTAAATCTAGAGGCTTTGGAACACTTTGGTGAAAATATAGTTTTCATTCTACTGGATTTTGCTTTTCTTGTGTGTAGGTTACTCTGTTTGCAGTTCATTGTGCTGGTTGCTTCTATTATCTACTTGCTGCCCATTATCCTAATCCTGAAAAGACGTGGATTGGAGCAGCCATAGAGAATTTCCATCATAAAAGCATATGGCTTCGCTATGTGACTTCAATTTATTGGTCCATTACAACTCTGACAACTGTTGGCTATGGAGATTTGCATGCTGAAAATACAAGGGAGATGATATTTGATATATTTTACATGCTTTTCAACTTGGGCCTAACAGCATATTTGATAGGAAATATGACAAATTTGGTCGTCCATGGGACTAGTAAGACCCGGCAATTTGTGAGTAACTTCTGGTGCCTGTATGTTGAAAATATCTTGAGTGGTCCTACAAGCCTCTAATTGATTGGTTTCTTCTTGTATATCTGTTATGTGGTGTCCAACATTAGAGAGATACAATTCAAGCTGCTTCAAGTTTTGCACAAAGGAATCAATTGCCTGCTCGCCTTCAAGACCAGATGCTTTCACATTTGTGCTTAAAGTTCCGAACTGACTCTGAGGGGCTTCAGCAGCAAGAGACTCTTGATTCTCTTCCAAAAGCCATTCGATCAAGTATTTCCCACTTCCTTTTCTATGCCCTTGTAGAAAAGGCATATTTGTTTCGTGGAGTGTCCAATGATTTACTCTTCCAGCTGGTAATTACCTGCAACTATATTTCAATTTTCTTCCTATTGCTAGATACTAAACTTTCCTCATATTATACCTTTTGTATGAAAAGGTATCTGAGATGAAGGCTGAGTATTTCCCTCCCAAAGAAGATGTGATCTTGCAGAACGAAGCTCCGACTGACTTTTATATCCTTGTCACAGGGGCAGTGGTAAAGTTTGGCATTAAAACCTTCACTTATATATCTCTCTTATTCACCTCTGATATTTTTGTGTGCTGTATAATTATGCTACGACATGGACTAATTTCTCAACTCTATTTCTGCTGATGTCAAAATGTATAAACTTCTTTGCAGGATTTATTGGTCCTCAAAAATGGAGTAGAACAGGTCAGCCCAATTTGAATTGGTCATAAATATGTTTTATACAGAAAAATGGACTAAAAGTTCAATTTTTTTCAGGTTGTTGGAGAGGCCAAAACTGGTGAGCTATGTGGAGAGATTGGTGTCCTTTGTTATAGGCCTCAACTGTTCACAGTGCGTACAAAAAGATTATGCCAGCTATTGCGTCTTAACCGCACCACATTTCTGAACATTATTCAGGCCAATGTTGGAGATGGGACAATAATCATGAATAACCTTCTGCAGGTCTATTGCCTATGATTATCCTTCACCATCCTTAACGTGGCTGCTATATATGACCATTTGGATTTTTTTCACTGTATTTTTTATTTTTACACTGATACATTGATTTTCCTGATGTCAGCATTTGAAGCAATTGAAGGACCCAATAATGGAGGGAGTTCTTGTAGAGACCGAGAACATGCTTGCTCGAGGAAGATTGGATCTACCTCTCACACTGTGTTTTGCAGCACTTAGGGGAGATGACTTGCTATTGCATCATCTCCTGAAGAGGGGTCTTGATCCAAATGAATCTGATAATAATGGAAGAACAGCTCTGGTGAGTACATCTCTGCTAATGTTAATACACTTTTAATAAAGAGGCCTATAATCATAATTCTTTCTCAATTTAAGTGTATTTGTTGATATATTTATTCAGCATATAGCAGCAGCACAAGGAAATGAGAACTGTGTACTTCTTTTGCTGGATTTTGGGGCTGATGTCAACAGCAGAGGTCTGTTATAATTAAAATAACAATTTCATGAAGCTACATTATAATTTGGTTCAAGTTAGTTTGTTTTGCATGTTGTAGGATAGCCTTAAAGTTCTTTATGCTGGCCAAATATAAATCCATAATTCTTCTTCACTGTCAATTACGAACTATAGCTACAAGCATCGGACGGATGTGATTTAGTGTGTGTCATTGTTATTGGTGCAACTAGGGGCACTGGGACTATGACTTTTATCTGATGACTAATGTGGAACAATATAAATAATGATATGTTAATGCAAATTTTGACATACGTATAAGTTATAACTCCTACATGGCAGTCGCTCGCTCCAAGAGATAGATAATGACAGGTTAATGCAAATTATGACATATGTATAACTCCCATATGGCCATTGCTTGCTACAAGAGCTAGGGTTGCATTAACTAGTCCATTCTCTTATCAGGTTGAGTTAACTTCATGATCCACTCTCCTATTCCTCCATGCTGTGTGCTATAACCGACTTCTGACGTTTACCAGAAATTTTACATGTTTAGACATTCATGTCACTTTATCAAGTCAGGCATCCTTGCGTGGCCACACAAGTTGTCATAGCTAATAGGGCTTAAAATAAATAATTGACTGACTGCGATGTCTTCTGTGATAATGCTTTTGTATGAATTCACTTGCTGTTTTCAAATCTTATACTGATTTGTTTATTTTCCTAATGATTTATTGATATCATCATCATGCTAAAATAAAACAACCATCCTTTTCATCATTCAACTAACTTCACAGAAATTCATTAGGTCCATCTAGCCTTGGATTTCTGGTTATATGTTACTATAATTGGTAAATCTTTATCTGATAAGCAATCCATTGTTTGTTTACTTACTAACGGGTGAACATCCCGACAAAATTCTGTTTACCTTACTATTTATAGTAATCAGATAGTTAGCATGGCACCGGTGTGGAGGTAAAGTTGGCGTGTCTGAGAGATTAATTGAATCACTCTCGGGGCCCTTTACTTCTTATGCACATTTATTATTTCAAATAAACAATTCCTTTTTATATGAACAGGATAAAGCTACTCCAGTTATGGCTCGTGATGGTCAGAAACACTTATTTATTCCCCAATTAATCCTCCCATAATTTGACTTTCAGAAGTCAACTCATGATTAAATAATCACATGAATATATTCATCTTGCCACATTAGGTGCATTGATACATCATCAGCTGACTTTACTTTAAATGGACTTTTTTCTTGCTGGATATATTTTAGAAACTCAAAAGTGTATTATTTGACCTGGCCCCACGACTCCCTGGGACAAAATGATATTGCATGTGCAGTATTTTTTTATTTTTTTTAATTCTTTAATTTCTGTTTAGTTTTTTTACTGTTTTCTGTTCATAAAAAAGTGGTTGTTTGCTGAACTACATAATTTCTTCATGCAGATTCAGAGGGAAGTATACCGCTATGGGAGGCCATGCTTAGTATGCACAAGCAAGTCATTAAGCTATTGTCGGATAATGGTTCTACAATAACCACCGGTGACGTTGGTCTGTTTGCTTGCACTGCTGCTGAACAAAATAATCTTGATTTGCTCAAGCAAATTGTTCGTCGTGGAGGGGATGTCACTCGACCAAAGAGCAACGGGTGTACAGCTCTCCATGTTGCAGTTTGTGAAGGCAACATCGAAATGGTCAAATGCCTCCTTGACCAAGGTGCTGATGTATATAAGGGGGATGAAAATGGCTGGACAGCACGAGACCTTGCTGAGCAGCAAGGGCACGACGAGATTAAGGAGCTCTTTGATTCTTATAAAGGGGCCAAGACCGAAGAACCTGCTGTCACAATCCATGAGGAGCGCCATGGAGTTCGTTTCTTGGAAAAATTTAGAAGTGAACCAACTATTTCAGCCGTTAATCAGGACTCCTCGTTTCCAGCACCCGATGCATCGTGGGGAAGGTCTCGTCCTAGGCGTAGGACCAGTAATTTCTACAATTCTCTGTTTGGGATAATGTCAGCAGCACAAATGGGCAACGACAGCTCACATTTGCCCGTAGACAACAACGCTACTGGTACAGCAGCACCAGCAGTTAGAAGAACTTACGCTGCCAGAGTGACTGTGAGCTGCCCCGAGAAAGGGGATCTAGCAGGAAAGCTCGTCCTACTTCCGCAAAGCTTTCAAGAACTACTTGAAATCGGGGTGAAGAAGTATGGATTCGTTCCTGCCAAAATTTTGAGCAAAGATGGTGCTGTAGTTGATGATATACAGCTAATCAGAGATGGTGATCAATTAGTTTTTGTGAGTGATGATAGGAACTATGAAACTGATTGATGTTTGCTTCCATTGACTGCAAAGTGGTCACTTGTTTCCTTAAAATCTCTATGTTATCCACTATCATTTCTTTTGACTGGCTATGTAAATTAGATCCCAGCTTATATATATATACCATCAATAAAATTTTCTAAATTAGATCCCAGCTTATATATATGTATCATCAATAAAATTTTCAATGACCACAAATTGAAATTGAAGATATTTAACTGTTTGGCCCTTCCACCAACATTGGGCTATTCTAGTGAAAATGCTCATATGCTCAAGGCATGTATGCCTCCAAATTGGATCAACATTACAAGAATAAAATGGTGCAGGAATTGGGGCAATTCTCGCAGATTTAACTGCATTTATCTGTTGTCTTTGGAGCTATGTAGACGAAGCACCTCACCGAGGTGAATGGTGTGTGTCTTAGCCGTCAGCTACGAGGGAAGAGTTACAGTTTGTCGATCATTTATTGTTTCGCGGACCATGGCTTCAATGTTCTTTCATCAACATAATTTTGTATATGGAAGAGATTGCCTTTATCTTCTTTTTGTTTCTTCCTGCTAAACATTCTATTGTTAAACACATACCTAGTTTATGTTATAATTGCAGTTCACAAACCCATACCGAGGTTCCTTTTGTCGGGTGAGAAGAACTAGTATTCCAAAGCCTACAATCACTGCAACTTTTATCACCTGAGAAGTAAACAAACAGAATCACATGTCGCCCCACTGAAGTTTCATGACAGCAGAAGGAAGTTAAGCTGAAATTATTGAACATAAATCAAGGTTTGAAATTTACCTGTCCAACTAGTCCATTAGATGAGTCATTTGGAGAGCCAGATTCTGGCTGGTGATCAACTTGTTTCGTGTTCTTTCCCACCTTGTGCTCTTTTTCAGGCATTGAATTCTACAGACACATATGTATTAACATGAATAGAAATGGTAGGAACTGTGTAATGCAATGCAAACTTCAGCCAAAAATCCCTTATACCTTCTGTTTCTCTGAAGAAATGTTGTTTGCTTGATGGGTTTTGGTTACATAATTGTAATGCCCTACTGTTTTTATGTCCTGCTCATCTGCAATTGTTATACATAAACGACTCGTGTTATCTGGAAATATCCACATACCAGAGGTTTGAGCCGAATCATATTCTTCTTTATAGTATTCTAGTGTTTTTCGTTTCAGATTTGAAGCCACTTGAGCATTAATCGTAGTTGTGCTCTTCAAGCTGGTTCCTCTTCCTCTCCCACTCCCTTCTGCAACTGAAGATTCGGAAGTTTTTTGCAACTTTGAGTAAAGCTCGTAAGGTTGAGATCGTTCCTCACTCATTCTTCCAGAACTAGTTGTTTCTGAAGCTAAGTGCCTCCTTATATCAACGGCTGATTTTTCACCTACCTTGATTATTTCTCTGCCTGAAGATGCTCTCAACATATCCACTGCACATGGATCATCACTTTGTTTCGACAAGGTAGGTGTTACATTTAAAGGCAACTTCTTTTCGACCTGAGATTGTTCACATTCGCTCAAAACTCTACCCATAGTTGCCAGTTTGTACCGGTTTCTCGGGTTGCGATCCTTGAAACCACTGGAACTTTTATCAGCAGAAGACACGACAGTCTTCGTTGACCGGTCTTCCAAGAAGCCTTCCTTGCTAGATCTGTTCAATTGAGACGGCACAGATGCTGCTCGCTTCATGGATTTCACCTCCTTCAAGTTTCGCAGTCAATGATCAGAATGTAAAATTTGCTGGTAAGCAAAAAAATATAAGGTATACAATTTGGAAAGCGCATTAACATAGGAACTAAATTAAACTACCTGAATTTGGCTAGTTTCAAAGGCACTAATCATTTTTTTCACATTGCTGGGAATTTTCTCCACAGGGCCTTGTTTCTGAGGTTTTTGAACAAGAAGATCATCCAGCAAGTTCGAGGCAACGAGATTGTTCTTGTCCAATATAGATGATCTTGGCATCTTAGACGAGGGCCCATCCTCATTATCCGATCTTACACTAACAAGTCGTAAATTTTCATGTTTTTCATCCGGTACTTGTGCAGATTCTACGCTGATTTCATGTCTAACAGGAGAATATGGAGTATCTTGAATTCCATCAGTAGCATTCTAAAACAGGTAACTTTTGATTGTTAGGACAGGCAAATAAATTTCTTCCACATCATTGTTTTTTACATGAAAAATGGTAATTAGCACAACTGGTAACTCCTTAACTGGGATTGCACTATCAGGGACAAGCCGTTGAGTAGACAGTGAGGGGGCAGAGGAAGTAGCAGAGGCCGGAGACGAACCAGCTTGAGAAGAAGCTTCAACTTTGGGGCTATTTATATCTATTTCAACAAATTAACCCTTTTGTGGAAGCTTAAGACATACAGCAATGATACAATCACTAAAATTCTCTCTGAGAATTAAATTCAAATTAGATGCCATCTGTATAGTAAATTCCTATTCAAACTACTCAAAAGTTCATTGAGTGCTTACCTGAGACTTGCTGTTCATCTTTCATGGATGTCTCTGCAGCAGATTCCAGAAATCTATGTTTAATGTTTGGATTCATTTTGAGTTTCTTTCTCATCGCGGATTCTCTCTGCAGAGCATAGAATTTAAAGCAGAAGCATAGTTACACAACTAACAGATGATGATTCACTGCAAAACCCTATCAATTTTACTAAAAAGTAAAAATAGTGCCGTTTGATCATGTGAACTTGCATCCAACTCCAACTCAGGTATGAAACCATGAAATCAGTGAATCACTATGACTTTGATTAAGAATCAATGAAACAGATAACATCAAATAAGAAAACTTTGTGCACAAGAACTAGGAAAAGTGTGGGTGAAAGCAATACCATAAGACGAATGCGGGTGCGATCCTCCTCACTGAGAGTGAAGTGCATCTTCAAGTGCACATGTCCACCTCCATTTATGGAGAAAACCTCATCCCAGGATCCCTTCTCAATGATCTGCATTGTACGAATATCTGCCCCACGAAGTAACACAAATTCAAATCAAAATAGTAAAAGAAATAGTATAACCAATACAAAGAGCACAATGCTGTTTAGTATGTTGGAACATCAACGAACCTTGATGAGCTATCTCATTCCCCCCAGCATCAAGTAGGGCAACTACTATGTTCTCGCGGATTCTCGTTATGGGGCTGTCAAAATATCATCAATTTCCTATTTACTACATGTTACATGAACTTTAATTTACACTTCACAAGATTCTTGAAAAGTTGAAAAATCAGAATCATTACAATGAGAAGTCCCCTTTGTCCCAAGTCTGATACTGCCTCTTCCCCATCGAAACTGGTAAGAAAAGCATCAAGATTTTCGAGACGAATTGAATCAATAAACACCATTAGAGAAAGAAAACTATGAAGTTTTGATTGAATTACCTTTGAGGGATTCCGCAGAAGGCTTTGGTGAAGATGTAACGCTCTTGAATTCAAGAACTGCAATTTTTTCAATATTCAATTAAACAGTGTAAAATCAGAGATGGTGGCATAAACAGAGAATTATGAGTTGAAAAATGCAGTTAAACACACCTGTAACATGTATGGTTCCTGGCATTGGAGAGTATTAAGCTCAAGAAATTATGTTGTGAACAATTAATTTGAGCCAAATCAGCAAGAAGTTGGGAGATAGAGGATTGGTGGAGAGGGTATGGGTGGATGGATTTAAACATGATGGGGTCCATTAATTTATTAACAACCTCAAAAGGGCAAAAGCCAAAATCTCTCCTTTTGTCTCACTCACCTTTGAAGGGATTAATTTATTCGAGTGTAAATATCTTGTAGCTACTGTATTATTGCATTTGGCTGAATTAATGTACACTAATATATATCTCACTCGTAGAGTTGAACTAATACATGTTTATGTCCAAAACTAACATCAAGATTAAGACATGGGAATCTGGCGTAACACCTTTCAGTTAATCCTTGAATCAGAAAGACAATTTTTAAAATTAAAAAAGAAAAAAGTCTGCGGTTCGGCGCAACGTTGGATTCTTAACTGCATAGCCTGGTATTGCTAATAATATAAAACAACAACAACAACAACAACAATAATAATAATAATAATAATTACATACCTACTGGTAGGGCTGTAAACAAACCAAGTCGTTCATGAGTTATTTGGAGTTCGGCTAGGAAAAAAGTTTGTTCAAAATTCGTTTGTTCTATAAATAAGCTGAACTTGAACTTCAAACCAAGCTCGATAAGATTTTTGAGTCGAGCTCAAGCTTAGAGATGTTCGGCTTGTTAGCTCGCAAACATGTTCGGTTTGAACTCAAATTATTCAATTCGTGAACATTCTTGCAAACATGTTCACGAACGTGTGAAATAATAAACTATTTCTATATATTTAAAACTATTAGTAAATCACAAAATATATTTTTATTGATAATCAATAAACAATTCAATAATAATATAATCATAATTCTAATAATAAATTACAAAATTTTATAATTCAAGCTCGAGTTTGAAAACGAGCAAAGTTGAACACGAGGAGTTCGAGCTCGAGCTCGAATATGTTTCATGCTAATTATCGAATCGAATTCGAGTTACCCTCAAGCTTAAATTTTTTTACAACGAGCGACCTCAATTTAAAGCTCGAATTCGAGCTTGAGCATAACCGAGCTGGCTAAAATTTTAACAAGTCGAGCTGGAGTTTGGTGGTGTTTGGTTTGGCTCAATTCGTATACAGGCCTATCTACATGTATCTACATGTGTCTATATCAGTATAATAATAATAATAATAATAATAATAATAATAATAATAATAATAATAATAATAATAATAATAATAATCTCACAGAGGTGGTCCTACCTTTTAGCCTTCCAGATAGATATGTTAAAAAGTAAAGTTCATTTCGTCATTTTGTACTTCAATTTCATTTGTAGGTGAGAAAAGTGATTTTCATAAAAAAAAACACATATGTAAACCCCCTTTCTTTACGTCAAAACAGACTAATTATATCTAGAAAGTAATATTAGGAATTTTATTTTGACACAACACAAATATTTATAGATTAACGGATTAGTGTACAATCTTATCTTGTTCGTATCTTCATCATATCGATACGTTGATTTCGTGTCATGTTTTCGTACTTGTGTTGGATCATGTTGTGTTCGTATAACACTATAAATTAATAGTTTTTTTTATCTATATATTTTCTAATTACGCGATAGACCACCTCCTCCAATCAACCAAAAAAAGAAAAAGAAAGAAAGAAACGATAAATGTATATCAGCTGGCAGGCAGTGTGTGATTAATTGGATTGACATTCATAAGGGAGAAGAAACAAGGCCCATAACTTGTAGGTTACTACAATATGTGTTGGGCTTAAGAGCTTCTTGTTTATGAGTGGGCGCTCAGAAAAGACAAACAAGAGTTAGAGCTTATTAAAAGTTGGTGGTCAATTAATTTTCAATTTCACCCTTAGATTTTGTCTCAAATTTAAAAGTAGAACATACTTTTGGCTGTGACGCATTAATGAGCAATAAATTAATAAACCCTCAATTTGCACATTTTTTTCTTGCTTTTGTATGTACATTTTGAGTGTTTTGGAGCAGCTAAGATGCAAAATGGTACTTCAAGGTCGAGAATGATAAAGAATGGGCTGTACTGTAGAATCGAGCAAAACAGGTGAAAAATGGGACAAGACGCGAACAGCTACAAAAATGTGACGAGGAAAGCTCGCCATTTTGCATGGAAGATCGTAACAATATCGGTGACTGCCGACTTGGTCGTCAACCATTTTGGCAAAATCAACGATTGGAACGAGTCGAACGACGATCTCCGTTTTCGTAAGTGGAAGAGTTGCAATTTTGACGATCGATAGGTTTTATCGTCGATTTTGTCAAATTCAACTTTTGCTTATTTCGTCACCTTTTGAGGAGAAGTATCGAGCCCCAAAGTGTAAATAGGCCTTCTTAATTTAGGTTTAAAGACCTTTTAACTTTTGTTTAGATTTTATAAATATTATTTTAGTTTTAGAGATTAGTTTTATTTTCGTTTTGGAGAGATTTGAAGATTGAGGAGATTCAAATTGTCATTGTGAATTTGAACCACTATTTTTCTATTTTGTGCAATTACTTTATTTATATTAAGCTTTTGGTTTATACAAAAACTACTATATATCCGTCCGTACCGTGCAAACGGATAAAATATCATTTGTTGTTAAGAAAAATATCATTTACACTGTATACAGGAGACACCTCTTTGATTTATTGATTTCTATTTGTCTTTCAATTAATGATTTATAGTTTTTCGTGCTTGATTTTCATGTTTAAATAATTGACTATTATTGATGCATGTCAATTGTTCTATTACATGTTTAGCAGGTTTTTGATTAGTGGAATTAAGGAATGCATGATATGAATGGTGAAATTAGTAGGAGGTCAAATTTTTATGAGCTTTTAAGAGTTTAAGCGAAAATAGATAATATAATTGTATACTATCACAACTTCACTAGTCTTTTCGAGAGTGATTGTGGTTATGTTTATGTTGCTAGGAATTAAGTGATCACTCTGTTTACAAATCTAAATCTGGTCAAACTTTTCGATACCAAATTGTCGTTTAATATGAAATCCACGTGGAATTTCTCGATATAAAATAATGGTGTAAATTTACATCTAATCCAAATTTCACGGGGATTGTATATTGCCAACAAGACTATCCAATATGAGAAATTCATTTATTGGATGCTAACATGTCAAAATTAAAAATGTGTTTTATTTCCTAAAATTCAAGGGCAAACTATGATGTAACTGGCCCTAAAATAAAATTTAAACCTAACACACTTAGAACAAAATTGGTCTTAGACGATTTCATTATCTTTAGAGACAATTGCTATTTAAATCTTGACCTTTGAACTTTTGCTACAAATTAGACACAACCTTTAACACGTAATGCTCCAATCTTTTGATTTGTAATAAATTCGTTCCTTTTAATTCTTTTGCATGAATTTGGATCTAGACATCCATCTATCATCGAAATTCAAAACCGATTGATGACGTTTAAAGTCCATTGTCTGAGTTGTCCTTTTGTGTTCTGGATTTTTTCTTTGGGCATCAGGATTGATCGATCTTATGTTCGTTGGGGTAATAAATGCGAAAGGAACACAAGGAAATAACGTGGTTCGATCTATTGAAATAGATCTACGTCCACGGAGCAAGAGAGTATATTTGTATTAAATGTGCAAGAAGCGAATACAAAGAGTGTAGATGATCCATCTCTTCTAATATAGCCTCTATTTATATACTAGCATATTGAATTTGACTCTAATATGGAGTCTTCTCTCATAAGGATTCATTTAGATATGCATCCGAATCTTCTACGTCTCCACTTGCGATTTGAGTTATAGTTGGTCTAGGAGTCTTCTTGGGCCAAACTCACATACGCCGAGCTTAATGTTGGGGCCCACTTATATTGGGTCTGATGCTCGGACCTAGTAGTTGGGCCGTATCCTATCACACCCCCCCCCCCAAAAAAAAAGACATAGAAGTGAGGTCGTGATGGATGGGGGACAGTTGTTCTGACATTGCCTCGCTGAAATTCGTGATCCGCGGCGGTGGGCGCGCCCGATCTGCCGAAGTTGTATGTAGCTCGGCCATTAATTGGCCGAATTCGAACACTCGTCGCCTTGCCGAGGTCGAATACGTAATCTCGCGAGTTCGGATATATAATGCCATGGGGAGGTTGAATGTGTAACGTCATGCCGAGGTCGAACACGGGATGTTGTGCCGATGTCGAACACGGAACATGTCACATCCATTTAATGTATACGGCGGTGTAGGTCCCGATAAAGTGCACGTTGGGGGAATAACTTCCACAATACGCCTTTTCTCATTCACTTTATCCGCCTCCAACTTTCAAACTCAAAAACTGTATGTCTTCTGAAAACACTGAGTGTTTGTACTTTTCCTCCATCGTCGTTTTCGCCAGAGCACAGTGCCATCTTCTTCGATATTCCTTCAAAACAAGTTATTTTATGGCTTCTTCTTCTTTCTTATGAGGAGTCTCACGGCCGCGACAGCCGTGATGTGTCAGTGTCACCACCGGATTCGCCGGTGGTTTTAGATGTTTTTGCCGTTAATTCCCTATTCCTTCTTCGTGTAGAGTAGCTTTCCCGTCTTTGAGGGATTTTGGTAGGGTTTCTTCGTTTCCTTCGTATCTAGAAGCCCCTGCAATAATAGAGCTTGCTTCGAGATTTTTTATTCCAAAATCTTTTGAGTTGGTCGCTCCCGAAACGGAGGATAGGGCCTGCGCCCCTCCGGAGGGTTTTGTTACGGTATACGAGGACAACCTTAAGTGCGGTCTTCGTCTTCCGTTTTCTTCTGTGTATGTCGAACTACAACAATTGTTCGACATACCTCCTGCCCAAAAAATGCCAAATTCTTTTCGGCAGTTGATGGGTCTTGGTGTCTATGCTCATCGGCATAATTTTTCTCTTAGCCTAGGGCTTGTCCTTAGGTTTTTCCAGTTTAAATCTTGTAATAACCCGAAAAATTTAAAACTTTTATTAGTGATGCTTAGACCAATTATTTGTGGTTCTTAGAACTTAATTATGTTTAAGGTAACCAATGAAACGAATTAGAATCGATTCGGATATCGAAAACTAGAGAAATCAAAAACTAGTGACTAGTCCTATCAGATTAGGGTTTTCTGCATAGCCTGAACATAGAATGATAGATCGAGAATGAATCTTAACAAAATAATTTCATTTCTAGAATCCTCTCACGAAAATATGTGAGAAGCCAAAGAATGAGAATTTCGGGCATACTTGCCCGGTCAGTCTTAAAAGCACTATTCACGAGCCGAAATAATTTCCAGTCCATGCTAATCATGATAATTTGTGATAATAATCAAAATCATGAAGGAACATATTATTATGAATTTAGAAATTATAAGAATCAATTTCTGAAAGAAATTCCTGAAGAACTTAACCGAACGCCGGGAAAAATATTCCGGAAAAACCCTAAATTGATCCGAACGACCCGAAACTCGAACCAAGGGTCTAAATCAATAAAATATGATTTATAAGACTCAAATAAATTATGAAAGCTCAATAATTCAATAGAATTTTGAATTTGCATAATTTAATCGCCGAATGCTGTTTTTCCGCGATAACTCGGAATTGACATATCGGACGTCGTCCGAACTTCATGAAATTATTATAAACATTGAAATAAGTCATTTAAAGGCTATTTAATAAAATAAAACCTTAAGGTTCCGAGAAATCAATCGAAAGCGCGTTAAAACTTAAAGAGTCGGTATTAACATGCCAAAACGAGTAATTTGACCAATCCTTCTCCCAACTACCACCAAGACCACCCCAAATGGGTAATGACAACCCTTTAGGCTGCCAATACAGTTAGAAACTCTTCCATTACAGCCTCTCACTTTTGGAACACATTTTCTCTCTCTTTTTCAAAATTCTCTCTTTGTTCTTCACACTTTTGAGTCTTTAATCATCCATTTCAAACCTTTCCAACCCTCAATAATTATTCTAAGACCATAAAAAGTTAGTACTCATCATTCTCTCCATTTGTAATGGAGTAGAATTTTTTTTAGATTTTTCTTGAATTATTTCATGAAAAACCCTAGTTTTGCTCCTCATTTTATTTCGTGACTTTTGTGCCATCAAATGCTCTCAAGCCGTGAATGAAAAATTCTTATAATGATGTTCTAAGACTGTAGTTAAAATTTCAGAATTTTTAGAGCATGTTTGATATTTTTTGATTTATGCTTTATTTCTTTTTATATGTGATAAAGCATGATTTTGTGAATATTATTTGATATTGTTGCTTGTTGATGTATTAGAAGCATGTAGAATAAATATGATAATTTTTAGAATATTTTTGGAATTTTCTTGTATTTGTATTTTATTTGTTGGAAAATAGTTAAGGTATAGTGTTTAATATATGATATGAACATCATATATTAATCTTTAAATTTTTGAAACACTACTCCTATTTTTAAAAAATGGGCAGAATATATTTAAGTATTTTTAAGCCATTGTTTGATTTTATTTGTTGAGAAATAGTTGAGATATAGTGTTTAATATATGATATGAACATCATATATTAATCTTGAAATTTTTGAGACACTACTCCTATTTTCCCTTGAATACCGAAAACTATATGTATATATCTAAGGATTTATTTGATTTCATTTGTTGAAAATGATAGGATATGTTATGTGTAGAAATAATATGAACCTAATATGTATTGTTGGGAATTATTGAACACATATGTAAAATATGTGTGAGGACAAAATGAATTCCAAGCATTTGGTTCATATTATAAATATTAATTGAGGTTTAATGTTAATATTATATGTTATTGCATAATATAAACATGTTGTGAAGGAATGAAATTTATTGAGTATGTATATATATATGTGATTACCAAAAATATATAAGGGCGAAAAGCATGGGTTTAAATTTTAATGCATGATACGAAATGATAATTCATGTTTAGTATATGGTATAAGCATGATATAATTTTTGTGGAATTTATTGAACACCAAAGCTCATTAAATGGTGATTGCCGAAAACTATATGTTTTAACCTATGATTTGAAATTTTATATGATGATATTGAGATGGTAATTAAACTCTATAGTATGATAGGAGTATAACATCATTTTATTGGAATTTATTGGATACATATGCTAATTGTTGTTAATTATCGAAAACGTAACAAAATGGCTAAGTATGAGTTTACTTCTAATGTTAAATAATGCTATGATAGTGAAATGATAAGCTTAGAATAAATGGTTGTGATTATGGTGAATGAATGGAACATTTATGCACACATACAAAATGATTGTATATTATGTTAGAAATTAGGGTTTTCTAATGCTTTAGTATAGTTTATATTGTGTATGGTATTGTTGGGTGTTGAATGTTTATGTTTATGTTGTACCGACAAACCAAAACCCCAAACATAAATAACATAATACTATATGCGAGAATCGAAAGAAATCGACCAATTTCGATAACTTAAGAATGAATCAGCGAGAATCGAAGTTAGACATAAATTAGGGTTTGCAACTATTAAAAGGATACTCAAACATGAGTTCCTAAGTTAGAAAAACCAAAAGCCGAGCTACAACGTTAATACTCAACAACGACAACCCAATACGATATTAGATTGAGCGTTAAAACAACTCGATAACGAATAACGATTATACGACTTATATAATCTCCGACGAGTTAAGAGAAACAAACAATGTCGTAATATGTAAACAAAGATTAGAACATAAGATGTCGATCCTTATGTCCCAAAAGTCGAGTTAATATTCCCAAAGCACTTCGTTTATTCTTAAGTACTTACTTACATGATAGCATGTGCTCACTTGAATCATAAGTCAATACTCTCTTTTTATTTGTCGTGCTAATCGACAAGTCGTCAACATAACCTACTAGGGCGTAACTATAATTGTTAAGTCTAGTTAGTGGCTTGAGAATATCCTAATATACCAATCACAATTTGATTACCGACAATCTATAACGTAATAACGTTTAGAATAAAACTAAGGTTAAGAGTCGAGGATAGACTCGGAATATGTGATTCATAATTGAAGTTCACCTATGAACGATGAAGTAATATAACTTGGGAATTGAGAATGCAAGATAATAGAAATTATCTTAAAACAATCACATGAAATCATAAAGAAACCCTAATTGGGAACTTTAAGTCGTAATCTATAAACGACCTTCGATCGATAGAAAGAATCTAAGAAAGGTTATTTTCTTATGAAGGGTTTGATCATATGTAGTCGGCGAGGAAGAACAACCACACCTTGCTCACTTAGACTTACTAGCTTTGGATTAGCAGGTGGGCTCTCTTGAAACAAAATGACATGCATATCTCTCAAAGCATGATTTACAAAGCTTTATGAAATATTATTACATGAAATGTTATTGACCGCCAAATGTTTATGTTTTGTTGTGATTCTATCGAGATTGGTATATCGATGTGGTATGTGAATGTGTTGGTCCACCAGCGTTAAAAAGGGTAACGATCGGATCCGACTTAGTTAAGGACTAACTCGGATTGTGTACACATGTGTTGTGTGTTAAGGTTAGCTACCTCGACCGGTCACGGCGACTATGTGTAGGTGGCCACCTCCATAGTCGCAAATGAATGAATGAATGATCGATATGGAAACAACGTGAATGAAATAGTCGGGCTGACGCTTTTGGAAAATGATAAAATGTTTGATAGGCATGAGTCTTTAACTAAAATCCTCATGTGCTATTGTGGGCGATTCAATAACTTTTGATAAAGAAAATGTTTTCGTGAATGAGTCCACTCGAGTACTTTTGTACTTAGCCCCGCATCTCGTTTTTGATGTGCGGGTTGAGCGAGATCGATGATGGGTGCGGTGGTGCGAGTT
Organism: Salvia rosmarinus; assembly: GCA_036937905.1. NCBI lineage: Eukaryota > Viridiplantae > Streptophyta > Magnoliopsida > Lamiales > Lamiaceae > Salvia > Salvia rosmarinus. The sequence continues at coordinate 42,525,824 of CM072816.1, read as the reverse complement.
GCGATTGTTTTGATGCTTTATTAGAAAGGTTTCTAGAACCTTGGGCATGCATCGTCATATGCATGTCCACACGTTTATTTGTTGCCTAACTCTGATATTATTTTGATGTTTTGATTATAACTGCTTTCATACCGTATTGAACTTGAGGTCGTACCTCGTTCCTTGAATTGTGCCCTGATTAGGTTATATTTGAACCTCGAACCTTTTGACGAGTCCTTCTGTGACTCGAGTTGGTATTGAATAGCCTATCCCTTTTTAGTCTATGCGTTATTGAGTAGTTAAATGGTTAATTGCATTGATTAGTTGTGTTTATATCCGCTGCTTTATCATACCAGTGACGATCCATATGATCCGTACTTCCTTGGGAAGTCGGGTCGTCACAAAGTGGTATCAGAGCTCTTGTTCGCTCTGAACCCTAGAAATCATTTCCTTGAATCCTAAGTTGAAAGTCGAGTCTAGAAATTGTTTGTGTTTGGCTCTCTGCACTTTGCACTCCATCGTCGTCTGCTTTCAGCGAGGAAGAAGGTAACTATCTCAACTAAAGTTGTTTTGAAATGATGGAAGTATATGAAATGTGAATTGGAATTTCAATATTGCCTTGTTGGGAAGTTGAAAAATATTTTGGAAAATGGAAATTTTTTAAATTGAAAAGTTGTTTCAATTGATTGGTCATTAGTTTGAAAGAATGTTACAAGGTTTAGGAGCTTGGTAAATGAGTAAATGAGAATGCTTGATTATCGCACAATGTGTCGCGATCATGTTTTCTTGTTGTATGCGAAGCATGATAGAAGCATGATGTAAATGAGTATGTTTCCCATGAGAACATAGACTCTTAAGACGCATGATCCCTTTTACGCCGAACTTAGTATGAGAACATAAGTATCCCCAATTGAACGAAATACTAAGAAGGAGCGAGAACATAGAAATCTTAGGAATCACAATCTGAGCGGATTCGATGATGAGAGCGCGACGAGTCTACGATGATGAAGCGATTGTAGCGGAGGTTCGCCTTGTTATGGATCCCAACCTCTCTCGTGAAGAAATTCCGAACACCGCGCGTGTTGCCTCTATCGTGGCATAAGTGAAAAGAATAAAAGTATAACGTTATGAAGGTATAAAAGAAATGATGAATCGTAAGTGCATAATGAGAGCGGATATGATGTGATACTATAACGTGAGTAGAAGTAAGGAATCTAGGACCCGATAAGATGGGGTGATCACTTAGCCTTTACACGAATGCTAGGCATCGAGCGTTTGTTACGTCTAAGGAACCATGCGATCTCTTCCCAAAGACCAAACCATGAAAGTAGTTTCATAAGAACTTAGGAATATAAGATGGTTCGGACGGTTTTTACGACTAGGCTCCTTTATCTTCTAGAGTCACACAGGAGGTGGTACGCTCCTACCGTTCGACCGGATGTACCGAGTAAAAGACATCGGCGAGTTCCTTGCTCATTTTGTGCGTCGTTAGGCTCTGCACATGCCCTGGTACATCACATTATGACGGTGTGCTTCAATGATCGCAAGGCGCCATCCGATTGGCGAGGATATGCCGTGAGATATCGGCATTACATCTATCGTCGCCGAGAGAGCTTTGATCTTGAGGCGGACTTGCCCGTTTTGTCGGTCCCCTTAGCTACATATTCATGATATCGACTACACCTTGTGGACCATATCTCCCGGCGGGTGTACACCTAGCGTGATGAGATTCCCGAGTGGCTTCACCGGAGGTGTCTCGTTTGGCATCGATGGGCTGAATTCTTGCTGGCTGTGGCGAGAACATGTTCGAGGCTGGACCTTCCCATCCCCGATAGTTCACCTTTCTGGTCCTACCACCAATAGGATTCGAGCCCCGTCATTGCCCGCCCAGACCATCGCCGCAAACCATTCCATGCCAACTTCCATCTCTACCTGCCGCCGCTTTCCCAGTTCAGCCGCCGCCACCCCACACGGACCCTGTGCCACGATAATGTAGAGATTGACGATTCATGTGGCCCAGCGCATGCGCCGAGAGAAACATGTGCCGTCTTCTTCTTCTCCATTTCCACCACCGCCATGAGGAGATCATGGTGAGATCCGCGAGACCTAGGCGGGAAGAAGCTAGAGTCATTAGAATCAGAGACCGTGATTCCCACACTCGATGCGAGAGGTTGAGGAGGAGGATCCAGAAGAAAATTCGGAGGAGGACCCAGAGGAGGATCTGAGGAGGACCTGCCTGCTGACGATGATATGGAGGAAGTTGATAGTACCCATACTTCCAGTTCTGAATCCAACACGCTGAGCCCTATTTTACACTCCGGGCGATTATGGATCTAGTTCTTAGGACTAGATAGTGTTTTGTCTATATACTTTTGTATATGTTTCGATGCGTCTTGAAAGCGATAGGTCGTCCCGATATGAACCCTTATTTTGATGACCACGGTAGCGTTTAGATTTTTGTATGCACCGTGACTAGGTACACTAAGTGATGCTGATATTAATTTTCGGAGTATCATACTCCGTACCTGGCCTTTTGTGGATCGTAAAAGTGATGATGAAAGTCCTCGTATAGACATTTGATTTGATATGATGATAGCTCCCCGAGAGCTTTGGTTTTTGAGGTTGCGATATATGGTGTTCGATGACGTGCTAGATTTATGTTTATGATTATATATACATACCGTGCTAAGATATCTATGATCCTGACGGATGGTATAAGAAGATATATGATTACGTATATTTATGAAAGATAGAATGCCACCGAGAAGAAGAAACCGTGAGGTAACACCCGAAAGAGATGACACCCCTCCACCACCACCACCGGCAAGACGGATTGAGGAACTATTCCTCAGACAGAACCCGCCCACTTTCAACGGGACTGGGAATCCCGTGGATGCTGAACTTTGGATTCGCTGTGGGCGAATCTTTAACTTCCTTCACCGCACCTCTCAAGAACGCTTGTCATGCGTTGCTTTCGGATATTTGGTGCCGCCGACTTACGGTGGGAGGCGAAGAGGAAGACTCTATCTGAGGAGGAGCTGGAAAATTTCTCCTGGGAGGAATTTAAGGAGGAGGTGTATGAGAAATACATTCCTAAGAGTTATCGGAAGAGGAAGGAGCATGAGTTTTACAACCTACGCCAAGGAAAGACCACGGTCACAGATTATGACCGTGCATTCTGCGAAATGTCACGGTATGCGCCTCAGTTGGTCGACACCGACGAGAAGAGGACTGAGAAGTTTCGGGCGGGACTCCGCCATGAAATCAGGGTGTCGCTAGCTGGTCACGGAAATCTGACTTACCGTGAGGCCCTCAGTCGGGCATTGGACATCGAGGCTGCTATGCCTGAGGACAAGATTGTCGTTGTGCACCCCCCGAATCACCAAGGAGATCGTGGAAAGAGAAAGTGGGAAGGACCCCACCAAAGTCAAGGATCCAACACTGTCCAGGCCGACAGGAGGCCATGGCGAGGTAACAACGTGCCATCAGGCACGGGCAAGAAATGGGCGCCCATGGTACCCGCTTTGGCGGGAGAAACCAAAAATTTGTGAGGCTCCCCGTATGCCCCAGGTGCCATAGGAGTCACAAGGGGGCATGCACATTTACAAATGACGGATGCTTGAGTGTGGCGGAAGGGCCACTACTCGAGAGCGCCACAGGATCGCCAGGGAAATGGCCGCCCCAATGTGCCCAACCAAGTCCAACCGATCCGGGCTATCCAAGCTCAACCGTTCGAAATAGCCCCCCCCGATTCAGTACTTCCAGCCAATCTAACGACAGTATCAACCACGACGGCAACGACAACAACAATGGCGGCGGCCCATGGCAATAATACCGACAACCCCAACAACAACAACAACAACAACGCGGCAAACAACAACAACATCACCAACAACGGCAACCACCACATAAGCGGGGCTCGCCTCAACCAAGAAAGAGAATTCCCGCAGGAACCGCCAAGGAACCAAGGAAACTTGGCAGGTATGGGAACACTCCTCCAATTGCCTGTTATCCTACTGTTTGATACTAGCGCCTCGCATTCTTTTATTGCTGAAGCATGCGTAGAGAACTTAGGATTAGATCTAAGCCTTGAACAAATCATGAGAATTTCTTCTCGATGAAGGCATAAAACGATAACCCACATATGCTCGAACCTAGAACTTGGACTAGGCTCACTTAAGGTCATGACATATAACCTTCACGTCATACCTATGACAGATGTGGACATAATCCTAGGAATGGATTGGTTAACCGAACATAATGTGACCATCCTATGTAATGAAAGGAAAATTTCTTTCCAACATCCCGGAGAGAAACCTACGGACTTTCACGGGATCAGCATGGGGAGGAGAGTCCCAATCATATCCGCGCTACAAGCAAGGGCGTTCTTTGAACAAGGCAGAGAACCACGCCTACCTCGTCTATCTCCAGAGGAAGAGCGAGAATGAGAGAAGGATAGAAGATGTCCCGATCGTGAAGGAGTATCCCGCGTATTTCGGATGAACTACCGGGATTACCGCCAAACCGATAGATCGAGTTCACGATCGACCTCGAACCAGGTTCTGCCCCGTGTCGAAAGCTCCATACCGAATGGCACCAAAGGAACTTGAGGAATTGAAAATCCAGCTGCAAGAACTCTTGGAGTTAGGTTTTATTAGACCGAGTGTGTCTCCATGGGGAGCACATGTCCTTTTCGTAAAGAAGAAGGATGGCACTTTGAGAATGTGCATAGACTATCGAGAGTTAAACAAGATAACTCTTAAGAATAAGTATCCTTTGCCCCGAATTGACGATCTGTTTGATCAACTTAAGGGAGCAGGAGTCTTTTCAAAGATAGATCTAAAGTCGGGATACCACCAACTAAGAATTAGACCAGAGGATGTACCTAAAACGGCTTTCCGTACAAGGTATGGTCATTTCGAATTCATCGTTATGCCCTTTGGACTTACAAATGCCCCAGCAGTATTTATGGATATCATGAATAGGGTATTTCACCCATACTTAGACAAATTTGTCTTAGTATTCATAGGCGATATCTAATATACTCGAGAATAACCAAGAACACAAAGAGCACTTGAGAACGTGTCTTGCAAACATTGAGGCGAGAGCAACTCTTTGCCAAGTTTAGCAAGTGTGAATTCGGTTAAGCGAGTGACATTCTTAGGTCACATCGTGTCCATGGGGAATCAAAGTAGACCCTCGAAGATCGACACGTTAAGTGAATGGGAGTCGTAGAAGAACCGAATGAAATTCGAGTTTCTTAGGACTTGCCGGCTACTATCGAAGATTTATCGAAGGATTCTCAACGATAGCCCGACCCATGACCCAACTGTTGAGAAGGGGATCAAGTACACATGGACCGCCGAGTGTGAGGCTAGTTTCAAAGGCGAAGGAGTTCTTGACGACAACACACTGTACTAGCGATGCGAGGCGGATAAAGAATACACAATCTACGGATGCTTCAAAGAATGGACTAGGATGTGTCTTGATGCAAGAAGGCAAGGTTATTGCTTATGCTTCAAGCGATTCGCCTACATGAGTTGAACTATCCTACGCACGACACGGAATTAGCGTGATCGTACATGCCTTAAAGATTTGGAGGCATCACCTTTATGGAGTTAGATGTGAGATCTATACTGACCATAAAAGCCTGAAATATTTCTTTGAGCAGAAAGATCTTAACATGAGGCAGCGTAGATGGTTAGAACTAGTGAAAGATTACGACTGTGGTATCAATTACCACCCAGGCAAGGCTAATGTTGTGGCCGATGCCTTGAGTCATAAATCCGCCTAGTTTGGGATGTCTCCTCAGTCATGAGGAAATACTTATAAAGGAATTTCAGAGGATGAACATCGAAGTCATAGACCCGTCTCTGACAATAGAGGGCTGTATTGCAACGTTGATTGCAATCCCGGACTTAAGAGTCCGAATCTTAGAAGCTCAGAGGAAGAGCAAGAAGCTAGAGAAATACGAGCTAAGATCAAGGACAACAACCACAAGAATTTCAAAGAAGCAACAGATAACGTTTTGTTGTATGGCGGAGAGTGTGTGTTCGAGGCGAAGGGCTTAGGGCGAGATCTTGAAAGAAGCCCATGAGACTTCTTACACCGCACCCGGAAGCACCAAAATGTACCAAGATCTCAAGGAAAATTTTGGTGGGATGGAATGAAGCGAGGCGTAGCTTCGTTCGTAGAAACGTTGTTTGACGTGCCAACAAGTGAAAGCACTCCACCAACGACCGTATGGAACCTTACAACCGCTAGACATACCGGAATGGAAATGGGATGATATAGCCATGGATTTTGTTACCGGGCTACCCAAATCACAAAGAGGAAATACCGCTATTTGGGTCATCATCGATCGTTTGACCAAGCGCGCATTTTCTACCCATTCCGATAACACATGGATCAGACAGACTAGCACAGTTGTACGTTCGAGAGGTCATACGTCTACATGGAGTTCCGAAGACTATCACGTCTGATAGAGATTCGAAGTTTACATCCAGATACTGGATGAGTTTACAAAAGGAATTGGGGACTCGACTACATTTCGATGCCGCGTTCCACCGCAGACGGACGGACGGTCCGAGAGGACCATTCAAGCGCTTGGAAGACATGTTGAGAACCGTTGTCCTCGATAGAGGAGAAGTTGGGAACAAGTGTTACCACTTGTGGAATTCGCCTACAATAACGACTACCAAGCAACTATTGGAATGGCCCGTCTGAAGCTCTTTATGGAAAGAGATGTCGATCACCACTCTCTTGGGATGAAGTGGGAGAAAGGAGAGTATTAGGACGACTACGTGGGCGAAATGATCGAGATTGTGAGACGGATCCATGACGGATCAAGGAGGCCCAAGACCGACAGAAGTCGTGCGCAGACAAGCGTCGCACGAGCTACATTTTGAAGTGGGAGACAAAGTCTTCTTGAAGATTTCTCCATCAAAGGAATCGTGAGATTTGGAATAAAGGAAACTACGACCACGTTTCATAGGACCTATGAAATTTTGGAAAGGATAGGACCATGACTTCTGGACTTGCATTGCCGCCAAGTTTTGGAAGCGTGCACAATGTGTTCCACGTTTCACAACTAAGGAAGTACATACATGACCCCACCATGTGATACCATGACATATATTGTCCTCGATGATAATATGAGTTATGTAGAGCTGCTACGAAATCTTAGACCGGCGTATCAAAAGCTAAGGAACAAAGAGATACCGTTAGTGAAAGTTCTATGGCGACACCATGGACAAGAAGAAGCAACACAGGAGCTGGAATCAGCTATGAAGAAATACCCGGATCTTTTCAAGGTTAGCAAATTTGGGACGAAATTTATTTTAAGGGGATGGTATGTAATAACCGAAAAATTTAAAACTTTTATTAGTGATGCTTAAACCAATTATTTGTGGTTCTTAGACCTTAATTATGTTTAAGGTAACCAATGAAGCAATTAGAATCGATTCGGAGATCGAAAACTAGAGAAATAAAAACTAGTGACTAGTCTCTGGGATTAGGGTTTTCGAATAACTTTGAACATAGAATGAAAGATCGAGAATGAATCTTAACAAAAGTTTCATTTCTAGAATCCTCTCACGAAAACATGTGAGAAGCGAAGAATGAGAATTTTCGGGCATACTTGCGGTCGGTCTTAAAAGCACTATTCACGAGCGGAATAATTTCAGTCCGTGCTAATCATGATAATTTGTGATAACAATCAAAATCATGAAGGAATATATTATTATGAATTTAGAAATTATAAGAATCAATTTACGAAAGAAATTCTGAAGAACTTAACGAGAGCAGGAAAATATCTGGAAAAACCCTAAATTGATCGAGCGATCCGAAACTCGAACCAAGGGTCTAAATAAATAAAATATGATTTATAAGACTCAAATAATTATGAAAGCTTAAGAATTTAATAGAATTTCGAATTTGCATAATTTAATCGCCGAATGCTGTTTTTTCGCGATAACTCGGAATTGACTTATCGGACGTCGTCCGAACTTCATGAAATTATTATAAACATTGAAATAAGTCATTTAAAGGCTATTTAATAAAATAAAACCTTAAGGTTCTGAGAAATCAATCGAAAGCGCGTTAAAACTTAAAGAGTCGGTATTAACATGCCAAAACGGGTAATTTGACCAATCCTTCTCCCAACTACCACCAAGACCACCCCAAATGGGTAATGACAGCCCTTTAGGCTGCCAATACAGTGAGAAACTCGTCCATTACAGCCTCTCACTTTTGGAACACATTTTCTCTCTCTTTTTCAAAATTCTCTCTTTGTTCTTCACACTTTTGAGTCTTTAATCCTCCATTTCAAACCTTTCCAACCCTCAAATAATTATTCTAAGACCATAAAAGGTAGTACTCATCATTCTCTCCATTTGTAATGGAGTAGAATTTTTTAGATTTTTCTTGAATTATTTCATGAAAAACCCTAGTTTTGCTCCTCATTTTTTTCGTGACTTTTGAGCCACCAAATGCTCTCAAGCCATGAATGAAAAATTCTTAGAATGATGTTCTAAGGCTGTAGTTAAAATTTCAGAATTTTTGGAGCATGTTTGATATTTTTTTATTTATGCTTTATTTCTTTTTATATGTGATAAAGCATGCTTTTGTGAATATTATTTGATATTGTTGCTTGTTAATGTATTAGGAGCATGTAGAATAAATATGGTAATTTTCAGAATATTTTTGGAATTTTCTTGTATTTGATTTTATTTGTTGGAAAATAGTTGAGGTATAGTGTTTAATATATGATATGAACATCATATATTAATCTTGAAATTTTTGAAACACTACTCCTATTTTTCAAAAATGGGCAGAATATATTTAAGTATTTTTAAGCCATTGTTTGATTTTATTTGTTGAGAAATAGTTGAGATATAGTGTTTAATATATGATATGAACATCATATATTAATCTTGAAATTTTGAGACACTTGTCCTATTTTCCCTTTGAATACCGAAAACTATATGTATATATCTAAGGATTTATTTGATTTCATTTGTTGAAAATGATAGGATATGTTATGTGTAGAAATAATATGAACCTAATATGCATTGTTGGGAATTATTGAACACATATGTAAAATATGTGATGAGGACAAAAAGAATTCCAAGCATTTGGTTCATATTATAAATATTAATTGATGTTTAATGTTAATATTACATGTTATTGCATAATATAAACATGTTGTGAAGGAATGAAATTTATTGAATATATATGTATATATATATGTGATTACGAAAATATATATAGGGTGAAAAGCATGGGTTTAAATTTTAATGCATGATATGAAATGATATTTCATGTTTAGTATATGGTATAAGCATGATATAATTTTTGTGGAATTTATTGAACACCAAAGCTCATTAAATGGTGATTGCCGAAAACTATATGTTTTAACCTATGATTTGAAATTTTATATGATGATATTGAGTTGGTAATTAAACTACATAGTATGATAGGAGTATAACATGATTTTATTGGAATTTATTGGATACATATGCTAATTGTTGCTAATTATCGAAAGCGTAACAAAATGGCTAAGTATGGGTTTACTTCTAATGTTAAATAATGCTATGATAGTGAAATTATAAGCTTAGAATAAATGGTTGTGATTATGGTGAATGAATGGAACATTTATGCACACATACACAATGATTGTATATTATGTTAGAAATTAGGGTTTTCTAATGCTTTAGTATAGTTTATGTTGTGTATGGTATTGTTGGGTGTTGAATGTTTATGTTTATGTTGTACCGACAAACCAAAACCCCAAACATAAACAACATAATACTATATGTACGAGAATCCAAAAGAAATCGACCAATTTCGATAACTTAAGAATGAATCAGCGAGAATCGAAGTTAGACATAAATTAGGGTTTGCAACTATTAAAGGATACTCAAGCGTGAGTTCCTAAGTTAGAAAAACCAAAAGCCGAGCTACAACGTTAATACTCGATAACGACAACCCAATACGATATTAGATTGAGCGTTAAAACAACTCGATAACGAATAACGATTATCGACTTATATAATCTCGGCGAGTTAAGAGAAACAAACAATGTCGTAATGTGTAAGCAAAGATTAGAACATAAGATGTCGATCCTTATGTCCCAAAAGTCGAGTTAATATTCCCAAAGCACTTCGTTTATTCTTAAGTACTTACTTACATGATAGCATGTGCTCACTTGAATCATAAGTCGATACTCATCTTTTATTTGTCGTGCTAATCGACAGTCGTCAACATAACCTACTAGGGCGTAACTATAATTGTTAAGTCTAGTTAGTGGCTTGAGAATATCCTAATATATCAATCACAATTTGATTACCGACAATCTATAACGTAATAACGTTTAGAATAAAACTAAGGTTAAGAGTCGAGGATAGACTCGGAATATGTGATTCATAATTGAAGTTCACTATGAGCGATGAAGTAATATAGCTTGGGAATTGGGAATGCGAGATAATAGAAATTATCTTAAAACAATCACATGAAATCATAAAGAAACCTAATTGGGAACTTTAAGTCGTAATCTATAAGCGACCTTGATCGATAGAAAGAATCTAAGAAAGGTTATTTTCTTATGAAGGGTTTGATCATGCGTGGTCGTGAGGAAGAACAACCACGCCTGCTCACTTAGACTTACTAGCTTTGGATTAGCGGTGGGCTTTCTTGAAACAAAATGTTATGCATATCTCAAGCATGATTTACAAAGCTTTATGAAATATTATCACATGAAATGTTATTGACTGCCAAATGTTTATGTTTTGTTGTTATCTATCGAGATTGGTATATCGATGTGGTATGTGAATGTGTTGGTCCATAGCGTTAAAAAGAGTAACGATCGGATCCGACTTAGTTAAGGACTAACTCGGATTGTGTACACGTGTGACTGTGTGTTAAGGTTAGCTACCTCGACCGGTCACGGCGACTATGTGTAGGTGGCCACCTCCATAGTGCGTGAATGAATGAATGAATGAATGATCAGATATGGAAACAACGTGAATGAAATAGTCAGGCCTGACGCTTTTGGAAAATGATAAAATGTTTGATAGGCATGAGTCTTTCAACTAAAATCCTCATGTGCTATTGTGGGCAGTTCAATAACTTTTGATAAAGAAAATGTTTTCGGCAATGAGTCCACTGAGTACTTTTGTACTTAGCCCTGCATCTCGTTTTTGATGTGCAGGTTGAGCAAGGATCGATGATGGGTGCGGTGGTGCGAGTAGCAGTTGTTTTGATGCTTTATTAGAAAGGTTTCTAGAACCTTGGGCATGCATCGTCATATGCATGTCCACACGTTTATTTGTTGCCTAACTCTGATATTATTTTGATGTTTTGATTATAACTGCTTTCATACCGTATTGAACTTGAGGTCGTACCTCGTTCCTTGAATTGTGCCCTGATTAGGTTATATTTGAACCTTGAACCTTTTGACGAGTCATACGTGACTCGAGTTGGTGATGAATAGCTTATCCTTTTTAGTCTATCGTTATTGAGTAGTTAAATGGTTAATTGCATTGATTAGTTGTGTTTATATCCATTGCTTTATCATACGGTGACGATCCATATGATCCGTACTTTATAGGCTACGATATAGATAAGTGACTTGACTTGGTTGCTTGTCTATCTTGATGCGTCTCGGCGTATTGAAGGATCACGATGAGATGAGTTCTTCTATCGACCGTCGTGAAGAACCAAGATCTCGGTGACTTCGATGATCTAAACCTCGATAAGGTATTAGGTGAGTATGAGTTCTTGACCATCACTTTGACTTGTTATGGGTGAGGATTATATGTTCTAACCAAATTTTCTCCGCATCTTGGGTGGTGGCGGTGCTTGTATGTCTTGCTAGTTATCATATATCAGTCACCATATCCGTTTAGGATGATGGCGTCCCTTAAGGAGCTCAAAGGTTTATTGTACTAAACCACGGGTTGAGTTAGCTCAAATACAATAATAAGGTTGAGTGGTACTACTTAAGAAATTTAAGATTAATTATTTTAAGCGATCGAGCATCTATAAATAATTAATGGACGTTCGATATCTTAAATCGGGGATTCGTGATGTCTAAGTGCAAGCCCGACTCAACCGATAATAAAGGGTAAGTCGGCATTTATTCTCTAGTGGCATGATCGAATGTTTATAAATTAATTTATGTTCTGGGCTGAACATAAGATAATTAATTTATTTGAGGCCCATCTTTATTCCTTGCATTTGATCCCTGGGCTGGCCCATCCAGGCCCGTTGCTTAGGAGGAAAATCGGTCCACTATGCTCTCTATGGAAAGATTTTATTCTCTTTATCCTACAAGGATATTATTATATTTATGGTATATGCATAGATCCTTTCCATATAAGATTATGGTAATAATCCTAGGAGTATGGTAATAATCCTGGGAGTATGGTAATTTCCATATGGGATTATGGTAATTTCCATATAGGATTATGGTAATTTCCATATGGGATTAAGGTAGTGCATTATAAATATAAGGTATGAGATAAAGTCTAGGTTAATGTTCATTAATCCTCATAGAATTTTAAATCCATCTCACGAGAAATTGAGAGAGAATTTTCGAGAATTCCATAGAGAAAAGGGTGATTTTCGAAGCATTCTCCATAGATCGTCCTCACTCGGCGTTGGAGATTGGGCAACCGTGATCTGATCCGGAAAGGTCAAAGCACGAGTCTCGACCCGTCCGATCCGATCGATCCGTTCATCCCGATCCACCTCGACAAATCCAAAGGTAAAGACGAGAAAAACCCCTACGTGTTGCAATTAATTATATAGACGCATGCTAGGAATATAATCAATGTATGGTGAATTAAACATCCAAGATAGATCCTCGGGGCGAGGGCTAAACATAGTTTTCCCTACAATTGGTATCAGAGCCTGGGATCAGTATCTTGGCTCTGTTGGATTAATTCACGTTTGATTATTACGTGCGTTTAATTAATTGTGAATCTGTCGTTCATCGTGGCTCGTTTTTGTTTTTGTTGGGTTTTGTTTTCCCCACGAGAAAATCCGTGGTTAGATTAGATTTATTTTCTGTAAATCTTATCTGTAAAAGAAGAACGAAGACGAAAGCACGAAAAACGAGACGATGGGGAAACACAGGTCTCGCGGGTGTCCTCTGAACGGTTTCTCACGAGCGAGCCTCGCGGTCGCGAGGGCGATCGCGGTGCGTGCGACGACGGGTGCGCGTTCGCGCGAGACACCCGCGCCGCGCGCATTCGTGGTCGCGAAGTTTGCCGCACGGCGGCGATCTCGGCGACGTTTGGTGCTCGGCCGATGGCCACGCACGCGTGCTCGTCGGTCGCGATCGCCTTTGCGACGCGATCCCGGAGGAGCAAGCGGGCGGCGGCGCGTCGAGGCCGGCCGGGCTTTGCTTTAGCGCGCCCGGCATAGATTGGGCCGACCCGACCCAAACCCGTTTTTCCCAGCCCAACCCAGTTTTCGGTCCGTGCCCATGCACGCGAGGCCGTTGATAATCCGTCCGTGCCGTGCACGCGAGGCCGTTTTCGAGTTTAATTAGTTTTTTGCAAATCTATGTAATAGATTAGACAGAATGTGCGGGTTTCACGATTGGGCGCGATGAGCGTTTTATTTTATTTTATCGTTCATATGCATCTCGTGGATGTTTAAATTATGCGAGCATGCTATATATGTTTAAATTACGTTGACAAACCTTTAAGTGTTTTACGTAATTGGATGCGCATAGTAAGCATGCTAGGTTTATCGCGTTTATCAAGCATATTTTAGAATTACTGCGAGCATGTTTTACATGTTGAGTTCTATAGAAAAGCACCTGCTAGGATTACGTGATCTGCATGGACAAAACTTTTGAATAAAAATACTAGCAATAACCGACAAATTAATTTTGAATTAAAATTTCAAGACCTCCACTTTTGATCTCTAAACAAAGTGATACGATTGTGAGTAAACGTCCACAGCGTGGCTTGCTTGCACTTGTTTATCATAAGTTTGTTAGATAAGATTTCTAAATAAAATTTTTAAATCTATTGAGAAGTGGGAGTTTCATGTAAAGCGTCCACACGCGTGGCTTGCATGTGCGATTTTCATAAGTTCTCTAGAGATAGATATAAAATGAGATAACAAAAGAATTTGAATTGGGCGGTATGGTCTAGTGAGTATGCTAATTCTAAAATTCATTTCTGTTTGTTAAAAATGTGGTCATTGCTTAGACATCACCTCAGTACAACTTTCATGAAGTCCCTTCTTGCGATAGTGATGTGGTCTAGTAAGGTCAATCGTTAATTTCATTTGTCATAAGGATAAGTTGACATGGATTGAAATTAAGCGACTAAAAGGTATATTTTAGTGCAGTCGAGGGTTCGTGTAAACGATCCACACGCGTGGCTTGCATGTGGGATTCCTTGGGCGATTGGAGGTTTCAATTAATATTGTTTTATCAAAAGGTTACAATATTATTATTACAATTATATGCGATCGTATGCTTATGTGTTTACATTATCGTTTCGAGATATGTCTCTTACGCCGATTATCAATATGCTCGCACAAAATCCGTTATCCGGTCCAAATTTTATCGAGTGGAAGCGAAACTTGGAATATGTTCTTATCATTGAAGAACACATGTTTGTTCTCACTACTCCTAAACCCGATGCCCTTCTCGACGCATCGACTAATGAGCGGCGAGAGTCAAGCGGACTTTGGAATAAGTCGAACAATATGGCTAAATGCTATATGATGACTACTATGTCCAAAGGCTTGCATACAGACATCGATCGATGGTAGACGCGACGATATTTGGTCAAGTCTCGAGAGTAAGTTTGGGCGATCGGATCGGACGATCGCTTCCACACAATGAGAGAAATCTTGGCGTGTAAGATGGAAGAAGGAAGTTCGGTCCATGAACATGTCTCCCATGACTCATCTCATGGATAGTCTTGATCAGTTGGGAGGAGGTATTGATGGCGAAGCCAAGGTCGATATCATCCTCAATACACTACCCAAGTCTTTTGAGAACTTTCGGCGTGAATGCGATCATGAGCAAGACCGAGTTTACACTTAGTCGGTTGCTTAATGATCTCGTGGTGTGGAAGGAGTTATGGGAAAAGGAGCACATGCTCTTGCTAGCACATCTAAGGGCCCAAATTTTCCGTTGCAAAATGGGAAAAGAAAAAGGGGCACCAAAGGTGGTAGAGGCAAGGGAAGAAGTGGGAGTAATGGGAGCAAGAACATGGCTGCCACCGGAGGCAGAAGAAGCGAAAGGAGAAGGGCAAGTGCTTCAAGTGCGGCAAGACGGGCATTGGAAGGCTAAGTGCCCTATGCTCAAGGCTCAGGTACGCCGTTTGCTTTAATGTGAAACATGTTTAGCTACTTGTTCTACCCATTCTTGGGTAGTAGACACGGTGCGACCGATCATGTTTGTTACACCTGCGGGGGTTCCCGCGGACAAGGGAGCTAGCTAATGGCGAGATAACGATCTCCATGGCAACGCCGCGAAAGTCGAGGCGATTGCGCTTGGAGATGTTTCTTTGTGTTTTGGAACAACGCTTTAGTTTTGAAAGACATTTTATATGTGCGGATTTTCGGCGGAACCTTGTTCTGTTTGAAATTATTTTCTCATGGATATTCATTATTTTTGATAGTGGTGTTTCTATCATAAGAAATGACGAAGTTATACGTGTTGGCACTTTATATAATTAAGCTTTATACTATTTACGCAAAACATAATACCTATAACTATGTTGCATCTTCATCAAACCCTAAAAGAGAAAGTTTTCTTCAAGAAGATGACACTACTTTTCTCTGGCATCTTAGATTAGGTCACATCAATCTAAATAGGATCCAAAGGCGGCTAAGAATGGGCGTTGGGTAATCTCACGGTTACTCGTTCCCGATCTGCGAATCTGTATAGAAGGTAAGATGTTGACCGACCTTCAAAGCGAAGGGTTATAGAGCCAAAGAAATGTTAGAGCTAGTCCATTCGACTGTGTGGACCAATGTCCACACAGCTCGTGAAGAATGCAGTATTTTGTCACTTTCATTGATGATTACTCAAGTGCGGATACGTATACCGCTTCACCGCAAGTCCGAATGCTTTGAGAATTCAAAGAGTTTAAGGCGGAAGTGGAGGCGAAGCTAGGTAAGAGTATCAAGTCATCTGCGGATCGATCGCGGTGGCGAATACCTCGATGTGAGTTTATGGACTATCTAGTGAAGTGTGGGATTACATCCCATCGCACTTCACCGGCACACCACAACAAAATGGTGTGTCGGAGGCGAAGAAATAGGACTCTTTTGGAAATGGTTAGATCTATGATGAGTTATGCTACATTGCCCATTTCGTTACGGGGTATGCCTTAGAAAGCGGCATACTTGCTAAATCTAGTACCATCCAAGTCGATCGAAAGACCCCTTTCGAGTTGTGGTTTGGGCGCAAGCCGGTTTAAACCACATAAGGATATGGGCGATCCGACACGTCTTTGAACAAGAAGACCGACAAGTTGGAGGCTAGATCCGACGCAAGGCTATTTATTGGCTATCCTAGAGGAGCGAAGGTGGTTTATTCTATAGTCTGAGGATCGGGAAGGTCATTATTAGCACTAATGCTCGATTCTTAGAAGAGGACTATATGAAAAATCATAAATCCAAAGTTGAAATCATTCTTCAAGAATTAGAAGATGATCGTATTCCACCACCGATTAGGCTAAAGGTGCGAGATGTCGAGTCTAGTGGGAGGATCGACACGGATACTTCAAGAAATTGAAGTGGGTCGAGTTCCACCGGAGATACCGACCGTCATAAGTGGTACCTACCCAAGATGTTGTGCAAGATAGAGAACCACAAGTTTACTGCACCCACCGTTGCCATAGTGCACAGTAGAACCTCGTCGTAGTGGGAGGGTTGTTCGTCAACCCGATCGATTTATGTTAGTGGGAGAATCTTGGATTTAGTCGAGTGAAGCGAGCAGGCGATAATCGACCCATGGACATATAAGGAGGCGATCTGAGACATTGATGCAAGATCATGGCACACCGCTATGGACTTAGAAATGGAGACCATAACGGCTATGGATGTATATGAAAGACACCTCTACCGGATGGCAAGGAAGCCGTAGGTAGTAAGTGGATATACAAAAGGAAGAGAGATTCGATGGAGAGGTTTCGACTTTTAAAGCCGGGCTTGTGGCGAAAGGGTACACTCAGTTGAGGGCATCGATTTCGATGAGACCTTTTCGCCATGCAATGCTCAAGTCCATCGTAATTCTTACGGCCATAGCAGCCACTTAAACCTTGAGGTTTGGCAAATGGATGTTAAAACCGCTTTTCTAAGCGGTTACCTTGAGGAAGGTAGAGACATATATAGCGACAACCCGAAGGTTATGTGGTGAAGGGTGAAGAGCATCTAGTATGGAAGCTTAAGAAGTCCATTTATGGACTTAAGCGAACCTCGGTCATGGAACTTACGCTTTGGCGAGGTGGTCAAGTCCTATGGATTTACCCAGCTTCCTAGCGAGAGTTGTGTGTATCGGTTAGATGTCAGCGGTGATGTGGTATTTCTTGCACTTTATGTAGATGACATTCTTCTAGTTGGCAACAACGTGAAGTTGTTATCGAGCGTAAAGAGTTGGTTATCCGATCGGTTTCAAATGAAAGACTTAGGAGATGCAGCGTACATTCTTGGGATCAAGGTTTACCGAGATCGCAAGAAGAAAATATTGAGCTTATCTCGGGCGTCTTACATTGATACTGTGATTACTCGTTTTAGTATGGAGACCGCCAAGAAAGGATTGCTACCTTTCAGACATGGCGTTCCTTTATCTAGGCAACAGTCACCTATGACTGCGAAAGAGATAGAGGAAATGAGACAAGTTCCTTACGCTTCCGCCGTAGGAAGTCTCATGTACGCAATACTATGTCGAGGCCGATATCTTCTATCGGTAGGCATAGTAGCTAGATATCGATCTAACCACGGACAAGCACATTGGATTGCGATAAAGCATATACTCAAGTACACGAAAAGGACTCGAGATTATAGGCTAGTTTACCATCGAGATAGTCTAATGCCTTTGGGTTATCTGCACTCGGTTTCCAAGTGACCGTGATGAGAAAAAGTCTACCTCGGTATGTGTTTACCTTGGGAGGTGGAGCCGTATCTGGCGGAGTGCAAGCGGCGATGCATTGCGGACTCTACCATGGAAGCTGAATATGTAGCCGCCGGAGGCTTCTAAGGAGGTCAGATAGTTCAAGAACTACCTCATGGATCTAGATGTGGTACTGGTTTGCCCAAGAGTATCATAGTTTCTTGTGATAACTTTCGAGTGCGATGGCAAACTCGAAGGAACCACGGACCCTAAAGCGACCAAACATATAGAGAGAAAGTACCATGTCATACGAGAAATCGTTAGGCGAGGGGCGTCTTGATTGAAAAGATTGATCGACGGATAACCTTGCGGATCCATTCACGAAGAGCCTGCCGCAAAAAGTCTACGACGGACACGTTAGGGGACTTGGATTGCGCTTGATGGCACCCACTTAGAAAGGAAACTTTTGTATAAGTGGGAGAAGCAAAGTGATGGTTGTATGTAATAGATAGTAGAGACACATTGTATACTAAAAGTTTGCTTTAGTATAAGTGGGAGATTGTTGGATTTGTTCTTGAAAGCGGTTTGGTTGAGCTTGTATACAATGTTTCTGTTACCACTATTACAATCTCCTATCTGAATTGAATACTTGATTGCATATATCGTGTCCCTTATCTCATATATAAGTTAGATCATACGATTGTGTAGATGATCACGTAAGTCATATGATTGGTCAAGCTTAATGAGATATAAAAGTTTCACAACCGAGACAACTTAAGGAGGAGTTGTCGGTTTAGGCTGCAGATAGATAAGAAGTGACTTGACTTAGTTTCTTATCTATGCCGGTGCGTCTCGACGTATTGAAGGATCACGGAGAGATGTGTTCTTCTATCGACCGTCGTGAAGAACCAAGATCTCGGTGACTTCGATGATCTAAACCTCGATAAGGTATTAGGTGAGTATGACTTGTCGACCATCACTTTGACTTGTTATGGGTGAGGGTTATATGTTCTAACCAATTCTCGCATCTTGGGTGGTGGCGATCTTGTATGTCACGCTAGTTATCATGTCGAGTCACCGTATCCGTTTAGGATGATGGCGTCCCTTAAGGAGCTCAAAATGTTTATTGTACTAAACCTGCGCAGGTTGAGTTAGCTCAAGTACAATAATAAGGTTGAGTGGTACTACTTAAGGAAATGAAGTTATTAATTATTTTAAGCAGTCAAAATGCTATAAATAATTAATGGACGTTCGATATCTTAAATACGGGGATTCGTAATGTCTAAGTGAAAGCCCGACTCAACTTCGGTAATAAAGGGGTAAGTCAGCATTCTTTCTCTAGTGGCATGATCGAATGTTTATAAATTAATTTATGTTCTTGGCTGAACATAAGATAATTAATTTATTTGAGGCCCATCTTTATTCCTTGCATTTGATCTCTGGGCTGGCCTATCCATGCCCGTTGCTTAGGAGGAAAATCGGTCTACTATGCTCTCTATGGAAAGATTTTATTCTCTTTATCCTACAAGGATATTATTATATTTATGGTATATGCATAGATCCTTTCCATATAAGATTATGGTAATAATCTAGGAGTATGGTAATAATCACAGGAGTATGGTAATTTCCATATGGGATTATGGTAATTTCCATATAGGATTATAGTAATTTCCATATGGGATTAATGTAGTGCATTATAAATATAAGGTATGAGATAAAGTCTAGGTTAATGTTCATTAATCCTCATAGAATTTTAAATCCGTCTCACAAGAAATTGAGAGAATTTTTGAGAATTCCATAGAGAATTGGTGATTTTCGAAGCATTCTCCATAGATCGTCCTCACTCGGCGTTGGAGATTGGGCAACCGGATACGATCCGGAAGGTCAAAGCACGAGTCTCGACCCGTCCGATCCGATCCGATCGATCCGTTCGTCCGATCCACCTCGGCGGATCGAGGTAAACACGAGAAAAACCCCTACGTGTTGCAATTAATTATATAGGCGCATGCTAGGAATATAATCAATGTATGGTGAATTAAACATCCAAGATAGATCCTCGGGGCGAGGGCTAAACATAGTTTTCCCTACAAGGATGACGGCGTCCACCCATTAATGGAATATCGAATGAGCGCGTCGTCGGTTCGGCCGGGTGGCTCGCGTCACTGAGGATTGAGAGAGAGAAGACCTCCTCGTCCACGAGGTGGCCGAGGCGAAGGCTCGGGATGTGGCCAAGAGGGAGACTACAGCTTTGGCGGCGATCGAGGTGGTGAAGGCGGCCGAGGTCTGCTTGTTGAAGGCCGAGGTGGAGGCTGCCAGGTGTAGGGAGGCCGAGGCGGCGGCCTTGCAAGGAGCGCTTCTCCGCGCCTTTGCGGAGAGGCTATTTTTGTCCGGGAGGTTCTCCGGGCTGGCCGGCGAGTTGGCCGAGGTCCTTAATACGCGCGTGGTAGCGACCACTCTCGATGAAGTTGCCGAGGATTACCCGGATTTGGATAAGTCCAAGTACGGGTATGAGGTAATGGAGAATGAGGCCTTGCTGCGGGCGTATGCTGAGGTCCTCGCTGACGGCCTGAAGAACTTGCCCGTGTTGGAGAGGCTGGCCTCCACTTCGACCTTACTGACTGCCGAGTCAGTCCGTGCTTGCTCGGTGGATCGGGACGTCCTGCTCGAAGCTATTATGGCCGATCTGGCTAAGGAGCCGAGGGCGGTGGTAACTGCCGAGGCCGAAGCTACGGAAGTTCGGAAGGAGGACGAGGAGGTGCAGCCTGAAGCTGCGGAGGTTAGGGAGGAGGCCGAGGAGGTGCAGCCTGAAGCTGCTGGAGGGGTCAGTTGATCCCTTTTTTTTGTAGATAAAATGTACTTACGGCATCATTAGGATGTCGGTTTTGACATTGCCTTAAAGGCTTGAATAAAATCCCCCAATTTTATTGAAGAATGCTTCCCTTTGTTTTGTCTTGATGCATTCTGAACACATTGATATATCTCCTTGGTGGGACGAGATCAAAATTTTGAACCGAGCTCTCGAAGCAAAAGAGGTCGAGGTCCTTAACTTGGAAGGCAAGCTGGGCCATGTGCAGGAGGAAGCTGATGTGAAGTTCTTAGGCGCTCAAGAGAAATTGACGAGCTTGGCTCGGTTTTGGAGTTGGAGGAGAAGCTCGAGATCGCGAAGGATGATGCCAAATTGGTCGCCGAGGAGCATGCCGAATACGAGGCAGTTATTCGCCGAGGTGGTGGAATGACTCTCTCCGAGACCGAAGCCAAAGTCTTAGAGATCGCAGCCCGTTGTTCGAGCTACAGACATGAGTACGGTCGGGACTCCTGGCAATTTCAGGAGCAGCTTGCCGACCTGAGAAAAATAGGATGTCTGTACAAGACTGTTGTAGCTCGTCATCCACAACTCGAGCGGGTGCTTCGATCGACTACCGAGGCTTCTCCTACTGCTGAGGCTTCTCATTCAAATACTAGGATTGTAGATAGGTTTCCTCCGGAGTTTTATGCCCGCGAGGCGATAATTGTCAGTGGCCGGGTCGGACGGCAAGACATAGAGGTCGAGTGGTCGAGCTCACGGTGTCGATCGAGGGGCGGTAGAGGTAGTGGTAGGGTGAGCATAGATGAGCTGCTAAACCCTGATATTGCTAGAGATTGACTTAGCTTTTCCCAGCCTCCTGGTCCTTCATCGTCCTCGTAATGCGTTGTATATTTTGGAAATAAGAACAAATTTTTCTTTGCCTTGTGTCGATCTTTTCTTTTTATCAAACACTGTACACATTTCGTCTTCTTAATCAAACGAAGGTAGATCGTCCTCGTAATAAACAAAGGTAATTCATCCTCGAAATAAACGAAGGTAGTTCATCCTCGTATTAAACGAAGGTATTCATCCTCGAAATAAATGAAGGTAGTTCGTCCTCGTATTAAACGAAGGTAGTTCATCCTCGTATTAAACGAAGGTATTCATCCTCGAAATAAATGAAGGTATAGGTTCCTTATTTGTCGAGAAGTGTCGATAGGGGTGGTCTCCTCACGTGCGTTTATTTATCATCCTCTTTGAGGGTATTTATCATCCTCCTTAGAGGGTATTTTATATTGGGGAAGAGGTTGTATGCATAAGTGACAAATGAAATATGCAAGACTGAGCAGATGAAGTAAATAAAGAAAAGATTTTATTAATGAAACACGACGTGACAACAGAAAAGGACTTGAAGACACGACCTAACAAGACTAAATGAACAATTTTTTCTTTTGACACTTATGCAAAATATCTCTTTTTTTTTTGGTCAAAACGTATGAAATAACATAAAACGGGAGAACATGTTACAAACCGAACTCAGGCATACCCGAGGGGGATACATCCAAATTTCCGTAGAAAGAAGGCAAGGGGAGGGATAAAAGACCTAAGGGCCAAAACACAAAGGCCAAAGAGCGACTCGCTCAACCTATGAAAGCGATAAAGAAACAAAAACCTCCTCAACAAACCCCTTTGTGACGCAGAAGGGGCGGGCCTCATTAAAAACCCCATGACCAGTGGGGAAAAGAGTGCCCTTGTGCAGTGTGATCGCGGGCACAGGGGATTGGGAATGTGAACACATGCAAACACATGAGGTGCACTGCTTTGGTTGGGCCTAAGCAGTCCCTCAACACACACACACCAAAAACAACTAATAAAGATGAAATACAAGATATGGCATCCCAAAAGTGGATCCAAGAACAAAACTGAGACATCCCTCAGTTCACTACAAAGCAATCTCAAAATGCGAAACAACCAGGTCCACAGAATACATAGAATATAAAACAGCATAAACGTCTTCTTGAATGCTCTTCACAATGGTCTTCACATTGAAGGAGATGTCCTCGAAGTTTATCTTGTTACGCGCATACCAAATGTGATTGACCGTAGTGCTAATCAATCGCTTAGCTCGAAGGATGATAGTCGACCTCGCCTTCTTCACTTTTAATGTGCTTGATAGCACTTGTAATAGTAGTCATACTCCTCGGGAGATGGAGCCATTCTTTGATCTGCTTCCAAACCGCCTCCGTGCCCTTACACTTAAAAAACAAATGATCATGAGTTTCCAAATGGACATTACAAACGGTACATACCTGTGAGATATTCATGTATCTCAATCTATCCACGGTCTTAAGTCTTCCTCGCATGGCAAACCACATGGTGATTGAAAACTTAGCCGGTATGTAGTCCTTCCAAATCGCCTTGTGCCAGTACTGTCTCTCTCCCTTCTCCCAGAGGTAGTGATATGCAGCACTCGTCCCTTTGGATCCAAAAACACTCTTAAGAAGATCTCCAGCTCTATCATGATCATCTCCTGAATCCTGCAAAAAACGATCACGAAGAATGAGAATATTCTTAAGAAGGGAGATAAACGAATGTGATTAGGAAACTCCCATATGGTGGTGGTCGTCAAGTACTCTGCATGGATCCACTGGATCCATAGGGAGTCCTTCTTGGTATGGATGTTCCACAAGGTCTTTGCTAGTAGAGCTTTGTTCCAGTCGAGATCTCTTAGACCAAGACCTCCTTCATACTTTGGTAAGCAAACAGCTTTCCAAGCAAGCCGACAAATGTGTCGAACCTCACAGGAACCTCCTGGTCATCGTATTGATGCGATCAATGACGGTGGCCGGCAGAGGAAGAACCTGCAACCAGAAGCACTCCACTCCTTGCAGAACCGAGCGAATCAACTCCAGCCGTCCTGCAAGAGATAAGTTAAGATTAGACCAACGGTGGATACAAGACGCTATCTTCTCCACTAGTCCACTATACTGAGTGACTCCTAGTTTCCTTGAAGATAGAGGGATGCCAAGATATCTTGTCGGGAGTTCTCCCAATGGGAAGCCGAACAAATCCAAGATTGCCTGCTTCTCAAATGGTCGAACTCTCGCCATAAATATCAAGGACTTATGATTATTAATCTTCAATCCAGATGCATTTGCAAAGTCTCCAAGCGAGTCTGAAAGGACCTCCATCGATGCAATGTCACCCCTGCCAAAAAGTAACAAGTCATCAGCGAAGGCAAGATGTGTAATAACTGAAGTACTACACTTCGGATGAAATTGAAAATCCAACTCCCTTGTTCGTTTCTTCAAGATGCGAAAGATACTCCATACAAAGAAAGGAACAAAGTGGGTGACATCGGGTCACCCTGCCTAAGCCCTCGCTATCCAGTGATGAACCCATGTGTCCCTCCATTAATGTCTAGCGTATATGTCGCCGAGGTGACGCATGTCATGATCCAATAGGTGAAACATGGGTGAAAACCCAACCCATCCAATGCCCGTATGAGGAACTCCCAAGAGATCGAGTCATAAGCCTTCTGTAGGTCTATCTTCAGCATGCATCTCGGGGTGATCTGCTTCCTCTCATAGCCTCTGAGAAGCTCCTGAGCTAAGAAGATATTGTCCGAGATGTTCCGTCCTCTCACAAACCCAGATTGCGCTGGATCAATGATCTTGCCCATCAAAGACGCCATCCTCTCAGTCAGGATCTTCGTTATGGTCTTGTAGATGACATTGGTGCACGCGATGGGTCTGAAATCAGCTACAGTTGGATTGTGATGCTTCTTGTGGACGAGAGTCACCACCGAGTGGTTGAACTCCCGCAACAGGACCCCCTTCTCAAAGAACTCCCGTACAGCCAGGACAACATCTTGGCCGACGATTTCCCAATTCTCTTTGAAGAAGGCTGAAGGGTAGCCATCCGGTCCCGGTGCTTTCTCACTCGCAATGTCGAACAGCGCATTCTTTATCTCTATCTGGAAACCTCCATAACCATATCCTTCCTGTCATTCTCATCAAGCCGCGGGCCCTCCTCAAACACAGTGGGATCGAATCCATTCGTGGGAACCTTTACACCGAAGAGATCGGTATAAAAGGTCTCAAAAGCCTTGATTATTTCCTCCATGTCATAAGTCGGCTCCTCCGATTCCCTGCACAAGAAAGAGATGGTGTTACCCGTTTGATTTCTTTTCACCATAGAGTGAAAGAATTTAGTGCATCTGTTGGAGAGGTTGATGTGCATGTTCTTCGTTCTTTGCTTGAAGAAACTACGCTCAACCTCTTCCAAGAACTTTTTCTTCTTTCGAAGACCAAGTTCTTGTTCCAACAGATTCCCATTCCTGGGGTCACTGTCCAGAGCTAATTGCACGTCGTGCAATGCAGCTCTAGAGATACTCGTCCTCTCCGTGAGATGGCTGAACTCCTTGAAATTGAACTCCTTGAAAATGTG
This sequence comes from Salvia rosmarinus, assembly GCA_036937905.1. Lineage (NCBI taxonomy): Eukaryota > Viridiplantae > Streptophyta > Magnoliopsida > Lamiales > Lamiaceae > Salvia > Salvia rosmarinus. Next base: position 42,500,520 of record CM072816.1, on the reverse strand, counting down.
TTGCATCCTCTTCAACTTTGCAGCCAAGATCCACTGAGGTCGACCATTCTCTTGTTCACTCCAATTTTCTTCAAGAATGCGTTTGAAGTCTGGGTGCTTCATCCACATGTTGAAGAACTTGAACGAACGGTGGTACGGGTGACATCTCCAAAGAGAGATCGATCTTGGTGAATTATCGGACAATGTGCCTCTAGGCAGAAAGTTTGCCCTGCAAAAAAGGTTAGCATCCAACCAAGCATTATTAATTAAGACTCTATCAATCTTAGAATACTTCACCGTATCGGTTCACGTAAAGTGGCATCCCGTCGAGGGTGAATCCTCGAGTCCCATGAGAGCACAAGTATCAACGAAGTCCTTGTATTCTCATTCTAGCGGAACTCGACCTCCAATCCTCTCCTCCGGGTCAAGGACACAGTTGAAGTCTCCCGCGACAATAGAAGGCTTAGAAATCCTTGTATCTCTTGAGATGAATGATGTGCCACGTATGAGGTATTTGCTCACCGGATAAATGGGCCAGCTTATATGACCCTTTTCCGAGGACTTCTTCAACTCGGTATGGTCCTTCCCATGTAGCTTCTAACTTGCCGAGCTTTGTAGCTTTACTGACTTCGTTATTTCGAAGTACGAGGTCGCCTACTTGGAACTGTCGGGATTTGACACGCTGGTTATAATACCGAGCTACTTGTTGCTTGTACCGACCTTCTCTAATGTAGGCGAGGTCTCTCTTCTCTTCTAGCAGATCCAGGTCAGTTCGTAGATTCTCTCCATTTGCTTCAGCTGAGAAATGGATGGTACGGGGGCTCGGCATACCGATTTCTACCGGGATTACTGCCTCGGTTCCATACACCAAACTGTAGGGTGTTTCTCCATTCGATGTCCGAGATGTTGTACGGTATGACCATAAGACTTGTGGTAAATTTTCCACCCAGTTGCCTTTCACTCGGTCGAGGCGAGTTTTGAGTCCCTTCATGATTGTCCTGTTGGTGACTTCGGTTTGACCATTTGCTTGAGGATGGGCCACCGAGGTGAATTTTTGTTGAATCTGAAGCTCTTGACAACACTCTTTGAAGACCTTATCTGTGAACTGTGTCCCATTATCCGAAACAAGGACATGGGGGATGCCGAAGCGACACACAATATTTTTCCAGACAAAATTGAGAGCGTTTTTGCTTGTGATTTTCACCAAGGGTTCGGCTTCCACCCACTTTGTGAAGTAGTCGATAGCAACAATCAGGAACTGAAACTGCCCTGGAGCTTTACAGAAGGGGCCCACAATATCAATCCCCCATTGCATGAATGGCCAAGGGCTTTGCATGCTGACGAGGTCGGTTTGAGGTAGCCTCGGCACATTTCCATGAATTTGGCACTTCGGACACTTCTTTACGAGGTCAATTGAGTCTTGGAACAATGTTGGCCAATAGTACCCCCATCGCATGACATTCTTTGATAACGCGCAGGGTCCGATATGGCTTCCACATGATCCCTCATGTACTTCTCTTAGTACGTATTCAGCTCGGTTCGGACCCAGACACCTTAGGAGAGGCTGGAGATATGATTTTCTGTAGAGAATTCCCTACTCAATGATGTATCGCAAAGATTTGCTCAAGATTTTTCTAGCCTCGACTCTTTCGTGAGGTAATCCGCCCTTCTCCAAATATTCTTGAATGAGAGTCATCCAATTAGGCTCTTCATCAGAGACTATGTTGACTTCGACATCGGCATCGTCAATGCTTCTGTTTTGGACTTCTTCCACTGGCGGGCTCGTTGATGACGAAGCTAGTTTGCTTAAGGTGTCAGTTCGGCTATTCTGTTCCCTTGGGATACGAACCAACTGGAAGTATGGGAAAGACTGTTGTAGGCTTTTGGCTTTTTCAAGGTATTTCTTCATCCTGTTGCCTTTAGCTTCGTACTTTCCCAACATGTGGCTTACTATGACCGAGAATCATCAGAAACTTGCATTCGTATTTGAAGGCTTTGAGCCAGGCGAAGTCCTGCAATTAAGGCCTCGTATTCCACTTCGTTATTCGTATTTTTGAATGCAAATCGAAGTGCGTAGGTGATCTCTTGGCCATCTGGTCCCAAAATCAAGATGCCTGCTCCACTACCCGTTTTCCCCGAAGCTCCATCCACATAGATTTGTCAGCAATTCTCGGATGCTTCCTTAATGGGTTCAACTTCGGCATTGTCTAAGGTAGGCTCGGTGGGTTTTGGCTTCTCTGTGAAGTTAGCCTCTACAAGGAAGTCTGCTAAGGTCTGACCCTTGATGGCTTGACGAGGGCAAAAAGAGATAGCGTGTTCGCCCAACTCAATTGCCCACTTCGTAATTCTCCCCGAAGCTTCTGGCTTTGTCAATACTTGTCGAAGTGGATGATCGGTGAGAACTTGTATGGGATGTGCATGGAAGTAGGGACGTAGTCTCCTTGCCGCATTTACTAATGCCAAAGCGAGCTTCTCCAGAGGTTGATATCTCGTTTCTGGCCCTTTAAGTGCTCGGTTGATGAAATACACAGGGAGTTGACGACGTCCGTCCTCTCGCACCAAAACTGCACTTATGGTTTCATCCAAAGTCGCGAGGTATAGGGAGAGGACTTCTCCTTCCTTCGGGACAGATAAAGTGGGGAGTTTGGCGAGGTAGTTTTTGAGATCTTCAAAGGCCAACTTGTGTTTATCATCCCAACTGAACTCCGGGGCCTTTTTGAGAATCTTACAAAAATGGGAGTTGCTTCTCATGCTTTTGAGCAGCGGCTCGGTCTGACTATGCGATCCGTCAACTTATGCACGTCGTGGATGGTCTTCGACACCTTCATCTCCAAAACGGTTTGAACCTTGGACGGGTTGACTTTTAATCCTTCTTGTGAAACCCAAACCCCAAAATTTTCCAGACCGAACTGCGAATGTACACTTTTGGGGGTTTAGCTTTAGGTTTACTTTACGAAGTAAGTCGAGGATGATCCGGAGATCGGCAACGCATGTGGCTTTCTCCTTACTCTTGACGACGATGTCATCTACATACACCTCCACATTTTGACCGATGTAGGGCTGAAATATCTTGTCCACCATTCTTTGATAGGTGGCCCCTGCATTCTTGAGTCCGAATGACATCTTCTTATATGCAAAAACGCCGAAGTCCGTGATGATGGCTGTTTTGGATGCGTCCTCGTCACTCATCAAGACTTGGTGATACCCCTTGTATAGATCCAAGAAGCTGAAGACTTCGTATCCGACCACAGCGTCAACCTTTTTGTCAATATTGGGAAGGGGATAGCAGTCCTTAGGGAAATGTTTATTGAGATCGGTGTAATCGATACACATTCGCCATCCCCCTCCTCCTTTCTTGACTATCACCGGGTTGGCTATCCAGGTCGGATACTTGACTTCAACAATATCGTGCTTCGATGGTTGGTTCACTTCGTCATGTATAACCTGATTTCGTTCCGCCGCATAGATCCGCTGCTTTTGCCGAACCGGTTTGACACTTGGGTCAATGTTGAGCCGGTGAATAATAATACCCGATGAGACCCCGATCATGTCGAGGGGTGACCAAGCGAAGACGTCTCTGAACTCCCTTAGGAGTTGGATGATCTGCTTTCTTAGTTGAGGTACTTCGGTAGAACCTACTTTGACGACCTTGAGGGGATCGTCTTCATACAGTGTGACCTCCTCTACCGAGTTGTCGAGAGCAGACGACGTCATTTTCAGTTCCAACTCCTTGGGCTTCGCTAATTGCTATGCACAGTGGGTCTTTGGTCAAGTCCCAAAGATGTCACAACCGACTACTTAACCAAGTAATTAGTCAGTAATTAGACCATGGACGTGGTTAAGAAAGAACTTACGTAATCGATAACCTCAAATGTGACCAATAAGTCATATCAATTTATATCAATAGCAATGTGTGATATCAAATTTCATCATGAAGAGATCAAACATTTATGGTTCAAGAAGTATAATGGAGTTTGCCAAAAATTGGATCTAGGTTCTCGAACCATAATAATGGATCAAATAAAGAAGAATAACGCCTGAAGACAATTGATCACAAAAGAATGACCAATATAAAGAATGTACATTTTCAAGCATGTTTTGACAACATTAAGAATTTATCGACGTCAAGGCATGGTTTAACAATATCTCAAATACTTGATATAAACCTTATTGGCTCTAACAAAACACTTCTGAACTCTTAAGTAAATCCTTGAACGCAGAGGCATTTCAATGAATCCATGTTTTCGGAATCAAGTCGACATTATGACAACAATGCCGAGATCATATGAACAAGATAAGGACTATCATCAAGATTATAATCAATTCAGAGTAACAAAACTCTTAAGCAAATAAAGGCCAAAGTTCGGCAACGAGAAGAGTGGCTGAGAATTATGTGTGATGACATAAAACTCAGGGCAACAAAACATGATAAATTCAATTAATCATATCAACAATTTAACATTTTCATCATGAGTCAACGTTTAGAGAAGCTCCTTACACAGCATTCGAATCCAGCATCCTCTCGAGCTCAACCTGAACGTTTAGAAATACATGCAGGGCGTGAGTACAAAAATGCACTCAGTGGGTATACGCCAAAAACATTAAAACATTGCCCTTAGGGCTATATGATTGACTTGCCATAACATTAGCAATGCACAGGGGTTTTAGTGAAATAACCCGTGCATGCATCATAATAAACATAAACATTTACTTACTTGCTTTCAATTCTTAGCATCATCATAAAATATGCATATGCATGTTCTCATGTCGGCCGATAACTTTCTCTTTCCATATCCATGGATTCTGTCTATGTGTTGAGAAGTAGGGCTCCTTCTCAAACACGCTATGACCCGAAGGTCACTATCCGACGTCGATAAATCTCACACACCATAACATACCCGTGTTGATGGACCCGAAGGGTACCATGCCACGGCCATACTCTTTTATCATTTCTTTCTTTTCTTTCTTTCTTTCATTTCCGTGGATAGGTAATGCATCATGCTCATGTTCATGCTCAAAACAGGCAAGTCATTTAACTTTGAAACTTTGCTCATAATGCAATTCATTTCATTTTGAAAACATAAAAACATAAGCATATCATATTAGAAAATTAATTATACCCACTGTAGCGATCACTTGGACCTGTGTACTTCTTCTTTTCATTTCTTTCTTCTTCCCACTTGGGGCATCAATAACATAGAGTAGCATATAAGCATATCCTGAAATTAAACAAGAAGATAACTCTTTATATTAGTCGTCAACACGACTATATCTTTTCAATACACAAGACGCTAAGGTCAATAAACATTCGGGTCATTGCATCCTCTAACGTCTTAACATATAACAAGACTTAACGAAACTTCATATGACTAAACGAGCAGAGAAAACTCGACAACAAACTTAAACCATCCAACCTTAGCCGGAAACCTAACGACCCCTTAAGACGTAACTTAGGTCCGACGTTAAAAATCACGCGAAACGTCATCTAACACCAACAAACCTCAATACATGCTCAACTGTCATTAGATATCATCAATCCATCATCAAAACATAAAGACCAAAGCTTTAGCATTGAAAACAAATTTTCGCCGGCAAGAAACTAAAATTTTACCGCTTTTGAATCGTCGTGGAAAATCCGAATAAATCATTTTAGGCGTTATTCATATCATAGAATCTAAATATGAAGTCAAATGATCAAATAAAATCAAAATCCAACAATATATGGACTTTAGTTTTCGGTCATTTTAGGTTTTCAACATGGTTTCAATTTCAAACGTTTTCTTGTTCTAAGCGTTTATATCAATCCAATAACACATATATGAAGATAATTCAATCATAACAACATCATAAATTCAAGATCAAGACATGCCCTTTTCGAAAATTACAAGAATTTACAAACAATAAACATATGCTTTCAAATTTCAACGTTAAACAATACGTAGACGTCGAATCCATCATAATATTAACAAATAATCAATCAAAACATAATCCTTCAAATTTTCAGCATATAACCAAAAATATGAAATGACATATGCTCATGAATTTTAAAATTTTCAATCCGTAGATGTGTTCTAGAGACGAGATTATACCTCGTTTCGAAGACGGATCGAAAATTCAACGGCTGGATCTTCCTATTTTTCTCTTGAAAATTTTTAAATTTAGTGTGTGTTTTAGTGTGTGTGTCGTGGGTTTGGGGCTGAAAAATGAAGAAAGAAATGGTTCCAAAAGTATACTTATATAATTAATATGGGCAAAATAGTAATTTCACATTATAAATTAAATTTTCTTTTATTTTTCCAAAATATAATGATGCCAACACACCATATTCTAGAGAATTCCATAAAATACTTTCCATATTTTTATCCATGATTTTCGGAATTAATAATAATAATAATAATATTAATTTATTTTCATGTAATTTTCCAAAATATTGTAGAAAATCCCATAATTTATTCTCAAAAATTCCAATATTGAATCCTATTTTCTTAACACTTTAAACTCATCATTTTCATCAATATAAAGTTCCAAAATTATAAAATATATAATAGGAACTCATTTTATAAAAATAGAGATTTAATTCCATTTTACGCAAATAATGGAATTAAATATTCCATTTATTCTTAAATCCTTCAAAATCACTTTCTAAATTTTTCCATCATCAAATATCATTAAAATATAATAATTAAAATATTTTTGACCTTAAAAACCATTTTAAATATTTTGCTCTTAATCCGAGCTTAATCGGTAGACACCGACGTCACAAAAACGTAGATTTTGAAATTCTCAATTTTCTGAAATCAAAACTTATTGAGCATGTACCTATCATCTTAAGACCCTTGGAATCTAGGTCTTCTTATCCTAAATAAGATCTGAGAATCTTATCTCAGATTCTGCCTCGATTCTATTGTCTCAACTTGAAGCTTAACACCAAAGCTTCTAACTTAAACAAATCTTTCTTAAGGATGCAATGCCCTTCTTATTAAGCTCTTAATCACGAGCTAATCTCTGCTTCAGAAATACGGGGTATTACACAGCACCTCTTAAGGCGACCTGTATGCATTCTTTGGCTTGTTTCTGATCTCCTCGGATCACAGCTACCCCTCCTCTTGTGGGGATCTTCATCATTAGATGGTACGTTGAGCACACCGCTCTCACTGCGTTTAACCAGTCCCTTCCTAGTATAATGTTATACGGTGAGTAGGCGTTTACCACGAAGAACTGTACCACCTTGGTGAAGCTCGTCGGCGTTCTCCCCACTGTGACAGGTAGTCCAATGATCCCCTCCGGGCGCGTTTCTTCTTGTACGAAGCTTCGAAGTGGTAGTGGCACTGGTGTGAGGCGTGCCTCCTCAATCCCCAACTTGTCGAAGCATTCCTTAAAAATGATACTCATCGACGCGCCACTATCGAAGTACACTCGCCAAACTAACTTGTTGGCGACTACTGCTTGGATTATCATCACGTCTTGGTGGGGTGCCACGGTTGGTACAGGGTCGTCCTCGGAAAAGGTGATGGCCTCGTCCCTTTTAAACCTCTTGTTTACAGGTTCACTGGTTTGGGGACTTCGGGCCTCGGTTTTTAGGGAGGACTTCGTAGTACCGCGAGGGAGCCCCGTGATGGTGGATATGATTCCATCGTACTGAGGCTCGTCGTCACCCTCTTCGTCGGTGTCGTGCCTCGCTTTCTTGTGAGGGCCACAGTTTCCCCTCTTCTTCTCTTGCTTCCGCTTTCTCTGACCTCGGTGGGGGGCCTCGTACTGACCAGTTTGTCAGCCATGACCTTGGTACTTCTTAAGAATCCCGTCATGCACCAACTTTTCGATATCTACCATGAGATTCCTGCATTCCTCCCTGTCGTGTCCATGATTCTCATGGAAGGAGCAACACTTATCTTTGGATCGGCATTTCGATCCCCCTATCATGGGTCGAGGTCTCTCGAACATGTCCGTATGAAGCTCGTAGATCTCCGCTCTCGTCTTCGTCAAGGGTGTGTATTGAAGTCGTTCTGGGTTATGACGTGGCCCAAGCCTAGACTCTATAGGGCCACGTTGTATCATTTCCAAGGCACTTCGTCGACTTTAGCCTCGGTCCCCTCAACCCTCCTCTTTCTTCTTCTTGTCAGAGGGTTCCACCTTTTCGCCTTCACGCTTTCTCTGTCCGCCTGTCCGCCTTGGCGAATCGATGCGCTATGCGCCACTCCCGACGCATTACGTGGCTCGTACTTGATGATCTCCTTGTATAGGGCCCCAGGCAAGATGCCATTTTGGAAAGCCGAGATAATGAGGATGTCATTTACATCCTCGACTTTTAGGCTCTTCTTATTGAACCTAGTCATGAAATCGTTGATGGACTCACCTCGGCCTTGCCTCACAGTGAGTAGATGAGCCGATGTGGTTTTGGACTCGACCTTTTGGAAGAACTTTCGATGAAAGGCTTCCATCAGATCTCGAAAGATCCAATACTACCGGGAGGTAAACTGTCGAACCACCGGCGGGCGTTGTCGATCAGTAACTCCGGGAACAGCTTGCACATGTGGATGGTATTGGGGCGCTGATTAATCATGTTGTATTGGGCCGAGATAGGAAGTTTTGTGGATCCCGCAGTCCATCATAGGGGGCGATACTTGCACCCTTGCACTTGTCGTGAGAGGGTATCGAGTATCTCGTTGGAAAAAGGGGTAATAATCTTCCCGTATCCATCGAACCCATCTCCCGGAGAGCGATGCCGAGTTCTTCGGCTGGACTCGTTATAATTGTGGGGGTCGACCTCGCGGTGATCACGACGACCTGCCCCACGCTGTTCGTCCCTTGTACGATCGGTTTGGAAACCAACTCGTGTAGATGTATTATTCGCAGCACGAGTGCCTACCATCTGAAGGCTGGGGGATTCACTTCGTTGCGCTGTCTCGCGTTTTGATGAGACTTCGGCATCCTTTTCCTCATGGCGAAGCCGACCTTGTTCTCGACTGAGGTACTGGAGGAAGCTCTCCTTATTCTTTTCGAGGAACCCTTTAACCGCCTCGTCGAGATTCAACCGCGATGCTTGGGCTTCCTCTCTGTTGCTGTTGCGTCCTTCTTCGCTGCGGTGATCTTCTTCTTCACGTAGGATAGGATAGCCTCGCTCATCCAGACTTTGAATGTGTCCTTCGGGGGTCGTATCTCTTATCGGGCTTTTCCCAGGCTGCGTTTGGCGTGTCCTGCCGCCGTTGTTGTTGCCGGTAACAGCCCTGGATGTAGCGCTTCTTGTGTTCCTCATCGTTCTGATTGTTACCTGAGAAAAAGTTGATCGAAAACACAGAATTTTGGTTCCCATAGACGGCGCCAGTGATCGATCTTATTTTCGTTGGGGTAATAAATGCGCAAGGAACACAAGAAAATAACGTGGTTCGATCTATTGAAATAGATCTACGTCCACGGAGCAAGAGAGTATATCTGTATTAAATGTGCAAGAAGCGAATACAAAGAGTGTAGATGATCCCTCTCTTCTAATCTACCCGCCGCGACACGTCCGGCGCCGCCGGCCGCCGCCAGCGTCCGCCGAGGCTCGCCGCCGCCGCCTGCCCGCTGCGCCGCCTCGTGATCGTGCTCGCGATCGCGATGCTCGCTCGCGAAACCGCCCAGACACACCCGCGAGCCTGTTTTCCCCATCGTCTCGTCTTTCATGCTTTCGTCTTCGTTTTCTTTACGGATAAGATTTACGTAAAATAAATCTAATCTAACCACGGATTTTCTCGTGGTGAAAACAACACCCAACAAAAACAAAAGCGAGCCACGATGAACAGCGGATCCAACAATTAATTAAGCGCCGTTATAATCAAACGTGAATTAATCCAACGAGCCAAGATTACGATCCCGTGCTCGATACCAATGTAGGGAAAACATATGTCAGCCCTCGCCCGAGGATCTATCTTGGATATTTAATTTACCATACATTGATTATAATCCTAGCATGCGTCTATATAATTAATTGCAACACGTAGGGGTTTTCTCGTGTTTACCTTTGGATCTGAAGAGGTCGATGGAACGAGATGAATGGATCGAACGGATCGGACTCGTGCTTTGACCTTCGGGTATATCCGGTTGCCCGATCTCCAACGTCGAGTGAGGGCGATCTATGGAGAATGCTACAAGAAATCACCCTCAAACCCTAGCTAATTTTCGAGAATCTCACTATGAAGATGGACGAAAATTATGCTCTCTAATTTGGTGGATTAACCTTGATTCTATCTCTTACCTTATATTTATAATGCATTACCATAATCCCATAAGGAAAGGATCCATGCATATCCCATAAATATAATAATATCCTTATAGGATAAAGAGAATCAAATCCTTGCCTTAGAGGATAGGGGCGCGATTTCATCGGAGCTTGGGCTGGATGGGCCGACCAGGATCAAATGCAAGGAATAAAGATGGGCCTCAAATAAATTAATTATCTTATGTTCACCCGAACATAAATTAATTTATAAACATTTATTCATGCCACTAGAGAATAAATCTTGACTTACCCTTTATTCTTGAAGTTGAGTCGGGCTTGCACTTAGACATTCTGAATCCCGTATTTAAGATATCGAGCGTCCATTAATTATTTATAGCAATATGATCGCTAAAATAATTAATATCTTTAATTCCTTAAGCGGTACCACTCAACCTTATTATTGTACTTGAGCTAACTCAACTGCGGGGTTTAGTACAATAAACCTTTGAGCTCCTTAAGGGGCGTGATCATCCTAAACGGATACGGTGACTCGACATGAGATAACTAGCGTGACATACAAGATCGCCACCACCCAAGATGCGGAGAATCTTGGGTTAGAACATCCCTCACCCATAACAAGTCAAAGTGATGGTCGACAACTCATACTCACCTAATACCTTATCGAGGTTTAGATCATCGTAAGTCACCGAGATCTTGGTTCTTCACGACGGTCGAGATAGAAGAACATATCTCACCGTGATCCTTCAATACGTCGAGACGCATACCGGCATAGACAAGCAACTAAGTCAAGTCACTTCTTATCTATATCTGCAGCCTAAACCGACAACTCGTCCTTAAGTTGTCTCGGTGTGAAACTTTTTATATCTCATTAAGCTTGACCAATCATACAGACTTCTGTGATCTTCTACACACTGTATGATCTAACTTATATATGAGATAAGGGGACACAGATATATGCAATCAAGTATTCAATTCAGATAGGAGATTGTAATAGTGGTAACAGGAAACATTGTATACAAGCTCAACCAAACTGCTTTCAGTATAAAATCCAACACTTGTCCAATTAATGTGAGGAATCAAATTGTTTATTTCAAAAATAATTTGTAAGACATAGTTACTTTGGTGATGTAATATTGATGACTCATAATGTATAATAGGAATAGGCTCCCAATTTGTGAGAAATCGAGAGTGAGAGAAAGACGTGAGCTTGTAGGAATTTTAGTCTTTAATTCATCTTTTTACTTAAGTCTTGGATAAGTGAATTAACTCTTTCACACTCTCTCAAAACCAAGAAAGAACCGAGAGCTCTAAGAAGAGAAAAACCTTGTGTGTCCTTGTCTTTCAACCACCAAAAGCTTGATATCTAAAGCTTGCACATAAAATCAATACCGTTAAAAAGGTTAGGAATCGAACGAGCTTCGATTATACACTAAGTTTTTAACTTTTCAAAGGCTTGATCTTATGTTATAAGCATGGTTTCTAATTATGAAATTATGCTAACATATGAATGTGTTTGTTAATAATGTGTAATAGGATGTGTAGGATTCATATATTATGTTTAAAATTGAAATTAATCATGTTATGAAATTTGAGATGATGATCGAAAATTCCTAGAAATTATTTAAGGTTGGATTATTGATCTATGATGTTATAGAAGCTTATAATGAATTTTTGAGAATTTAAAAAAAAATCCTATGCTATATTTTCAAAACTACCGAAAATCATGAAAAATGCTAAGTTAATGTACAATTTTAATTTGATTAATGTTATAGCATAATGTTGATCTAGGACCCTAATTATGGACTATGTGATTTTACTAGAAATTTTGGGAATTAATTGCTCCAAATTTCTCAATATAACCGTGAGTTTCAAAGTTTGATACATGAATGAGTAAGATGATTTTGGTGAATATTATGATGAAATGTTGTTATACTATAGTGTATTAGCATTGTGTAATTTTGTTAGAATTTTATAAAAATGTTTAGTATTTACTGAGGTAGAAACCGAGACTTGAACAATGAATCATTCATGTAGAAATTGAAAATGTTGGACTATATGTTATAATCATGTTATAGATTAATGTTGGGGCCTTAGTTTAATTATTTTAGGAAATTATTTGACAATTTTAGAAAATTTATTAGGAATAATATTAATGTCTTTTCCTATAGCTAATGTTAATACATATTATTGATACTATGATAATATAGTACATTATATGAATTTAGAAGAAATTATAAAGATGTTTGAGAATTTTAGGGTTTAGAATGAATATTAATGGTTTTAAATCCCTTTTATCAAGAAAAATAATACATTATATGTCAGAAATTATTTTAGACATATTAAGAATTTATGGAATTTTATAAACATAGTATACTATGTTTATGGCGAAACGTTATATTAAATAACGTTAGAAATGAAAAATTATGTTTAATGAATAAGTTAATTAATATTAAAGAAAAATATTAATAAAGTTTATCGATTTGCGTGAAAAATCGAGAATTAGGGTTTTATGAAAAGAAATCGATTGAAAATCCATTATATTGAAATTAGATATCAAATATGTTAATAATTAAAGGTTTATTAAGAAAAGTCAAAATTGTTGACTTTTGATTTAACGTATGAAATCGTTCAATAAATACACTAATACGTGTAAACGTATTAATTTTATAAGAAAATCTCATTGATGAGAAAAGATTTCATAATTGAAATCTTTATATCAAAAACGTTAGAATCGTTGAACGTTTAACCTAAATGATTAAAATGAAATAGTTGAACATATCTCGTCTCTGTCGAAGTACGAAAATGTTTAGTTAAGATACGCGATTGAATGACGTATTGAATTCGTTAAGGAATTCAAATTATTATAGTATAAGTTATCAAAGTTTATTTTAAACTTTGAAAATCTCGAAAAACGTGACCGACTTATTGAAATCGTTTTTACGTAAAGGTTCGGGACGTGGACGTGATCGTTGGCGTTGAAGGAAAATCGAATTTTGAAAGTCAACAATCCGGTGGGCTTCTTTTCTTATCCTCAAGGATAAAATGCTTTATTTATGATGCTTTCTTGAAATGAAAAGTAATTATTTATGATGCTCTCTTTTGAAATGATTATGAAATGATGATGAAATTACACCCCAAAATGTTTATGTTTTATGTATGTATCCTATCCATGAATGAATGAATGAATGAATGATGAATGTTGGGTCGATCCCAACTTATGAATGAAATCGATATCGGATCCTATGCCGAAGAACTTATACCTAGCTAGGATTAACGTGTACACTAATGGTGATTTGTGTCTTTGTAAGGACAATTCACGGCGGTCGCGTGACGTGAGGAGGCCTCCTTCTACGGCGTAAATGATAATGTTATGATGAAATGAAAGGGATATGGATCATACATACAAGGAAAATGCCTGGCGGTGACGTTTATGAAAATGATGAAAATGTTTAGTAAGCACAAGGCCTTTTAAATAAAACCCTTGTGTCTTACCATGATGGGGCAGTGTAATTTAAAGATGGTAAAATGTTTTTGGCATGAGTCCACTGAGTGCATTCTTGTACTCGACCGCATATTGTTTTAAATGTGCATTGAGTGAGTGATGCGATGGAGCAGTGTTGAGCAATAGGAATGTTGTCACTGAAAGTTATACCTTGATAGTACATCGTCATATGTACATATCACATGTTTTCCGCTGCAAGAATATAAGTTATGTAGTAAAGTCCAAAAACATACTTGATTTATGTATTACAGTTTAATGTTAAATGGTCTCATTGTTTATTCATCCCTGTTTAGAGTAATAATCCCTGCTAAATCGTACTTAGGATTTAGGGGCTGTTACAGAGTGGTATCAGAGCGGTTCGCTCTTTGAACCCAAAATCTCCTTTAAGGTTAAGTCTAGATTGAGTCACTAGACTTCTAAAGGTCAGCTGACAATGCTCAACACTCCATCACATCAAGCTCAACCGAAATGAGGTAAATGATTCCTTTTCAAAGTTTTGAAATGAAAAGTTGAAAGAGAAAATGATCGAGATGATTTTTATGAAAGATTGAATGATATGAAATGGAAGTTATGAATAATGTTGAGAATGGAAGTTATGTAAAGTGATCAAGTTAAAATGAATGCTTATGATAGATAATGGGCATAAAGTGCGAACGATGAAATGTTGAATTTGCAAAATTCAAGTATGGCATGCATTCAATAAGTATGAAATGAAATTGAACAAAATTTTCAAGTTTTCATAACCAAATCGCTTCAAATTTCAAGATTATGTATAATAAATGAATATGCTTGAAATGAGCGTGAATGGCCAAAGTTGGAATGATGAATTCTTGAAATTGAAAGAAATGTGCATGTATAAATGAACTATGTTTTCATTATTTGAAACTTTAGTTTCAAATCTCAAGATTGATTATGACAAATGATATGTCATCTCAAGAAGAACATAGGCGATATAAGAAGCATGATCACTTTTACGAAAGAACATAGAAATACGAACTTCATTCCTTACGAGAACAAAAGAATAACATGAAGAGCGAAAGAAAGTTAGAATCGAGCTTGCGACTCGAAAACGACTTGAATGTGAAAATGACTCGACTTTGACCTCGGCATGTGCGACTCGACTTCGACCTCGGCATGTGCGACTTGACTTCAACCTCGGCATGTGCGACCTCGACCGACCTCGGCATGTGCGACCCGACTTCGACCTCGGCATGTGCGACTCGACTTCGACTCGGCATGTGCGACTCGACTTCGACTTGGCATGTGCGACTCGATTACGACTTTGAAAATTTATAACATCGACTTTGGCATCGACTCGACCTCAATCTCGGCATTACGACCTCGACATCGACCACGGCATGCACGACTTCGGTGTCGGCATCGCCACGATCTCGGCGCGAGCGTGAATTTTCCCCGCACTGCGCAGTGATTGTGTCTTGACCCGTTCTCCTTCGTGTGAACTCCGATTTATGTACGGTTTTCACCTAAGTACCCTAACACACTGTAATTTATTTGTTATGAAGGACCAAATCTCTGATTCCTACTCCAGAATTTACGAGAATAGTTGAATTTGGTTCTATGATTTGTATAGAATGAGAATGTTATAGTATGATAAGAATCTTAGAATGTTACTAAGAAAGTAAGATTTCGATGTACAAGTAGAGCCATGACGTACATGAGAACCTTTGTTGATGACCTATTACGAGTATATAAGGTTTCAAATTATATTCATTACACAATTTAGATCATTGAGTTTAACTCCATGACTAGTTCCAATTGAGAAATCATTTGAGTTTCTCACTTTTTCGAAGGAAATTTAAAACCCGAAAACTTATAAAGTGTCCTTTGAAACCAAGCCTCGTGTGATGAGAATATAATTGTGACGGTGCGGCTAGCCCATATAACCAAAGAAATCTCGGTAGTCGTCATTACGGTCTTGGACCTAGATCCCAATTATTCGATCGAAAGAGGATATAGATTCAATCATTAAAAGATGTTATTTTGATTTGTGAGACAGTACCTCTTGTCAGTAGTCGTGATAAATTCTCCTCGATTCTTGAAACCATCAAGTATGATGAATGTTGACTTACCTTGTCACCCAAGTACGAATTAGTGAAGCGATAAATATCAGGCATGATATAGGTTGACTTATTTTGGTCACCTAAAAGTTTCAGATCAGTAAAGTGATAGACATCAAGAAATTGTGAAGAAAATCTCGATGAGATGAGATATTTTCCCTATGATACACATGGATGTGATGACCCTTGATGGGCTTTTCAAAGATTGATAACAGTGAAGTTATACCTTCATATGACCGTTATAATAATAAAGTAATGAACAAGATACTCTTTAGCATTGAATGCAAGAGTAAAAGTAAAGAAAAGTATATGATATCCGTGGGATATAATTTCCCTCACCATGTCATAACGAGAGAGATTACAACTTATCTTTAAGATAGTTGTTTGTCCCAAAACCTCGTTAGTAGGTTGGACATGTTTAAAGGAATGAAGATGCATGCAATATATTCTTTTCAAAGAATATATATATAAATGAATGATAGCATCTCAGAAAATAAATCTCTCGCTTATACCTCAATCAATGAGATTATGCTTGAGCATAATCGATTCCAATAATTGAGACTTGGTTAAACAAGCGATAATGAGATTGAGAGATCATAATCCTGGAGATTGTGTGAATGACTAGGATAGTCCTAGTATGTAAATCAAGTATGGAGAAAATATCTCCAAAGCCAAGACATAGTAATGAGATGCTTGGAAATTAAGTTATGGTGTACGAATGTACTACCTTACCAAGCCATACGACAATAATGACGGTTCTAATCCTGAATGTGAGAACCGAAGTATAACGAAAGTAATATTACTTTCAGATACCATGTTCAAGAAAAAGGGACAAAAGTCAAAATAACTGAAGAAACTATGAGCTACACAATTATAAGATAGCCCATGATATGATATAAGCTTCAGAGACATATGACTTCGATAAGTAAGGATTTCCCTTGAAAAGAGTTAAAGTAAGGATATATGAGAAATATATTCCTAAGATCGATAAGGTGAAAAAGGAAATTGAATCATTCATACTGGATTAGGAATGAATGATAGTGATAGAGACATGATGATCTCTACGATAAGATTTAATTATCGAAGTATCAATATCAAGGGATAGGTTGATGTAGACCTAACCACGAATGCTATTGGTAAAAGCATAACGGTACTGATACCCGAGAAGTATAGGGTGAATGAGGCAACAGAAGGCCATAGAAAGGAAACATAATGTCCCAAGGGAAAGGACAATAATATATGAAATAGATGTTTAATCAAACAGATGGAAACACAGTAGACCAAAGCTTATACTTCACATCGAAAATTGAGCGAACAAAACCGAAGGCACGATAGGTATGAGAAAATTTCTCAGAATACCTATAATATTTTGTTCGATATAGGTGCTTCACATTCTAACATCGCAAAAGTATGTGTAGAAACGATAGAACCTAATTTGGAATAACCGAATCAAGAAATGAAAATTTCTTCACCTATATGAGAATTATGGCCGTCGCAGGTGTTGCTCAAACTTAGAATTGGACCTAGGATCACATAAGGTTCTATCCAATGATTTGGATCATTATACCTATGTGGAACGTAGATATAATTCTAGAGATAAGAAGTTTCGGAGATGGCTGTCATTCACAGGATTAGTGGCCTGGGCCTAGTCTCTTCGTTAGAGATTTTACGCGACAAGATTTTAGCAACCACTATTTACTTATGCGAATAAATTTAGAGCGGTATACGACTGATGGTGTAAAACGTAAAATGAGTATTAAGATAAGTGTCATGAGTCGTGTCATAAGTTGTCTACAAGTTATATATGTCTTAAAGTGTTTAATTCTTTAAGGAATCCTTCTTGTTTAAAATTTCCTCTATCTCTTTGATTTAAGTCAGACTTATCTAGAAATATCTGTTTACAGATGGCAGAAAAAGGGAATATTACGGGTAAGAAGATAACCACAAGGCCTACAAGCTTAGAACTCACACAAGCATATCGGCGCTTTTATTATAAACTGGGCAGAGATTTAGGACAGTTTTTGGAGGAGTTTCTGCACCTATGGAAGAATGCTTGTAACTATGGAGTTACGGATGAGGATGGTATCCAAAGGCTTATTCGCCGTTTGCCAACAGACTGGCAAAAGTTTGCAAAAGAAGTGTCAAGAGAATATCTTCTGCATGTAGAAAATTCCAAGACTTGGGCAGACTTACCAGGATTTGTCAACCGGCTCAAGCACACATATTATGCGTATGGAACGGCACCGATGAGCACTTGTCTTGGTCCCCGGCAAGTTTCACAGCATTATATAAAGGAATGGTAGTACCCTGATGTTCCAAACGCCGCCCTACGTCCTGTGCCACGAATTATACCTGAAAGGGATGAGAATGGCCAAAGGACAGGATCTTACCGCCCTCGCGGATTAGGAGAATTACAGCTACTAACTCAACCATACTTTCTGATAAAAGTAACACAAACTACTAGTATTGAAGAAGAAACAGGGAGCAGCTTGACTCCTGGCTCTCTGAAGGAGATAGATCATCGAATGTATGAAACAAAACGCGTGCACTGAAAGGTAAGTTTCCAAATGAGAATGCGATTCGGATGAAGGCCACTCGAGATGTAGAATCACATGATGATATGAGACTTATATGAATAATGGTTCATGTTGAAAATGGTGTGGTTAGAAGATGTAAATAAGTAGTTTGGAGTACTTTGTGAATATGTTAAAATGGTGTCAAAATTTTGAATGTAAAAGAACTAGATGCTATGTAATCGATCGACGATAGACCGACCCTTGTAATTAATGTATGAAAAGTCCTCATTGAGGCATTTTGATGTAATATATTATATGGTCTTTGTAGAATGGTATCCGAAATACGAAAACGAATTGTTCCGAATAAGATATGGTTACTATGAGATTATAGTTGTGCCATCCGAACTAACAAATGCACTATACGATCATGAACCTCAAAAATCGAGTATTCCACGCATACTTAGACAACTTGTCTTAATCCTTATGAATAATGTTCTTATCCATACGAAGAATGAGAAAGAACATAAAGAACGTCGAAGGACTGTCTTACGACTTTTTAAGATCCGGGCAAATTTTGCCAAGTATAGTATTGTGAATTTCGACTTAAAGAAATATTCCTCAGGCACATAATGTCTTTTGAAGGAATAAAAGTAGATCCGCTAAGGATAAAGCAATGTAAGAATGAAAGTCGTCAATGACCTAAAATGAGATCGAGAATTTCTTAAGATTAATTGACTACTATCGAGATCCATTGAGAACTCTCTAAAAGTAGCAAGGCCGATAACATAGCTACCCCAAAAGGAATCAAATTTACATGGATTAATAAAAGAAAAGCTATGTATTAATATGAGAAAGATAATAGCTTACGATCACAATGACTTAAGCCACATGAATAGAAATTTCCAACTCACGACTTGAAATAGTAACAAGGGTATAAGTATTAAAGTCTTGAGACATCACTCTATGACGATAAATTAAGAATTCTTCACAATTTAACAAAAATTGAATAAATTCTTCAAGCAAAGAGACTTGAATACGAGATAGAAAAGATGGCTCCAATCGGTAAAAATTACAATTGTGATATAAATGATCACCTACGGACGGTTAACGTAGAATCTAATGCCCTAAGTTATAAAATTCCAGGTCTAAATTATGGTATGTCCTTATAGAAAAGGAAAACTCATTGGAGAGTTTAAGAAAATGAGAACAAAAATAGTTGGGCAATCGTGGACGGCGTAAGTTGTTTTCTCACACTCAAGGTGATATATAAAGAAAAGGATAAAGAAAAGAGAAAGGATGAAGATGGGAATAAAATACGAATTAAGATAAGGAATGAAGAGTGAAAGATTTTTAAGGAATGTTGGACAATATCATATTGTCTAAAGAAAGGATATATATATATATCAAACAATAATAAGCTTAGAAAAGAAATCATGAATGAAGCTCATGACCTTTCTCATACCGCCCACCCAAGCAAAGATTAAGATATATTATGATTTACGAGAAAAGTTAGATAGTAAGGAATAAAATGAGATATAACCATATCGTCGAGCAGTGTCTCGGTTATCAATAAGTGGAGGCATTGTATCAATGACCTTATAAGAGGTTATAATCTCTAGAGCTACACGAATGAAAATGGAATGACATAGCAATGGATTTTATGACGGGTTTTGCCAAAGTCATAAAGAAGTCGCACTACATGGGTAGTAGTGGATGGACTCACCAAATATGTTTGTCTCTGCCTATTCAGATGACTCGTAGATCCGATAAGTTAGCTTAGTCGTACATAAAAGAAATCGTATATTTACAGAGGATACTCAAAACCTATCGTTTTGGATAGAGACTCTAAGTTTATCCCTAGATTTTGATCTAACTCACAAAAGGAGTTAGACACGATATTGAACCTTAATATAAATGTCCACTCACGGATAGATGGACCGTTAAGAGGACAATATGGACGTTTAAGCATACGATAGAACATTAATGCTAGATCAAGGTGCAAGTGGGAACGTGTTGTACCTCTTGTTAAGTTCACGTCGACCATAGTCATTAAGCAACGATCAATATAGCCTTATGAGGCATTATGTGGAAAGAAGTATCGACCACTACTTTATTGTAATAAAGTAGGTGAGAGAAAGTATAAGATCCCGACTATGTAAATGAAATGATTAAGATATCTGCCAAATGAGGCAAAGGAAAAAAGAAAAGCTCAGGACAGACAAAAGTCTTATGGTGATACGCGTAGATCTGAACTGCATCTTTAAATGCGGAAATAAAGTTTCTTAAGATTTCTCCATCGAAGGAAATTATAAAGTTCAGACACAAGAATGTTGAGATCACGTTTTATAGGACCTTACGAGCTCCTAGTAATGATAAGCCTAGTAGCCTATAGATTGATACTTCCACCAAATTTGGGGAGAGTACGTAATGTTTTCCACGTGTCACAGTTAAGAAAATACGAAAATGACCCAATTTACGTAAACCATCATGATGACGTGATCTTTAACTCAGATGAGTTGTGATAAAAATCTACGACTATTTTGATCGTACGATTCAACGATTAAAGAATCAAGTTTGGGTCTTTAATGAAAGTCCAATGAAGGAATCATGGACAAAAAGAAATCACGTGAAAAATTTAAGATGTTATGATACAAAGATACCCCTTACTTTATGAGGAATGCAAATTTCGGGATGAAATTTCTTTTAAGGGGGGTAGAATGTAATATCCGAAGAATTAAATACCTAATTACGATATTTAAAATTCGTAAATTAGTGTTTCGCCGAAATAATTGAATTAGAAATATATCGAATAATGATTTCGATTATTTACGAGAAAATGAATTCTTATTTTATATTCACTAAGAATTGTGAATTAAGGAATATATATATATAAAGTATTTCGGCAATAGTATTTTAACGTCGATTGACCATCGATAGTTAAAATTTCATAAAATTTTCTAAGTGACGAAGCTTAGAATTAAATTCCATTATTAATGAAATAATTTAATAAAGTGATTACGACTTCATTATGACCATTTTGAGATGAGTCGATAATGAACGTTTTGAGACGTTTCAAACGTCAACGTTTAGAGATGAATAGAAAAATGAGTTTAATGATCAAGGAATTATAATATTTAAATTCCTATGATTATTTTATGTAATTAGAGTATTATTTAGCATTAAAACAATGCTAGAACATTAAGGATTCATTATTGAACAAATATGAAATTTTCGAAAACCCTAATTCGAAAATTAGGGTTTTTCACATGAAATGATACTAATAATTTTTCCTATGATATAATTTATCATCTAAAATATATATTATGATATATATCTATAAATGGCATGAAAAATCAAAATTTAGCATTTAAGTTTTAAAATAGCCGTGAGCTATTTGTGTGCAACAAGTTTACGTCAACTTTTGTGAATTGCTTTGCTATTATGTGATCAATTGATTCAAGTGGGATTAATTGTACACACTAATCAAGTAATAAACAAGTGGGTGCATTGTGATGATATAAGCGTGTAAAATTGGGATCCCAATTGAAGAAAGAAGATTCAATACAACTCTAAGTGATGATGTACTCTTACATTTGGGGAAGTGTATCTTGACTAATACATGGTATTAGGACAAAAAAAAATTAAAATTTGTTCCTCTTGAAACAATAGAGACGACGGATCTTTGGTTCCCAAAGCATGAATCATCTTTTGAATTGTTCAAAATTTTGTAAGAGTATTAACTCCCATGACATAATCCTTGATGAGTCATAGAAAATTTTGTGTCTTCCTTGTGTGTGTGTGAGAGTGCCGACGACACTTGTCCAATTAATGTGAGGAATCAAATTGTTTATTTCAAAAATAATTTGTAAGACATAGTTACTTTGGTGATGTAATATTGATGACTCATAATGTATAATAGGAATAGGCTCCCAATTTGTGAGAAATCGAGAGTGAAAGAAAGACGTGAGCTTGTAGGAATTTTAGTGTTTAATTCATCTTTTTACTTAAGTCTTGGATAAGTGAATTAACTCTTTCACACTCTCTCAAAACCAAGAAAGAACCGAGAGCTCTAAGAAGAGAAAAACCTTGTGTGTTCTTGTCTTTCAACCACCAAAAGCTTGATATCTAAAGCTTGCACATAAAATCAATACCGTTAAAAAGGTTAGGAATCGAACGAGCTTCGATTATACACTAAGTTTTAACTTTTCAAAACTTGATCTTATGTTATAAGCATGGTTTCTAATTATGAAATTATGCTAACATATGAATGTGTTTGTTAATAATGTGTAATAGGATGTGTAGGATACATATATTATGTTTAAAATTGAAATTAATCATGTTATGAAATTGGAGATGATGATCGAAAATTCCTAGAAATTATTTAAGGTTGGATTATTGATCTATGATGTTATAGAAGCTTATAATGAATTTTTGAGAATTAAAAAAAAAATCCTATGCTATATTTTCAAAACTACCAAAATCATGAAAATGCTAAGTTAATGTACGATTTTAATTTGATTAATGTTATAGCATAATGTTGATCTAGGACCCTAATTATGGACTATGTGATTTTACTAGAAATTTTGGGAATTAATTGCTCCAAATTTCTCAATATAACCGTGAGCTTCAAAGTTTGATACATGAATGAGTAAGATGATTTTGGTGAATATTATGATGTAATGTTGTTATACTATAGTGTATTAGCATTGTGTAATTTTGTTAGAATTTTATAAAATGTTTAGTATTTATTGAGGTAGAAACCGAGACTTGAACAATGAATCATTCATGTAGAAATTGAAAATGTTGGACTATATGTTATAATCATGTTATAGATTAATGTTGGGGCCTTGTATTTTAATTAAATTTTAGAAATTATTAGAAAATTTTGATTTGGACATAGGAATAATATAGGCGATGTCCAATTTTCCTATAGCTAATGTTAATACATATTATTGAACTATGATAATATAGTACATTATATGAATTTAGAAGAAATTTTAAAGATGTTTGAGAATTTTAGTGAAGAAGGCCTTTCATGAATATTAATGGTTTTAAAAATCAAGAACAATAATACATTATATGTCTAGAAATTATTTTAGACATATTAAGAATTCATGGGATTTTATAAACATAGTATACTATGTTTATGGCGAAACGTTATATTAAATAACGTTAGAAATGAAAAATTATGTTTAATGAATAAGTTAATTAATATTAAAGAAAAATATTAATAGAGTTTATCGATTTGCGTGAAAAATCGAGAATTAGGGTTTTATGAAAAGAAATCGATTGAAAATCCATTATATTGAAATTAGATATCAAATATGTTAATAATTTGAAAGGTTTATTAAGAAAAGTCAAAATTGTTGACTTTTGATTTAACGTATGAAATACGTTCAATAAATACACTAATACGTGTAAAACGTATTAATTTTATAAGAAAATCTCATTGATGAGAAAAGATTTCATAATTGAAATCTTTATATCGAAAAACGTTAGAATACGTTGAACGTTTAACCTAAAAGGTTAAAGTGAAATAGTTGAACATATCTCGTCTCTATCGAAGTACGAGAAATATTTAGTTAAGATACGCGATTGGAAGACGTATTAGATTCGTTAAGGAATTCGAATTATTACAGTATAAGTTATCAAAGTTTATTTTTAAACTTTGAAAATCTCGAAAAACGTGACCGACGTAATGAAATCGTTTTTACGTAAAGGTGGACGCGGGGCGTGATCGTTGGCGTTGAAGGAAAATCGAGATTTTGAAAGTCAACAATCCGGTGGGCTTATTTATCCTCAAGGATATCCTCAAGAATAAAATGCTCTATTTATGATGCTCTCTTTTGAGAAATGATTATGAAATGATTATGAAATTACCGCCCAAAATGTTTATGTTTTATGTATGTATCCTATCCATAAATGAATGAATGATGAATGGATGATGAATGTTGGCGCCCAACTTATGAATGAAATCGATATCGAATCCTATGCCTAAGAAGGCTTATACAGCTAGGATTAACGTGTACACTAATGGTGATTGTGTCTTTGTAAGGACAATTCACGGCCGATCACGTGACGTGAGGAGGCCTCGTTCTACGGCGTAAATGATAATGTTATGATGAAATGAAAGGGATATGGATCATACATACAAGGAAAATGCCGCCGGACGTTTATGAAAATGATGAAAATGTTTAGTAAGCACAAGGCCTTTAAATAAAACCCTTATGTCTTACCATGATGGGCGATGTAATTTAAAGATGATAAAATGTTTTGGCATGAGTCCACCGAGTGCATTCTTGTACTCGACCGCATATTGTTTTAAATGTGCGATTGAGTTAGTGATGCGATGGGCGGTGTTGAGCAATAGGAATGTTGTCACCGAAAGTTATACCTTGATAGTACATCGTCATATGTACATATCACATGTTTTCATTGCAAGAACATAAGTTATGTAGTAAAACCAAAACATACTTGATTTATGTATTACAGCTTAATGTTAAATGGTCTCATTGTTTATTCATCCCTGTTTAGAGTAATAATCCCTGCTAAATCGTACTTAGGATTTAGGGGCTGTTACATCACATTAACTCTCCCTTATATATATATATATATAGTGAGGTTCAAATAAGAATAATTTTTAACGTGAGAAATAAGAACTACGAAATCGCAGTGAACAAAATGAATTCTTGTGATAGTTAATGCATTCGGTGTGAAAATTACTGAATCCAAAAATTCAGAATTTTGACGGAGGGCTCGAATCCCATGAGAGACAAAAATTCTATTTTTTTTTATTCAATAACTTTTTTCATTGGATTCATCAACTTTCACTCCAATTCATTATCTTTTGGTTCTTATATTCTCACGATAAAAATGGTTTTCACTTAACCCACACACACACACACACATATATATATATATATATATATATATATATATATATATATATATATATATATATATATATATATATATATATATATAGGGGTGGTTATAGAGGAACCACCCTAAGTAGAAATAGGAACTAATCTAGACCATCAAAATTAGCGATTTAATGGTTGAGATTAATATCTTTGAAAAAAGGAAAGGCGATCAAATTACCTTATAACAAATTGACTTTCGGTTTAACGTGTGCATAAGGGTGTTTACGTAATTTTACTATCTGAAAACGTGACTCTCTCTCTCATTTTCCTAAATTTCTTGCTCTTCCTTCTCTCTCTCATCTCTATCGAAGAAATTAACCCTAACCCGTATACATAAGTTATTGACATCATGTGAATAAGGTTGCCATATTTTATTATGTGTCGTTATATGTCATTATGTTTATGATATGGATAATAATGTGTAATGTTGTGAATATGAAATCGGTTTGTTTTATACTACGATATGTATTTTTAAAGTTATATACTTTGTTTTATAAAAGTTGTATATGCATAATATATATTTTGTTATCTTATATATTGTTAAATCAATTCAATATGCATGTACAGATCAATCTGTAAGACATACATTGGTGACTAAATATGAATAATGTGTTTATCATTATAACATTATTAAGTCTTGTTTGTTTATTTCCGTATGCATAATTTAGTGACATCATGTGAATAAGGTTGCTTTTTTTTATTATTTGTCAGTGTTGTCTGTCATTATTTTATGATATGCATAATAATGTGTAATGTTGTGAATATGAAAATAGTTTTGTTTATACTCTTATATTATTTTAAAAGTTATATACTTTGAATATTTAAAAAGTTATTTAAAAGTTTTGTTTGTACAGTAATCATATGAATAAGTATGAAAATTGAGAAAGAAAACGGTAATAATAAATTAACATATACAAATCAAGGATACACTATTTAATAGATATGAAATCCCATGATTTAAGGAAAACAAACGTTAATAAATTTGTATCAATTACTAAATTATCCTTTTGACATAAACTGTAATTATAAACGAATCCATATAGATATATATTACCAACCACAAGATCAGATCAAATAAAAGGTGAGGATTAGTTCTTAGTTCCTAAAATATATATGGTTCTCATTTGATTCATCCCCATATATATATATATATATATATATATATATATATATATATATGGTTGAGTTTCTATAGTATCCCGATCATCAAGTAGTATGTAGTACTCAATCTAGATCACATATTTTGAACACATGGGTCCACCATAATTTGACAAGTGGCAGCCCTTTTTTCATTTTGTCACAAAATACATAAACTTAATAACTTTAGTGATTTTACCATGATTTCAAATTTAAGCCAAATTAAATCTGACTTGACATCTCGAAAATTTAACATAGACAAAACGATCAGTCATATAGACGATATCGTAGAGAGAGAATATCGATTGTTTTGATCCCAACTAGAAACAGATAATAAAAAAAATGAGAAGATTTGATTTTTGTAATGAGGATTGACGTGATGAATCATAGAAGCAAAAAAAATCTGATTTGTTTTGATGGAACAATGATGTTTTATGTCATCTCTCTACGATGTCGTTTATATTACTAATCGTTTAGTCTATAGTAAATTTTTGAGATGCCAAGTCAGATCTAATTTGACTTAAATTTGAAATCATGGTAAAAGAAATTAAAATCATTAAGTTTGTGTATATTGTGACAATTTTTAAAGTTCGTGGGAAAAACCAAAATTTGCCCAAAGTTGGTGTATTATGCGCCAATAACATTTTATTTTTTAATTTTTGTAAGAGGCAAAATGGGAAGAGATCAAAACAACCTCCTTCTTCTCTTTCTTCTTCTTCTTCTTCTTCTTCTTCTTCTTCTTCTTCTTCTTCTTCTTCTTCTTCTTCTTCTTCTTCTTCTTCTTCTTCTTCTTCTTCTTCTTCTTCTTCTTCTTCTCTACGGTAGCAGCAGCGGTGGACGACGACGATGATGGTGGACAGCAGCGGCGACGACGACGATGACAAACATAAGATTTTAAGAGAAAAAGAAGAAGATGATTTTGAAAAAAAAATTAGTGGTTTTGAGGAAAAATAAGTAGAATTTGAAAGAAGATTGATGATCGAAAGAGATGGTGGCTATGGCGGTGCAGAATAACTGAAGGAGAAGGATGTGAGAGAGTTTTGCTATCGAAAAACACATCCATGCATGTAACAAATCACAATAACATAAACCTGCATGCCGGCAACGAAACACGAACATGCATATATAAAAATACAAGCATGCATATAAGAAAGCATAAACTTGCATATTAGCCACAAAACACAAACAAGCAAACAAAAAACATTCACGCATAAAATAAAATATAATAATACTTATATTAAAACATCAACATGCATGTTGGCCAACGAGCACTAGGGAGTGCACGAGCGTATGCTTGTGCGATGCGCGAGTGTGCGTACGCTGGTGTGGGCGAGCGGTAGGCGCGTGCTTCCAACATAGATATATGTTTGTGTTCAACTACATGTATTTTTGTGTTCATTTATATGCATATGTGTTCAACTATATGAATTGATTTCTTTTCTGTGTCATTTAATAAATCAAATTACTAATTTACCTTTACTGTAGCAAAATCAGGGAAATTAAGCTTAAAAAATCCGAAAAAAATTCCTCCAAAGGATCTATGAGATGAGTGGATGAGATTGAGTACTGTATACTACCTCAGACACTATATGATCTATCTATCTATCTCTCTCTCTATATATATATATAGGGGTTGGATCCAATGACAACTCATCTTTTTTTAGAACTTGAGAACTATGCACACATGTAAAAAGTTGATGAACAAAATCTATAAAGTTGTGCACAACGAAAATATTCTAAAATTGTTGCCCAACAAAACAATTTTAGAAAGTTTTCATTATGCACAACTTTATACAGTTCTATGCATCATCTTTACACGTCTTATGCATAGTTTGTAAAAAATATTAGTTCTCATTTGTTCAACTACATATATATATATATATATATATATGTATATGTATATGTATATACATAGTGAGATTCAAATAATAATCATTTTTAACGTGAGAATGAAGAACCACAATAATTTGCTATAAACAAAATGATTCGCTATGAAAGTTGATGAATCAACTGAGAAAGTTTATGAATCAAAAAATTCTAAAATTTCGCCAAATTTTCACCCGAGTTCAAATCCTATGAGGGACGAAAATTTTATTTTTTTTAGATTCAGTAACTCTAACTTTCCTGACGTATTCATCAACTTTCAAAACTAATTCATCATTTTTTTGTTCTCAAGTTCTCATGATAAAAATGGTTTTACGTTAAACCTCTCATATAATATATATATATATATATATATATATATATATATATATATATATGAAGTTATTATCGTGTGAACACTCCTTATAGTATAAACATGAAGATATATATCAACCTTTGATACATTAATATGGAAGCTTCAGATTCAATGCACAGATTATGATGCAGATGCACAATTATGTACATAAATATGCATATAACTAATTCAGATGCACACTTAAAAATAACTATTAGATTTTCAAATATAATGGACATGATTTGTTCTCATTTATGTATATTAAGGACTCTATATACATGAACAAATACATATATAATTGGGATCATATAGTACCCAAGTTTGAAGTAGTATATGTAGTATTCAATCTCATATATTTATCTCATAGATCCTATAGTATAGATTATTTTGGATTTTTAAGTCATTGGGTGCTAATTTCACTACAGTAAGGGTAGATTAGTAATTGATTTTTTATGTGATATAAAAAAATAAATCATGCATGTTTGAAAACAGAAAACTGCATACGTTTGAACACAAAACTGCATACATGTTAACAAAGAAATGCATAAGATTTATCTATCCAAAAAATAAATACATATTGTTATATAGAAAACTGCATACGATTTAACATAAAACTGCATAATGTTGAATACAAAATATATATGAGATTGATTTTTCCAAAATTTATTCTTACGTTTAGATTGATTACTTCTAACTTCATGATTCGGAAGAAAACAAATGATCAACAATAAAGAAATCAAATGATCAACAAGATAAGTGTTTGTGTATATTGGAGAAAATATAAAGAGAGATACCGTAAATGAGAAACTTATGATTTTCTTTTTTAAAGCATGTACGTTTGTATTTCGTAGCATGCATGTTTGTGTTTAGTTGTATGTAGGTTGTTGTTTTGTAATATGCATATTTTTGTTAGAAAATATACAGGTTTATATTTTTAGTATGCAAGTTTATATTTTATATAATTGTAATATCCCCATTATTTAAAACTAGGTTATGATAAATTAAGTCGTTAATTAGGGTTTTTGTTTCGATAATAAGAATAGTAATTTATCGAAGCTCATTTTCAATCGTCCATAATGCGAGAAGTTTTATATTATATTTTTAAGCAATTAGTAAAACAAGGAATATATATGTTATTCCTTTTGAGAGTGATTTTTCTAACGACGATTAATTTTTGATAATTAGTCTTACGTTAATTTCTAAGCGACGAAGCTTAGAATTTAATTCCATATTAAAGAAGAACAAATAAAGTAAGTATGATTTTCTTATTAACATATTTACATGACTCGAAATTTTTAGTATAAAGTTTAAAGAATTTTAAATTTGAAAGTTCTATGAATGTTTTAAGAATCAAGGGCATTTTTTTTATATATTCATTCTATACAATATTTTTATATATTAAAGAAAGGGGGATTGGACAAATAATTTCTATTTTTCTAATGATAGGTCAAAATTATCACTTGGAGATATAAAATTGTTCTTATTCTTTTTTTTTCATGATCTATGTCATCACTTTCAGATCTATATTATAATATATTATTAAAATAAAAACAAATGGAGACGTGTGTTATTTTCTACAATTATTTTTGAAATAAACAAAAGGGGGAAGAAAAAGAGAAAAATTTGATGAGATAAGATATGTATTTTGTTGAATAAAGAAAGATATTTTATTTTTGTTTGATAGTGAAAGGTAGAAAGATATTTTATTCTTATTTGATAGTGAAAGGTATTTAATTTGATGATAAGATAAGATATTTATTTTGACGATAAGATAAGATATTTAATTTGATGATAAGATAAGATATTATTTTTATTTGGTAGTGAGAGGTGTTCATTTTTATGAGATAAGACAATTATCTTTTGTTGACTAAAGAAGATATTTTTTAAAAAAAAAGCATGAATAAAGAGGATATATCATCAAGTGAATATTTTTCTTTCTTCATTCACCCAAACTATCGAAAAAAATAGGAGAAGTGTTCTTCCATTTTCCCTTGAATTTCAAGTTAGAAAAATCGATTTCTTCGTCGATCGACTCCGATTAAAATGTTAGAAATTATCTAAGCTATTTAGATATACAAAAATATGAGAAATCCATCCATGAAAAATTGAGTTATATGCTTTGGTTATTTCATGAGAAATTTGAGGATTTTTGTTAAATGTTTAGGTTGTTAATTAAATATGTTTATATGATGGTTGTGAACATATGTATTATGAATTTAGTACAAAGTTGAGCATGTTAAATTTTTTCTTATTATAGTTGAGATATATGAGATTTATATGTAGCTGATCATGATTTTTGATTGTTGTTTTGAGCATGAATTAATAATAGTGAGTATTGTTTAAGCATGTATGAATTAATTCATAATATTTGGAAAATATTGAAAATTATTTAGAAAAAAATCAAAAATCTTTGTGCATGAATTATTGAGGTATGATTTGTGTATGATGGATATTAGTGTATATTATTGATATATGATGAGGATAATATATAGTGTGGATTAATTATAATTTTTGAAAATGGTTTAGGTATTTTTCCAAAATTTTGAAAACTATAGGATGAAGGGTTTTGATATCAAAATTTTCTATGTGTAATATTATTAGATATTAATGATCCTATGTTAATATAGTGTGTTATGTGAATTTATAAGAATTTATGAAAATATTTTGCTAATTTTTAAAAATTTGAAAAAAAACTTACATTAGAAGTTTTGGAGTTTCCAATTTATTTTATTAAATATGATCATATATTTAGGCCCAAGAACATGTTTAAGATATGCTATGATTTATTTGATTTTTAAAATGAGATATAATATTTTTACGTTGAGACGTTTTGCTAAATGACATAGAAATTTGAAATATAAAGTGCTATGCATAAATTAGTTTCATATATATATATATACACACACACATATATATATATATATATATATATATATATATATATATATATATATATATATATATATATATATATATATATATATATATATATATATATATTTGGGCATGATTGAATGTTAAAGTGAAATTATGAGATTTATTGGAGTATGATAAGTAATAAATTAGAATTAGAGCACATTATGCAAGTTAATTGTTCTAAAGAAGAATTTTGAAAAATGCATTTGTTTGAAGTTGAAATGACTTGATTAAAGTATGAATGTATGAAGCATGTTAGTGTGTGAGTAGAGTTATGTTTAACGCATAGAGTTATGTTTTACGCCTAGTATAAATATGAGTTTCTCTGAATAGATAAACTAGGACGTGTGAGACGAATTAGAGATATAACAATATCTCTTTTATAAGAATTGATTTCATAATTGAAATCATTTTATCGGAAAATAGCTAATACGAGTTCAAATGATTGATCTAATTTATTAGTATTAGGTCTGAAGCAATGTTTCATCTCAGTTAAAAAACGAGAGTTTATAAGTTATAATTTCCAATGAAAATACGAACCAAATTGGTTAAATATACAAAAGCCTTAGAAGGTTGATATTCTGTTAGTCAATCTTGATAAGATTTAAAAAGCTATCGAGTTCTACTAATTTTTGACGATTTTCAAAGATACGATCGATGTACTAAATTAGTTTCTTACGTAAAGGTAGAGCACGAAGGTGAGCAACGAAAGTAAAGAAAAGAAACTCGTTTTGAGAAGGAGAACATACCAAGTGGGCTTTTCTCCTCAAGGATAAAATGAAATGATAAATGTTCTATTTATGATGCTTTCTTTTGAGAAAATGATGATGAAATGCTATTATTTAATTACCTGCCCAAAGTGTTTATGTTTTATGTATGGATCCTATCAGTATTGGTTCGTCAACGTAAGTTTAATCGAATTAGGATCCAATGCTAGATGGAGAATTCCTAGCAAGGGTTAACGTGTACACTAGGTAACTGTGTTGTTGAAAGGTTTGCTCAGCCAGTTACAGGTGGCTGTGTGCTAAAAGGTTTTCTCGGCCGGTCACGGCATCCGTGGAAGGAGGTCTCCTTCTATGACGCAAGATAAGTTGGATATGGATCATACAGACAGAAAATATGTCTGGCCAGACAAAGTTTATGGAAAATGATAGAAAATGTTTAGTAAGCACGGAACTTTCAAATAAAACTCCGTGTGTTACTGATGGGGCAGTGTAATTCAAAGTTATGATGTATGTTTTTGGCATAAGTCCACTGAGTCTTTGTACTCAGCCCTGCATGTTTGTTTTTAAATGTGCAGGTTGAGCTGGTGATGAAATGGATGCGGTGTTGAGCAGTAGGAATCTTTTGTCGTTGATAGTAGAACCATGAGTGCACATCTTCATATATGTACTTCACATGTTTTCCGCTGCAAGAACACTAAGTTGTTGATTAGAGAACTAAATTCCTTCAGATCAGTTGAACCCTTTTGTTAAGGATCTGATGGGCTAGTATCTTGTATGTAAATTATGTTTACTTTGATCTCCAATACTTTGAGGTTTCTAGACGTTTTCTTGATATATATCTCACAATTCGATATCCCATTTTCTTTTCCCGCTTCTTAATTCCCATCCCAAGTAACAGTCCCTGTTAATCCGTCCTTAGGGATAATGGGTTGTTACAAGAATGCATGTTGATGTTTTGTGGTATACATTTTTACCTGTTGTAGTATGTATGCTTCATTTTCGATAGCAAAACTCCTCATTATCCTTCTTCATCATTCTGCCGCTTCCTTCTCTGATTACCGACGAACTTCATCGTAAACCACCGTCATAATTGTAGGGAAATCTGATTTTAACCCTTTCCCGAGGATCTATCTTGGATGTTTAATTTACCATACATTGATTATATACCTAGCATGCACCTATATAAGTTTTTATTGAATATCATTTTATCGATTTACGTGTTTTTCTTTGAATATGTTATTGGATTCAAGTTCATAGTTGATATTGGATTTTAGTAGAGTGTTGAATCGTTCTTCGTTGAATATGTTGAATCTCTTTCCGTTGAATTTTATTGTTTCTTGTTTGATGATCTACATTGAGCTTCTTACATTCGTGTTTTCGTAGGTTCTCAATTAGGGATTGACAACTCCTAGTTAGATTGCTTTCTTTTATATTTTATTTTTCGTATTTCAATTCTCGTTTGTTCTAAAACCCCCATTGGTATTAGAGTGTTTAGAATTTACCGTTTTTATGTTTTTCATGAACAATAAGCCCTCTTAAGTTTTCCTTGAGAGACAACTTGGGTTATCTTTCCCTCTACAACAGCTCATTTGATTATGAGTCAATTAAGAGAATACTTTTAGTTGAAACAAATTTTAGCATCGTTGCCGGGGATAACTTTAGGCGTATTGTTTGTGTTGATTATTTTCTGTGTTTCTTTTCGTTTTTATTCTGTTATTCTCCAGATACGTGTAATCTGTTCTTGTTTGAGTGTTGTGTATGCTAGGTCGCTGCGCCTCGATAGACCGCTTGCTACCCGTTGGACAAAGACACTCGAAGGTCTAAAGATCGCTTCTTCCGTAATTGGAGGTTTTGTGCCACTCGTGTGTGGTGAACAATCGAGTTGTTAACTAGAGATCATCCATCTGTTGAGAATACACCCCAACTGAGAGAGATGGGTGAAAATGCACGAGCACTGCGTGACTTCTACAGACCTGTGATTGGGGCCGCTACCTCCCCAATAGTTCTTTAACCGGCAGCCCGTGACTATGAGCTGAAGCCGAATCATTTCTCGCTCATGCATACTTTTCATGGGCTTGCTAGTGAGGATGCCCTGGGATTCATCAGGGAATTTTGTTCGGTGTTGCAGTCTTTCCTGTTGGGAGGATTAAATGAAGACCAATCGAAGATCTGTTGCTTCCGTATACCCTGAAGGATAGGGCAAAGTCTTGGTTTTGCACTCCCACCAACTCTATGCGAAATTAGAATGCCGTGGTAGATAAGTTTATGACTAAATACTACCCAAATAAGAAGAGTCGAGTTGAGGTCACGAGATCATGACCTTTAATCGACGATAGGCGAGCCATTCCACGAAGCTTTGGAGCAGTTCAAGGATTTATTGTAAAGTGCCCTCACCATGCCTTGCGGATGAAATTCTCTATCGGTTCTTCTATGACGGGTTGACTTAGAGTTTTCAAGTACATGGTAGACAATGTTGCGGTGGGGATATTGGGTCTCGAGCAGCGATGAACAATCTTGAGATTTTTGAGGCTATGGTCGCTACTTCATAGCGAAATCCAATCGGTGGAAGAGCCAAAGCACATGTCGTCACCCTTCCTTCGACATGAATAAGCAAGTGGTTGAGCTTATGAGGAGGTGCAAGAACTTAAGATGAAGAAGCGATCCACCAACACAACACAAGGAATTCATGGAACCTTCGGAATCGCAATGAAATTGGGCATAATGTTGATCGTGCCCCATGATGGGAGAGCATAACCCGGCGGTCGAAGCATATGCTATGCAAAGATTTCAACCTAGGCAATGATTCGAGCCTAATCGGCAACAATTTAATGTGGGATGGAGGAATCGAATCAAGGCGAGTTCAAACCGAATCGCCATACCAAAGACCTCCACAAAGAATGGCAGTTTAGCAGAGGCACCATCCTCGGCGTAGCAGTTTCCACAGAAGTATCAGCGAGCACCTCCACCACCTCGGTGGCGGCTTGGGAGGATATGTTCACCCAAAGATTGGATGCTCAAGACTCACTATTAAGCATTTAGAGATGCAAATGGGACGATTGCTAGCAAGCTTGATGAGTTGTTGCGACAAGTGCGCCGAGGAAACTTCAAACCGGCCCGTCGGGCTCTTGCGATCAACTTTCTAAGGAGTGATCGAATTGTTGCGAATGAAGTGGGAGAGTCATCGAGACAAGCTGCTGCATCATGGGATGTGGAAAGAAGAAAGAGACCGAGGTCGACTACATAAGGCAACAAATCCTTACATTCCACCGATACCCTTCCCACATCGGTTGAAGAGCGAAAGCAGGACATGCGATTGATGAGTTTTACAAACTCATGTCCAAGGTGAATGTTAATTTGCCCCGTTGGACGTGATCGAAGGTGCCGACTTACGTCAAGTTTTCAAGGAGCTTGTCTCAAAGAAGAAAAGGTTTGGGGAGTACGAGAAAGTCATGGTCTCGGGAGCAGCTAATTCCATCCTACAGCTCCAATTGCCTCCCAAGCTCCATGATCCAGTTAGTTTTATTATTAAGATTGCTTTGGGAAATGGGAAGGAAGCTTCCTGCACGCTTGATTTGGTGGTCGGGATTAATCTTATGCCTTATTTAATGTTCAAATGATTAGGATTAGGTGAACTTATACCCACTCAGATGTGTCTACAGTTAGCTGATAGGTCCGTGAGATATCCCAAGGGTATTATCGATGATATATTAGTAAAGGTGGGTGGGTTAATTGTACCTGTTGACTTCGTTGTTTTGGATATTGGTGAGGTTAGGGAAGATGGAAAGGAACACACACTATTATTGGGGAGGGCATTCATGGCCACAACCAATACACTTATAGACATTAAGAGTGGCACATTGAAAATGACTATACTTGGTGAATCATGTCTTTCTCTCACATGATAATGTGATGTTTCTCTCTACTAATTTTATTAGTAATCGTGCTTCCATAGATGTTGTTGATCCCTTAGCTGAGAATGTTTCGTTGCAGGATGAGAATGCCCATTTTTACAAGGGGAAAGTGAAACAAATGCATGATCGGCGGAGACTTAGCAAGGATTTAAAGCCGGGAATGAAGGTTTTGCTTCTTCGTCTCGTTTGAAACCTTTCCCAAGAAGCTCAACTCGGTGGAGTGGTCCTTACATTATGGAAAAGTTGTTTTCTTCGGAGCGGTCTTACTTGCGATCCCAACACCAATGTATCATTTCTTGTGAATGGATTGCGGGTGAGGCCTTACTTTGATCGAGGGGATGGTCCGAAAGAAGTTGAGAACTCCATGCTCATCGATCCTATCATCTCTGACTGGATTACGTCGTGCTCACGACGTAAAATTGAGTACTAAGTGGGAGTTTACCTACAGATTTTTTTGTTCTTTTTCTTTCCCTCTCTTTTGTTTGTTTCGTTGATCTATTTGATCTATCTGTTGTCTCTGTGTTAGTTTTGTTTAGAATTGGGACGTTGTAAGAAGTGTGGTGAAGCCATGATACTCCAGCTATGCAGCGCACGCTCACACTCTAGCCCTGTTTCCGCCATCTACTTTCAGGGAAGTCTCCCCTTCTATTGGCCATTTTGTGTTATTAATGTTTTGAGCACTAGGGATAGTGCTCGAATTTAGTGTGGGGGGAGATTATTTGGTTTTGTGTGCGTATCTTATCTATTTGCATGCTTGGTGATGTGCCTTTGTGCTTATTTTGATCACTTGGACTCAAGTTTTTGTCTATGCGAGTAAGTAAGGATTTTGATTTGTGCAACTGAACTGTGTGGTATTGGTCAAACCTTGATGTTATCCCGTTTCTCTTGTTGATATGTAATTGAAGTGTAATGTGAATTGACGTGATTGTGTGGATTGATGTGAAATCGGGGGTTATTGATGTGATTTGTCC
The DNA here is from genome assembly GCA_036937905.1 of Salvia rosmarinus. Lineage (NCBI taxonomy): Eukaryota > Viridiplantae > Streptophyta > Magnoliopsida > Lamiales > Lamiaceae > Salvia > Salvia rosmarinus. The sequence goes on along the minus strand of CM072816.1, from coordinate 42,463,428 downwards.
GACTAATGCTAGGGGTAGTATTAACAATGTGGTTATCTATATACTTATTTCATTAAAAAAAAAAAGGAGGAGAATGAAAACTCCAATAAATTGTTGAGATTGTTGAATGAATGATGGGATTCTGCCCCTCTTTCTCGTAATTGAGAAATAGGCATGGGAAACCACGATAGGAGACTCGAGTTCATCGAGATTTCACCTGTCACGACCAGATTACTTAATTAAGTAATTAACTAAGTAATCAGACTATGACCAGGTTAAAATAAGAACATATTAACTTCTAACTTAAAATTTCTACAAAATCAAACGAGTTTAAATAATTACTTGACAATCAACATAAAGATCAAAGTTAATATTTAATGATTTCATATACATCTTCCACGATACAAAAGGTTATCCAAAAGTCAAAGTCAAGATTATATGAGTTTGACAACGGAGGATGGATGAATGTCACGTATGAAGACATGACATTCGAGGCATAACCAAATTTACAACAAAGAACCCTAGCTCAAAGATCCTCTTCCATCGTCATCTCCGAGCTCAACCCGCGTCTGAAAAATACAGAATGTGAGTATCAACAAATACCCAATAGATTTTTTAACAAAGATTAAACTTGAACGACTTGCCAAACTTTCTCAACGTAAGAGTTGAAATGAATAATACGAATAACTTTTCAACGATAATAATTTTATAATATAGTAACAATGCAAGCTAACGTAATATTGTGATATCTTGGTATTATCTTCCGTGTTGGACCGAATGTTAGCAATCACGGTCACGCCTTTATCTACGTTAGTTCGATAATGAGAAGTAGGCCTCCTTTTCAATACATTGACCGGTCCAATTAATCTTAAACTTCCCGGTCATTGCCGGTATATTTATAAACTTCTCGGTCATTGCCGGTTTATGAAATTATAACTTCCCGGTCATAAACAAATTCTTCCGTAGATAGGTAATATGAACTTATCCTCAATAATAACTTAATCTTACGCTCAACAAACAACATGAATTTATGTTCAACATTAACACAATCAAGATACACGATCTTATGCTCACATATAACATGATATTATTTTCAAAAATTCTCATGATTTCATTCATATAATAATGTGCACAATATAAATGAAATGTCCAATATCCAACACACATTAAAGAGAAGAAAACCTACCTGGATATCGTTACTCTATGATGTCTTCCTTCTCGCCCTTAGGATGCCCTTGTCTTTACTTGATCCTCTTTGAGTGATTTTCCACAATTTTACACTTAAACTATGGTTTAAAATTGAAGAAAAATTTGTGTGTGTGAGTGTGTGTGTGTGTAGAAAATATGAGGAAATAGAGCTTGAAGATAATATGAATGTTGTTCTAGAAGTTGGACATATATATCTAGCTTTATTCATTTATTCATTTATTTTCTTTTATTCCTATAATTCTCAAAATTATCTAAATATTATTCTAAAATTACTAATGTTTCACATTAATATTCTTTAGTAGTAAAACTAAATTTTCTCATTAACATAAAGATTCAAAACAATTAAATCCATTATTGGAATACATATCATATAATTATAGATTTAATTCTCTTATATGAAAAAAAATTCAAATAATTTGTAATAACCCGAAAAATTTAAAACTTTTATTAGTGATGTTTAAATCAATTATTTGTGGTGCTTAGACCTTAATTATGTTTAAGGTAACCAACGAAACGAATTAGAATCGATTCGGAGATCGAAAACTAGAGAAAACAAAAACTAGGGACTAGTCCTACCGGATTAGGGTTTTCTGAATAGTCTGAACATAGAATGAAAGATTGAGAATGAATCTTAACAAAATGATTTCATTTCTAGAATCATCTCACGAAAACATGTGAGAAGCCAAAGAATGAGAATTTTCGGACATTCTTGCCCGGTCAGTCTTAAAAGTACTATTCACGGGTCGGAAAAATTTCCAGTCCGTGCTAATCATGAAAATTAATGATAACAATCAAAATCATGAATTAATATATTATTATGAATTTAGAAATTATAAGAATCAATTTCTGAAAGAAATTCCTGAAGAACTTAACCGAATGCCGGGAAAATATACCGGAAAAACCCTAAATTTGTTCGGACGACCCAAAACTCGAACCAAGGGTTTAAATTAATAAAATATGATTTATAAGACTCAAATTAATTATGAAAGCTCAAAATTCAATAGAATTTCGAATGAGCATAATTTAATCGTCGAGATGACTTTTTTCCGCGATAACTCGGAATTGACTTATCGGATGCCATCCGAACTTCATGAAATTATTATGAACATTGAAATAAGTCTTTTTAAGGATATTTAAGATAATAAAACCTTAATCTTCCGAGAAATTAATCGAAAGCGCGTTAAAACTTAAAGAGTTGGTATTAATATGCCAAATCGGGTAATTTGACCATTCCTTCTCCCAACTACCACCAAGACCACCCAAATGGGTTAATGACAGCCCTTTAGGCTGCCAATACATTAGCCATTCGTCCACTACAGCCTTCACTTTTGGGAGCCATTTTTCTCTCTTTTCAAACTTTTCTCACTTGTTCTTCAAGCTTTTGAGCTTCAATCCCCATTCCAAACCATTCCAACTCTCAAATAATTATTCTAAGACCATAGAAGGTAGTATTCATCATCCTCTTCCATCCTAATGGAGTGGAATTTTGGTTTGAATTTTTTTTAGTTTGAAACCCTAGTTTTGCTCCTCATTTTTCGTGACTTTTTGAGCCACCAAATGCTCTCAAGATATGAATGAAAAATGCTTAGAATAATATTCTAAGGCTGAAGTTTAAGTTTGGTAATTTTTGGAGCATTTTTAATATTTTTCAATTTATGTTTTATTTCTTTTATATGAGATAAAGCATGCTATTGTGAATATTATTTGATATTGTTGCTTGTTGATGTATTAGGTGCATGTAGAATAAATTTAGTAAATTTCAATATTTTGGAATTTTTGTATTTGTTTAATTTTATTTTTGAGAAATAATTGAGGTATAATGTTTAATATATGATATGAACATCATATATTAATCTTGAAATTTTAAAACACTACTCATATTTTTCAAAATGGGCGTAATTTATTTAAGTAATTTTAAGCCATTGTTTGATTTTATTTGTTGAGAAATAGTTGAGATATAGTATTTAATATATGATATGAACATCATCTATTAATCTTGAAATTTTTTTGGGACACTACTCCTATTTTTATGAAAAGGCGAAACTTAATATATATATTTTAGGATTTATTTGATTTTAATTGTTGGGAATAAAATGATATGTGATATTATAAATATTGGTTGATGTTTAAAGTTAATATTACATGTTTATTGCATATTATAAACATATGGTGAAGTGAATTGAATTTATTGAATATATATGTATATATATTATAATTATCGAAAATATGCATGTAGTAAAAAGCATGTGTTTTAATTTTAATGTATGATATGAGATGATATTTCATGCTTAGTATATGATATAAGCATGATATAAATTTTGTGGAATTTATTGAACACCAATGCTCATTAAATCATGAATACCGAAAACTATATGCTAAATTAACCCATGGTTTAAAATTTTATATGATGATATTGAATTGGAAATTAAATTCTAAAGTATGATAGGAGTATATTGATAAACACGCTTTTTACACGTTTATTTTTGATAATTTAAGATAATTTTAGATCTATTAAGTGTGTTTATGTATCGGATCTTAATGCTTTTATATATTTTTGGAAGATACTGCTCTTGGGTTCCTCTTTGATGTTTTGTAAGCTTATAAGATGATAATCGAAGCATGGAACGAAGCACGAGCAAAAGAAGGGCAAAAACAGGGGCTAGCGGCCACCTTCGCGACCGCTAGCCCAGTCGCGAGCCGAAGATTGGCGCCTAGATGATGTCTCGCGACCTACCTAGCGACCGCTAGGTCGGCCGCGAGGAAAAACCATACGACGCGAGCACACCACGCGACTGCGAGAGATGCCTCCGAAGAAGAGTCTCTGCCCGATTTCTCGCGACCATGGCTAGCGACCGTGAGCCAGGTCGCGAAGCTCACCTAGTGGCTGCAAGTCCTGTCGTAAGCCAAAGAAGACGCGCGCGCGAAGATACCTAGCGACCGAGCTCTCGACCGCGAGCTCGGCCGCGAAGCGTAACGGATGAGCAAAAATTAGGGTTATCACACTCTGTCTATAAATAGAGCATAGCCGCCCTCGCGCCCCCAGACCTCCCATGCACGTTTTGACTCAGTTTTTCATGTTCTTTCATATTTTTGCACTCTAGCTTTGATTTAGAACCATCTAGCATTAGTTTTTGCATTATTCTGCACTTGTTTTACGTATTGTCGACGCTTCGGAACGCTTTTGTCGAATAATTTTTGTGTTTTACCGTTTTTCGCTGAGGTTGGGATACGAACCCAACGATTGTTCTTCCGACGCTACACTACGGGTTTTATCTATTTAATTCTTATATCTATGATTATTTCGTATATTATTTCGTTTGTTATGTCTAGCTAATTTCCTTTCTAATCCTAGGGTTTGCATGATTCTATCTTAAATGTTGTGATTCCTGTTTTTGCTATTTACCTTCCAGGCATTGATTTATGATTCTTGGTGCTTAATTATATGTGTTAATTTCTGATAAATCTTGATGCATATCTAGTTGCCAGTTAATTACTTAACCGTTTTAATTGTCAATCGATCTTGAATGCATAATTCGAATAAGCCTTGAGTCATAGCTGAGATAGGAACATTCGTAGGAAGCATATTCTTTGTGATCCTTTTGGAGTTACTTATTTTCACCAAGAGACGTAGCAGTAATAGGGAAAATTAGTAATCAACTGCCACAATTGTCGTAACTGAAATTGTTGGTTACATATGTGATCTTTCATCTTATGCGGATTAAAATTGGTTAATAGGAGCGGGATAAACATACATTGTGGGTAGGATTAATGCATCCCTAGGGTTAGTCTTTCATTCTTATTATCTCTTCAAGTGATTATTGTTTCCTTTTATTTTGAAGTTGTTACCTTTGCTTTGGATTTAATTTTGAAGCCCTAAAACCTTTTAAAACCAAATCGTTTCTTGGATAATGATGAAGGATTAGATTGTTAACCAGTATTTTAGTATTACAATCCATGGATACGATACTCGTCTTACCTATATACTTGCGTTTCGTGTTAGAAAAGTGGCGATCAAATTTTGGCGCCGCTCTTGGGATTGTTAAGATTATATAGGAATAACTTGACAATTGGAATTGTTAATTCAAGTTATATTTTAAATTTTATTTGTTTTTACTTGCGGATCTAATTTCTCCATTTCTCTCCGTGTAGTTTATGATCACAAGGTCCCGGGACCTCCCGAGCTGTTAGTAGATCCAAATCGAGACTACCCAAAGGAGAAAGAGACGAGAAAGGAAAAGGCGAGATATGGCAACAAATCCGAACAACGGAGGTGTTCCTCCCAGAGGTGTACCTCACGAGATAGTTGTTCGCCTTACGGCGATTTTATAGAGATGCGGTCAAATGGCGAACATGGGAATCCTTGTCCTCGCTGCGAGGCAAGATCACGAATTATATGCACCGACCTCCTACGGAGCAATTTCAAGGAGGTGGATGGGGCCGAAGTGAGCGAATAACTTTGAGTTGAAGCCGCCCTAATCAAGTATGGTTCGAGGGGCACAATGATTCGGAGGAGGTCACGGAGGATCCGACCGCCCGTCTCGAGATATATCTCGACATATGTAACACCATCAAGCAGAATGGGGTGCCACAACACACGATCCGGATGCGCGTGTTGGATTTTCTTTGCTAATCAAAGCGAAGGATTGGCTCAAGAGGTTGGATTGCCTTGGGATAAACAGCTGGGGAATCTTTGCGAAAGTTTCTCCAAGTATTTTCCGCATGACTAAAGCGCAGAAAATCATCGCCGAGATCTCCTACTTCTCCCAGCTAGGAGATGAGTCATTGTTCGAGTCGTGGGAGAGATTTAGGGGCTTATTGAGAAAGTGCCCACAACACGGATTCTCCAGGGAGCATCAGATCACGCAGCTTCTATAGTGGGTGATACCTCACATGAGGAGTATAGTGGATGCATCAGCAGGACGATGCCTGTTGAACCGACGTGTGGAAGATGCTAGCAGGATTTTAGAGGAGATGGCGGCAAATAGTTATCAATGGCCTATGGAGAGGACACCTGTGGTGAAAGCAGCCACCGTCGAAGGCGATGCTAAGTACGATAATCTGATGGAGCAGTTCACCCTTCTGAGAAGTCAGTTCGAGAAGGAAAGGAAAGCAAAGGGCGGCTCAGATAAATGCTGCAGAGTCGATATGAATGAGGTCGAGTATGTGAATTACATCAATCGTAGGAACCATACAGAATCCGCATACAATCCAAATAACAAAATCATCCTAATTTTTGTATGCCAACCCTAACAATTTTCAACACCTTCGCCAGTTTCTCGCCTGTAATGGAGTGATTCAAGAGACGAAGAAGCCGAGTCTAGAGGACATGATGCAGCAGCTTGGTTGTGAGCAACCAACAATTGGCGACAAATCGAGTCGTTTATAAGCAATACAAGGCGTAAGATAAATCATCCGAGTCCACCGTGATGGCTATGGGAAGCATATGAAGATGATGGAGAATCAAATAAGTCGATAGCCGCCAGTGAGCAGGCAACATAAGTCGAGCCAATTTTCAAGTAATACGGAGGTGAACCCTAAAAATCACTTTAATGCCATTCAATTGAGGAGTGGACGAGCTTATCAGAACCATATGGAGAAGAACGGCGAAAACGGGGCAACAAAGGAGTCCTCAGCGACCGAGCTCACGACCATGAGGAATCGGCCATGCGGGCCAGTGTTCCGTGAGGAACTCGAGAGACCCAAACGATCGCTAGGAAAAGACGCCCACGAGAAATCGGGCGAGAGTTTGGACGAAGAACCAGCGACCTAACTCGCGCCCGCGAGCTCGGCTGCAAAGAAGAATGCCGACGCAGCCCAGCTGCATAGCGACCACACACGCTGCTGCGAGGATGACCGCGAGGCATGCCCAGTGAAGAGTTATCCGACGTATACGCCTCCGATTCCGCTTTCAAGTCGCTTAGCCAAGCCCAAGTACGATGAGAAGTCGACCCGTTTATGGAGATGTTTCAAAAGGTGCACATAAATATTCCTTTACTTGATGCACTCGAGGCATGCCGAACACGGAAGTTCTTGAAAGATCTTGTGCCAATAAGAAGAAGATTGGGAAATTCGAGACGATAACTGTCTCAAGAGTGCGATCTTGTCGCAAAAGAAATTACCGCTCAAACAGTATGATCTAGGCGGCTTCACTATATCGTGTGTCATCGAGGACATACATTCTCCAAGGTTCATGTGATTTGGGAGCAAGCATCAATTTTATGTCGTTGTCCATTTTCAATAGATTGGAGATTGGAGAGATTAAGCCGACCACATTTTCTCTCCAGATGGCAGACTCATCAGTGACATATCCGAAAGGGATAGTGGAGGACGTGCTCGTGAGAGTTCGAGATTTTATCTTCCCAGCAGATTTCATGGTTCTCGACATGCCAGAGGATGGGAACACGCCTCTTATTCTTAGGAGACTGCTCCTAGCTACCGGCAGAGCACTGATCGACGTGTAAGATGGGGATCTCACGTTCAGGGTCAACGATGAGGAGATGAAATTCTCTATTTATGACGCGATGAAGCAACTTGAAGAGAAGACGATGGAAGACTGTCGGGTTATAGAGCAGCTGTCGTCCACTCAATTTCAGTCATCTGATCCGGTGGAGTTTTGCATACAGAACTCGATTTTCTCACCCTCGGACCTCGATGAGGCGTGTAATGAGATCTTAGAGTATCTTGAGTCCATCGATGAAGTCAAGGCCCTCCCTGAGGAGTCAGTGCCTTATTTAGACGTGAGGAAGCCGATTGGAGGAGAGGATGATGTTATGGCGAAGAAAGATGCCGCACCTAAGTTGGAGTTAAAGGAGCTGCTGGATCACATTCAAGATGCCTTTCTAGCGAAGATGTGACGTGCCCAAAGATAGTATCTTTAGCTTTGATAGATGAGGAGTCGAGAAACCGATGGTTGTCTTTGAAACAATATAAGTCTGCGATTGGGACTATTTCGATATCAGGGGTTAGCCCTTCGATTTGCATGCACCGATCCTGCTAGAGAATGATTATAAGTCGAAGGTGCAACCTCAACGCGCCGAATCCGAATGCAAGTGGTCGTGAGGAAGGAAGTCCTCAAGTTATTAGATACGGGCATGATCTATGCTATATCAGACAGCGAGTGGGTTGGCCCAACTCAAGTGGTATCCAAGAAAGGGGGTATCACAGTGATCAGAGACGAGAAGAACGAGCTTGTGGCAACAAGACTCGTGACAGATGTCGAGTATGCATCGACTATCGTGCTCGAACGCAGCCACGAGGAAAGACCATTTCTCCTCGCCTTCATTGATCGGATGTTGACGATCAAGGGTATGAGTTCTATTGTTTTCTAGATGGATATTCGGTATAATCAGATTGCCATCACCCCCGAGATATCGACAAGACGGCGTTCACGTGCCCTCTTATGGAGTTTTTGCTTATAGAAGAATGCCGTTTGAATTATGCAATGCTCCAACCACGCTCCAAAGATGCATGATGTCCATCTTCCATGGGTTGATTGAAAATATTATGGAAGTTTTCATGGATGACTTTTCGTGTTTGATTCTTCGCTCGACAATTGTCTCCACAATCTATCCTAAGTGCTACGGATGTGAGGAGAAGAATCTTGTTCTCAATTGGGAAAAGTGCCATTTCATGGTAAAGGAAGGTGTGGTGCTTGGCCACAATGTCACGACAAAAGGTTTGGAAGTGGATCGAGCAAAGATAGTAGCAATCGAGAAACTACCTCCCATAAATGTCAAACCGTGAGGAGTTTTCTCGGTCATGCGGGCTTCTATAGAAGATTCATCAAGGACTTCTCTACGATCACGAAGCCACTGTGTGGACTTCTCGAGAAAGATACAAAGTTTGTGTTCTCTAGTGAGTGTTTGGGAGCATTCGAGAAATTGAAGCAAACCCTGATATCGACCCCAGTTTTGGTATCACCAGATTGGAGTCAACCGTTCGAGCTGATGTGTGATGCTAGTGATTGGGCAGTGGGATCTGTGTTGGAGCAGAAACGAGATAAGCTTTTCCGAGTCATCTATTATGCAAGTAAGACGCTCGACTCAGCTCAAATGAACTACACCACCACCGAGAAGGAATTACTTGCTGTGGTCTATGCTTTTGATAAGTTTAGACCTTATTTGGTGGGCGCCCACACTATTGTCCACACCGATCATGCCGCCATTCGTCATCTGTTCAACAAGAAGGATTCGAAGCCGAGATTGGTGAGGTGGATCCTCCTTCTTCAAGAGTTCGACATGGAGATTAAAGAAAGAAAAGGTTGCGAGAATGTGGTTGCAGACCACTTATCGAGATTAGAGGATTGGGATCATCAAGGAGAACTTCCCGCATTTAGCATATATTAGCATCATTGATCATACACCATGGTACGCAGATTTTGTGAACTACTTGGTCATTGAGTTTTACCTCCGTGCGTATCATCATCGAAAAGAAGTTTCTCCACGATGTCAAGTTTTATTATCGATGATCTCCATCTCTACGGCCGATGTGCCGATGGCTTGATACGTCGCAGTGTTCCCAAACAGAATGGGAGAGCATAATCCACGAGTGCCATAGTTCTTTAAATGGAGGATATTTTGCAAATGCCAAGACGACGGCAAAGGTTTGCCAAAGTGGATTTTATCGGCCTTCGATCTTCAAGGATTGCCAAGCTTTCATCAAGAGTTGTGACAATTGTCAAAGAACGAAAACGCCACTAAGAAAGACGAGATGCCATAAAGAGCATCATGGAAGTGGAATTATTTGATGTGGGGAATTGACTTTATGGGTCCTTTCCCATATCTTGTGGTTATACGCATATTTTGCTTGCTATGGAGTATGTTTCACGATGGGTGGAGGCGATTCCCACAGCCACCAACGACTCCAAGGTAGTGATCAAGTTTCTCCATAAGATTATTCTTACTCGATTTAGAGTGCCGAGGGCATTGATCAGCGATGTTGGATCGCATTTCAACAACAAGTGGCTAGGCAATGTCCTAGCTAAGTATGGCGTGAAGCATAGAGTCACCACCCCATATCATCCACAAGCGAATGGGCAAGCTGAGCTCGCCAACCGAGAGATAAAGCAGATTTTGGAGAAATCGGTTGTTAATCGAAAGGATTGGGCCAAGCAATTGGATGATGTTCTTTGGGCCTACCGGACTGCCTACAAAGCATCTATAGGTCTATCTCCATATCAACTCGTATTTGGGAAATCTTGTCATTTGCCAGTTGAATTGGAACACAAAGCTTATTGGGCCACAAGGAGAATCAACATGGATTTTAAAGAGGCCGGCTTGATGAGAGTTGACCAATTATTGGAGCTCGATGGATGGATGAACGAAGCGTTCGAGAACTCCCGGATCTATAAGGAACGAGCCCGTAAAATTCCAAGACCTTTTCATACGTCCCAAAGGATTCTCACCGGGTAATGAAGTTTTGCTTTATAATGCTCGACTCTGTCTCTTCCGAAAGTTGAAATCGAGATGGTCGGGGCCATACACTGTCTACTGAGCACATGCCAATGGGAGCTATGAATTACTTGACTCGAGTGGAAATATTTTTAAGGTGAACAGCCAATACCTCAAATCCTACTTCAAGTCACACTTCGACCGCGAAGTCAAGGTGACCAAGCTCAATGAACCATGATGAGAGGTAACGTCGAGCTAGCAACGAAAAATCTAGCACTGGTTGGGAGGTAACCCAACAATTTTACATGCTTTATTTTTGTCGTTTTTGCTTGTTTTGTTTTTTTTTATTTGTGTCGTGTCTTGTTGGTTGTGTTCGTGTCCCAAAGTTTTATGGCTTTATATATATATATAAAGCCTACCTAGCGACCACCCTCGCGACCTCGAGGAGTGGCCGCGAGTAATCAGACAGTGGCTATTTGCCCAACATGACACGACAGCGGCCACCCACGCCGATCATGAGGATCGCCACGAAAATCGGCAACAGATGATTTTCAAATCAGCGAGTCATGATCATGAGCACGGCCGCGAGACATGACCCGACCCACGCCCGGACGTCAACCCGCATCTTTTGCCCTACATTTACCCCTTTCCCTATTTTTCACACACACACACACACACATATTTTTATGCAAATCACCCTTTCAAGCACCCAACAACATTTTTCTTCAATTTCTTGTTTTAAAGGAAATCCACTCAAGGCATGCTACATTTTCTCACTTCTTCTTAGATTTACGCTTTTAAACCATGTCTTAGAAGGGTTTTACATATCATTGTTTCTTGTGTGGATTATTGAGAAATTGGTGACCTAGAGCTTATTTTCAAAACATTTACATGGTGTATGAGCATGTTTATTCCAATGTTAGGTCTATTATTGTTCATAGATGTGTATTGTTGGTTTACTTTGCCAACATTGTTGATTTGGGTTGAAATTTTTCAAAATCGCTTAAACTTTTGTCACACACGCTGCACGCGACTGTGCTTCAGGTCGCCAGCTCATGCCGCGAGTGTCTCGTGGCGCTGCAGCAAGCGAAGCTTTGTGGGCACGAGGTGATCCTCGCGACCACCCTCGCGATCATGAGTCCCGCGAGGCGCCCCGTGCACACGCTTTCCATGCTTTTGAGTTGTGTGTGTGTTCTCCCTTGTTTTTCCTTATAAAAATCATATGTTAGTATGGGGAGTTTTCTTTTGTTCAAGTTGAACTCTTATCGGGTCGACGCTTGATTTGATTTTATTAATACGCACGCGGCGCTAACTTTGAAATTTTTTAGGTATATTATGTCGCGTGCTTCCGGACACAAACGCAAGGATAAGGAGCTTGTCTCTTCTTCACGTGACGAGTCACATGATGAGTTCCAACCCACGAATTTTGGGGTCTGACTGCCAAATCCCTCGTCAAGGGATCATTGGAGGAGATTGATACAGATGAAGCACCGACACTCAAGATTTATGTGCATAGAGACTCGCCAAGCCATGGGGATAGTTAACGATGTAACGTGGCTAGCTGAGAGGGCCGGTTTATATTCTATTATCACGACCAACTATCTGACATATCGGATCCTCACTCTGGAATTCCTTTCGACCGTCCGAGTACACAAGACGCAAGGGTCGCTAGACTATATCACATTCCAGATAGACAACGAGCCTCGCCAACTCTCGATGGATGAACTGAATGGTATCATCAATGGCCATCCCGAGGGTCAATACATCGGGGATCTAGAGACCTCGCCACAGAATGTGTGGCCATTGTTCGTGGACACATCTCTCGAGCAAAACCCGCACTATGATGCCTCCAGAGCCAAAGCCAGTTCCCTACGGAATCCAGCGGTCCGCTACTTTCACCGCCTGCTTACCTTCACCATACATGGCCACAACAATGCCGGAACAGTCCTTTCACAGGACATGAGTCTCTTGATTGGGGCTGCGATGAACCAAAAGATGCATGCCGGCATGTTTCTCGCACAACACTTCCAGATGTAAGCCGAGGTTTCGGGGAACGCACGAATATGCATATGGGGGTTCATTACCCCCATTGCCGATTTTTTAGGGGTAACGATTCGTGAGAGTCCTATATCTCAAGATATTTTCCTGGACAAGCCCTGTCTATACATCCAGACGTTCTTGAAGAGACATCCGAGCCATCACCTCTGGCTGCTATACGACAAGCACGACCAATCTATATTTCGCCTGCCCCACACAGAGCTCACCCGGTTAAGCGGATTTAGGCCACCGGATTCCAATTGGAACTTGAACGCACCTGTTCACAACGCATGGGCTCAGCGCTTAAATGCGCAAGGGGAAATCGAGGGCGAACAGCGAGAAGAGGTAGTCGAGAAGTAGGAGGCTCCCGAGACAGGCGACGCGCTACACCCACAACCCGTTCAAGACAACCTCGAGATTTACGAGCGTTTGGATCGCATAGATGGTCGTCTTGACCACATTGACGGGCGCCTGACATCCATTTTGGCCCAACAGCAGGCCCAATTTGAACAACAACAAGCCCTCCTCGCCCAACACCAAGCACATCAAGAGCACCAAAGAAAAATGATGGAGATGATGCAGAGGTGGGATCAGTGGTGAAGATTCTATCCGCCGTCGGAGTAGCACGGTATACGAGGTAAGGTCTCTCTCCCAACTACTCTTTTCTGCAAACCTTATTGCTTCCATTTCACACCTGTTCACAATAAGTTTGGGGTGAGTGGTCGAGTTTGGTTGGTTGAGAGTCATGTTTATGTTTTTATGTTTTCTTGTAAAGTTGTTATGCTTTGGGGCTTTTGTCGTGTTTTTGTTTTTGTTGTCGTTTCTATCGATCAACGAGTTAAGTGAAATGTGTTAATCCATGTGGCCAATGATGATAGAATTTTTTGAAATATATGTTGATTGTGCACATGATATGTTAGAAAATGACGCATGAATGACTTGAGATTGCTTAGCTTGTTGTTTTTCACCATTTGTTTAAAACCGTGAGACTTGAGCTTCAATCAGATAAACATCTTGATACGCTTTTAATTATGTGATATCGCATGTAATCATCTTCTAGAACTTGCCATATGTTCTGTGTCGAGACTGTAATATGTATTTCGAATATGGAAAGGATAAAAGGCCATCTTTGTCAGCCACATATTTACCCATACACTAACCCTATGATATATACCGGATGATTTATGAACCGGATGAGGAGGTGAGGATGGATATGGGAATCAACGGGAGTAAAAGTGGTTTTGATATATTAAGTTGGGATAAGAGATAGAAAGATACGTGTGTTGAAAAGAATGATACCTATGTTGAAAAAAATAGACCATATAAGCTCTATTACAAAAAAAAAAAATGCAAAAGAAAATTATTTTGTGACTAGTGTGAGCATAAAGGGATTTGATGAGCAAAAGATTGGTATTTTGAGTATGCTTGAACGTTTAATTAGCATGTTGGAAAGAAAGGAAAATGGACAAAGTCCATATGAGTCGAAAGTATGAATGAGGGTGCTTAGAGTAAAGTTTAAGTCACTTAGCCATATATCAACCTACCTCAACCAATGTGCCTACATTATAACCTATGAAAAGACCTTTTTGATCCTAATTTGAACGCATTTGATGTGGTGGAGATATTAGAGAAACGGCAAGCCTATGGCAAGATTTTGCATTGCATTGATCTGTGAGTGTATACACGTCCTTAATTTCATTATGAGTTTGAGTGTATCCTATATCTTACACACATGCCTTTGTGAGGGTTGAATTGATTGTGATTTTTGCTTTCAATGGTTGTACATTGTCGAGTTGACTAATGTCCTCATGTGCGCTAATGTTTTTGAGCTTTAAATTATTTCTGAGGCTTGATTATGGTAATCACCTTTGCTGACGCTCGTTGATCTTTCGTTGTGTCTTTCTTTCTTTCTTTTGCTTTGTTTTGTTTGAGGACAAACAATGCTTCAAGTTTGGGGGTTTGATAAACGCCTTTTACACGCTTATTTTTGATAATTTAAGATGATTTTAGATCTATTAAGTGTGTTTATGTATCGGATCTTAATGATTTTATATATTTTGAAGATATCGCTTGGGTTCCCTTTGATGTTTTGTAGGCTTATAAGATGATAAACGGCATGGAACGAAGCACGAGCAAAAGAAGGGCAAAACAGGGCTAGCGCCACCGTCGCGATCGCCAGCCCGCCACGCAGCCGATGATCGGCTTCGATGATGTCTCGACCTACCAAGCGATCGCTAGGTCGGCCTCGAGGAAAACCATACGACGCAATCACACCACGCGACCGCGAGATGCCTCCAAGAAGAGCCTCCACCCGAAGCCCCGCGACCATGGCTAGCGATCGTGAGCCAGTCGCGAAGATCACCTAGCGGCCGCAAGTCCCGCCGCAGCCAAAGAAGACGCGCGCAAGAAGATATTTAGCGATCGAGTCATGATCATGAGCTCGACCGCCAAGCATAGCGGATGAGCTGAAAATTGTGGTTTTCTCCCTTTGTCTATAACAGGCATAGCCGCCGCGCCCCAAACCTCCCATGCACGCTTTGACTCGCCATGTTCTTTCATATTTTGCACTCTAGCTTTGATTTAGAACCATCTAGCATTAGTTTTGGCATTATTCTGCACTAGTTTTACGTATTGTCGACGCTTCGGAACGCTTTTGTCCGAATAATTTCCGTGTTTTACCGTTTTTCGCTGAGGTTGGGATACGAACCCAATGATTGTTCTTCCGACGCTACACTACGGGTTTTATCTATTTAATTCTTATTTCTATGATTATTTCATATATTATTTCGCTTATTATGTCTAGCTAATTTCGCTCTAACTCTGGGTTTGCATGATTCTATCTTAAATGTTATGATTCATGTTATTGCTATTTACCTTCCGTGTATTGATTTATGATTCTTGGTGCTTAATTATATGTGTTAAGTTCTGATCCATCTTGATGCATATATAGTTGCCAGTTAATTACTTAACCGTTTTAATTGTCAATCGATCTTGAATGCATAATACGAATAAACCATGAGTCGAAGCCGAGATAGGAACATTCAGAGGAAGCATATTCTTTGTGATCCTTTTGAGTTATTTATTTTCACCAAGAGACGAATAAAGAATAGGAAAAATTAGTAATCAACCGCCACAATTGTCGTGAATTAAAATTGTTGTTTACATATGTGATCTTCCATCTTGTCTGGATTAAAATTGGTTAATAGGAAGATGGATAAACATACGTTGTGGGTAGGATTAATGCATCCCTAGGGTTAGTCTTTCATTCTTATTACTGATAAACGCGCATTTTACATGTTTATTGTTGATATTTAAAGATGAGTTTAGATCATTTAATGTGCGTTTATGTATCGGATCTTAATTTTTTTATCTATTTCTAGAAGATACTGCTCTTAGGTATTCTTTTGGTGTTGTGTAGGTCTATATGTTGAAAATCGAAGCAAGGAACGAAGCACAAGCCAAAATGCACAATCGCTTGAGCTTAGCGACCAGCCTAGCGGTCGCTAGGCTGGCCGCCAGCAAGCCAATGAGAGCCAAGATCATACGCGACCGCGACCTCGTGCACGCGAGCAAGCCCCAGCCCGAGAAGTCATCAGACGATTTATCGCGCCATGGCTAGCGACCGCAGCCGTGCCGCGAGCCAACCATGCGAGCGCAGAGGCGATCATGAAGCGAAAAGAGCTGCATGCGACACATGCCTCGCGGTCGAGCTAGCGATCATGAGGAGTGGTCGCGAGACGAAGCGCAGAGGATAAAATTAGGTTTGGGTGTGCCTATATATATGGCAACACCCTCGCGCCCCCAACTTTGCACACACGCCCTGCACCTCTTTTCTCGAGTTTTCATCGCTTTTACAATTTTTAGCTTCGCTTCCATCTAATTTCATTCTAGAGTTTAGTTGAGCATTGTTCTTCGTTAGTTTTACGATAGTCTACAATCCGAACGCTTTCATCCTGACAATCTTTGCAAATTTCCGTCACCGAGGTTGGGATTCAAGCCCAACGATTGTTCATCGACGCCTAATACGGGTTTCATTTATATAATTTCTATTTTTATGGTTAAATCGTATTTTATTCCGCTTATTATGTCTCGCTAGATTGCTCTAACTTGTGGTTTGCATG